>CM077154.1:21029170-21629170 GCA_039583875.1 Platanthera guangdongensis
CAAATGCGAGTTATGGTATTTGAAGGGGTGGAATGGGGAGTTTATATGTTGGAATTTCCGTATTCTGAGTGGGGGGTTGATGGGGTATGGGGGTGGTGGATGGAGATTATGTGGGAGGTGCAAGCTTTTGGAGGGAGGTGGGGTTGTTTTTAATGCATTGATTTGTGGTTTGGCCGGTTTGTCGGCGATTTGGGCGAGGGGATTGAAGTTTAGGGTTGTGGCGTTTTTTTGTTGGGAAGGTGGGGTTGTCATTGGTGGAATGGAAGTTAGATTTCCTGTGGGTAAAGAAAGGTGAGGGAAAGATATGAAGTTTTTGTGGATGTGTTGCATGGAGTAGATGGGTGGTAGGGTGGGGTGTTTGATTGACAAGAAGGTTGATTGAGTATGAGTCTCAGCAGTTAAAAAGTCATGAAAAGAACTACCCAACGCATGATTTGGAGTTCGCAGCGGTGATCTTTGCCTTGAAGTTGTGGAGACACTTACTGTATGGTGCACAGTGTAAAATCTTTACAGATCATAAAAGCTTGAAGTATGTCTTCACGCAGAAAGAACTTAATTTGCGCCAACGGCGATGGCTTGAGTATGTAGCTGATTATGACGTGGACATTCAGTATCATCCGGGGAAAGCAAATGTTGTGGCCGATGCTTTGAGTCGGAAGACGGAAAATTATTTCATCTTTCAGTCGACCGTCTTGTGGAGGAATTTCTATTGATGGATATTTCTGTGGGCAAATATGACCCGCAAAGTCATTCGGCAGTAGAAGAACCTTCATGACTGGTGCTTGCAAGACAACATCAAAAAGATGATCCTGATCTTTTACATTTATTTCTTCGGACTGAAAAGGATGAATTACCAGATTTGCGATTGATGGTGCAGGCACGTTAAAGTATCGTGGTCGATTTTGTATTCCCTAGTTGGAAACATTCGCGAGATGGTGTGTCGGGAAGCACATGGTTCAAGTATGGCCTACCATCCAGGCTCAACAAAAATGTACCGTGATCTGAAACAAATGGTCTGGTGGTATGGAATGAAAAGAGATATAGCGCAATTTGTATCGGAATGTCATACTTGCAAGCGGGTGAAAGATGATCATGGGAGGCTTGGTGGCACGTTGACACCATTGGAGATTCCAACCTGGAAGTGGGAAAGCATCTCAATGGATTTTATTACCGGTTTACCAAGATCTCCACGAGGACATGACTCCGTGTGGGTGATCGTGGATAGGTTGACCAAATGTGCTCATTTCATACCCTTTAAGGTCAACTACCCGATGAAGACAATAGCGGAGCTCTATTTGAACGAGATCATCCGACTGTATGGTGTGCCAGTGAATATCATTTCAGACCGAGATTCCCGCTTTACCTCTCATTTTTGGCGAAGTCTACAAGAGGGTTTGGGGACGGATTTGCGATATTCCACTGCTTACCAACCTCAGACGAATGGCCAAACAGAACGAGTAAATCAAATTGTAGAAGATATGATTCGATGCTATATTCTTGAGTATGGCGGAGCATGGGATGAACGTTTGCGGCTTATGGAATTCGCATATAATAACAGCTATCAAGAAAGCTTGCAAATGGCTCCGTTCGAAGCTTTATATGGGCGTCGATGTCGGACTCCTCTCTTTTGGACTGAGGTTGGCGAGCGGCTTTTGTTGGGCCCAGAGGCGCTCGAGGACATGGAAGTTGCCGTACGCCTTATTCGGGAGAAGCTCCGAATCGCCCAAGAGCGATATGAAAAGTACGCCAACCGAAGAAGGTCGGAATTAGAGTTTGTGGTGGGAGATTCCGTTTTCTTGAAAGTCTCCCTAATGGTTGGGATTAAAAGGTTTGGAAAGGAGCGCAAATTAGACCCAAGATTTGTGGGTCCTTTCAAGATTCTTGCGAGAGTTGGTGCATCCGCTTACAAAGTAGAATTACCTGTGAACTTTCCTGGTGTTCACGACGTGTTTCATGTTAGCCAACTTCGCAAGTGTGTGCGACATGACACGCAAGTGTTGGACGTGGTGCCGCCATTGGCGCCAACCTTTCTTATGTGGAAATGCCCATCCGAATATTGGACTCCGAAGATCGCGTGTTGCGGAGAAAGAGGATTCCTATGGTCAAGGTGTTATGGAACAATCAGAATGTGGAAAGCGCGACGTGGGAGCTCGAGTCAACGATGAGGGCGGCTCACCCTCATTTATTCCCGTAGATAAGCTGGTATGTGAATTGGTGTTTTTGCATTGGTGTTTTTTTGGTTTGCTACTCTTTTTGATTGAGATCACAATGATTGATTGAAAAGTTTCGAGGCGAAACGTTTTGTTAGGGGGAGTGATTGTAACACCCCGGATTTTTGATTGCGTACGCATGATGGGCGTTACGTTGGCTTTGACCGTTGTTCGAGCATGGTTTTTCCCGCGGGCTTGCGAGTGGCTGTTGTGGTAGCCGAGTTACACGATTCCCCAGCAAACCGGAGTCCAAATTGGGGACTCGGTGAGGCCTCTTAGGGAATGTTTGCACTTTTTCGCGCCCGGGAAATATTGCTGAAAGTGAGTTGCTGGTACAGGAAACAAAAAAGGGTAAAAAGTTCTTAAGGAAAAATGGTCTAGGACGGCACAGAAACATTTTTCAAAACAGGGAAAAATAGTCTTTTTTTGTGCGTGACACGCCCCCCGACACGGGCGTGTCCGGGCGTGACCCAGGGCGTGACCTTGGGCGTGACCTCCTTGACTCGACGATTTTCTTGTGTCGAGTTGAGCTCGACGAATGGGGTACACGCCCCGTGACACGGGCGTGACACGGGCCGTGTCCCGCAGTGTCGAGTGTCGAGTGTCGAGTGTCGAGTGTTGAGTATCGAGTGTCGCGTGTCGAGAGAGGGGACACGGCCTGTGACACGGGCGTGTCACAGGGCGTGTCAAGCTGTGTCGAGTGTCGACACTTTGTGTCGACGAGGTGTCGAGACACGGCTACACGCCCTAGGTCACGGGCGTGACCGACCCGTCATGGGCGTGTACCCGGCCGTGTACCGTGTGGATAAACTTGGATTTGCCCTAAGGATTGCTACCCCCTGCCTCGAATCGACGCGCTGGTTGATTCAGTCGTTAGTTTTTCTATAATGAGTTTTTTGGATGTTTTGTCAGGTTACCATCAGATCCGAATGCACCCTCCCGATATCAAGGACGTTTCCTTCATCACAAGGGAGGGGTGCTTTAGCTACAACATGATGCCTTTTGTGTTAAAAAATGCGGGGGCTACCTACCAACGGATGATGGATCGAGTTTTCCAAGGCCAGAGGGGCCGGAACATAGAGGTCTACGTTGATGACCTCATGGTAAAAAGCAAGGGGGTGGGCTCGCATCTTCGGGATCTGGAGGAGACGTTTGCCACATTGAGGAAGTACAAAATGAGGTTGAATCCCTTAAAGTGTGTTTTCGGGGCAAGCCGTGGGAAGTTCCTTGGGCACCTTCTGACCCCGGCAGGGGTAGAACCTAATCCAGGTAAAGTAAAAGCCATCCTAGAATTAGAATCACCGCGAAATGCTAAGGAGGTGCAGCGCTTGACAGGAAAGCTGGCCGGCCTTAGCAGATTCCTCTCCAGATCAGGGGAGAAGTGCTAACCTTTCTTCAAAGTGCTGCGAGGGAACCAGAGATTTGAGTGGACCGCGGAGTGTGAAGAGGCTTTCCAAAGACTGAAGGATCAGCTCTCCCTGGCTCCTCTGCTTCAAAGCCCAAAGGAGGGGGAGGATATAACCTTGTACCTTGGGGTAGGAGCAGAGGCGGTGAGCTCCGTCCTAGTCAGAGAAGAGGGAAAAAAGCAGCTGCCCATTTATTATGTTAACAGGATCCTAAAGAAGGCGGAGCTTCGTTACCCTATCCTAGAAAAGCTGGCATACGCCTTGATCGTTTCGGCCAGGAAGCTCCGGCCATATTTCTAAGCACATTCAATCAGGGTGGTGACGGACCATCCTCTCCGTAAGATTTTTGAAGGAGTGGAGCACTCGGGTAGGCTGGCCAAGTGGTCTATCGAGTTGAGTGAGTTCAACATTTCGTTCGTGCCAAAGCACACCATCAAGGCACAGGTGGTGGCCGACTTCTTGGCAGACTACGTTGCAGAAGTCGGGGCCGAGGAGTCGCAGCCATAGGAAGCATGGAAGATGACGGTTGACGGGGCCTCGGGAAAGCACTCCCTCGGAGCAGGGGAGGTATTGACGAGTCCTCAAGGGGTGAACATAGAACAAGCGGTTATTTTGCATTTCCCCACAACCAACAACCAAGCAGAGTACGAGACAGTGATAGCCGGCCTTCGTTTGGCAAAGGAGCTTGAGATTAAGGACGTTGAAGCTTTCATGGATTCATTGGTGGTGGCATCCCAGATTCGAGGAGAGTTCGAAGCTCGGGAGCCCACCCTTGTGAAGTACTTGTCCAAGGTGAGGGCAATCATCGGGGGGTTCCGAACGTTCTCTATTCAACACGTCCCCAGAGGAGAGAGTGCTGCTGCCGATCGATTGGCTAAATTCGGACCTCGGGGAGGGGGTACCCTGACTGACTTGTTTCATCCGGCAATCGAAGAGGGGGAGGTAATGGAGGTGGATCGGCGACCCTCGTGGGTGGATCCCTTCATAACCTTCTTCTTGACAGGAACCCTCCCTGAGGGGATCAAGGAGGCAAAAAACTTCCGGCATAAGGCAGCTCATTATCTCATGCATGAAGGAGGATTGCACCGGAGGATGCTTTCGGGTCTCCTAGCTCGATGCGTGACGGAGGAGGAGACCAGACGCGTTTTGGAGGAAGTGCACTCCGGGGAATGTGGTAGTCATTCCGGAGGGAGGACGTTGGAAGCAAGGGTGGTCAGACAGGGGTACTTCTGGCCCACCCTGAGAAAGGATGCAGCAGAATTTGCAAGGAAGTGCCGAAAATGCCAGCTCTACGCCCCCTCCAGCTCTTGCCGGCTCAAAGGCTCCGAAGTATCACAACACCATGGCCTTTCGCAATCTGGGGGATGGATCTAGTTGGGCCTTTCCCTCCAGCTAGTGGGCAAAGAAGGTTCCGCCTGGTTATGATAGATTACTTCTCCAAGTGGCTAGAGGTTAAGGCACTAGCAAAGGTGACCTCCCAAGTCATCAGGAACTTCATTTGGGGGAGATCATCTGCAGGCATGGACTGCCTCAGGCCATCATCACGGATAATGGTCCGCAGTTTGCTAGTGAAGAATTCATCAGCTTCTGCACTCAGCTAGGCATCGACCTCAGGTTTGCCTCCGTCCACCACCCCAGGAGCAACAGTCAGGTAGAGGCGGCAAATAAGATTATCGTAAATCTGCTCAAAAAGAAGGTGGAGAATTTAAGAGGAAGTTGGGTAGAACAGCTCCCCTCGGTCCTGTGGGCCTTGAGAACAACCCCGAACACGGCCACCGGCGAGACTCCTTTCAAGCTTTCCCATGGATGTGAGGCAGTCCTACCCGTGGAGTTCGAGGTCCGGACCCCACGAGTTGTAGTTGCAGGTCATGGAGACGAGGCATGGAAGATGGAAAACGAAGAAGGCTTACGCCTCTCGCTAGACCTAGCAGAGGAGCTGCGAGACGTGGCAACCATCAGACAAGAAGAGATCAAGCGTCGAATGGCAAAGCACTTCAACAAGCATATCAGGATAAAGCAATTTGCGGAGGGAGATCTGGTACTAAAGAAGGTTAATGCGGCAGGGAGGTCCGCCCCGGTGGGAAAGCTCAATCCAAACTGGGAGGGACCTTATATTGTAGAGAGAGTGTTAAAAGCAGGAGGCTAATACCTCCAGGATGTGGAGGGTAGGACCTTGAGTCACTCCTGGAGTGGGGATGACTTAAAACGCTTCTACCCATGAAAAGGGAGAGCAAAAGATATGTACTCAAAGTATGATCAATGTAATATACTTCTCGAATTATTTCTTGTTTATTGTGAAGTCCTAATGACAGGAAGAGGAAACGTCATCGGCACCCCGAGCTCGGCTCGGCCCCAGGTAGACCCGCTGCGCAGGCTCTCATCTAGCTGGCAGGTCCGAAGGCTCGCCTGTGGGGGATAGGTTTGGTTTGAGAACGTCATCGGCACCCCGAGCTCGGCTCGGCCCCAGGTAGACCCGCTGCGCAGGCTCTCATCAAGCTGGCAGGTCCGAAGGCTCGCCTGTGGGGGATAGGTTTGGTTTGAGAACGTCATCGGCACCCCGAGCTCAGGTCGGCCCCAGGTAGACCCGCTGCGCAGGCTCTCATCTAGCTGGCAGGTCCGAAGGCTCGCCTGTGGGTGATAGGTTTGGTTTGAGAATGTCATCGGCACCCCGAGCTCGGCTCAGCCCCAGGTAGACCCGCTGCGCAGGCTCTCATCTAGCTGGCGGGTCCGAAGGCTCGCCTGTGGGGGATAGATTTGGTTTGAGAACGTCATCGACACCCCGAGCTCGGCTCGGCCCCAAGTAGACCAGCTGCGCAGGCTCTCATCTAGCTGGCAGGTCCGAAGGCTCGCCTATGGGGGATAGGTTTGGTTTGAGAACGTCATCGACACCCCGAGCTCGGCTCGGCCCCAGGTAGACCCGCTGCGCAGGCTCTCATATAGCTGGCAGGTTCGAAGGCTCGCCTGTGGGGGATAGGTTTGGTTTGAGAATGTCATCGGCACCCCGAGCTCGGCTCGGCCCCAGGTAGACCCGCTGCGCAGGCTCTCATCTAGCTGGCAGGTCTGAAGGCTCGCCTGTGGGGGATAGGTTTGGTTTGAGAACATCATCGGCACCCCGAGCTCGGCTCGACCCCAGGTAGACCCGCTGCACAGGCTCTCATCTAGCTGGCAGGTCCAAAGGCTCGCCTGTGGGGGATAAGTTTGGTTTGAGAACGTCATCGGTACCCCGAGCTCAGCTCGGCCCCAGGTAGACCCGCTGCGCAGGCTCTCATCTAGCTGGCAGGTCCGAAGGCTCGCCTGTGGGGGATAGGTTTGGTTTGAAAATGTTATCGGCACCTCGAGCTCGGCTCGACCCAGGTAGACCCGCTGCGCAGGCTCTCATCTAGCTGGCAGGTCCGAAGGCTCGCCTGTGGGGGATAGGTTTGGTTTGAGAACGTCATCGGCACCCCGAGCTCGGCTCGGCCCCAGGTAGACTCGCTGCGCAGGCTCTCATCTAGCTGGTAGGTCCGAAGGCTCGCCTGTGGGGGATATGTTTGGTTTGAGAACGTCATCGGCACCCCGAACTCGGCTTGGCCCCAGGTACACCCGCTACGCAGGCTCTCATCTAGCTGGCAGGTCTGAAGGCTCGCCTGTGGGGGATAGGTTTGGATTGAGGTATCTTCATCGGCACCCCGAGCTCGGCTCGGCCCCAGGTAGACCCGCTGCTCAGGCTCGCATCAAGCTGAGAGGGCAGTAAATTCACTTTGGCAGAATAGTGTGGAAAGTCTTCTTAAAAGCAACTGAAAGTGCAGCTAGATCTGATATACTCTAGAGGGGGGGTGAATAGAGTATATGGTGCTTTAAAACTTTTTACAACAATTGTTGTAATAAGAGTGAGCAGGGAAGCAGTTAAAAATCTAATTACAGAACTATACTAAACAAAAGCTAATCACAGAAGAATCAAGGCCAGAAACAAAATAAAGATAAGCAAAACCAGAAGACACAAGGAAATATAGTGGTTCCCCTAAACTTGGGTACATCCACTCTTCTACCACCCTAGGTAGGAATCCACTGCAGGATGAGTTGATCAGGTGTCCTGGGCACCAATGAGCTTTTGATAAGGTGCTCAAAAACCAAAGCAGATTTTTTGATCATGTGTCTTGCCACCAATGAGCTTTTGACAAGGTGCTCAAAAACCAAGCTCAAACTTTTGAAGGGAGTTTGAGAAACCCTTTACAGAGTGGGGGTGAGAGAGTGATGAAAGTCTTCTTTTCTCAAACAACTGAGAAGACCATGTGGATTGTTGATGTCAAAGCTCCCCCTGAATCCTTGAGATCTTCAGGAAGAAAAGCTTTGCTGAGGGTGATAGGCCTTCAAAGATTGATCTCCAGCAATAGATGATTTCAGCAATAGCTGAAATGTTGAATGTCTGGAGTCTGGAAATATGTTGGCCTTGAACACTTTGAAACTAAAGAGATCTGAAGATTTCTGAAAAGATTGATCTCCTTGGATGAGTGTTCTTGAGAATTCTTTGAGACAGAAGATTTTTAATGTATCTCTGTAATCTGTGTGTCTCTCTCTGTATTCACTTAGAGACTCAAAAAATTCTATATTTTATTCTCTGGTACTGAACAAAACATTCTCTCTGAGAAAAATAGCCGTTGGCCTGCATTAATTGCATCCTTAATTGCAAAATCTCTTCTGGAGGAAAGTCCATAGAAATATTCCTTGAAACTTGATCCAGAAATGAATGAAAACGGCTAGGAAATCTCTGAATTAATTGCAGAATAATGCCTTAACTGATTTGAATTTGAATCTAGAAATATCCTTGAAGTTATTTGAAATCGTCGAACTGAGCTCTGCTATCGTCGAGCTGAGCTCAGCGATCTGGAAATATACAACAGCAAAATATCGTCGATCTGAGCTCAAAGATCGTTGAACTGAGCTCAGAGATAGAAATCCAAAGCAGAGTCAAAATCGTCGACCTGAGCTCACCGATCGTCGAATGGAGTTCGACGATATGATGAAGTTGAGCTCAACGATCGTCGAATGTGTAACGCCCCCACCTGTCACATGACATATAACGGTGGGTCCGGCCGGGGCCCCACGCCATATAGCACAGACAAGCAAAGGAATCACGTGTGGAAATCAAAATCTATGCGTATCCTTAACTCATTCCATTCTAGCGCAGCATTTTTCTTGTTAACATGAACTCAAACCAGAATGTCCACCAACATATAAATACCACATTTATATATAACCACATCAGGAATGTATACAACTCACACACCCTGGCCTTATGGCCTTACAAGTTCCTCTTTCACATCAATGGTTTCGTACATCGGCACGCAGGCCGGCCACACATGAAATCCAACCATGACTCTTCACATAGCCTTCAAGGACAAGAACACCAGGCTAGCCAATCCACTTATTCTTTCCAAACCGCAGCACCTGCAATTCATCATCCAAACCAACACAGAAAACAAAGTAACGGTCAGCATTTGGCTGACCCATTATAACGACCCTACCCCCCTACCCGGGGTAGTGGTTCCTTCCCTGTATACAAGCGCTTCCTTTCTCATCAAACATCAGCAAACATCAGCAAATCACATCATAGATAGATCATTCTCTTTATTCCACTAACAAACACATGACATCACAAACGCTGGAGTCCACCAACGCTCCGTGCACTCAGGGCACCTTCTTGGCGTACCGGAATCCACCGTCGTACACCGCTATCTCTCGAGGTGTTAACTTGTTGGTTGACCGGCCCTAGTCCACCAGCTCGCAGGCTGGCGACATCCCGCCCAAGCCACTCAGAGGTCCATCCTCACAGCATAACAAACAGAGCAGACCGACCCACACTATGTGGTGTAGCAAGCCGGGTTTATCTAAGCTCCCCAGGCATTGTCTACCCATCGATCCCCCTCCTAGTCCGATCGACCCACCCATGTGGTGCAGCAAGCCGGGTTTAACTCGGCTCCCCAAGCATTGCCACCCATCGATACTACCTTAACTGGATCAACCCACCCTAGTGGTGTAACAAACCGGGCGTATCTCGCACTAACCAGGCGTGCTACCAATTGATCATCTCATATCCAGGAGTTTCACCAAAGCCTCCCCACAATCATCACATCCATACATTCATCACAACAGAAATCCGTTTTGCACATCATCAAAGCCACGGAGTCTTCTCCGGTTTACCCATGAACATCACCAATCCAGACTACCGGTCCAGATGGGCTTCACACAGCATGCCTACGCCGTACTCTATTTTTTCGGCTCTAAATGCAGACACAACAAAGGAATCACTTCCGCGATCCACCTCTTGGTGGAGGATTCCAAGCACATGTATAGAGAAAGGACTTCGATGTCCAAGAAGGAGATCGTTACCCTTGAAGATCGCTTCGGCGCCATGAAGTAGCCGGATGGAAATCACCGCCTCGGCTCTGCCTTCACGAATCCGCTCTCGGATCTTCGTTCCGCACTCCGCAGCTCCTCCAGCTGGTAGTCTCCTCCCTTCCCTCTTGCCTTAGCCTTTCTTCCCCCTCTCTTGAAATGAAAATGAAGAAGAAGAAGGAGAAGAAGATAAGAGAATTTATCTTCTAATTCTCGGCCTCCTAGACACCTGGACAAAGCCCAGCCCTTGGATCCAGGAAGAGGGAAACAAACGGCTCAGATCTGGCCAAAAAAACCCCTGAACACGGCCCGACACGCCCTGTGACACGCCCGTGTCACAGGCCGTGTCCCTCTAAGCGGCAGACAACCGACTCAATCCAGCCAGTACACGGCCGTGTGACACGCCCGTGTCACGTGCCGTGTACCCGATACGCCCTCAGACACGCCCGTGTCTGAGGCCGTGTGCCTCAACGAAAATAATCCCAAACCAACCCGAGACTTCACACGGCCTGGCACACGGCTTGGCACACGCCCGTGTTCCTGGCCGTGTGCACCAGGACACACCCGTGTCCCGCAAACACGCCCCAGCTCAAGACGCCGAGCTGAGTTCGATGCCCACTGACACGCCCTGTGACACGCCTGTGTCACAGGCCGTGTCCTCACTGGAAACTCGATACTCGACGATCATCGCGTAACACTCGTCGAGCATACGACACGGCATTCGACACGGCCGTGTCCTGGGCCGTGTGCCCCCTCTCGACGATGTCGAGCGAAAATCGTCGACACAACCTCGACACGCCCTGCGACACGCCCGTGTCGCAGGCCGTGTCGACTGACACGCCCTGGGACACGCCCGTGTCCCAGGCCGTGTCACCCAAAAATCCTGTTTTCAGAAAATTGGCCTGTTACAATCCTCCCCTCCTTCAAATAATTTCGTCCTCGAAATTTGACTCCAAGCAGCCAATCAGCCACAACATCACAAAATCGTACACCCCAAGCCTCCGTACACACTAACAAACAGACAGCACAACAAACATCCCTAACTTCCACTTGTGCACATTCAGCCATATACGATTTCAAACAAAACAACATGATTGATTTATCTCCTTACAATCACAAGTGCACCAAGCTATTATAGAGATCTACAACTATATAGAAACATCATGTACATACATCACGATGGATGATTCACCAAGTTCCGATTCCCGATTCAGTCAAAAGTGATGCACATCAGCTATTATTCATCACACCTGATATCAAAAAATAGTTTACATACACAACATTCAGAGCATCGACATGATTCACATCGCAGTTCACTTCCGCTCAGCCTCCCGATTTTGAAATTCGCGATTTAAAGATAAATGAAACGCTCGAGGCTGAATTTCACCAACTGAGCTTTGCGGCTCTTGCACTTCCATCGCATGAAAGCGAGGTTGCGTCCGGGGTGCAGATGATTCGGCTACTGCTTTCCCTTTTTCTTCATATGACGCACCTGTCTTTTTCTCACTCCCTGGAGGGACATTCCAACAGAATTTTGCTATGTGTCCTTGCTGCCCACATTTATAGCATATACGTGTATCCACACGTCCTGGCCCATACGTCACCCCCGAAGAAACCGTCGACGGAGCTAATTCCACCGGTCTAAATCTTTTCTTCTCTTGTCGTCGAAACTCCGATTGATCCACTTGCGATATTTTAAACTCTGACTTTTCCCTTGCCAGTCTCTTATTCTCTTGTACTCGCTTCATATCCTTCTCCAAGGCACGAGCTGTATCGACCAACGCCTGGAAGCCTTGGCTCACCGAACTCGGAAGTGCCAACCTCAATTCATCCCGCAATCCTCCATAAAACCGATTTGTCTTTCGCGCTTCCTCCGCAAAGGTCAATCCCGCATATCTCCCCAATCTTGTAAACTCATGCAGGTAGGTATCAATATCTCGCTCACCCTGCACCAAACGGAGAAACTCATTTTCCATCGCAATCCTCTGCGACACTGGCACATACTTGGCTAAAAATATTTGGGAGAATTCCTCCATTGAAATCTCCGTTAAACCTCGACCTGCCAAGTGGTGCACTTCAATTTCATCCCACCATAATCTCGCATCGCCTTCTAACAGAAAAGTGGCCAACATCACTTTCTGTTCTTCGACCGTCCTAATTGCGGTTAGGATCCTTTTGACTTTTGCCAACCAATCTTCTGCCTGCGTTGGTGAAAGCGCTCCACCAAACGTAGGTGGATGAAAGTGCATAAAACGTGACAATGCGTCGTCACTTGCTTGCACTTCCACCACCTCGGCAGCATGCTCTTGCCTTCCACCAGGTCTTGCCTGTCCAGTTGGTTGTGCTTGTAACACTGCAAGCACTGTCTCCGCTACCACCCGTATGGCCTCTGCCGAGGGAGGCATCGGCGCTTCCACGGGTGCTGCACTTTCATCCGACCGCTGGGGCTCAGACGGCCCAGCTCCATCCCTCGCCACCTATCAATGTACAGAACACCATTAATACTTCCAATTCATAACGGTACTGTTACATTGACTACACCCTCATGCACATCATGTGCATGACATACATTCCTAAGTGGACATTTATGAGTTCAATTATGTTCTCTCCTCCCAAACAATCTCAACCTGGCTCTGATACCACTTTGTAACGCCCCCACCTGTCACATGACATATAATGGTGGGTCCGGCCGGGGCCCCATGCCATATAGCACAGACAAGCAAAGGAATCACGTGTGGAAATCAAAATCTATGCGTATCCTTAACTCATTCCATTCTAGCGCAGCATTTTTCTTGTTAACATGAACTCAAACCAGAATGTCCACCAACATATAAATACCACATTTATATATAACCACATCAGGAATGTATACAACTCACACACCCTGGCCTTATGGCCTTACAAGTTCCTCTTTCACATCAATGGTTTCGTACATCGGCACGCAAGCCGGCCACACATGAAATCCAACCATGACTCTTCACATAGCCTTCAAGGACAAGAACACCAGGCTAGCCAATCCACTTATTCTTTCCAAACCGCAGCACCTGCAATTCATCATCCAAACCAACACAAAAAACAAAGTAACGGTCAGCATTTGGCTGACCCATTATAACGACCCTACCCCCCTACCCGGGGTAGTGGTTCCTTCCCTGTATATAGCGCTTCCTTTCTCATCAAACATCAGCAAACATCACCAAATCACATCATAGATAGATAATTCTCTTTATTCCACTAACAAACACATGACATCACAAACGCTGGAGTCCACCAACGCTCCGTGCACTCAGGGCACCTTCTTGGCGTACCGGAATCCACCGTCGTACACCGCTGTCTCTCGAGGTGTTAACTTGTTGGTTGACCGGCCCTAGTCCACCAGCTCGCAGGCTGGCGACATCCCGCCCAAGCCACTCAGAGGTCCATCCTCACAGCATCACAAACAGAGCAGACCGACCCACACTATGTGGTGTAGCAAGCCGGGTTTATCTAAGCTCCCCAGGCATTGTCTACCCATCGATCCCCCTCCTAGTCCGATCGACCCACCCATGTGGTGCAGCAAGCCGGGTTTAACTCGGCTCCCCAAGCATTGCCACCCATCGATCCTACCTTAACTGGATCAACCCACCCTAGTGGTGTAACAAACCGGGCGTATCTCGCACTAACCAGGCGTGCTACCAATTGATCATCTCATATCCAGGAGTTTCACCAAAGCCTCCTCACAATCATCACATCCATACATTCATCACAACAGAAATCCGTTTTGCACATCATCAAAGCCACGGAGTCTTCTCCGGTTTACCCATGAACATCACCAATCCAGACTACCGGTCCAGATGGGCTTCACACAGCATGCCTACGCCGTACTCTATATTTTCGGCTCTAAATGCAGACACAACAAAGGAATCACTTCCGCGATCCACCTCTTGGTGGAGGATTCCAAGCACATGTATAGAGAAAGGACTTCGATGTCCAAGAAGGAGATCGTTACCCTTGAAGATCGCTTCGGCGCCATGAAGTAGCCGGATGGAAATCACCGCCTCGGCTCTGCCTTCACGAATCCGCTCTCGGATCTTCGTTCCGCACTCCGCAGCTCCTCCAGCTGGTAGTCTCCTCCCTTCCCTCTTGCCTTAGCCTTTCTTCCCCCTCTCTTGAAATGAAAATGAAGAAGAAGAAGGAGAAGAAGATAAGAGAATTTATCTTCTAATTCTCGGCCTCCTAGACACCTGGACAAAGCCCATCCCTTGGATCCAGGAAGAGGGAAACAAACGGCTCAGATCTGGCCAAAAAAACCCCTGAACACGGCCCGACACGCCCTGTGACACGCCCGTGTCACAGGCCGTGTCCCTCTAAGCGGCAGACAACCGACTCAATCCAGCCAGTACACGGCCGTGTGACACGCCCGTGTCACGTGCCGTATACCCGACACGCCCTCAGACACGCCCGTGTCTGAGGCCGTGTGCCTCAACGAAAATAATCCCAAACCAACCCGAGACTTCACACGGCCTGGCACACGGCTTGGCACACGCCCGTGTTCCTGGCCGTGTGCACCAGGACACACCCGTGTCCCGCAAACACGCCCCGGCTCAAGACGCCGAGATGAGTTCGATGCCCACTGACACGCCCTGTGACACGCCCGTGTCACAGGCCGTGTCCTCACTGGAAACTCGATACTCGACGATCGTCGCGTAACACTCGTCGAGCATACGACACGGCATTCGACACGGCCGTGTCCTGGGCCGTGTGCCCCCTCTCGACGATGTCGAGCGAAAATCGTCGACACCAAGGCCGATCGTCGACACAACCTCGACACGCCCTGCGACACGCCCGTGTCGCAGGCCGTGTCGACTGACACGCCCTGGGACACGCCCGTGTCCCAGGCCGTGTCACCCAAAAATCCTGTTTTCAGAAAATTGGCCTGTTACAATCCTCCCCTCCTTCAAATAATTTCGTCCTCGAAATTTGACTCCAAGTAGCCAATCAGCCACAACATCACAAAATCGTACACCCCAAGCCTCCGCACACACTAACAAACAGACAGCACAACAAACATCCCTAACTTCCACTTGTGCACATTCAGCCATATACGATTTCAAACAAAACAACATGATTGATTTATCTCCTTACAATCACAAGTGCACCAAGCTATTATAGAGATCTACAACTATATAGAAACATCATGTACATACATCACGATGGATGATTCACCAAGTTCCGATTCCCGATTCAGTCAAAAGTGATGCACATCAGCTATTATTCATCACACCTGATATCAAAACATAGTTTACATACACAACATTCAGAGCATCGACATGATTCACATCGCAGTTCACTTCCGCTCAGCCTCCCGATTTTGAAATTCGCGATTTAAAGATAAATGAAACGCTCGAGGCTGAATTTCACCAACTGAGCTTTGCGGCTCTTGCACTTCCATCGCATGAAAGCGAGGTTGCGTCCGGGGTGCAGATGATTCGGCCACTGCTTTCCCTTTTTCTTCATATGACGCACCTGTCTTTTTCTCACTCCCTGGAGGGACATTCCAACAGAATTTTGCTATGTGTCCTTGCTGCCCACATTTATAGCATATACGTGTATCCACACGTCCTGGCCCATACGTCGCCCCCGAAGAAACCGTCGACGGAGCTAATTCCACCGGTCTAAATCTTTTCTTCTCTCGTCGTCGAAACTCCGATTGATCCACTTGCGATATTTTAAACTCTGACTTTTCCCTTGCCAGTCTCTTATTCTCTTGTACTCGCTTCATATCCTTCTCCAAGGCACGAGCTGTATCGACCAACGCCTGGAAGCCTTGGCTCACCGAACTCGGAAGTGCCAACCTCAATTCATCCCGCAATCCTCCATAAAACCGATTTGTCTTTCGCGCTTCCTCCGCAAAGGTCAATCCCGCATATCTCCCCAATCTTGTAAACTCATGCAGGTAGGTATCAATATCTCGCTCACCCTGCACCAAACGGAGAAACTCATTTTCCATCGCAATCCTCTGCGACACTGGCACATACTTGGCTAAAAATATTTGGGAGAATTCCTCCATTGAAATCTCCGTTAAACCTCGACCTGCCAAGTGGTGCACTTCAATTTCATCCCACCATAATCTCGCATCGCCTTCTAACAGAAAAGTGGCCAACATCACTTTCTGTTCTTCGACTGTCCTAATTGCGGTTAGGATCCTTTTGACTTTTGCCAACCAATCTTCTGCCTGCGTTGGTGAAAGCGCTCCACCAAACGTAGGTGGATGAAAGTGCATAAAACGTGACAATGCGTCGTCACTTGCTTGCACTTCCACCACCTCGGCAGCATGCTCTTGCCTTCCACCAGGTCTTGCCTGTCCAGTTGGTTGTGCTTGTAACACTGCAAGCACTGTCTCCGCTACCACCCGTATGGCCTCTGCCGAGGGAGGCATCGGCGCTTCCACGGGTGCTGCACTTTCATCCGACCGCTGGGGCTCAGACGGCCCAGCTCCATCCCTCGCCACCTATCAATGTACAGAACACCATTAATACTTCCAATTCATAACGGTACTGTTACATTGACTACACCCTCACGCACATCATGTGCATGACATACATTCCTAGTGGACATTTATGAGTTCAATTATGTTCTCTCCTCCCAAACAATCTCAACCTGGCTCTGATACCACTTTGTAACGCCCCCACCTGTCACATGACATATAACGGTGGGTCCGGCCGGGGCCCCACACCATATAGCACAGACAAGCAAAGGAATCACGTGTGGAAATCAAAATCTATGCGTATCCTTAACTCATTCCATTCTAGCGCAGCATTTTTCTTGTTAACATGAACTCAAACCAGAATGTCCACCAACATATAAATACCACATTTATATATAACCACATCAGGAATGTATACAACTCACACACCCTGGCCTTATGGCCTTACAAGTTCCTCTTTCACATCAATGGTTTCGTACATCGGCACGCAGGCCGGCCACACATGAAATCCAACCATGACTCTTCACATAGCCTTCAAGGACAAGAACACCAGGCTAGCCAATCCACTTATTCTTTCCAAACCGCAGCACCTGCAATTCATCATCCAAACCAACACAGAAAACAAAGTAACGGTCAGCATTTGGCTGACCCATTATAACGACCCTACCCCCCTACCCGGGGTAGTGGTTCCTTCCCTGTATACAGCGCTTCCTTTCTCATCAAACATCAGCAAACATCAGCAAATCACATCATAGATAGATCATTCTCTTTATTCCACTAACAAACACATGACATCACAAACGCTGGAGTCCACCAACGCTCCGTGCACTCAGGGCACCTTCTTGGCGTACCGGAATCCACCGTCGTACACCGCTGTCTCTCGAGGTGTTAACTTGTTGGTTGACCGGCCCTAGTCCACCAGCTCGCAGGCTGGCGACATCCCGCCCAAGCCACTCAGAGGTCCATCCTCACAGCATCACAAACAGAGCAGACCGACCCACACTATGTGGTGTAGTAAGCCGGGTTTATCTAAGCTCCCCAGGCATTGTCTACCCATCGATCCCCCTCCTAGTCCGATCGACCCACCCATGTGGTGCAGCAAGCCGGGTTTAACTCGGCTCCCCAAGCATTGCCACCCATCGATCCTACCTTAACTGGATCAACCCACCCTAGTGGTGTAACAAACCGGGCGTATCTCGCACTAACCAGGCGTGCTACCAATTGATCATCTCATATCCAGGAGTTTCACCAAAGCCTCCTCACAATCATCACATCCATACATTCATCACAACAGAAATCCGTTTTGCACATCATCAAAGCCACAGAGTCTTCTCCGGTTTACCCATGAACATCACCAATCCAGACTACCGGTCCAGATGGGCTTCACACAGCATGCCTACGCCGTACTCTATATTTTCGGCTCTAAATGCAGACACAACAAAGGAATCACTTCCACGATCCACCTCTTGGTGGAGGATTCCAAGCACATGTATAGAGAAAGGACTTCGATGTCCAAGAAGGAGATTGTTACCCTTGAAGATCGCTTCGGCGCCATGAAGTAGCCGGATGGAAATCACCGCCTCGGCTCTGCCTTCACGAATCCGCTCTCGGATCTTCGTTCCGCACTCCGCAGCTCCTCCAGCTGGTAGTCTCCTCCCTTCCCTCTTGCCTTAGCCTTTCTTCCCCCTCTCTTGAAATGAAAATGAAGAAGAAGAAGGAGAAGAAGATAAGAGAATTTATCTTCTAATTCTCGGCCTCCTAGACACCTGGACAAAGCCCAGCCCTTGGATCCAGGAAGAGGGAAACAAACGGCTCAGATCTGGCCAAAAAAACCCCTGAACACGGCCCGACACGCCCTGTGACACGCCCGTGTCACAGGCCGTGTCCCTCTAAGCGGCAGACAACCGACTCAATCCAGCCAGTACACGGCCGTGTGACACGCCCGTGTCACGTGCCGTGTACCCGACACGCCCTCAGACACGCCCGTGTCTGAGGCCGTGTGCCTCAATGAAAATAATCCCAAACCAACCCGAGACTTCACACGGCCTGGCACACGGCTTGGCACACGCCCGTGTTCCTGGCCGTGTGCACCAGGACACACCCGTGTCCCGCAAACACGCCCCGGCTCAAGACGCCGAGCTGAGTTCGATGCCCACTGACACGCCCTGTGACACGCCCGTGTCACAGGCCGTGTCCTCACTGGAAACTCGATACTCGACGATCGTCGCGTAACACTCGTCGAGCATACGACACGGCATTCGACACGGCCGTGTCCTGGGCCGTGTGCCCCCTCTCGACGATGTCGAGCGAAAATCGTCGACACCAAGGCCGATCGTCGACACAACCTCGACACGCCCTGCGACACGCCTGTGTCGCAGGCCGTGTCGACTGACACGCCCTGGGACACGCCCGTGTCCCAGGCCGTGTCACCCAAAAATCCTGTTTTCAGAAAATTGGCCTGTTACAATCCTCCCCTCCTTCAAATAATTTCGTCCTCGAAATTTGACTCCAAGCAGCCAATCAGCCACAACATCACAAAATCGTACACCCCAAGCCTCCGCACACACTAACAAACAGACAGCACAACAAACATCCCTAACTTCCACTTGTGCACATTCAGCCATATACGATTTCAAACAAAACAACATGATTGATTTATCTCCTTACAATCACAAGTGCACCAAGCTATTATAGAGATCTACAACTATATAGAAACATCATGTACATACATCACGATGGATGATTCACCAAGTTCCGATTCCCGATTCAGTCAAAAGTGATGCACATCAGCTATTATTCATCACACCTGATATCAAAACATAGTTTACATACACAACATTCAGAGCATCGACATGATTCACATCGCAGTTCACTTCCGCTCAGCCTCCCGATTTTGAAATTCGCGATTTAAAGATAAATGAAACGCTCGAGGCTGAATTTCACCAACTGAGCTTTGCGGCTCTTGCACTTCCATCGCATGAAAGCGAGGTTGCGTCCGGGGTGCAGATGATTCGGCCACTGCTTTCCCTTTTTCTTCATATGACGCACCTGTCTTTTTCTCACTCCCTGGAGGGACATTCCAACAGAATTTTGCTATGTGTCATTGCTGCCCACATTTATAGCATATACGTGTATCCACACGTCCTGGCCCATACGTCGCCCCCGAAGAAACCGTCGACGGAGCTAATTCCACCGGTCTAAATCTTTTCTTCTCTCGTCGTCGAAACTCCGATTGATCCACTTGCGATATTTTAAACTCTGACTTTTCCCTTGCGAGTCTCTTATTCTCTTGTACTCGCTTCATATCCTTCTCCAAGGCACGAGCTGTATCGACCAACGCCTGGAAGCCTTGGCTCACCGAACTCGGAAGTGCCAACCTCAATTCATCCCGCAATCCTCCATAAAACCGATTTGTCTTTCGCGCTTCCTCCGTGTTGAAGTTGGAGACCGGGCGGTCTGTCTTGGCGGGTTAGAGACCGCGCGGTCTGGCGGTTTGACTTGGCGACTTGTAAACCGGGCGGTCTAGCAATCTTCACAGGCGACCTCTCTGCATCTCTTACTGTAAGCCGTGCGGTTAGTCCTTCTGTCTAACCGCGCGGCCTGTGCGGTTTACTTTGTACAGTCCGCTTAGCTTGTAAATTTTAGTCCCACATCTCTTATTTGTATTCTCTCTTCTCTCCTCCATTCTATATAAGGGAGGGCATACCTTTGTAATAGTTATCTTTTTTGGATAATAAAATTTCGATTATTCAAAAGTTTATTCGGCTTGTTCTCTTCTTTTCGCTTACTTTCTCTACTTTCTAACATGGTATCAGAGGACACGGTCTTTTCCTCCTGATTCTGTGCGCTCTCTGTTGTTCGCGGCTTGTCTTCCGCGTTCTGCGGCTTGTTCGCGGCTTGCCTTCTCCTCTGTCCGCGCGGCTTGTTTCTATCCGCGCGGCTTGTTTCTGTCCGCTGCCTGTTTGCGCGGCTTGCTCTTCTTGTTTCTCTTCTCCTCCTGCTCTTTGTCGCAGTGACCTGTTTCCGTGTCGCCGCGCTCCTTGCTCTTTCCTGCCGCTCCGACTTCCTAGTCGCTGCGGTTTGTCTCTGTCCGCGTGTGTTGTCTCTGCACTCGCGGTTTGCTGCTGTGATCTGCCTGACCGTGCGGGTTGTTCCTTTCTTACCCGCATCTTGGTCGCGGTCACCTGCTCTTCTCCTCTCTTCTGTTCGCTCGGCCTTTTCAGTCCGCGCGACCTCTTCCCCGCTGTGCCCTTGACCGCATTCTCGCAACTGCTGTGATCTGCCTGACCGTGCGGGTTGTCCCTTTCTTACCCGCATCTTGGTCGCGGTCACCTGCTCTTCTCCTCTCTTCTGTTCGCTCGGCCCTTTGCAGTCTGCGCGACTTCTTCCCCGCTGTGCCTTGATCTGAATCCTAGCCGCTCGTGTTCTCGCGGCTTCTTCCCTTTTGTTCCCGCCGCGGTTTCCCGCGGATTCTTCCTTGTTTGAGCGGCCTCTCCGCCTCCTCGCTCTTAGCCGCTTCTCTTGTTAGTCGCCGCGACCTCCTGGTTTAGTCGCGCGGCTTGTGCTCTGCACCTTGGTCGTGGCCCTTCGTGCCGCTGGTGTGCTGTCACCGAGACCGCTGCAGTTTCTTCTTCCTCCCTTCATGGCTTTCGCCTCGGTTGTCACATCTTCTGGTCGTGCACACGTTGTTACTCAGGGCAAATGGCTGATCGACACTGGTGCTACGAATCATATGACCGGCCATCTCCCGTGTTTCTCTCTCCTAGAAAAACATGCTCGCTTGCCCCCAGTTACTCTCGCTGACGGCTCTTCATCATCAGTTCATGGCACAGGGATAGTTCATGTCACCCCGTCTCTTCACTTGGAGGATACTCTATATGTGCCCCAGTTCCCGTGCAACTTATTATCTGTTACATCTCTTTGCAAGCAATTACAGTGTTCCGTCACATTTACTTCTACTTCTTGCTCTTTTCAGGATCCGGGCTCCCAACGGACGATTGCTACTGGGACTGAGAGTGGCGGCTTATACTTCCTAGACAACATTTCTGCTTTTTCCACCTTCTCCTCCACCTCCACAGATCTTCTCCAATGGCATCTCCGCCTTGGTCATGCTCCTCCCCGTCTTCTTCGTCAACTTCTGCCCCACCTTCCTCCTCAAAGTCCTCCGCTCAACTGTGAGGCCTGTCAGCTTGGCAAGCATCACCGCTCCTCCTTCCCTCCAAAGCACGTTCGTAGCTCTACCCGTCCGTTTGATCTTATCCACTCCGACATCTGGGGTCCTTCTCCTACTCTTACCATTGGTCGGGGTAGTTCCTATTTTGTCACGTTCATTGATGATTTCTCTCGCTGTACGTGGGTGTATCTGTTAAAAGATCGCTCCGAATTATTCTCTGTATGGACATCCTTCTATCTCATGATCAAAACTCAGTTTGATGTTTCTATCAAAGTTTTTCGGTCTGATAATGCCGCAGAATATCTCAGTCGTGACTTCTCTACATTCTGCATGCAAAATGGGATTCTTCATCAAACTAGTTGTGTCTATTCTTCACAACAAAATGGTGTAGCCGAACGCAAAAACCGACACCTGCTCGATGTCGCTCGCACCTTGATGACCCAGATGCATGTTCCTCGCTCCTATTGGGGCTATGCTGTTCTCCTTGCCTGCTACCTCATCAATCGCATTCCCTCCACGGTTCTTCATGGCCAAACCCCGTTCTCCATTTTGTATCCGGGCAAGGAGCCGTTTCATCTCCCTCTCCAAATCTTTGGATGCACTGCCTTTGTGCATGCCCCTTCTGCCACCCGTGATAAGCTCTCCCCTCGCTCCACCAAATGTGTCTTTCTGGGGTATTCCACCACTCAGAAAGGCTACTGTTGCTTTGATCCCGTCCTTCGTAAGCAGTTCGTCTCTGCTGACGTCACCTTCTTCGAGAATACCTCCTACTTCTCGGATGCCTCTTCTCCTCTTCTCCCAGCTTCTGATTCTCCTGCCGTTCCCTTCGTTCCCTCGTCTCCTCCTACACTCTCCACCACTACACCGTCTCCACCCCCTCCTCTTCCTCCACCTCTCTCTCTCCCTTCCCCACCACCCTCTCCCTCCTCTCCGCTGCCGTCGCTCTCTTCTCCCGGGCCAGCTTTCTCTACCACGGATGCTCCGGATGCCGCGGGCCGGGCTGACCTGGATCTTCCTATAGCTCTTCGCAAAGGGGTGCGGACGTGCACCTTACACCCCCTTGCTGCTGTTGTTTCCTATGATCGTCTTACTCCTTCTCGCAGGGCCTTTGCCCTGGCTATCTCTGCCACTGCCACACCCCGCTCCTATCAGGAGGCCCTTGCTATTCCTCACTGGAAGATGGCCATGGATGAGGAAATGGCGACCCTCACTGAGCGGGGTACCTGGACTCTTGTTCCTCCTCCCTTTGGCACTGATGTTGTTGGCTGTCGTTGTGTCTTTGTGGTCAAATTTAGCCCAGACGGCACTGTGGATCGGTATAAGGCTCGCCTTGTGGCTAAGGGCTTTACTCAGACCTATGGGGTTGATTACTTTGACACCTTCTCCCCTGTGGCTCGTCTCAGCACAATCCGGGTTCTTCTCTCTGTGGCCGTCAATCGGGATTGGCCAATTTCTCAGCTGGACGTCAAGAATGCCTTCCTTTATGGTGATCTTCACGAGGCCGTTTACATGGAGCAACCTCCTGGGTATGTTGCTCAGGGGGAGACACGAGTATGCCGGCTGCAGAAGGCAATTTATGGCCTCAAGCAGAGTCCTCGAGCTTGGTTTGACAAGTTCAGCGGTATTGTGGCGGCTGTTGGTTTTGTGCGAAGCTCTGCTGATCACTCTCTCTTTATTCGCAAAACTCCTTCTGGGCTGGTTGTTCTTGCTGTATACGTCGATGATATTCTTCTCACTGGCGATGACCAGGAAGGGGTAGCCCTGACAAAGCTACATCTTCGCCAACATCTGATCACTAAAGATATGGGCTCTCCAAAGTACTTTCTGGGGATCGAACTCTCTCGGAAGCCCGACTCCTTAGTTCTCTCTCAGCGTAAGTATGCCCTTGATCTTTTAAAAGAGGCAGGATTGACTGGAGCTAAACCTGCCCGATGTCCCATGGCTATTGGGGAGGACAAAACCTGGACAGATGATTCGCCTCTTCTTTCAGATAGTTCGCGGTATAGGCGTCTGGTTGGTAAGCTCATATATCTCACAGTGACCAGACCCGACATTTCTTATGCTGTGGGCAAGGTGAGTCAATTCATGCAAGCGCCCAGGGATTGTCATCTTCAGTCCGCCTTGCGGATCTTGGAATATGTCAAAGCAGCGCCTGGGAAAGGATTACTGTTTCAGAAGAATGGTCATCTGAGGATTGAAGCCTACTCAGATGCAAGTTATGCTGATGACAAAGGGGATCGCAAGTCTACCTCAGGTTTTTGCACCTTTGTTGGGGGAAATCTGGTGAGCTGGAAGAGTAAAAAGCAGTCTGTTGTCTCCAGGTCCAGTGCAGAAGCTGAGTATCGCAGTATGGCGTCAACCACTTGTGAGTTGAAATGGTTGCGGGCTCTCATGCTAGATTTAGGAGAGGTGTACAACCATCCTCTACCTATGTTCTGTGATAACAAGGCCGCCATATACATCTCCAAAAATCCGGTATTCCATGAAAGAACAAAGCACATTGAGGTTGACTGTCATTTCATTCGTGAAGAGATTTTAAAAGAACAGATTTGCACTCCGTTTGTCACATCTGATAAAGAGCTAGCTGACATCTTCACCAAGCCAGCCTCCGCCTCGTTTCTGCATGTTTGCGACAAGCTGGGCATGATTGATATATATGCTCCAGCTTGAGGGGGAGTGTTGAAGTTGGAGACCGGGCGGTCTGTCTTGGCGGGTTAGAGACCGCGCGGTCTGGCGGTTTGACTTGGCGACTTGTAAACCGGGCGGTCTAGCAATCTTCACAGGCGACCTCTCTGCATCTCTTACTGTAAGCCGTGCGGTTAGTCCTTCTGTCTAACCGCGCGGCCTGTGCGGTTTACTTTGTACAGTCCGCTTAGCTTGTAAATTTTAGTCCCACATCTCTTATTTGTATTCTCTCTTCTCTCCTCCATTCTATATAAGGGAGGGCATACCTTTGTAATAGTTATCTTTTTTGGATAATAAAATTTCGATTATTCAAAAGTTTATTCGGCTTGTTCTCTTCTTTTCGCTTACTTTCTCTACTTTCTAACACTCCGCAAAGGTCAATCCCGCATATCTCCCCAATCTTGTAAACTCATGCAGGTAGGTATCAATATCTCGCTCACCCTGCACCAAACGGAGAAACTCATTTTCCATCGCAATCCTCTGCGACACTGGCACATACTTGGCTAAAAATATTTGGGAGAATTCCTCCATTGAAATCTCCGTTAAACCTCGACCTGCCAAGTGGTGCACTTCAATTTCATCCCACCATAATCTCGCATTGCCTTCTAACAGAAAAGTGGCCAACATCACTTTCTGTTCTTCGACCATCCTAATTGCGGTTAGGATCCTTTTGACTTTTGCCAACCAATCTTCTGCCTGCGTTGGTGAAAGCGCTCCACCAAACGTAGGTGGATGAAAGTGCATAAAACGTGACAATGCATCGTCACTTGCTTGCACTTCCACCACCTCGGCAGCATGCTCTTGCCTTCCACCAGGTCTTGCCTATCCAGTTGGTTGTGCTTGTAACACTGCAAGCACTGTCTCCGCTACCACCCGTATGGCCTCTGCCGAGGGAGGCATCGGCGCTTCCACGGGTGCTGCACTTTCATCCGACCGCTGGGGCTCAGACGGCCCAGCTCCATCCCTCGCCACCTATCAATGTACAGAACACCATTAATACTTCCAATTCATAACGGTACTGTTACATTGACTACACCCTCACGCACATCATGTGCATGACATACATTCCTAGTGGACATTTATGAGTTCAATTATGTTCTCTCCTCCCAAACAATCTCAACCTGGCTCTGATACCACTTTGTAACGCCCCCACCTGTCACATGACATATAACGGTGGGTCCGGCCGGGGCCCCACGCCATATAGCACAGACAAGCAAAGGAATCACGTGTGGAAATCAAAATCTATGCGTATCCTTAACTCATTCCATTCTAGCGCAGCATTTTTCTTGTTAACATGAACTCAAACCAGAATGTCCACCAACATATAAATACCACATTTATATATAACCACATCAGGAATGTATACAACTCACACACCCTGGCCTTATGGCCTTACAAGTTCCTCTTTCACATCAATGGTTTTGTACATCGGCACGCAGGCCGGCCACACATGAAATCCAACCATGACTCTTCACATAGCCTTCAAGGACAAGAACACCAGGCTAGCCAATCCACTTATTCTTTCCAAACCGCAGCACCTGCAATTCATCATCCAAACCAACACAGAAAACAAAGTAACGGTCAGCATTTGGCTGACCCATTATAACGACCCTACCCCCCTACCCGGGGTAGTGGTTCCTTCCCTGTATACAGCGCTTCCTTTCTCATCAAACATCAGCAAACATCACCAAATCACATCATAGATAGATCATTCTCTTTATTCCACTAACAAACACATGACATCACAAACGCTGGAGTCCACCAACACTCCGTGCACTCAGGGCACCTTCTTGGCGTATCAGAATCCACCGTCGTACACCGCTGTCTCTCGAGGTGTTAACTTGTTGGTTGACCGGCCCTAGTCCACCAGCTCGCAGGCTGGCGACATCCCGCCCAAGCCACTCAGAGGTCCATCCTCACAGCATCACAAACAGAGCAGACCGACCCACACTATGTGGTGTAGCAAGCCGGGTTTATCTAAGCTCCCCAGGCATTGTCTACCCATCGATCCCCCTCCTAGTCCGATCGACCCACCCATGTGGTGCAGCAAGCCGGGTTTAACTCGGCTCCCCAAGCATTGCCACCCATCGATCCTACCTTAACTGGATCAACCCACCCTAGTGGTGTAACAAACCGGGCGTATCTCGCACTAACCAGGCGTGCTACCAATTGATCATCTCATATCCAGGAGTTTCACCAAAGCCTCCTCACAATCATCACATCCATACATTCATCACAACAGAAATCCGTTTTGCACATCATCAAAGCCACGGAGTCTTCTCCGGTTTACCCATGAACATCACCAATCCAGACTACCGGTCCAGATGGGCTTCACACAGCATGCCTACGCCGTACTCTATATTTTCGGCTCTAAATGCAGACACAACAAAGGAATCACTTCCGCGATCCACCTCTTGGTGGAGGATTCCAAGCACATGTATAGAGAAAGGACTTCGATGTCCAAGAAGGAGATCGTTACCCTTGAAGATCGCTTCGGCGCCATGAAGTAGCCGGATGGAAATCACCGCCTCGGCTCTGCCTTCACGAATCCGCTCTCAGATCTTCGTTCCGCACTCCGCAGCTCCTCCAGCTGGTAGTCTCCTCCCTTCCCTCTTGCCTTAGCCTTTCTTCCCCCTCTCTTGAAATGAAAATGAAGAAGAAGAAGGAGAAGAAGATAAGAGAATTTATCTTCTAATTCTCGGCCTCCTAAACACCTGGACAAAGCCCAGCCCTTGGATCCAGGAAGAGGGAAACAAACGGCTCAGATCTGGCCAAAAAAACCCCTGAACACGGCCCGACACGCCCTGTGACACCCCCGTGTCACAGGCCGTGTCCCTCTAAGCGGCAGACAACCGACTCAATCCAGCCAGTACACGGCCGTGTGACACGCCCGTGTCACGTGCCGTGTACCCGACACGCCCTCATACACGCCCGTGTCTGAGGCCGTGTGCCTCAACGAAAATAATCCCAAACCAACCCGAGACTTCACACGGCCTGGCACACGGCTTGGCACACGCACGTGTTCCTGGCCGTGTGCACCAGGACACACCCGTGTCTCGCAAACACGCCCCGGCTCAAGACGCCGAGCTGAGTTCGATGCCCACTGACACGCCCTGTGACATGCCCGTGTCACAGGCCGTGTCCTCACTGGAAACTCGATACTCGACGATCGTCGCGTAACACTCGTAGAGCATACGACACGACATTCGACACGGCCGTGTCCTGGGCCGTGTGCCCCCTCTCGACGATGTCGAGCGAAAATCGTCGACACCAAGGCCGATCGTCGACACAACCTCGACACGCCCTGCGACACGCCCGTGTCGCAGGCCGTGTCGACTGACACGCCCTGGGACACGCCCGTGTCCCAGGCCGTGTCACCCAAAAATCCTGTTTTCAGAAAATTGGCCTGTTACAGAATGGAGTTCGACGATCTGTCGAAGTTGAGCTAGACGATCGTCGATCGGAGTTCGACGAATCGTTGTGCTGAGCTCGACGATATGACTTAGTCTCCAAACACAAAATCTTGGTCTTCTGGGCAGCTTCCAAACCTAGACTTCTAATCCTTAGACTCAATTCTAACTAACCTTTTAAGCTATACAGGAGGTCAAGCATAGGTTCCTAGAGACATAGTGATCCTGACCCAAATTAGTAATAGGGTGTTCCAACAATCTCCCCCTATTTGGGTTAGGATTACTATTTACAGACTTTGGAAAAAATTTAATAACAACATACAAGCATCAAAGCAGAAAAACAAGAAGCTAGACATTGCAGAACCACAGAGATATATAGCATCCAGATAGAAATCAGAAATCTCAGAAAATGTCACCTTACAATATCATTTCTTTTCTTTGCCTTTAACAAGTTTGATATCTCTGTTAGGATTGAGGGCTTCCTTGTTTGATCTGGTATCATCTGCTGCACCCAAATATGTTTGCTTTTTAGGCCTGGGAACCACATCTTCAGGATGTAATTCCATATACCTGTTAGCATCAAAGAATTTACTTGAAGCATATCTCTCTAGCTCCTTCTGTCTCTGTTCAGACATTGTTGAAATGTTGGAAGAATCTATTCCTTGCTCTCTAGCCTTTTTAATCTGATCCAGTGCAGCTAGTTCCTTTAATCTGGCAGTCCAAGCAGCTGGATTATTCTCAGGATCCTCAAAAGGTACAGGTGGCTCATATCTGTTAGAGGGATTGTCTTGAGGAGGCCTGGCAGACACAGTATCTTTCAGCTTATAAGGGAAAGGACCAGATGTTGTATTAGTTGAAATTTGTCTTTCCCTGGAATATGGGTGTTGCCTAGAGTACCCTTTGGAGTAAACTTGAAGGTCTCTTTGATTTCCTCTATATCCTCCTCTCCTAGAATGAGAACCCATAGATTGGCTTCCCCTATTAAAAGATCTGGCATGAGGCTGATAGGGGGCCTGACTTCTGGCTGGGGGTTGAGCTGCAGAGCTTCCACCTGCACCTGCATCAGGAGAAGGTGGTGGAGGAGGATGGGAGTGTTGAAATTGGGAGGAACCCTTATCATATTTTCTCTTCTTTTTCATTGCCTTCAGCTGATTCTTAGAGTATTGCATCCAGTGTTCAGTAATAGGGCAGTCATGTAGAATGTAATATGGAATGTCATTGTTATCTTTGACTTTAGCAGGAAGTACTCTCTTCATAGCTTTGCTCCTTGCCTTTCTTTTCCTGGCAATGGTAGCAGAAGAGTCATCAGAGTCTGTTCTAAATTCATCACTCTCAGAACTCTGGTCATCATAAATGGCATCTATTTTCTTCATCAGATCCTTCTTGAGTTGTGCAGAAGCAGATGAGGCAGAGGTTGTAGCAGCAGGTGTTGAAGTGGTAACAGCAGAAATGACAGCAACAGATGTTGAAGGTGTTGTACTAGGAGCAGAAGCAGAAACAACAGCAGCAACAGATACTGGAGAATTGACAACAGCAGTAACAACAGATTCATTGACAACAATATCAACAGCAGGAATAACATCAGAAACTGCAGAAGGCTCAAATTCAGGTGCCTCTGACATCAAAATTTCCTTGGAAATAGGCTCATCAGCCATAACAGAAACTTCAGCAGCAGTATTAACATTCTCAGCAGCAGCAAACACTAAATTGACAAAGGAGGTGATAATGCTTGGGTCACATCAAGAAAATGGCACAAGTGCCTTGGATAGATCCTCTGGAGGCTGGACAACAGTTATCTCTGGCAGACAGCTGAAGTATGCAGAATCAAAAGTTGAAAGCAAAGACCTGAGGTCTATTGCAAGGATTACAGCAGGAGGACTTGGTGCTTGAGGCACAGTAGCAGCAGCAGCAGACAGGCTCACAGAAGCAGTCACAAAAATAGCAGCAGCAACAGCAGCAGCATGAAGACTCACTTCATATGGCATCTCCCCCTGCCTAGATTCAGACAAATCTGGATCAAGGCACACTGCTGTAGGAGCTGCCAGAGGGAAGAGGGAAGAGAGCCTGACAGAGAGAGCTGCCACTGACAGGTGTAGTGGAGCCAAGGAGGTCTCCAACAGCAGAGAGAGCCTGGGGGTAAGCAACTCATACAGCCTGTCAGCAAGGGCTGGGAGGTCTACTTGCTCAAGGGTGACTGGAGCAGAGGTAGAAGATATAGGAGCAGTTGATGGTTCTGGTAGAGGAGAGCTGAAGAATGGTGGAAGGGATGTCTGAGGTGTTGGTAAGGTGGAAATGGAGGACAGAGGGATGGAGATAGATGGGGTAAATGTTGGTTGGTCTATGATTTGGTGTAGAAGGTCTTGAAATGAAGTGGAGGATGATGGTAGGTCAGGAGGAGATGATGGTGAATCATCCATAAAGGAATCATCAATTAGGGTGAGGGATGGATGGGAGGGTGATGAGGTGACATCTGGTGGAGGGTAGGAGAATAGGGGATGGAGTTGTTCTTCTGGTTGTGGAAGAAGAGGTGCTGGAGATGATGTGGATGTTGGAGAGGGGCTGGATATGATGATGGTGGATGGAGCTGGAATGGTAGATGGTATGGGAAGAGATGGAATTGGAGGAGGAGGAGGAGAGGCAACAACAGCAGGCAGGTCATCTGCAGGGGCAGAGACCTGTGGAGGAGTGACTCTTAGAGTCCTTGTGCCTAAAGGAGTATTGGAGGAGGGCCTGCTGGGCTTGCTGATTTGTCTGTCCCACTTTCCAAAGAGGGCACAAGACAGTCTCTTGGAGGCATTGATGTGGATTCCAGAGGAGACCAGCAAGGCAGGGCACCTGTGCTGCAGAAACACTCCAATGATTCTCCCAAAGTTAACAAAACTTTTGTTGATTTTCTTCTTGATGAGGTCAAAGAAGATTTCTCTCCAGTTCAGATTCTTTCTGTCTACAAGAGCTCCCATGAGGTAGAGCTGATATCTTGAAATTGTATCATGGGCAGAGTGCTTAGCCAGAAGCACTTTCCCAACAACATCTGCCATAAATCTGTATCCTACAGACAGGTTCCTTTTGAAGAGCTTGCTAGGGTTTCCCTCTGAATGACCCATTCTGGCAAGCAGTTCAGAATACTCATCTCCAGATAAATCAGCAGTATCTTCTCCATTTCTCAACTCAAAAACTTCTGATAGAATTGTTGGGGTCAAGGGTACCTGAGTTCCAGCTATAGACCCAACAATGGTAGAGTTATCTTGATTATGGGCAGTATAAACCCACTCCTTTATTTCATCAGATGCCAGCTTGATCCTGGTGGTCATTATTGCTGTCAGATTCTGGTCTTTGAACAATCCCAAAATATCTTGAAAAACTTGGTCAGTTGTGCTGAATGATTCCATGTCGATGTCAAAACCAACATCAAACTTCATAGCAACAAGAACAGCAACTGACACAGCCATTGGTACCTGCAAAAATTCAACAAACAAAACGACCAAGTGTAGAACTGTTTGGAGGGAAAGAAAATTCTTGCAGAGAAATCGAAAGCGCAAAGGAGAACGACGGCGAAAAAAGAGTTTTATATTAGGGTTCGACGCAGAATTGGAAAGATCGTTGAACTCAGTTCGACGATCGAGACTACTAAAGGAATCTGAAGAGTCTTCAACATCGTCGATCTCCGTTCGACGATATTGGAGAGCGTCGAGCTCCATTCGACGATCGTTCAAAGAACAAAATCGTCGAGCGCCGTTCGACGATCGTTGACCGGAAGAGATAGTTCATACTATCTGAGAAACGCTGAACTCAGTTCGACGATTTAGGAAATCGTCGATCTCCGTTCGACGATCTTGGGGCAAATCGTCGAGCGCAGTTCAGAGATCAGAAAAATTCTAGACACTAAGAAAAAAATCAGGTTGTTTGCCTAGTCTTGGTCAATTTTAAGCTTTCAAAGTTTTGGATTTTATTTAAGACTTCCTTCATCTAACATTCCTAACTGATTTAGGAAGAAGGTGTGTTTCTTTTCATTCAAGGGATTGGTGAGAATATCTCCCCTTTGTAAATCAGTTGGGATATAGTGTAGTTCAATTTTATTCTTTTCAACATTATCCCTTAAGAAACGATGCCTAATCTCTATGTGTTTTGTCCTACTATGGAGGACTGGATTTTGAGCTATGGAAATAGCACTGGTGTTATCATAAAAGATTTTAGACTTCTCTAAGTTGTATCCATAGTCTAGGAGTTGGTTTTGAATCCACAAGATTTGTAAACAACAACTGCCCGCAGCCATATATTCAGCTTCAGTAGTTGAAGTTGACACAGATGTTTGTTTCTTACAAAACCAAGAGACAAGTCTGTCACCAAGGAACTGACAAGTTCCACTGGTGCTTTTCCTGTCAATTCTGCATCCAGCATAGTCAGCATCAGAGAATCCAGTTAACTCAAATGCTGAATCTTTTGGATACCAGAGACCTAGATTTGGACAACTTTTAACATACCTGAGAATCCTCTTTATTAGTGTTAGGTGTGACTCTCTAGGGCTTACTTGGAACCTAGCACATATACATGTAGCAAACATTATATCTGGTCTACTGACTGTAAGATACAGTAAAGATCCAATCATTGCTCTATATGTTGTCTGATCAACAGGTTTCCCATGTTCATCAGCATCCAATACAGCATTAGTAGGCATGGGTGTTTTCATACAAGATGCCTCAGACATACCAAATTTCTTAACCAGTTCATGTGCATACTTGGTTTGAGAAATGAAGATGCCTTCAGCATGTTGTTTGACTTGCAATCCTAGGAAGAAGGATAGCTCACCCATGCTACTCATCTCAAATTTAGAATGCATTAGGTTGGAAAACCTTCTGCACAATTTGGAGTCAGTAGAACCAAAAATAATATCATCTACATAAATCTGTACTAGTAGGGTATGAGACTTATGGGTTCTGATGAAAAGAGTTTGGTCTACTGTACCCCTTATAAAACCATTTTCCAAAAGAAAGCATGCTAGGGTCTCATACCATGCTCTAGGAGCTTGCTTGAGACCATATAATGCTTTATTCAATCTAAAAACATAATCAGGAAAAGTTGGAGAGATAAAACCTGGAGGTTGTCTGACATAAACTTCCTCTTTGATGTCTCCATTTAGAAATGCACTTTTGACATCCATCTGATATACCTTGAAGCCTTTGTGAGCTGCATAAGCTAGAAATATTCTGATTGCTTCTAATCTTGTAACTGGTGCAAAGGTCTGGTCGTAGTCTATCCCTTCTTCTTGAGAGTATCCCTGAGTAACTAGCCTTGCCTTGTTTCTTACAATTACTCCTTGATCATCCAACTTGTTTCTGAATACCCATTTTGTTCCAACAATGGAGTGATCCTTAGGCTTTGGCACTAGTTCCCATACTTTGTTTCTCTCAAATTGATGTAACTCTTATTGCATTGCAATGATCCAGTGTGGATCTTGCTCTGCATCTTGAATGGACTGAGGTTCAATTTGAGATAGGAAGCAGGTGTGCAACAGGTTTTGGTTGACCTGATTTCTGGTTTGCACACCAGCTGAGATGTCTCCAATTATTTGGGAAATTGGATGGTCTCTTGTTGTTACTAAATCAACAGGGGGTGTTGATTGTTCACCAACCTGTGTTGTTGTTTCCTCTTGTGGTACAACAACTGGCTCTTCAAGTTGTTCTTCAATATGTTGAGCATTTCCTTCATCTTCACTGCTTTCATCCTCTTGAGTAACCTGTAACTTGTTCAAGTCTTCAACTAGAGAATGTTCCTGCAAAGGTTCTATGGTAGAAGAAATCTTCTCCTTGAAAGACATGTTAGATTCATCAAATGAAATGTGAACAGATTCCTCAATTTTCAAAGATGATTTATTATAGACCCTATAAGCCTTGCTGATCATGGAGTATCCCAGAAACACTCCTTCATTAGCTTTAGCTTGAAATTTTGCTAAATATTTCTTGTCATTGTTGTGAATGTAGCAAATGCAACCAAAGACTCTAAAATAATCAACTTTAAGTTTCTTCCCTTTGAGTAATTCATAGGGAGTCTTTCCCTTTAGTTTATGTATCAAACTTCTATTCAGCACATAGTTGGAGGTGTTCACTGCCTCACTGGAAACTCGATACTCGACGATCGTCGCGTAACACTCGTAGAGCATACGACACGGCATTCGACACGGCCGTGTCCTGGGCCGTGTGCCCCCTCTCGACGATGTCGAGCGAAAATCGTCGACACCAAGGCTGATCGTCGACACAACCTCGACACGCCCTGCGACACGCCCGTGTCGCAGGCCGTGTCGACTGACACGCCCTGGGACACGCCCGTGTCCCAGGCCGTGTCACCCAAAAATCCTGTTTTCAGAAAATTGGCCTGTTACAGAATGGAGTTCGACGATCTGTCGAAGTTGAGCTAGACGATCGTCGATCGGAGTTCGACGAATCGTTGTGCTGAGCTCGACGATATGACTTAGTCTCCAAACACAAAATCTTGGTCTTCTGGGCAGCTTCCAAACCTAGACTTCTAATCCTTAGACTCAATTCTAACTAACCTTTTAAGCTATACAGGAGGTCAAGCATAGGTTCCTAGAGACATAGTGATCCTGACCCAAATTAGTAATAGGGTGTTCCAACAATCTCCCCCTATTTGGGTTAGGATTACTATTTACAGACTTTGGAAAAAATTTAATAACAACATACAAGCATCAAAGCAGAAAAACAAGAAGCTAGACATTGCAGAACCATAGAGATATATAGCATCCAGATAGAAATCAGAAATCTCAGAAAATGTCACCTTACAATATCATTTCTTTTCTTTGCCTTTAACAAGTTTGATATCTCTGTTAGGATTGAGGGCTTCCTTGTTTGATCTGGTATCATCTGCTGCACCCAAATATGTTTGCTTTTTAGGCCTGGGAACCACATCTTCAGGATGTAATTCCATATACCTGTTAGCATCAAAGAATTTACTTGAAGCATATCTCTCTAGCTCCTTCTGTCTCTGTTCAGACATTGTTGAAATGTTGGAAGAATCTATTCCTTGCTCTCTAGCCTTTTTAATCTGATCCAGTGCAGCTAGTTCCTTTAATCTGGCAGTCCAAGCAGCTGGATTATTCTCAAGATCCTCAAAAGGTACAGGTGGCTCATATCTGTTAGAGGGATTGTCTTGAGGAGGCCTGGCAGACACAGTATCTTTCAGCTTATAAGGGAAAGGACCAGATGTTGTATTAGTTGAAATTTGTCTTTCCCTGGAATATGGGTGTTGCCTAGAGTACCCTTTGGAGTAAACTTGAAGGTCTCTTTGATTTCCTCTATATCCTCCTCTCCTAGAATGAGAACCCATAGATTGGCTTCCCCTATTAAAAGATCTGGCATGAGGCTGATAGGGGGCCTGACTTCTGGCTGGGGGTTGAGCTGCAGAGATTCCACCTGCACCTGCATCAGGAGAAGGTGGTGGAGGAGGATGGGAGTGTTGAAATTGGGAGGAACCCTTATCATATTTTCTCTTCTTTTTCATTGCCTTCAGCTGATTCTTAGAGTATTGCATCCAGTGTTCAGTAATAGGGCAGTCATGTAGAATGTAATATGGAATGTCATTGTTATCTTTGACTTTAGCAGGAGGTACTCTCTTCATAGCTTTGCTCCTTGCCTTTCTTTTCCTGGCAATGGTAGCAGAAGAGTCATCAGAGTCTGTTCTAAATTCATCACTCTCAGAACTCTGGTCATCATAAATGGCATCTATTTTCTTCATCAGATCCTTCTTGAGTTGTGCAGAAGCAGATGAGGCAGAAGTTGTAGCAGCAGGTGTTGAAGTGGTAACAGTAGAAATGACAGCAACAGATGTTGAAGGTGTTGTACTAGGAGCAGAAGCAGAAACAATAGCAGCAACAGATACTGGAGAATTGACAACAGCAGTAACAACAGATTCATTGACAACAATATCAACAGCAGGAATAACATCAGAAACTGCAGAAGGCTCAAATTCAGGTGCCTCTGACATCAGAATTTCCTTGGAAATAGGCTCATCAGCCATAACAGAAACTTCAGCAGCAGTATTAACATTCTCAGCAGTAGCAAACACTGAATTGACAAAGGAGGTGATAATGCTTGGGTCACATCAAGAAAATGGCACAAGTGCCTTGGATAGATCCTCTGGAGGCTGGACAGCAGTTATCTCTGGCAGACAGCTGAAGTATGCAGAATCAAAAGTTGAAAGCAAAGACCTAAGGTCTATTGCAAGGATTGCAGCAGGAGGACTTGGTGCTTGAGGCACAGCAGCAGCAGCAGCAGACAGGCTCACAGAAGCAGTCACAAAAATAGCAGCAGCAACAGCAGCAGCATGAAGACTCACTTCATATGGCATCTCCCCCTGCCTAGATTCAGACAAATCTGGATCAAGGCACACTGCTGTAGGAGCTGCCAGAGGGAAGAGGGAAGAGAGCCTGACAGAGAGAGCTGCCACTGACAGGTGTAGTGGAGCCAAGGAGGTCTCCAACAGCAGAGAGAGCCTGGGGGTAAGCAACTCATACAGCCTGTCAGCAAGGGCTGGGAGGTCTACTTGCTCAAGGGTGACTGGAGCAGAGGTAGAAGATATAGGAGCAGTTGATGGTTCTGGTAGAGGAGAGCTGAAGAATGGTGGAAGGGATGTCTGAGGTGTTGGTAAGGTGGAAATGGAGGACAGAGGGATGGAGATAGATGGGGTAAATGTTGGTTGGTCTATGATTTGGTGTAGAAGGTCTTGAAATGAAGTGGAGGATGATGGTAGGTCAGGAGGAGATGATGGTGAATCATCCATAAAGGAATCATCAATTAGGGTGAGGGATGGATGGGAGGGTGATGAGGTGACATCTGGTGGAGGGTAGGAGAATAGGGGATGGAGTTGTTCTTCTGGTTGTGGAAGAAGAGGTGCTGGAGATGATGTGGATGTTGGAGAGGGGCTGGATATGATGATGGTGGATGGAGCTGGAATGGTAGATGGTATGGGAAGAGATGGAATTGGAGGAGGAGGAGGAGAGGCAACAACAGCAGGCAGGTCATCTGCAGGGGCAGAGACCTGTGGAGGAGTGACTCTTAGAGTCCTTGTGCCTAAAGGAGTATTGGAGGAGGGCCTGCTGGGCTTGCTGATTTGTCTGTCCCACTTTCCAAAGAGGGCACAAGACAGTCTCTTGGAGGCATTGATGTGGATTCCAGAGGAGACCAGCAAGGCAGGGCACCTGTGCTGCAGAAACACTCCAATGATTCTCCCAAAGTTAACAAAACTTTTGTTGATTTTCTTCTTGATGAGGTCAAAGAAGATTTCTCTCCAGTTCAGATTCTTTCTGTCTACAAGAGCTCCCATGAGGTAGAGCTGATATCTTGAAATTGTATCATGGGCAGAGTGCTTAGCCAGAAGCACTTTCCCAACAACATCTGCCATAAATCTGTATCCTACAGACAGGTTCCTTTTGAAGAGCTTGCTAGGGTTTCCCTCTGAATGACCCATTCTGGCAAGCAGTTCAGAATACTCATCTCCAGATAAATCAGCAGTATCTTCTCCATTTCTCAACTCAAAAACTTCTGATAGAATTGTTGGGGTCAAGGGTACCTGAGTTCCAGCTATAGACCCAACAATGGTAGAGTTATCTTGATTATGGGCAGTATAAACCCACTCCTTTATTTCATCAGATGCCAGCTTGATCCTGGTGGTCATTATTGCTGTCAGATTCTGGTCTTTGAACAATCCCAAAATATCTTGAAAAACCTGGTCAGTTGTGCTGAATGATTCCATGTCGATGTCAAAACCAACATCAAACTTCATACCAGCAAGAACAGCAACTGACACAGCCATTGGTACCTGCAAAAATTCAACAAACAAAACGACCAAGTGTAGAACTGTTTGGAGGGAAAGAAAATTCTTGCAGAGAAATCGAAAGCGCAAAGGAGAACGACGGCGAAAAAAGAGTTTTATATTAGGGTTCGACGCAGAATTGGAAAGATCGTTGAACTCAGTTCGACGATCGAGACTACTAAAGGAATCTGAAGAGTCTTCAACATCGTCGATCTCCGTTCGACGATATTGGAGAGCGTCGAGCTCCATTCGACGATCGTTCAAAGAACAAAATCGTCGAGCGCCGTTCGACGATCGTTGACCGGAAGAGATAGTTCATACTATCTGAGAAACGCTGAACTCAGTTCGACGATTTAGGAAATCGTCGATCTCCGTTCGACGATCTTGGGGCAAATCGTCGAGCGCAGTTCAGAGATCAGAAAAATTCTAGACACTAAGAAAAAAATCAGGTTGTTTGCCTAGTCTTGGTCAATTTTAAGCTTTCAAAGTTTTGGATTTTATTTAAGACTTCCTTCATCTAACATTCCTAACTGATTTAGGAAGAAGGTGTGTTTCTTTTCATTCAAGGGATTGGTGAAAATATCTCCCCTTTGTAAATCAGTTGGGATATAGTGTAGTTCAATTTTATTCTTTTCAACATTATCCCTTAAGAAACGATGCCTAATCTCTATGTGTTTTGTCCTACTATGGAGGACTGGATTTTGAGCTATGGAAATAGCACTGGTGTTATCATAAAAGATTTTAGACTTCTCTAAGTTGTATCCATAGTCTAGGAGTTGGTTTTGAATCCACAAGATTTGTAAACAACAACTGCCCGCAGCCATATATTCAGCTTCAGTAGTTGAAGTTGACACAGATGTTTGTTTCTTACAAAACCAAGAGACAAGTCTGTCACCAAGGAACTGACAAGTTCCACTGGTGCTTTTCCTGTCAATTCTGCATCCAGCATAGTCAGCATCAGAGAATCCAGTTAACTCAAATGCTGAATCTTTTGGATACCAGAGACCTAGATTTGGACAACTTTTAACATACCTGAGAATCCTCTTTACTAGTGTTAGGTGTGACTCTCTAGGGCTTACTTGGAACCTAGCACATATACATGTAGCAAACATTATATCTGGTCTACTGGCTGTAAGATACAGTAAAGATCCAATCATTGCTCTATATGTTGTCTGATCAACAGGTTTCCCATGTTCATCAGCATCCAATACAGCATTAGTAGGCATGGGTGTTTTCATACAAGATGCCTCAGACATACCAAATTTCTTAACCAGTTCATGTGCATACTTGGTTTGAGAAATGAAGATGCCTTCAGCATGTTGTTTGACTTGCAATCCTAGGAAGAAGGATAGCTCACCCATGCTACTCATCTCAAATTTAGAATGCATTAGGTTGGAAAACCTTCTGCACAATTTGGAGTCAGTAGAACCAAAAATAATATCATCTACATAAATCTGTACTAGTAGGGTATGAGACTTATGGGTTCTGATGAAAAGAGTTTGGTCTACTCTACCCCTTATAAAACCATTTTCCAAAAGAAAGCATGCTAGGGTCTCATACCATGCTCTAGGAGCTTGCTTGAGACCATATAATGCTTTATTCAATCTAAAAACATAATCAGGAAAAGTTGGAGAGATAAAACCTGAAGGTTGTCTGACATAAACTTCCTCTTTGATGTCTCCATTTAGAAATGCACTTTTGACATCCATCTGATATACCTTGAAGCCTTTGTGAGCTGCATAAGCTAGAAATATTCTGATTGCTTCTAATCTTGTAACTGGTGCAAAGGTCTGGTCGTAGTCTATCCCTTCTTCTTGAGAGTATCCCTGAGTAACTAGCCTTGCCTTGTTTCTTACAATTACTCCTTGATCATCCAACTTGTTTCTGAATACCCATTTTGTTCCAACAATGGAGTGATCCTTAGGCTTTGGCACTAGTTCCCATACTTTGTTTCTCTCAAATTGATGTAACTCTTATTGCATTGCAATGATCCAGTGTGGATCTTGCTCTGCATCTTGAATGGACTGAGGTTCAATTTGAGATAGGAAGCAGGTGTGCAACAGGTTTTGGTTGACCTGATTTCTGGTTTGCACACCAGCTGAGATGTCTCCAATTATTTGGGAAATTGGATGGTCTCTTGTTGTTACTAAATCAACAGGGGGTGTTGATTGTTCACCAACCTGTGTTGTTGTTTCCTCTTGTGGTACAACAACTGGCTATTCAAGTTGTTCTTCAATATGTTGAGCATTTCCTTCATCTTCACTGCTTTCATCCTCTTGAGTAACCTATAACTTGTTCAAGTCTTCAACTAGAGAATGTTCCTGCAAAGGTTCTATGGTAGAAGAAATCTTCTCCTTGAAAGACATGTTAGATTCATCAAATGAAATGTGAACAGATTCCTCAATTTTCAAAGATGATTTATTATAGACCCTATAAGCCTTGCTGATCATGGAGTATCCCAGAAACACTCCTTCATTAGCTTTAGCTTGAAATTTTGCTAAATATTTCTTGTCATTGTTGTGAATGTAGCAAATGCAACCAAAGACTCTAAAATAATCAACTTTAAGTTTCTTCCCTTTGAGTAATTCATAGGGAGTCTTTTCCTTTAGTTTATGTATCAAACTTCTATTCAGCACATAGTTGGAGGTGTTCACTGCCTCTGCCCAAAAGGATAGAGGTAGATGAGCATCTAACAACAATGTAGTTGCAGATTTAATAAGGGTTCTATTTTTTCTTTCAGCTACCCCATTTTGTTGAGGAGTTCTAGGAGCTGAGAAAGTATGCCTGATCCCTTCACTCTGACAGAACTCTTGCATAAGAAGAGAATCAAACTCTGTCCCATGATCACTTCTGATCAGGGCAATGTGAGTATTGAACTCAATCTGTATACATTTGAGAAACTCTGTCAGACACTTAAAGTTATCAGACTTCTTCCTTAGAAAGAACACCCAAGTGAATCTAGAGAAGTCATCTACAACTACTAAAGTGTAGGATTTCCCTCCTAGGCTTTGTACTGTGATGGGTCCAAAAAGATCCATGTGTAACAGATACAATATCCTAGGTGAATCACTCTTATTAAGTGACTTAAAGCTGTTTTTAGTTTGCTTTCCTAATTGACAAGCCCTGCAGAGTCCTTCCTTCTTGTAGGGGCCAGAAGGTAGTCCTCTAACAAGGTTGTCCTTGGATAGCCTAGCAATAGTTCTAAGGTTTAGGTGTCCTAGTCTCTTATGCCATAAAATATTTGGTCTACAGACAGAATTGAACAAGCAGATATCTACATCAGTTGAAAGAAAATCCACTAGATAGATGTTACCTTTCCTTTTACCTGTCAACACAGTTGTGTTGTTCTCTGACTTGATTTTGCATAAGGCTTTGCTGAAGGTCACCTGGTAGCCTTCATCACACAGCTGACTGATGCTAATTAGGTTGTGCTTCAGTCCTTCCACATAAGCTACCTTCTTGAAAGTTACTGATCCAATCTGGACTGCACCATATCCTTTAGTCTGTCCAAAGTTTGAATCACCAAAGATAACTTTGCGTCCAAGCTTGGCTCTGAAGGATGTGAGGTTGTCCTTGTTCCCTGTCATGTACTTAGAGAACCCACTATCCAAGTACCATTGCTGGTTAGATGTTGGATAGGTCTTCACCTGCACATAAAACAATTTACTTGTTTTTGACCTAGTTTACCTTGGGCCTAGGTTGATAACCTTTAAATTCTGAAATAAAGGACATCCCAAGTTGACTCTTATATCCTTCAGGATGATATCTCCTTGGAGGTATAATCCATTCAGTATAAGGTTTAAAGATTTGGGATGAAGGACCCTTAGGATTCAATTTTGATTTGCCTTTGAAAAATTTTCCAGAGCTCTGACCTCTGTTCGACGATCTTGGAGCTGCGTTCGACGATCTTGGGTCAGATCGTCGAGCTCCGTTCGACGGTCGACTATGGGTGAGGTCAGGTATTTGAGATCGTCGACCTGCGTTCGACGACTTTGGCTGAGATCGTCGATCTTCGTTCGACGATTTTGCCTGAGATCGTCGAGCTGTGTTCGGCGATCGTCGATCTCCGTTCGACGATTGTCGAGCTCCGTTCGACGATTTCTGCTGGAACTTAGTTTTTTGAGGCAGATCAGAATTTTTCCTAGCAACCTCTACAACTCCCTTTCCTTTGTCAGAAATGAATTTGATTGGAGTTGTTAGAACTATGGGTTGGCTGGATGAAGCACCCAAGCCCAGTGTACTGTTGAATCTGGAGTTCACTGTGCTTGTGATGTCCATCAGCTTGATGCTTCTCCCATTAAGGGATTCTTCAAGCTTTTTGGCCTCAGAGAGCTCACTTTTCAGTGAAGCTATCTGTTCCCTACAGCACTCCAACTCCTGAGAGAGTTTGAGGTTTTCTGACTTTAAAGTATTGTGTTCAGATAATTGATTTCTGAGAGAGATAATTTCTTTCTCAGACTTTAGCAGGTCTAAACACAGTACTTTAAATTCAGATTTAAAATCCTCTGAACTAAAATCAAAAGAACCAATTACCTGATCTTCTTCAGGTTGAGTCTCTGAGGCTGACTCTGACTCCTCTTCTTCTGAATTGTGCTGTGAGACATTGATTGCCATCATGCAGAACTCTTTTTCTTCTGCATCATCCTCATCATCACTGGAACTGGATGAGGCTTCTGACTCCTCATCAGTCTCACTCCAGGATTCAGCAACAAACCCTTTTCTTGTATGCTTGTTTTTGCTTGATGAAGGTTTGCCATTGCCATTCCTTTTGGAGTCTTTCTCCTTTCTTCTTTCTTTCCTGTCCCTTCTGTCCTTATTCTTGTTCTCTAGACAGTCAGGAACTATGTGCCCTGGTTTCCTGCAACCAAAGCAAATAATGTCTTTATTATTATTATTACTGGACTTGTCATACCTTGGCTTATCCTGCTCCTTGTATGATCTCCTTCTGAAGTCCTTTCTGGCCATCTTGTAGAATCTTTTGGCCAACAAACTGAGTAGTTCATCATTGCCTGTGGCTTTATCTTCAGGCAGATCTTCAGTTGCCTTGAAGGCTATGGTCTTCTCTCTTCTTGTGGCTGGTGAGGCAGCCTTCTGTTCTTCCTCTCTATTTTTGATGAGTAGCTCATAAGATTTGAGCTTACCCAATAGAGCTTCAGTAGTGATCTCATTCAGACTTCTGGCATCCTTAATTGGCCAGATTCTTGAATCCCAAGTGCTGGGGAAGCACATTAGGATCTTGTCATTAAGTTCAGTCAGAGAGATCTCTTTGTCCAATGTCCTGAGTTCACTGACAATTAGACTTAGCCTGTTGTACATATCTCCCACTGACTCAGTTTCTCCCTTCTTGAAATTCTCATATTGGGATATGAGGTGGGATCTCCTATCCTTTCTCTCATCAGCTGAGCCTGAGACTATTTCTGAGAGTTTGTCCCAAATTTCCTTTGCTGAACTGCATTCAACCACTTTTTGAAATATGTCATCAGACATTGTCTGGGCCAAGATGTTCATAACCTTGGCATCAGCTACCTTCCATCTCCTGATATCAGCATCTGTTCCTGATGGAGGTGGAACAACATTTGTACTTGTGTTCTCTGGGGGTCTTGGACATACTGTCAAAACAGAGTTAAAAATATCTTCGTCAATAGAATTCATGTACAGTCTGATCCTTGCTTTCCAAAGTGCAAACTTGGATAGGTTGCACACTGGAGGTCTGGTGCTAGCATAATCTTTGTTTTGGGCCATGATTTGTGAAAACAAAATCTAATAATAAAATACAAAAGAGAACAGATCTAACTTGAGATCTTTGGGTTCAGGTGTTAGCCTGTACAACCAATCAGGTATGGTATGTTTAACCAACCTGGCTTTGATACCAATTGAAAGTGCAGCTAGATCTGATATACTCTAGAGGGGGGGGGGGTGAATAGAGTATATGGTGCTTTGAAACTTTTTACAACAATTGTTGTAATAATAGTGAGCAGGGAAGCAGTTAAAAATCTAATTACAGAACTATACTAAACAAAAGCTAATCACAGAAGAATCAAGGATAGAAACAAAAATAAAGATAAGCAAAACCAGAAGACACAAGAAAATATAGTGGTTCCCCTAAAATTGGGTACATCCACTCTTCTACCACCCTAGGTAGGAATCCACTACAGGATGAGTTGATCAGGTGTCCTGGGCACCAATGAGCTTTTGATAAGGTGCTCAAAAACCAAAGCAGATTTTTTGATCAGGTGTCTTGCCACCAATGAGCTTTTGACAAGGTGCTCAAAAACCAAGCTCAAACTTTTGAAGGGAGTTTGAGAAACCCTTTACAGAGAGGGGGTGAGAGAGTGATGGAAGTCTTCTCTTTCTCAAACAACTGAGAAGACTATGTGGATTGTTGATGTCAAAGCTCCCCCTGAATCCTTGAGATCTTCAGGAAGAAAAGCTTTGCTGAGGGTGATAGGCCTTCAAAGATTGATCTCCAGCAATAGATGATTTCAGCAATAGCTGAAATGTTGAATGTCTAGAGTCTGGAAATATGTTGGCCTTGAACACTTTGAAACTAAAGAGATATGAAGATTTCTGAAAAGATTGATCTCCTTGGATGAGTGTTCTTGAGAATTCTTTGAGACAGACGATTTTTAATGTATCTCTGTAATCTGTGTGTCTCTCTCTGTATTCACTTAGAGACTCAAAAAATTCTATCTTTTATTCTCTTGTACTGAACAAAACATTCTCTCTGAGAAGAATAGCCGTTGGCCTGCATTAATTGCATCCTTAATTGCAAAATCTCTTCTGGAGGAAAGTCCATAGAAATATTCCTTGAAACTTGATCCAGAAATGAATGAAAACGGCTAGGAAATCTCTGAATTAATTGCAGAATAATGCCTTAACTGATTTGAATTTGAATCTAGAAATATCCTTGAAGTTATCTGAAATCGTCGAACTGAGCTCTGCTATCGTCGAGCTGAGCTCAGCGATCTGGAAATATACAGCAGCAAAATATCGTCGATCTGAGCTCAAAGATCGTTGAACTGAGCTCAGAGATAGAAATCCAAAGCAGAGTCAAAATCGTCGACCTGAGCTCACCGATCGTCGAATGGAGTTCGACGATATGATGAAGTTGAGCTCAGCGATCGTCGAATGGAGTTCGACGATCTGTCGAAGTTGAGCTAGACGATCGTCGATCGGAGTTCGACGAATCGTCGTGCTGAGCTCGACGATATGACTTAGTCTCCAAACACAAAATCTTGGTCTTCTGGGCAGCTTCCAAACCTAGACTTCTAATCCTTAGACTCAATTCTAACTGATCTTTTAAGCTATACAGGAGGTCAAGCATAGGTTCCTAGAGACATAGTGATCCTGACCCAAATTAGTAATAGGGTGTTCCAACAGCAACATTACACCTTAGCATCTCAGCTTAGCCCTAGAGAGCAAAAAATAAACTAAGGCAAAAGGGGGAAGAGTAAGGTGAGCGGCGGCACTCGCAGCGGGCGGTCTCGAGGATCGTCTCGCCATTTGCGAGGGGACACTCGCGAGACAAGGTATTGCGTCGTCTCGCGGGTGTGAGCACATCAAGGAGTCGTCTCGCGTAAATCAGAGAAAAAGACAGAATACAGAAAGGGCTAGGTGGCGAGACGGAGGGGTACCACCGTCCCGCAGGCCGGAACAAGCCAAGGATTAATTTCACAAAATAAAGAACAAAAAATAGAGACAAGACAAAAATGAGCATTCGCTCGTTACTTGACAGGTACCACAAAAAATATATGATTTAAAGTTTTACAACAATGAAAGGTGGAGGAGAGAGTGATTCTAAATCTTGGAATCGGCACGTCAGTCCTCCTCACCAGATGAAGAATCATCGCTCTCCTCGCTATAAAGTTCGGGGACCAAATCGCGAGCGGTCACAGTTTCAGAATCGTCTTTTACAACCCCCAGATCCTTCATCATTTGCAGCACCAGCTCTGCCGCCCGAACGCCAGCGTCTCAGCACTGCTCCTCAACTTCCTCATGAGAGTAATGTGGCAAAGGCGTCTGGAAGGGCTCGCGGCGAGACGACGACGCGACGTCAGCCTGAAGACGCGCATTCTTAGATTTCAATTCCCGGACCTCCTCCTCCAAAGCCGTCACGCGCGAGCGCAATTGTTCCTCCGTCTCGGTATCCTGCGAGACAACCCAGTAGTTAGCCAAGGATGATTGAAAAAGAAAAAAACCAAAGGAAAAAGTCTAAGGCTTACCACACCGCCTTGGGCCTTCGCGAGGAGGGACTCGGCTTCAGATAGCCTTTTCGCCAGACCGGTGGACTTCTCTCGCTCCGCCTCCAGGTTCTCCTCACTTGCTTTCCACTTTGAGTTGATATAAATAAGGTGGCGAGAGGAGTGGTGCGAGAACTCCAAGGCCCGCATTTGATGGTGGGAAGTCTTCAGCACGAGATCCTTGGTGGACTCGCTTTCAGGCGAAACGGCGTCAAGGCCGCCGTAGAGGCCGTACCCCACGGCGAAGGCATGGCTGGTGGGGACCTCTTGCTCCTTCCAAGATGGAAGGAGGGTGGAAATGGACATGCGGTTGGCGTCCCGCCCCCACAGCAGAACTGGGTCGCCGACGACATCATCGACCACGGGACCCCGGTTATAATTCATATGGGAGGAGGGGGCGGGACGGCTAGAGGAGTCGCCTTCGCGAGAGGAGGTGGCATCCGCCTGGTCAGGAAGAGCAGCTTGCGGGTTGGACGCAGTAGCAGGCAGGTTGGAGGCAGCAACCGGTTGATTAGGGAGTACCGTCCCGCGGGTAGGCGAGACGGCCTGTTGGTTAGGCGAAAGGGGCGGTGGAGATTCCCCTACAGAAATGGGGCTCCCTTGGGGAGCTTTCTTCTTTTCCTTAGAAATAACTACGAACTTTTTCATCTTTTTTCTGGGGGGGCTGGAGCGAGAGGGGGCCGTGTCGCCTGTGGGCCTCTTCGGAGGGATGGGCGCTAAGGACTCTCTCGCCGCCTCGGCCGCTGCGTTGGCAAGATCAAGACCCTTCGCTGGATGGATGTTGCTCTTGTAAGGGGGGAGGGCTGGAATGATTCGCTCACCTAAAGACGGGCAAGGGTTATTTTACGGCGAGACGACAAATAGCGAGACGCGAGACGAAGGAGCGAGAATACCTTCACCAGGGAGCACCGGGGGAAGCGAGTCGAGACCTCGCCGCAAGAAGTTGACCTCAAAGTTCTTGCCGACAAGGTATTCGCACAGCAGCTTCTCTGGGCCACTAACTTGTGGGGTGGCATAGAAGCTCTCTGGCGGAGACACCGGCGCGAGAGGGATGCCGCCGAAATCAGCGCGATCTCCCCGGATGAAGACGAATCGAGTGAGCCAGTGGTGGTTCTTATTGGGCATCTCGCACACTTTAAGCCCCTGCCCAGTGAAGTACGAGACGCCATCAGCGTTGGCGTGGTAGATAAAGAGCTTGCGGAAGACCGTCAAGCTGAATTCGATGCGCTCCAGGCGCATATAGCAGGCGAAAGCGATCAACACCGAGATGGCGTTAGGGTTGAACTGCGCCGGGACGACACCAAAATATTTAAAGACCTGTTTTACCTCAGGCCAAAGGGGCAGCCGCAACCCCGCCTCAAAATGCGAGATGGGGAAGGCGAGTTCTCCCGGGTAGTAGGTATTGATGGACTCTCCGACTTTGGGGGGACGCGACTCGACACCATCCCCCAGGTACTCGCGGGCAAACCTATGGTAATCTTCTTGAGGGAGCCGGCCAAGCGGGAAGTCGTGATCTGTGAACCTCTTCCCACAGCGGCTGCGCCCCTCACCTTCCTCAACCTTCTTCTTACCCATCTTCGACGGCGAGACGATCTTCAGCGAGATGAAGGAAAAGAAGAAGTTGGCGAGAGAACCGAGAGAGAAGAGCGAGAGGGACCGGCGAAACGAAAGAATCAAAGAAGCAACAGCTGGAGCAGCGACAAGAGTGAAGAGTGCGGTGTCTATCTCATCCCGGGCCAGGCATATTTATAGCAAAAGCAGAGCAATGATTGATGGGCGGGAAAAAACATAAGGGGAGGGGAAGAGTCGACGTTCATTTCTCTCTCCTAAATCTCGATCGACGCGACCCATCATAATCAAAAAAATAAAATAAAATAAAATATATCTAATATAAATAAAAAAGAAAAATAAAAAACCAGCAATAAAAATATATATATTCAGTGATCGTCCCGCGTACGGCAGGCACCAAGTTTTTAAAGTCTCGGCGAGACGACACCACAAGACTACTTTTATTACAACATTCAAATGAAGAAGAAAAGAGAAGCGGCGAGACGGACGTCCTTCAATACGGGTGCCATTCCCAGCGGCCACCGCGAGCTCCCGCACAAGGAGGTCTACTTCGCGAGTGGAAGGCGCGAATGGATTCAAGACTACGCCACGCGAAACGGAGCTGCATATCAGTCTCATTAATGATGGCTTCAGGGTTGGTGCCATCGACATCTAGCTCAGCATTAGCTTCGGACAATAGGCAAGCACATTCATTCTCCAGCCATTCGATACGCCTCTCCGCGGCCAGCTTATCCTGCGCCAAGGAATGGATGATGCGCGCGTGCTTCCGAAACAGCTCAGCTGTCTTGCGCTTCATTTCCACTGGGTTCGAAGGGTCGCCCAGGTAATCTTCAATTCCGTCGACGGGAGGAGGCGAGACAGAGAGTCGCTTTGGTTGCTCCTCAACAGGCGAGTTGGCCTGAGAATCTGCGCAAGAAGTGCAGAGACAGGGTGGAAGAGGCACTCGCAGAAGGGTGTGAGAATAGCGAAGAGGATTCAAAAGCGCGAGAGAAGGTCTTTTACCATGAAGGCGAGGGGTCCCGGCGACCTGGGAGGGGTCATCCCTCCTCTCGCTGGGAGTAGTTGGAGGAGTAGAAGATGGCTGCGAGTCGTACTCCTCGCAATGGATGGCAGAACCATCTCGCGGGCTCTCCGGGTGCTGCAAAACCACGAGAGCTCCCTGAAAAATACCAGTCAATAAAAGAGAGCACACGTTGCAGAGATGACAGCGGCAGAAGCAAGTACTCACCTCTTTCTCCCTGGAAGATGTAGGAGGAATGGGGACGATTTCCGGAACAGTGCGAGACAGATCCACGGCGGCAGGCGACGGACCACCTGCCTTCATCTTTTTTATGCGAGCCGATGGGGGGAGAGGACGAACTAATGAGGAAGTAAAAGAGGCCACGTTGGCCTTGTGCTGCTCTCGCACCAGTGCGAGACGTTCACGGAAGCTCTGGCTGTGCGTCATGACGAAGGATTCAAGCTGGGGAAGAAGGGTGTGCAAAGTAGGACGCCCGGTGTGCGGAGCAGGAATCCTATATTTATAGGCCCCGGTGGGGGCCTCATAAAAGATTCCTCATAAATACATTTTTAATGCGCCTTAAATAACGAGCCTCGGTTGGACATTCTTTCCGAGCTTAGAATAATCTCGAAAAGAGCGGGGATTGTGTACAACCTCGGGCTCGCAAGAGGCCCTCAAGGAGAAAATAAGTCGAGACAGGCGAATGGGACCAGGGGGCCCACTCGTAAGAGGCGAGACGATTGTCTCTACAATAAGCAAGGTGCCCCAAGAGGCCCTCAAGGAGCAAATAAGTCGAGACAGGCGAATGGGACTAGGGGGCCCACTCGCAAGAGGCGAGACCATTGTCTCTACAATAAGCAAGGTGCCCCAAGAGGCCATCAAGGAGCAAATAAGTCGAGACAGGCGAATGGGACCAGGGGGCCCACTCGCAAGAGGCGAGACGATTGTCTCTACAATAAGCAAGGTGCCCCATTTGGGGGCGAGAAGGCCTCCAGCGACGAGAAGGCCTCCAACGGCGAGAAAGCCTCCAGCGGCGAGAAGACCTCATAGCAAAGGATGCCGGCGAGACGGGCAGAGGGGTCCATCTCGCCAACAAGTGCCTTTCCACTTGCCAGGGTGAGAAGAGACCATTTTTATATTTCCATGTCAACAGGGGTTTTTACTCTTCTACCCCGGGTATTTTTACCCTCTTACCCTTAGTGGTCTGCATATAGCTCCTCAGAACAGCGGAGTTTGGCTGTTGGCAGACCCAGCTAGGGGTACCCTGGTAATTTCAGACCAGTACCGTTTTGTTATTGGCAGTTCAGATTCCGAAATTTATAAATAAGCCCATAGGGGTTCTTCAGAGGCACACTTTTTTCACTCCCGGGGGATTATCGACATTGTCTTCTGAGGAACTCCAAGCCCAGCTTTTGTATTTGGAGGGGAAGCTCTCAGTGACCTTCCGGGTAAGCGGCGGGACCTCCCTACTGCGGCTTTGGGCCAGTTTTCTAGTCCTTCACGACCAGTCGGAGGTCGGAGCTTGGGCCTAGTAGGTGTCGGCTACGCCCCTATTTTGCGAACATTTGTCGGAGTCAAATTTTGGCTTCAACACCCCCGTGGTCTCAAACCCGAGTGGTTACCGAAATATCCGTAACTAATGCAAAATTTATTTTTAATTGTAGGGTCGAGTCGCGACGGATTTTGATCGAGGCAGCGCATCGTCGAGGTGCGATGTCAGTACGATTACATATCACGTTCGTTAACTAGTAATTTATATCAGTCGTAAAGACGTGTGACGCATCTCATTTTTTAATAGCGAAGCGTAACACATTTTGGGGTGCCAATAGCAGGTCTCACCCCCCTCTCCTCATGTCGTTATTATCAAAACCGCATACCCGAAAGTTTTAAAACCCGCAAGCTTTCTATTTCACGGGAGATAAATCGCAAACCGAGCCTCCCGTTTCCGCTCTTTCCGCAAGCAAAGCACGACGCATCCCGCGCGCTGGCCGACGACTTCCCCCTCTCCGATTCTCAGATCCGGGATTTCCTTCTCCCTCTACGGGCGCCGATGAGTGCTCTCCTCCCTTCCCTTGCAGTTGGAGGTCCAGTTTCAACCCTAATCGGTGGAATCAAGAGTGTCGAAGCTCGTTTTGGTTCCGGTGAGTATTATTCCTCTATAGTCTTCGTTCTTTGTGGAAATCCTTCTATTGGAAGTAGATCCTAACATTTTTCACATTTTTCCTCTTACCCTAATTAGGGATTTGAGTTCTAGAACCCGCGAATCTGAAATTGGGCGCGTTGTGAGTCATAATCACTCTCACGTAGAGGTAATACACTATTTTGTTTCTTTTTGTGTTTTACCCTAGCCATTGTGAGATTTCTTTTCTGATAACCCTAAAAGGGAAAGTTTGTAATTTAGGTTATCTTGGACTATAAATTTTTGGTGGCCTCGGGGAAGGTTCCGGAAGTCCGCAATAGTCAGATTTTCGTCTGAAAAGCATATGTCGTCGCGCCGAGTGTACGAGCGCCACACCACCACTGTAAGGAATTCTAATTCTTGTTAGTTAGACATATCAAAAAGTTATTTTTGTGTTACAAAAGTGTAAATTTTGTACATGCACTATAACCATGTATAGATAAGTGTGACGGTAGGAAAACTGTCGCGGAAGTAGTTGAAGGGCAACACCCCTTTTCCAAGATCCGAATAGTCTGATCATGTAAGCAATGTTAGGAACGAAACGTTTTATCTAAGTTAGGACGTGAATGTCCCTTCTAGTCGACCAAAATAAAAGCAAGGGTCCCTTAGTAGTACACCAAGTGATGTCCAAAGCAGAGTAACATTAGACCAAAAAGGGTCAGTAAGCACACATAAGTCTCCTTGTGCTAGGTAGAAGCACACTATCTTTCTCATGGGGCATATGAAATCCTATGAGTAGTAGAGTCTTGGGAGATGACTCCCCTTTGAGACAGTTAATAGATTCGAGACCGTGTCCGCGCGACTCCAGAACAATTGAGTTCGTTAGATGGTCTCGGGTCGTCAGATTTCAGTTGCGCGTTAGGAGCTACTCTGCCTGGAGTCTTTCAAGTAGAAGTGCAGAATAGAAGCCACCTAGAACTCAAACATAGACCTGACGTGAGACAGCGAACTAGTTAGTGAACGCTGGAGCTTGGGTAAATAGAATGAAAGTTCATGAACGTAGAATGAGTAGGTCTGTTGAACAAGAAGCATTGTAAACGCATGCATATCATCTAACATAAAGATTTTAAAAAACAAAACTATTTTTCAAAATGGCATGCATTCATCATTTAAGAAAAAGTTTTTTTAGTGTCACTAAGAGGAGTTATTTTTCCTTACTCTGACCCCTCGTGGACAATGTTTTTACAGGTGACCCGGGTGAGAAACTACGCCTAGGATGAGCGTCCTTGCGGTGTCAGTTTGTAGTTGTTTTCCTTTTCAGTTTTCTTTCATTCAGTATACACTTGTAACCTTGGATATTCTATTTGGTTAATGTTTGAAATATTATGTATCAGACTTATTATGTTACTTCAGATGTACAGTTCTTTCATCTTAATTCTTGTTTAGCGGCTCTGTGAATCCAGTATACAGGTATGTGTTTACCCTTAGTTTTCCTTCATAGCTTCCGTTGTAAGTTTAAAATTTTTAGTAGTTTCTTCTTTATACCTGCTGTGTACTAGTTTTGATACTGTTTCATACTTCTTTTTATATCGCTAACCTGGCCGGATGACTGATTATTGTAAAACTGGGAAGGGGTGTTCCAGTTGCTACATGTATACTGTCTCCTGGAGATCCCCATTTAAGAACGCATTCTTGATATCTAGTTGAAATAGGGGCCACTTGCGATGGACAACGACAGAGATGAGGACGCGAACGGTATTGAGCTTGGCCACCGGAGAGAAAGTTTCCTCATAGTCGAGCCCCTGTTGCTGGGTAAAACCACGAGCCAGGAGACGAGCCTTCAGACGATCAATTATCCCATCAGCAGCATGTTTGATGACAAAGACTCACTTACACCCAACTGGTTTTAGACCTGGAGGAAGGGGTACTACAGTTCATGTCTGGTTAGCCCAGAGAGCAAACATTTCTTCCTCCATGGCTGCCCGCCAGCCCGGATGTTCAAGCTCCTCCTGCACAGAGTTAGGTCAGAGACAGAAGAAAGAGAAGTAAAAAATATGTGTAGGAGGGGAGAGAGGCGATGGAGGGAGACGTAGTTGTCTAGAGGATGAGCAGTGGAGGGCGGTACCTGATCAGCAGGACGCAGAGTATCCGTGGTTGAGGCCGACTGTAGAGGGGCAATAGAACCGGGAGGACGACAAGTGTAGACACAGATAACGAGTGGTTTGGAGGGAGCAAGAGCCGGTGCAGGTGGAATCGGCGATGGTGGTGTAGTAGCGGGGATAACCAGGCGTGGGATGGATGGCGGGAGAGGAGCTGGTGGTAGATGAGCGGGTAAAGGAGCGGGAAAAACGGTTGATCTTGTTGGGTACATTGAAAAATGTGTACCAGATTTGAAGAAACCTCACCTTACTCAATGATATGCATCAAAGAGTATTTGATGTTGTTTTGAGTTTATATGTGCAGGTTAAGAAAATGCAAGAATGCAGGAAAAAATTTCTAAGTCCATGAGTCGACACCAGAGAAGCTGCGTCGACACTTATGAAGGCTTGTGTCGACACTGGAGAAAAGCTGTGTCGACACCTGAAAACAATTGTGTCGACACTTGGAAAGGCTGTGTCGACACCAGAAGAAACTGTGTCGACACACAGAGGCAGTGTCGACATACAGAGAAGACTTAGTCGACATCAACTGTGTCGACACACAGAGGCAGTGTCGACACACAAAGAAAGCCTAGTCGACATCAACTGTGTCGACACACAGAGGCAGTGTCGACACACAGAAGACTTTGTCGACATCAACTGTGTCGACTCACAGGACTTGTGTCAACACCTGGCAGAGTTTCAACAAAGTTAATTTGTGTGAAGAGAAGAAGTGACTGTGTCGACACTATAGAATAAGTGTCGACACATTGTACAGAAGCTGTGTCGAGAAGCAGTGTCAACACCAAGGGAGCTGTGTCGACACCACCAAGGCTTGTGTCGACACTTAGTATACTTGTGTCGACACATGATGAAGTTCAGTCTTGACATTTTGCTGACAGAGACAGAGTTTCAAGAAGTGACTGGAAGACTTAACAACTACCATAACCAACCAGTCTACTGCAACTATCAGTGCTGTCAGAAGTTTGTTAGAAACCGGATCAGCCGGTTACCATGAAGAAAGTCTATATAAGGACATTCTCTATCAACAAAGGTGACTTTTGAACAAGTAACATACATACAGATACATACACTTAAAAACAGAAGAAGATCTTCGACAGAAGATCTAAGAAGACATTCTCAAGTGGTGATCTACTCAGAGTTTGTCAAGGAAATTAAAAGAAGAATTCAGAAGAATCTTCAGAAGAATTTGGAGAGAGAGAGCTCCATCTATTGAAGTGAAGAAAGGGACTTATATCAACAAGTCTCTTAAGTGCAGATTCTGAACCAGTCTGCCAAGAAGGATTCAGATTGATTTCTGAATTTCAAAAAAGGAGCTGATTGAAGATCAACTTCAAAGGAGATCGACCCTACTGAGTTCAGATTCAAGAAGCTTTGAAAAAAGCTAAGAGAGGTTGTTCTCTGTCATCAGATTCTTCCAAGAACTGATCAAGAAACTATCCACCCTTTCTCTCTCTACCAGGGTGGTGGTAAATTACAAACTTAAATCTATTTTCTGTAGGATCTTTATAAGATCTGAGTTGTAAGCTTGATTTATAAAGACTGAGTTATAGGAGATTAATTTCTCTGAGTGGTAGGCCTTGAACGTTGAGGTAGGGCTGTGAGCCTGAGGTATAGGAGATTGTTATCTCTGAGTTGTAGGCCTTGTTGAAGGTCGAGGTAGGGCAGATTGCCTGAGCTGTAAGAGTGTGGACTCACTCTGAGTTGTAGGAGCCTTGTTTGGGTTCTGAGCTGTAAGATCTGCGGATCTGAGGTGAAGAGACGAAGTTAGGTTGAATCTAGCACACTACTAGATAGGCGAAGGGGGCAAGTGGATGTACCCAGACCTTGGGGAATCACTATAAAACTGTGTGCAATCTGTGATTGTGTGTAATTCTGTGAATTCTGTGATTGTGGTAGCTGTAGAACTGATAGATTAATTTGATTATCTGAATAAATATTCTGCCTTAGTGTAAAAAGGAATTGCACATATTCACCCCCCCTCTAGGTGTTTAGGAACCAATTCTTTCAAGTGGTATCAGAGGGAGGTTGCTCAAAGATAGACATAACAGTCTGAGTAAGATCTATGAGGCAGAATAAATTGCAGAATTAAGTTAAAGAAGATGGGTTCAGGAGAAAACCATAAAGAACTTGGTTCAATGTAATTTCCTATCTGCAGGAAGGAAATATTTGGAATATGGAAGGAAAGGGTCAGTTTATTTATGGAGGCATCTGATCCTAGAATCTATATAACAATTAAGGAAGGACCATATATTCCGATGAAGGTTTCTGTTGTTGATGCCAATCAAAGAATTCCAAAGGATTTTTCAGAGATGACTAAGGATGAGATCATCTTGGCTACAATGGATAAAAGAGCACAGAATATTATAGTGAGTGCCATTGATGATTCAACATTCCAGAATCTAATTCACTGCAAAACCTCCAAGGAGATGTGGGACACATTGATTGTCTACATGGAGGGTTCTGAAGAGGTTAGGCAAGATAGAAAGTCTATGCTTAATCAAGAATATGAGAGTTTCAGACAGGTCAAGTCTGAAAGTATAACTGAATGTTATAAAAGTTCTACAGAATTGTAAATGAATTAATGTCATATGAAAGAATTTTCAGTACATATGAGCTGAATGACAAATTCCTTAGGTCTTTGACTAAGGATTGGGATACAAAGATCTGTGACATAAGGGAAGTGGCCAGACTGGCAGAGATTTCACCTCCAACACTGTTTCGAAAATTGCTGTCTTATGAGATGCAGCTGTTAGCCAGAAAGGAGGAAGAGAAAAATACAAAGGGTGACTATAGAGACAAGTCAGTGGCCTTCAAGGTAAAAGCCACAAGGAAGAATAGGAGGATGTCTCCATCTTCTCCTAAGAAAGATGCAGAAGTGATTTCAGAAAATTCTGAAAATCACAGTTCAGACAGCAGTGATTCTGATGAATACTTTGCTGCTTTCACAAGACAGTTTCAGAGATTATTAAAGAAGAAGCAGTGAAAATCTAAGCCATCCTCATCTCAGTCCAAGGATGACTATTATAAGAAGAGGAAATCATCCAGGAAGGACAGGAATGGAACAAAGCCTGGCAAGTCAACTTCATCCAAGATTATATGCTATTGCTGCAACAAAGCTGGACATGTTGTGGCTGACTGTCCAGACAAAAGGAAGGAGTCTGCTAATAGAAAGAAGTCACAACACAAGAGCAAGAAGGAGAAATCCTTGGTTGCTGAGAAAGAGAAAAGCTTGACAGATCAATCAACTTCAGAGTCAGAATCTGAGGCTGAGGCATATATTGTTTTGGTTGTAATAGAAGAAGAGGATGAGTTCATAAAATTACTGGACTCTATCTATGAGAAGGAAGACCATCAGTGCAAAGGACTGATGGCTGTGTCTGAAGAAGACCAGTGCCAGGATCAGCCTGGTCCTAGTAAGGTAAGTCCAAGTTGTCATGCCCCTATATGATACTTGGACAGTGGATGTTCCAGGAATATGACTGGAACAAGGGGATTGCTGAAGGACTAACTCACCAATGCTGAATGGGCCTAAAGTAATCTTTGGTGGTTCTGAAAAAGGAGTCATCAAAGGTTTTGGTAACATTTCTAACAACTCAATTACAATCACTCAAGTGACCTATGTAAAGGGTTTGAAACATAACCTAATAAGCATAAGCCAGCTGAGTGATCTAGGATATGATATTTCATTTGTCAAGAATGGGTGTCTTATCAAGAGGTCAAGTGATCAAAAAGTCATGTTGACTGGATATAGAAAAAGAAATGTGTATTGCCTAGATTTTGTGTGTGAGAATAAAAATTCTCCTTTTTGTCTTGTGGCTGATGAGAAAGCCTCTCATTATGTCAAATGGCACAAGAGGCTAGCTCATCTTAACTACACGACTATTGGACAACTCTTTAGTAAAGAGTTAGTGAGGAATGATCCTCAAGTTAAGTGTTTTAAGGATGGAATATGCTCAGCTTGTCAAAAAGACAAGAACACCAGATCCTCCTTTCATAGCCTAGAAACTAAGGACTCAGTGAGGTGCTTATACCTCTTGCATATGGATTTATTTGGTCCTATGCCAGTTGATAGTCTAGGTAGGAAGATCTATACTTTTGTGGTGGTAGATGACTATTCTAGATTTTCATGGGTATTCTTTCTGAGACAGAAATCTGAAACCCCAAATGTCTTCTACAATTTTGTCAAAATAGTTCAGTGGTCAAAATCAGAAGTGACCATGGAACTGAATTCCAATCTGAAAGTGTGACAAGGTTGTGTGAAGAATTTGGGATTCATCAGGAATTCTCTTCACCTAGAACACCTCAGCAAAATGGCATTGCTGAGAGAAAGAATAGGACATTGATTGAGGGTGGAAGAACAATATTGAGTGACACTACTCTCCCAGAATATTTCTGGGCTGAGGCAGTAAACACTGCATGCCATGTGCTCAATAGGGCTTCCATCACCAAAACCAAAAAAAGACACCATATGAGGTTATGAAGGGCAGAAAACCAAACTTATCCTATTTCAGGATCTTTGGTTCTAAGTGCAATGTGCTTAACAATGACAAGTCTCACCTAACTAAGTTTGCTGCCAAATCCCAAGATGAGATATTTGTTGGGTACAGCAACAATAGTAAGGCTTATAGGGTCTACAATTTGGCTACTCAAGTTGTAGAGGAGTCAGTTCATGTCATCTTTGATGAAACTAGACTTATTAACAGTGAGTTGTCAAGTAGTTCTTGTAGCTCCACAGATATACAGCAGAAGATGGACCAGCTTACTATCAGAGAAGATCCAACTGCAAAGCAGGATGAGGAAAATGGTAGTTGATATTGTAACACCCCTATCCGTCGCATGACATATAATAGAAGGTCCAGCTGGAACCCGACGCCATATACCACAGACAGTCAGAAGGGTTACATAAGAATATACAAACTATCCAATTAAGACTACTCGTCCTACACAGAGCATTCTAGCGGAAGCTTTTAAAGTTGAAAGAACCCAAAACTTAAATCCAATAAACATGAATGTCCACAACTAAAACCACTGGAATGAAACACAAATACACTAAAAGGGTACATGGCCTTATGGCCTTACAAATGTTCACTTAACAAAATAGTGTCTTACATACATCGGCTCGCAGGCCGGCCACACATGACAAAATAAAAACAAGTATTCTATTTGGCCTTCAAGGGACAGCACAACAGCATGGACTCCAGCCCGCTATTTGGTACTCGGCTCCGCAGCACCTGCAAGCACAATTCCACCGCACGGTGGCAAACAAAGCAACGGTCAGCCAAAAGCCGACCAAATTATAACGACCCCGCCCCTTACTCGGGACGACAGTGCTCTTTCCCAGCATAACATTAGCCCAGCTAAACAATAAAGTGCAATTATATATTTCGCCACAGGTGTAGGCTCGCACGACCAAACACCCCGTGCACTCAGGGCACATTAACGGTGAATCCGGTCAATTCTGTGGCTTCACCACCATCCCAAAGATGGCAACCATGTGAGCATTTAGCCTTTCTGACCACCGTCTAAGGCTCCCAACTATGTTAATGGCCAGTCCCCTTTTCGGGTCTCTCGCACCGAACCACATAGCCTAGGTCCGATTCCACTTGCCCGTTGCTCACGCCGCCTAGTCAATTTAAGTCCTATGTGCGGGCCAAGCTTCTGGTGTTGACAGTGGGATTTGAACCCACGCCCTTTCGGGTTCCAGCTGCAGCTCAATTGGTGATGAGAGTTGAAATAACTCCATAGTTAAGCGTGCTCGGGCTAGAGAAATCCTGGGATGGGTGACCTCCTGGGAAGTCCCCTTGTTGTCCGCTTAACGGGAGAATTTCACTCATCAAAGGGAGGCTGTGGCCACCAACAACCCGCCAGTGGGCTGGAGAGAGGTTGGGGTACTTGGGCTGCAGCCCGGTGCATCGCCAAGAGCGGAGCCGTGACATCGTCACGTTGTATCGGCTAGGGTCGTTACAGCTGTCCAGGGGGAGTACAAGATACTCATGATGCTGATGAAGACCATGAGGTGCAGCATAATGAAGAGATTGGAGAAGGTCAAACTGTTGATAGATTACGTCCAGCAGTTAGACATTTGAAGGATCATCCTGCACACCAGATCATTGGTGATCCAAGACAAGGAGTATAAACAAGGAGCAGGAACTTAAATACAGTTCTTTGCTCTAGCTTCTTATCTCAAGTGGAACCCAAGAGATTTGAAGAAGCTATTCTAGACCCTCACTAGATTGATGCTATGCAGGAGGAGTTAAATTAATTCAGAAGGTACAATGTCTGGGATTTGGTTCCAAAACCAAAGGGCCACAATTTCATATGGACAAAGTGGATTTATAGAAACAAGCTTGATGAGAGTGGGATCATAGTGAAGAACAAGGCAAGACTAGTTGCCAAAGGATACAGGCAGGAAGAGGGCATTGACATTGATCAGACTTTTGCTCCAGTGGCAAGGTTGGAAGCAATCAGGTTATTCCTTGCCTATGCAGCATATCAAGGCTTCAAAGTGTTCCAGATGGATGTTAAGTCTGCATTCTTAAATGGAGACTTAAAAGAGGAGGTCTATGTAAAACAGCCCTCAGGTTTTGTTGATCCACTCAAACCTAATTATGTTTATAGACTTAAGAAAGCTTTGTATGGGTTAAAACAAGCTCCAAGTGCTTGGTATGAAACCCTGTCTAATTTCCTCATTGAAAACAAATTCTCAAGGGGGAAAATAGATAAGACTCTATTCCTTAAGGAATCCAAAGGAAAGATCATCCTAGTCCAAATATATGCTGATGACATAATATTTGGTTCTACTGAAAATAACCTTTGTAGAAATTTTGCAAAACTTATGCAAGGGAAATTTGAAATGAGCAGTATGGGAGAACTTAAGTTCTTCTTGGGACTCCAAGTAAGACAGACTGAAGATGGCTTGTCCATATCCCAGTCTAAGTTCACCCTGGAGTTAATTAAGAAGTATGGTATGAAATCATCCACTACCATGAGAACTCCAATGGGGACAAGTATGTCTCTAAGCAAAGATGATGCAGGGAAACCTGTAGATGAATCTTTATATAGAGGGATAGTTGTCTCCCTCCCATATCTGACTGCTAGTAGACCAGATATCATGTATGCTACATGTGTCTGTGCTAGGTACCAATCATGCCCTAAAAAATCTCATCTTACTGCTGTCAAAAGGATTTTGAGATATCTTAAGGGCACCCCTAATCTAGGCCTTTGGTATCCTAGGAATAGATATTTTTTTACTAATGAGCTATTCAGATGCAGACTTTGCTGGTTGCAAAGTAGATAGAAAAAGCACAACAGGCACCTGTTAATTTCTAGGAGGAAGACTGGTGTCATGGATCTATAAGAAGCAGACTAGTGTGGCAATTTCCACAGCTGAGTCTGAGTATGTTGCTACAGAAAGTTGCTGTGCACAGCTGTTGTGGATACAACATCAGTTAGAAGATTATGCTATTCAGGTACGTAGAATTCCCTTATTATGTGATTCTACTAGTGCTATTTCTATTGCTCATAATCCTGTTTCTCATAGTAGAACAAACATATAGAAATAAGATACCATTTTCTTAGAGATCATGTAGAAACAGAAGATATTTCTTTAGAATTTGTTAACACTGATTTACAAATTGCAGACATGTTCACAAAGCCTTTAGATGAAACTAAATTCAATAATTTCAAAATTGAATTAGGAATGCTGAACATAAATTAGTTTAACAAATTTGGCTAAGTAAAATTGTGTCGACACAAAAAGGTGTCTGTGTTGACACATAGTAGTTGGTGTCTACATTCCAGGAAAGTGGTGTCAACACATCTAGAGAATCAGTGTCGACACTTCAGAGAAGTAGTGTCGACACATCCAGAAGTAGGGTCGACACATCCAGAAGTAGGGTCGACACTTAGAGTAAACACACAGATTTCATCGAGCGTAGAATCGACACATATCGTCGAGCGCAGATTCGTCGACCTCAGATCGTCGACTTCACGGGCTTTTCATCGAACTCGACCAAGACAAATAGAATTGTGTCGACATATAGAAGTCAACACTTCTATCTAGACATTAGAAGTCTGTGTCGACACATTTCAACTGTGTCGACACATTAAGAGAATTTTGACGTGACTTTTGACCTTCATTCTTTAGAAGGGTATAGATAGGTCAACAACAAACCCTGTCGACACACTCTCCATATTTTCGAGACCAAAACCCTGTGTTGACAACTTCTCTCTTCTTAATCCAAGCTTTCACTCAACCCCAATGGTGCCAAAGCTTGAAGATAATGTCAACGAAGGCTATGAGCTGGTTCGCAACGCTTTTGACAATGCGGAACCTGAGATTAAAGTAGTAATAACCCTAATTGCAGAAAATGGTTTAGAATTTCTGGTATCTGAACCTACAAAGATTTGGAAGAAAGAAATACTGGAATTCTATGGTGCAGCTATTGTAGATTCAACTGGACTTAAGATCAAATCTACAGTTCAGGGAGCTAAAGTTAAACTTACCTTAAAGAGCTTGATGAAAACTCTTCACCTCCCAATAACTCAGGAAGAAGAAGAAGTTCCCTCTACCAAGACTAGGGAAGCACTTCAGTGGTGTGGATTGGATCCCACCATGAAGATTGGATCTGCAATGAACAGAAAAGGGATGAATCTGCAAGGAAAATTCCTTTCAGAAGTGGTTGGAAAGGTCATTATCTGCAAACCAGGTGGACATGATAGGGTTTCAACCTATATGTTCAGCCTGATGACCAGGATTATCTTCAAACTGAACACAGATTGGTCTGCAGTAATCTTTGAAAAGATTAAAGAAGGCATTAAGAAGCCAAATCTGGGGAGAATCATGAGTCTATACTTGGCTGGAACAATTCCAAAAGTAATGGAACAGACTGCTGGTTCAAAGATCAACCATATGAGAAGGATGGATATAAGGATAATCTCCAGATGGGACAGAGTCTTAACAAAGGACATGCCTGATGAAGAGAGACCAGACATTCCTGAAAACTCTCCTGCACAAGAAATTGTAGATGGTGCTCAGATGCAAGGGGAGCCTCATCTTGAGGAAGAGCCAACACAATTAGAAAGTGAAATGGCTACCCAAACTATACTTGAGGTAATCCAAGAAATTAATCAATCAATTTTCATTAATAAGGATGAAACACTAACTGTGCCTTTGGATGATGTTGACCAGACCACTCAACTAAACAATCAAGCACAGGATGTTATCATGGAGGATACATCTGTAGCTGCTGATGCTCCTGAGTTGGTGGTGCCTCAAGTCCCAACTCAACAAGAGTTTACCCTTGAAGAGTTGTGAAAGAATTAGTGCTTAACCACCTAGAGGGGGGGGGGGGGTGAATAGGTGTAATTCCTTTTTGTTTAAGGCAGAATATTTGTTCTGTTAATTAATCAGAAATTGCAAGTTCTACTGCTAACACAGCACAACATTCACAGAAACATTCAATCACAGAGTGCACACAGTTTTTATAGTGGTTCCCCAAGGTCTGGGCACATCCACTTTCCCCCTTCGCCTATCTAGCAGTGTGCTAGATTCAGCCTAACTTTTGCTTTTCACCTCAGATCCTCAGATTTTATAACTCAGAACCCAACAAGGCTCCTCCAACTCAGAGTGAGTCCACACTCCTACAGCTCAGGCAATCTGCCCTACCTCAGCCTACACAAGGCTTACAACTCAGAGATATCAATCTCCTACAACTCAGGCTCACAGCCCTACCTCAGCCTTCAATAAGCCCTACCACTCAGAGATCTAAATATCCTACAACTCAGCCTTTATATAACAGGCTTACAGCTCAGATCTAGAATAGATCCTACAAAAAATAGATTTAACAAAGTGTTTTACCACCACCCAGGTAGAGAGAGAAGGGATAGATGGTTTCTTGATCAGTTCTTGGAAGAATCTGATGGCAGAGAACAACCACTCTTAGCTTTCTTCAAAGCTTCTTGAATCTGAACTCAGTAGGGTTGAACTCCTTTGAAGTTGATCTTCAATCAGCTTCTTTCTTGAAATTCAGATCTCAATCTGAATCCTTCTTAGCAGCCTGGTTCAGCAACTGCACTGGAGTAGATGGAGCTCTCTCTCTCTCCAACTTCTTCTTAGATTTTCTGATGAAAATCTTCTTCTGTCTTCTAATGTAACTGTTGTGTCTCTTTATCAGTTCATCAATCCTCTTTTTCTGTTGAAGGAGAATTCCTTTATATAGACTTTCTCCATGGTAACCGGCTGATCCGGTTTCTAACAAACTTCTGACAGCACTGACAGTTGCAGTAGACCGGTTGGTAATGGCAGGTGTCAAGTCATCCAGTCACTTCTTGAAATTCTCTCTATCAGCAAAGTGTCGAGACTGAACTTCATCATGTGTCGACACAAATAGACTAAGTGTCGACACATGTGGACTAAGTGTCGACACAAGCCTTGGTGGTGTCGACACATCTCCTTTGTTGTTGATACTGCTTCTCGACAAAGCTTCTGTAGAATGTGTCGACACTGATTCTGTGTGTCGACACAATCACTTCTTCTCTTTAACTTTGTTGAAGCTCTGCAGTGTGTCGACACAAGTCCTGTGTGTCGACATAGTTGATGTCGACAAAGTCTTCTGTGTGTCGACACTGCCTCTTGGTGTCGACACAGTTGATGTCGACTAAGCTTCTCTGTGTGTCGACATTGCTTCTGTATGTCGACACAATTTCTTCAGGTGTCGACTCAGCCTTTCCAAGTGTCGACACAATTAACTCCAAGTGTCGACACAGCTTTTCTCCAGTGTCGACATAAGCCTTCATAAGTGTCGACACTGCTTCTCCTGGTGTCGATACATGGACTTAGAAATTTTTCTGCATTTCTGCATTTACTTAACCTGCACATATAAACTCAAAACAACATCAAATACACCTTGATGCATATCATTGAGTAAGGTGAGGCTTCTTCAAATCTGGTACACATTTTCTAATGTACCCAACAATCTCCCCCTATTTGGAGAAGTCATAAACCTTAGTCAATGATATACACCATTCATAACAAATACACATTATGATGTATAACAACATTATATGATAGGGTAATTTCTTAAACAAAACATATATAATATGTTATCTTAGAATAATAATGCTAACTCAATGAGCATTCATAATAGTTAACTTCTAAACAAAACATATACAATATATCATCTCAGAATAATAATGCTAACTCAATGAACATTCATAATAGTTTTGTTTAAACTTACAAAAGTTTCTTAATCAAAAGTGTACATAAATTTCAACGCTAAAGATTACAAAGTTGTAAACTCAAGTAAATCTAATCTAAAGCTGATCTGGCTCCTTGATAACTATGCCTTTGCCTGATTGGACCTTGGCTTGTACTGGAACATCAGTATCATCAGCTGGCTTCTTGCCCTTTAGATCTTTCTTCTTTTGCTCTTCATCCCTAATTCTTTGCCTTTCAAAGTAGTGAAAGGGCTTTGGGAAATATTTGCTAGGCTACTGAGCATTAGGAGGTAGCTTCCCAGCTTTAGCCTTTCTTCTATATTGAACAATGGCTTCTTGCGCGGCTTCATGCTTTTGCCATTCTTGCTCAGAGTACCATTTGCCCCTATCATGGGACTTATCCTTTACAACTTTCCAAGCAGTCAGTATAATGTTCCTAGAAGTAGGACTCCACTGCTCAAAATCAGGCTTCAACTCTGCCTGTTCTTTGAATCTTTTCTTAGACAATAGAGCTTCTTGCTCTTTGTTCAAAACTGCCTTTGGCACTAGCATATCTACTTTCTCAAGGATAATATGTTGAGTACCTTCTGGAGGGCTGTACATTAACTGTATGTCTTGGTGAATCATTTCAAAATCAGCTGGAGGATAAATAACTTGAGCAACGTCAGGTTGGTCACCTCCAAAATAGACAGGGTGTATACCCGACTCAGCAACATTGTCATCATCACAGAGGGGTGGATATCCAAGGGTGGCTCTGATGTTATTAGATATCCATTTAGCATGATCTGAGCCAGCTTTGACTAATACTCTCTCCCCCTTTATTACTTCTCTGGCAACATGATCCCTGAGATCATCTTTTTTAAATCTGATTTGTTCATCAAGAAAATTCACACCATCTTTATAAAAAGACCTTAACTTTAGTAGCTGTGTAGAAATAGTCTTTTGAGATTGCTCAATAGCAGTTTTTACAGCAGTAAGGCCTTCCTGTAATTGCTTATCAAAATCTGCCTTGGCCTTAGTCCTTACCTCAGTCCGGGCAGTAGCAATATTCTTCATTTCTGTAATAATCACATTATGTGATTCTGTCAGATTATCATTCATTCTAATCTGATTCTCTAGAACATAGCCTTGTTTAAGAGCTATATCATCAACTTGAGTCTTGATTTTCTCTTGGTGTGTTGCTAGAAAAACCACAGCATTACCTCCTTTGTGAAAGCAATCTGTCATCTCCTTCTTATTTTGATTAACTTCAAATCTTATAGATTTAATATCTTGTGCCAAGGAGAGTTGTAGATCTTTGTGGGTCTCATCCATATACTTCTCCATGGCAATCCTTTGATCATCTAGCTTTACTTGTAGAGAGACTAATAAGGAACTGTAATCAGTTACTGGGGCAGGTTGAGGAGCAGTTTGTAAATGTAACACCCCCATCCGTCTCATGGCATATAACAGAAGGTCCTGCTGCAACCCGACGCCATATACCACAGACAGTCGGGAGGGTTACATAAGAATATTCAAACTATTCGATTAAGACTACACGTCCTACACAGAGCATTCTAGCGGAAGCTTTTAAAGTTAAAAGAATCCAAAACTTGAATCCAATACATATGAATGTCCACGACCACAACCACATGAATGAAACCCAAATACACTGAAAAGGTACATGACCTTATGGCCTTACAGATGTTCACTTAATAAAAACATGTCTTACATACATCGGCTCGCAGGCCGGCCACACATGATAAAATAAAAACAACTATTCTACGGCCTTCTAGGGCCAGCACAACAACATGGGCTCCAGCCCGCTATTTGGTACTCGGCTCCGCAACACCTGCAAGCACAATTCTACCACACGGTGGCAAACAAAGCAACGGTCAGCCAAAAGCCGACCGAATTATAACGACCCCGCCACTTTTTCGGGACGGCGGTGCTCTTTCCCTGCATAACATTAGCTCAGCTAAACAATATAGTGCAATTATATATTTCGCCACAGGTGTAGGCTCGCACGACTAAATACCCCGTGCACTCAGGGCACATTAACGGTGAATCCGGTCAATTCCGTGGCTTCACCACCATCCCAAAGATGGCAACCATGTGAGCATTTGGCCTTTCTGACCACCGTCTAAGGCTCCCGACTATGCCAACGGCCAGTCCCCGTCTTCGGGTCTCTCACACCAAACCACATAGCCTAGGTCCAATTCCACTTGCCTGTTGCTCACGCCACATATACAATTTAAGTCCTATGCACGGGCCAAGCTTCTCTCGGATCCCAAAATTTCCAAACAATCTCATAACCTAGTTATGATCAAGGCCGGTTCCCAGACCGCCAAGTTAGCAGAACGCGTTTCCGCTCAGTTTTCCGGGTGCACCTTGAAGCTAACCTCTAAGGATCCCTGCTGCAATCTACCGCGTAGAAACCCGAAAAAACCCAAAGCACGGAGTCTTCTCCGGCAAAACATATCAAATGCAACATCACCGATCCAGACAATACACGTCCGGGTAGGCTTCACACACAATGCCTATGACCGTACTTACGATTCCGGACTCTATATGCAACACAAGGGGGACTATTCACATCAACCCCAAGGAACACCACGCACTCACCACACATACGCAAGAGCGGGATTGCCTATGCAGAAAGAAAGATCTTCACATGCTCAAGTAGAGAATCGTTACCCTTGTAGTCCGCTTTGGCGCCATGGAAAAACTACACAGATGGAAATCTTCGAAATGAACTTTCCTCCACAGATCCGCTCTCAGATTTCGAAACGGTGCTCCGATGCTCCGCCGGCGGCCGGAATCCTCCTTCTTCTTCCTCCTCTCTCTAACACCTTGGAAAGAGAAATCCTTGGAGAGAAATGAGGGATTAACTCCCCTATTCCCGGCCTTAACAGAGCAGGAAACCATCTGGGCCGTTAGATCTTAATTAAAGAAAACGAACAGCTCAGATCCGTTTAAAAATCTCCAGACCTGGGCCGAACACGGCTTGGCACACGGCCGTGTCCCAGGCCGTGTGCCTTGATCCAGGCACGATCGTCGAACGAAGGAAAGACACACGGGCAAAGACACGCCCGTGTCGGGTTCCTTGACACGCCCGTGTCCGGTGGCGTATCACGCATAACTGCCACGACAACGAACACGACCCAACTGCACACGGGTAGGCACACGCCCGTGTCCAATGACACGCCCGTGTCATCTAGCCGTGTTCCTGGCCGTGTTCTTCTCGGGATGAAAACGTCCAAAAACACCAGCCAGACACGACCTTGGACACGCCCGTGTCCTAGGCTGTGTACCCCTATACAGGCACCAAAACCCCCTTTTTCGCCACCGACTCTAATACAATTTTCGGGGCGTAACAAATCTCCCCACTTAAGGAATTTCGTCCCGAAATTAAGTAAAGGTACACAAATCTAAATAATACCTGAGTGGAATAACTCGGGGTATTCCTCCAACATAGCTTACTCTCGTTCCCAAGAAAGCTCCTCACGTCCGCAATTATCCCATCGGACTTTAACCATACGGATATCCTTGTTGCAGAGTCGCTTGACTGCAACATCTTCAATACGTACTGGCTTGACCCTTGTGGTTAACTCATAATCAACAGGTACTTGATTGTCCGCAATGATCTGCGAAGGCTCTTGCACCACCTTACGCAACACCGACACGTGGAACACGTCATGCAACCCACTCAATTCCGCCGACAGCTTCAATCTATACGCCGCCTCGCCAACACGCTCCAGGATTTCAAATGGTCCAAGGTATCTCGGACTCAGCTTCTTCAAGCGTCGAACCCGCGATACACCCTTGAACGGCTTGATTTTTAGATACACCATGTCGCCAACATCGAACTCCACATTCCTATGTATGGCGTTATAGTACTTTGACTGTCTATCCTGAGCGATCTTAACCCTTTCCTGAATTGTCCGTATCACTGAGGTGGCATCTTCCACTGTTGGACGTTTGTAAAGCTTAGACTCGCCCATCTCCAACCAAGACAACGACGTACGACACTTCCTCCCGTACAAGGCTTCGAAAGGCGCCATACCAATACTTGCCTGAAAGCTATTGTTATTTGCAAATTCAACCATGTACAGGTGATCCTCCCAATGCTTTCCGAAATATAGGACGCACATGCGAAGCATGTCCTCCATCGTCCGGTTGACCCTCTCGGTTTGGCCATCCGTTTACGGATGAAAGGCTGTACTGAACTTTAGCTTAGTACCCAACAGACTATGTACCAACCTCCAGTCATTCGACGTGAAGCGTCCATCTCGATCACTAACAATACTGCGGGGCACACCATGCAATCGTACAATATTCTCCACATAAAGTTTGGCTAACTTTTCCACCGGATCTTCCTTCCTGTTCGGAATAAAGTGCGACACCTTTGTCAACCTATCTACGACCACCCAAATGACGTCGTTTCCCTTCTGTGACTTCGACAAGCCATGTACAAAATCCATAGATATGTCATCGAATTTCCATTCTGGGATAGGTAGGGACTTTAAGAAACCTCCGGGTTTCTGGCATTCCGCCTTCATCAAAGCACAAGTACGGCACTTGGCCACATATAGTGCTACATCCTTCTTCAAACCCGGCCACCAGAATAATTTCTTCATGTCTCTATACATCTTCGTGCTTCCCGGGTGGATTGAGTACTTGGTATGATGAGCCTCATATATCAACTCCTCCCGAAGATTATCCGCACTAGGGACGCATAGGCGACCGTCCTTCCTTAACAAACCATCTTCAACAACAAACTGGGAATTTGACCCATCCAAAGATTCTTCCAAGATCTGTTTCATGCTGTTATCCTGAACCAAAGCCCATTGAACTCTATCCGCTAGGTCACACTGCACCTCTGTCCAAAACAGTTTCGCCTCGGCACTAGACTGCTTGTCGACGCAAGCTATCTCCAAAGCCTCCAACTCTTGGACCAATCTCTCATCATGTACCGATAACCAGTTGGCCTGCACCGGAGTCCTGCGACTCAACGCATCTGCCACTGCATTTCCCTTCCCAGGCACATAATGAATCTTGAAGGTGTAGTCCCCTAGGAACTCCATCCACCTCCGCTGCCTTATGTTCAGATCCTTTTAGTCCAACAGGTACTTGAAGCTCTTATGATCGGTGTAAATATCGACCTTCACACTGTATAGGTAGTGCCTCCAAAGCTTTAGAGCAAATATCACGGCCACTAACTCTAAGTCATGGACCGGATAATTTCTCTCGTGAGCCTTCAATTGTCGTGAACCATAGGCTATCACTCTCCCATGCTATAGCAGAACACAGCCCAAACCACTACCCGAAGCATCACTATAGATCTCGAACCATTCGGTTCCACTTGGCGAACATAAAATAGGCGCGGTGGTCAACCGCCTCTTCAACTCCTCAAAAGCCTGTTCGCACTCTGGAGACCACACGAACTTCTGATCCTTCCTAGTCAACGTTGTGAGTGGTAGCGTTATCCGCGAGAAGTTCTCTACGAAGCGCCTGTAGTAGCCAGCAAGCCCCAGAAAACTCCGGACCTCTGCCACTGTAGTCAAAGCAGGCCACTCTCGTATCGCCACTACCTTCTCCGGATCCACAGCTATCCCTTCTCCACTAACAACATGACCAAGGAATGCTATCGAGGATAACCAGAATTCACACTTGGAGAACTTAGCATACAACTGATTCCTTCTCAATGTCTCCAACATCATGTGTAAATGATTGTAGTGATCCTCCTCGCACTGCGAGTACATTAGGATATCATTGATAAATACTATCACGAAACGATCCAGATACTCTCTGAATGTCCTGTTCATCAGATCCATAAATACGGATGGCGCATTAGTCAAACCAAACGGCATGACCGTGAACTCGTAATGCCCAAACCGCATACTGAATGCTGTCTTTGGGACACCGCTTTCCCTTATCCTCAACTGGTAGTATCCGGATTTCAGATCTAGCTTCGAATATACCGTTGACCCAACCAACTGATCAAATAGATCGTCAATCCTCGGAATCGGATACTTATTCTTTTCCGTAAGCTTGTTTAATTCCCGGTAGTCGATACAAAGCTGCAAGCTCACATCTTTCTTCTTAACAAAGAGAACTGGTGCGCTCCAAGGCGATGAACTTGGACGCACATAACCTTGCTCTAACAACTCCTGCAGTTGCACCTTCAACTCTGCCATCTCTCTTGGCGCTATCCGATAGGGGGAGCGTGACACCGGTTTGGCACCCGATACCAGCTCTATAGTAAAGTCTATCTCCCGCTGAGGAGGGGCTCCTGGGAGATCATCCGGGAACACATCGGGATACTCAGACACAACTGGGATGCTGTCCAAACTATGCTTAGACGTCGAATTCTGCTCTAATGTGACAAATAGCTCTGCCCCAGACCGAGCTGCCTTGATCACCTGAAGGGCCGACATCAAGATCTTACCCGACCCCTTCATGCCCGCGAAAGTCTCCTCATGACTAGCTCTCAACTGACCCACTAGCAACTTCGATCAACGTATGTCTGCTGCTCCGAGAGCCTGACCATACTAAAGATCACGTTGAACTCTCCTAGCGGTAGTAACAACTCTTGCAAATCAAACTTTTGACTCACAATCCAGACCTAAACGCAACAGTTTCTATCTGCGCGCATTGAGCACTACTAGTCAACAACACATCCAATATTTCTTTTGCCATCGGAAGATGTACTCCGACACGCAATACAACTCCTTTGGGCAAACGGAGACGCGAAGCCCCCTTTAACGAACGGTGCTCCCGCCGGATAAATGAAATTCAGAACAAAGCTTAGCACAAGTGGTTCTAGGCTAAAATGCACAAAGGCAACAAGTGTCTAAAGCTAAATGCTAGAATTTTAAACCTTACCTGTCACCACGACCGTGTGCTTTCTGGCCTCTTGCTGACCCAGCCTGTACACATTAGGCTTCCTCTCGGACATAAAGCGTCCGTTCCAACAGCTACGGGCAAAATGCCCCACTTTTCCGCAGATATAGCAAGCTCCTGGGACTCAACTTGTGGTTGCCCCCAACGCACCAGACGAAGGGGCTGAGTTCGAAGTCTTCAGCTTCTTGTTCCATCTGCGGACATCCGACTTTGAACTTGGCCCTTTGAACTGTGGTTTCTTAGTATTAGAGTCCTCACCTACTCCTGACATAGCTTCCTTAATCTTCTGAGCACCATCCAAACATTCTCGGGCAAAGTGCCCTTTCTTGCCACAAGCTCGACAGTTGTACATAACTTTGCTAGTCCCAGCCTTAGCCCCCTCTTTGGACGTTCTGCGGGATGCAGTCCTCCTAGGATTTGTAGAGTTCGATACCCTACTCACTGGCATTGGGTGAATCCTCCCCAAATCTACTTCCAACGATCTAGCCGACTCCACCAAGGCTCAGAATCCCAATAGTTTTGGTCCTACTAGTAGGATTCACAGCTCATCACGCAGCCCATTATAGAATCTATCAACTATAGACTATTCGTTCTCCAATTCAAAGCATAGGTATCGGCTTATGAAAAGGAACACCTGCAAATACACATCGACTGAGTGCGTACCCTGCACTAAGGACATGTTCAACTGCTGGCCTGCTGGCCTTCTTAAAGTCCTTTGATCCAACACACCACCCGACATTGAAGTCATCACAGGGACAAAGGGTTGCACATTGCTTCCCTGTTGTGCACTAGTCACAACGAGCACCACTTCAACGATTCTTCTTATGGTTTCAAACGATGGAGGGGTCTCAAGCACGACGCTGGGTGCACTATAATACTCAGAAACCAGATGTTCTGTCGGCTCTGCGCCACTCCCGGTCACCTATAGTCGTACAAAATACCAATAAGTGACTAAATAAAATTACAAAAAGCAACTATAGGAACACGCAGGTTCCTCAAAACAAGTGTATTTTTCATTCCTAAGTGGACATTCATGGGTTCTTTTTGATGTTATAACGATGACGCACACAGGTGCTCACCACCACTTAAAAGAATTTGCCCATGAATTCATTCAAGCCTGACCGTAACCAGAAGTTTGATACCAAATTGTAACACCCCCATCCGTCTCATGGCATATAACAGAAGGTCCAGCTGGAACACCACGCCATATACCACAGACAGTCGAGAGGGTTACATAAGAATATTCAAACTATCCAATTAAGACTACACGTCCTACACTGAGCATTCTAGCGGAAGCTTTTAAAGTTGAAAGAACCCAAAACTTGAATCCAATACATATGAATGTCCACGATCACAACCACAGGAATGAAACCCAAATATACTGAAAAGGTACATGACCTTATGGCCTTACAGATGTTCACTTAATAAAAACATGTCTTACATACATCGGCTCGCAGGACGGCCACACATGATAAAATAAAAACAACTATTCTACGACCTTCTAGGGCCATCACAGCAACATGGGCTCCCGCCCGCTATTTGGTACTCGGCTCCGTAGCACCTGCAAGCACAATTCCACCACACGGTGGCAAACAAAGCAACGGTCAGTCAAAAGCCGACCAAATTATAACGACCCCGCCCCTTTTTCGGGACGGCGGTGCTCTTTCCCTGCATAATATTAGCCCAGCTAAACAATATAGTGCAATTATATATTTCGCCACAGGTGTAGGCTCGCACGACCAAACACCCCGTGCACTCAGGGCACATTAACGGTGAATCCGGTCAATACCGTGGCTTCACCACCATCCCAAAGATGGCAACCATGTGAGCATTTGGCCTTTCTGACCACCGTCTAAGGCTCCCGACTATGCTAACGGCCAGTCCCCATCTTCGGGTCTCTCGCACCGAACCACATAGCCTAGGTCCAATTCCACTTGCCTGTTGCTCACCCTGCATATACAATTTAAGTCCTATGCACGGGCCAAGCTTCTCTCGGATTCCAAAATTTCCAAACAATCTCATAACCCAGTTATGATCAAGGCCGGTTCCCAGACCGCCAAGTTAGCAGAACGCGTTTCCGCTCAGTTTTCCGGGTGCGCCTTGAAGCTAACCTCTAAGGATCCCTGCTGCAATCTACCGCGTAGAAACCCGAAAAAAACCCAAAGCACGGAGTCTTCTCCGGCAAAACATATCAAATGCAACATCACCGATCCAGACAATACACGTCCGGGTAGGCTTCACACACAATGCCTATGCCCGTACGTACGATTCCGGACTCTATATGCTACACAAGGGGGACTATTCACATCAACCCCAAGGAACACCACACACTCACCACACACTCGCGGGAGCGGGATTTCCTATGCAGAAAGAAAGAGCTTCACACGCTCAAGTAGAGAATCGTTACCCTTGTAGTCCGCTTTGGCGCCATGAAAAAACTACACGGATAGAAATCTTCGCAACGAACTTTCCTCCACAGATCCACTCTCAGATTTCGAAACGTTGCTCCGATGCTCCACCGGCGGCCGGAATCCTCCTTCTTCTTCCTCCTCTCTCTAACACCTTGGAAAGAGAAATCCTTAGAGAGAAATGAGGGATTAACTCCCCTATTCCCGGCCTTAACAGAGCAGGAAACCATCTGGGCCGTTAAATCTTAATTAAAGAAAACGAATGGCTCAGATCCGTTTAAAAATCTCCAGACCTGGGTCGAACACGGCTTGGGACACGGCCGTGTCCCAGGCCGTGTGCCTCGCTCCAGGCACGATCGTCGATTGGAGGAAAGACACACGGGTAAAGACACTCCCGTGTCTCACCTGACACGCCCGTGTCGGGTTGCTCGACACGCCCGTGTCCGGGGGTGTATCACGCATAACCGCCACGGCAACAGACACGACCCAACTGCACACGGGTACTGACACGGGTAGGCACACGCCCGTGTCCAATGACACGCCCGTGTCATCTAGCCGTGTTCCTGGCCGTGTTCTTCTCGGGATGAAAATGACCAAAAACACCAGCCAGACACGGCGTTGGACACGCCCGTGTCCTAGGCCGTATACCCCTATACAGGCACCAAAAATCCCCTTTTTCGCAATCGACTCTAATACCATTTTTGGGGTATTATAGTAAAGCCCTCTTATAGCTCTGGCTTCTTCTTTTGAATACCATTAGCTTCCTCTTTTTGGCTTGAATTGCAGCTTCATCTTCAGAAGTTGAGGTACTATCTATATTAACTCTTTCTTTAGGACTAGGAGACAGTTCCTGTTCAGTCCTTGGTAGCTCCCCCTGAGTCTCTTGCTCTTCCTCAGTTCTTGCTTTCTCCCCCTGAGATCCTACTTGCTTCCCCTCAAGGTTAACTTGCTCTCCCTCAAAATCAGTTTTCTCCCCCTCAAAAGCAGCTTGCTCCTCCTCAATATTAGCCTGCACTAAATCAGGAAACAACTCTTCTAAGGTAAACTCTTATTGAGTAGGCACTTGCGGTATACTTAATTCTGGAGCATTAGCAGCAGCAGATGTATCCTCCATGATAACATCTTGAGCTTGACTGTTTAGTTGAGTTGGCTGGTCAACATCAATCAAAGATTCAGTTAGTGTTTCATCTTTATCATTGTGAATTGATTGATTAACCTCTTGAATTACCTCAAGAATAGTCTGTGTAGCCATTTCACTTTCCAGGTGAGTTGGCTCTTCCTCAAGATGAGGCTCCCCCTGCACTTGAGCACCATCTGTAGGGTCTTGTGCAGGAACATCTTGTGCTGTAGATTTTTCAGGAATCTCTTGCCTCTCTTCATCTGGCATATCCTTAGTTAGGACCCTATCCCATCTGGAGATGATCCTTATGTCCATTCTTCTCATATGGTTAATCTTTAAACCAGTAGTATGTGTCATTACTTCTGGAATTATTCCAGCCAAGTAGAGACTCATAATCCTTCCCAGATTTGGCTTCTTAATACTTTCCTTAATCTTTTCAAAAACTACTGCTGTCCAATCAGTGTTTAGTCTGAATATAATCCCGATCATCAAACTGAACATATAGGCTGATATCCTATCATGCCCTCTTGGCTTGCAGAGTATAACCTTGTCAACTATTTCTGAAAGGAATTTGCCTTGCTGATTCATTCTTTTTCTGTTCATTGAGGATCCAATCTTCATGGTGGGATCCAATCCACACCATTGAAGTGCTTCCTTTGTCTTGGATGAGGTAACTTCTAATTCTTCTTGAATTCTTGGTAATTGAAGAGTTTTCCTCAAACTCTTCAAGGATAGTTTAACTTTAGCACCCTGAACTATTGATTTGATCTTGAGTCCAGTTGAGTCTAAAGTGGCTGCGCCAAAGAATTCTAGTATTTTCTTCTTTCATATCTTAGTTGGTTCAGATACCAAAAATTCTAACTCATTCTCAGCAATTAGGGTTACTACGGCTTTAATTTCAGGTTCCGCATGATCAAAGGCATTGCGTGCCAGCACATAACCTTCATTGATGTTCTCTTCGAGCTTGGGCGTCATTAGGGTTGAGAGAAAGCTTGGATTAAGAAGAGAGAAGTTGTCGACACAAGGTTTTGGTCTCAAAACTATGGAGAGTGTGTCGACAGACTATGTTGTTGACCTATTTATACCTTTCTAAACAAGGAAGGTCAAAAGGCTCGTCAAAATCCTCTTAATGTGTCGACACTGTTGAAATGTGTCGATATAGACTTCTAAAGTCTCGACATAAGTGTTGGCATCTATGTGTCGACACTTATTCTATTTATGCTCGACGAAATCTGTGTATTGATCCTAAGTGTCGACACCACTTCTGGATGTGTCGACACCTATTCTGGATGTGTCGACACTACTTCTCTGAAGTGTCGACACCAATTTTCTAGATGTGTCGACATCAATTTCCTGGAATGTCAACACCAACTACAATGTGTCGACACAGACAACTTCTTATGTCGACACAATTTTACTTAGCCAATTTTGTTATACTAAGTTATATTCAACATTCCTAATTCAATTTTAAAATTATTGAATTTAGTTTCATCTAAAGGCTTAGTAAACATGTCAGCTAGTTGTAAATCAGTACTTACAAATTCTAGAGAGATATCTTCTTTCTCTACTTGGTCTCTAAGAAAATGGTACCTTATTTCTATATATTTTGTTCTACTATGAGAAACTGGATTATTAACAATAGAAATAGCACTAGTAGAATCACATAATAAAGGTGTTCTACTTACCTGAATACCATAGTCTTCTAATTGATGCTGTATCTATAATAGTTGTGCACAGCAACTTCCAGCAGCAATATACTCAGACTCAGCTATGAAAATTGCCACACTGGTCTGCTTCTTACATCTCCAAGACATCAGTCTTCCTCCTAGAAATTGACAGGTGCCTGTTGTACTTTTCCTGTCTACTTTGCAACCTGCAAAGTCTGCATCTGAATAGCCCATTAGTACAAAATCTCTATTCCTAGGATACCAAAGGCCTATATTAGGGGTGCCCTTAAGATATCTCAAAATTCTTTTAACAGCAGTAATATGAGATTCTTTAGGGCAGGATTGGTACCTAGCACAGACACATGTATCATACATGATATCTGGTCTACTAGCAGTTAGATATAGGAGGGAGCCAACTATTCCTCTATACAAAGTTTCATCTACAGGTTTCCCTGCATCATCTTTGCTAAGAGATACACTTGTCCTCATTGGAGTTCTCATGGTAGTGGATGACTCCATACCATACTTCTTAATTAACTCCAGGGTGAACTTAGACTGGGATATGGACAAGCCATCTTCAGTCTGTCTTACTTGGAGACCCAAGAAGAACTTAAGTTCTCCCACACTGCTCATTTCAAATTTCCCTTGCATAAGTTTTACAAACTTTCTACAAAGGTTACTTTCAGTAGACCCAAATATTATGTCATCAACATATATTTGGACTAGAATAATCTTTCCTTTGGATTCCCTAAGGAATAGAGTCTTATCTATTTTCCCCCTTGAGAATTTGTTCTCAATGAGGAAAGTAGACAGGGTTTCATACCAAGCCGTTGGGGCTTGTTTTAACCCATACAAAGCTTTCCTAAGTCTATAGACATAAGTAGGGTAGAGTGGATCAACAAAACCTGAGAGCTTCTCTACATAGACTTCCTCTTTTAAGTCTCCATTTAAGAAGGCAGACTTAACATCCATCTGAAATACTTTGAAGCCTTGATATGCTGCATAGGCTAGGAATAGTCTGATAGCTTCCAACCTAGCCACTGGAGAAAAGGTCTGATCAAAGTCTATGCTCTCCTCCTGTCTGTATCCTTTGGCAACTAATCTTGCCTTGTTCTTCACTATGATCCCACTCTCATCAAGTTTGTTTCTATATATCCACTTTGTCCCAATGACATTGTGGCCCTTTGGTTTTGGAACCAAATCCCAAACCTTGCATCCTCTGAAGTGATTTAACTCCTCCTGCATGGCATCAATCCAGTGTGGGTCCTTAACAGCTTCTTCAAATCTCTTGGGTTCCACTTGAGATAGGAAGCTAGAGCAAAGAACTGTGTTCAAGTTCCTGCTCCTTGTTTGTACTCCTTGACTTGGATCACCAATGATCTGGTGTGCAGGATGATCCTTCAACTGTCTAACTGCTGGAGGTAATCTATCAGCAGTTTGATCTTCTCCAATCTCTTCTTCATGCTGCACCTCATGTTCTTCTTCAGCATCCTGAGTGTCTTGTACTCTCCCTGTACAGCAACTACCATTTTCCACATCCTGCTTTGCAGTTGGAACTTCTCTGATAGTAAGCTGGTCCATCTTCTGCTGTATTCCTGGAGAACTACAAGAACTACTTGGCAACTCACAGTTAATAAGTCTAGTTTCATCAAAGATGACATGAACTGACTCTTCTACAACTTGAGTAGCCAAGTTGTAGACCCTATATGCCTTACTATTATTGTTGTACCCAACAAATATCCCATCTTGGGATTTGGCAGTAAACTTAGTTAAGTGAGATTTGCCATTGTTAAGCACATAACACTTGCAACCAAAGATCCTGAAATAGGATAAGTTTGGTTTGCTGCCTTTCACAATCTCATAGGGTGTCTTTTTGTGTCTCTTGGTGATGAAAGCCCTATTGAGCACATGACATGCAGTGTTAACTGACTCAGCCCAGAAATATTCTGGGAGAGAAGTATCACTCAATAGTGTTCTTCTAGCCTCAATAAATGTACTATTCTTTCTCTCAGCAAAGCCATTTTGCTGAGGTGTTCTAGGTGAGGAGAATTCCTGAAGAATCCTAAATTCTTCACACAACCTTGTCATACTTTCAGATTGGAATTCAGTTCCATGGTCACTTCTGATTTTGACCACTGAACTATCTAATTCATTCTGAATTTGTTTGACAAAATTGTAGAAGACCTTAGGGGTTTCAGATTTCTGTCTCAGAAAGAAAACCCATGAAAATCTAGAATAGTCATCTACTACCACAAAAGTGTAGAACTTCCTACCTAGGCTCTGAACTGTCATAGGACCAAATAAATCCATATGCAAGAGGTACAAGCACCTCACTGAATCCTTAGTTTTAAGGCTATGAAAGGAGGATCTAGTTTGCTTGTCTTTTTGACAAGCAGAACATATTCCATCCTTATAACACTTAACTTGAGAACCATTCATCACTAACTCTTTGCTAAAGAGTTGACCAATGGTCTTGTAGTTAAGATGAGCTAGCCTCTTGTGCCATTTAACACAATGAGAGGCTTTCTCATCAGCTACAAGACAGATAGGAGAATTTTTATTCTCACACACAAAGTCTAGGCAATATACATTTTTTTTTCTATATCCAGTCAATATGACCTCTTGATCACTTGACCTTTTGATATGACACCCATTCTTGACAAATGAAATGTCATATCCTAGATCACTCAGCTGGCTAATGCTGATTAGGTTGTGTTTCAAACCCTTTACATATGCCACTTGAGTGATTGTAATTGAGTTATTAGAAATGTTACCAAAACCTTTGATGACTCCCTTTTCAGAACCACCAAAGATTACTTTAGGCCCATTTAGTATAGGTGAGTAGTCCTTCAGCAATCCCCTTGTTCTAGTCATGTGCCTGGAACATCCACTGTCCAAGTACCATATAGGGGCATGACAACTTGGACTCACTTGCAATAAAAATTACTTAACCTTAGAACCCAAATAACTTTTGGGTCCTTGGTTCAAGTTAGTCCGAACTTTAACAAATCTGCATGCAGCTTTTCTAACATGCAGACTGCTACTCTCCTTGACACTGGTATTGTGCCAACAGTCTAAGGCAAAGTGGCCTATCTTGCCACAGCACCAGCACTCAAACTTATTATACCTCTTTTTAGGTATAACCTTAGCTGTATTGTTTACAGCAGGTTTTTTGTTTTGTACTGGGGCTTTGCCTTTAGAATTGGGCTTAGCAGTCCATGCAGTTCTCTTAAACCCTAATCCAGCCTTACCCTTTTGAGACACAAACTCATCAATCAAGGGTAATATAGATTTTGGCTTAGAAAAACTAGCCACAATCTCCTTTTCTTTCTGAAATCTGTTTTCCACACTTTTAATCTGATAATTTTTAAATGTGATTGTTCCCATTTGAATAACAATTATGTTTTTCAATCTGACAATCTCATTCAACTTTTGATCCAGCATCTTCTCAGAATCAGATGCAGCCAACTTAAAAGCTGTAATTTCCTTAGTCTGATTCTTGGCCAGGTTTTTGCTTCTCTTTAGTGCATGCAATAAATCTTCATATTCATCTATCAGCTGATGAATATCTCCTTCAGATTCAGACCCATCTTCATCTCTTGATGAAGATGCATCTGATTCTGACCCAGTAAAATAATAAGAATCTTTAGATACACATTTTACCTTACTGGGGCCAGGCTGATCCTGTCACTTGTCTTCTTCTGACACAGCCATCAGTCCTTTACACTGATGGTCTTCCTGCTCATAGATAGAGTCCAGCAATTGCATGAAATCATCCTCTTCTTCTGCAAACAAACCAATATATGCCTTAGCCTCTGATTCAGACTCTGAAGTAGATTGATCTGTCAGACTCTTCTCTTTCTCAGCAACCAAGGATTTCTCCTTCTTGATCTTGTGCTGAGACTTCTTTTTATTAGCAGATTCCTTCCTTTTATCTGGACAGTCAACCACAATATGTCCAGCTTTGTTGCAGCAATAACATATAATCTTGGATGTAGTGGACTTGCCAGGCTTTGTCCTATTCCTGTCCTTCCTGGATGATTTCCTCTTCTGATAATAATCATCCTTAGACTGAGATATGGAAGGCTTAGATTTCCACTATTTCTTCTTCAAGAATCTCTGAAACTGCCTTGTAAATGCTGCAAAGTCTTTATCTGAATTGCTGCTGTCTGAACTGGGATTATCTGAATTTTCTGAGATCATTTCTGCATCTCTTTTAGGAAAAGATGGAGACATTTTCCTATTCTTCCTTGTGGCTTCTATCTTGAAGGCCACCGACTTTTCTTTATAGTCACCTTTTGTATTCTTTTCTTCCTCCTTTCTGGCTAACAGCTGCATCTCATATGACAGCAATTTTCCAAACAGTGTTGCAGGAGAAATTTCACCTAGTCTGGCCACTTCTCTTATGGCACAGATTTTTGTATCCCATTCCTTAGTCAAAGAGCTAAGGAATTTATCATTTAACTCATAAGTATTGAAAATTCTTCTATAGGACATTAGTTCATTGACAATCCTATAGAACTTCTTATAACATTCAGTAATACTTTCAGACTTGGCCTGTCTGAAGCTCTCATATTCTTGATTAAGCATAGATTTCCTATCTTGCCTAACCTCTTCAGACCCCTCCATGTAGACAATCAATGTGTCCCACATTTCCTTGGAGGTTTTGCAGTGTATTAGATTCTGGAATGTTGTATCATCAATGACACTTACTATAATATTCTGGGCTCTTTTATCTATTGTTGCCAAGATGATTTCATCCTTAGTCATCTCTGAAAAATCCTTTGGAATTCTTTGGCTTGCATCAAGAACAGAAATCTTCATAGGAACATATGGTCCTTACTTAACTGTTATATAGATTCTAGGATCAGATGCCTCCATAAACAATCTCACACTTTCCTTCCAGATTCCAAATATTTCCTTCCTACAAATTGGCAATTTCATTGCACGAAGTTCCTTATGGTTCTCTCCTGAACCCATCTTCTTAACCTTAATTCTGCCTTCCTGATCTCACTCAGACTGTTATGTCTAACTTTGAGTAACCTCGCTTTGATACCACTTGAAAGAATTAGTGCCTAACCACCTAGAGAGGGGGGGGGGTGAATAGGTGTAATTCCTTTTTGTTTAAGGCAGAATATTTGTTCTGTTAATTAATCAGAAATTGCAAGTTCTACTGCTAACACAACACAGCATTCACAGAAACATTCAATCACAGAGTGCACACAGTTTTTATAGTGGTTCCCCAAGGTCTGGGTACATTCACTTTCCCCCTTCGCCTATCTAGCAGTGTGCTAGATTCAGCCTAACTTTTGCTCTTCACCTCAGATCCTCAGATCTTACAACTCAGAACCCAACAAGGCTCCTACAACTCAGAGTGAGTCCACACTCTTATAGCTCAGGCAATCTGCCCTACCTCAGCCTACACAAGGCCTACAACTCAGAGATATCAATCTCCTACAACTCAGGCTCACAGCCCTACCTCAGCCTTCAATAAGGACTACCACTCAGAGATCTAAATCTCCTACAACTCAGCCTTTATATAACAGGCTTACAGCTCAGATCTAGAATAGATCCTACAAAAAATAGATTTAACAAAGTGTTTTACCACCACCCAGGTAGAGAGAGAAGGGATGGATGGTTTCTTGATCAGTTCTTGGAAGAATCTGATGGCAGAGAACAACCACTCTTAGCTTTCTTCAAAGCTTCATGAATCTGAACTTAGTAGGGTTGAACTCCTTTGAAGTTGATCTTCAATCAGCTTCTTTCTTGAAATTCAGATCTCAATCTGAATCCTTCTTAGCAGCCTGGTTCAGCAACTGCACTGAAGTAGACGGAGCTCTCTCTCTCTCCAACTTCTTCTTAGATTTTCTGATGAAAATCTTCTTCTGTCTTCTAATGTAACTGTTGTGTCTCTTTATCAGTTCATCAATCCTCTTTTTCTATTAAAGGAGAATGCCTTTATATAGACTTTCTCCATGGTAACCGGCTGATCCGGTTTCTAACAAACTTCTAACAGCACTGACGGTTGCAGTAGACCGGTTGGTAACGACAGCTGTCAAGTCATCCAGTCACTTCTTGAAATTCTCTCTGTCAGCAAAGTGTCGAGACTGAACTTCATCATGTGTCGACACAAATAGACTAAGTGTCGACACAAGTGGACTAAGTGTCGACACAAGCCTTGGTGGTGTCGACATATCTCCTTTGTTGTTGATACTGCTTCTCGACACAGCTTCTGTAGAATGTGTCGACACTGATTCTGTATGTCGACATAATCACTTCTTCTCTTTAACTTTGTTGAAGCTCTGCAGTGTGTTGACACAAGTCCTGTGTGTCGAAACAGTTGATGTCGACAAAGTCTTCTGTGTGTCGACACTGCCTCTTGGTGTCGACACAGTTGATGTCGACTAAGCTTCTCTGTGTGTCGACACTGGTACTGTATGTCGACACAATTTCTTCAATTGTCGACTCAGCCTTTCCAAGTGTCGACACAATTAACTCCAAGTGTCGACACAGCTTTTCACCAGTGTTGACACAAGCCTTCATAAGTGTCAACACTGCTTCTCCTGGTGTCGACACATGGACTTAGAAATTTTTCTGCATTCCTGCATTTACTTAACCTGCACATATAAACTCAAAACAACATCAAATACACCTTGATGCATATCATTGAGTAAGGTGAAGCTTCTTCAAATCTGGTACACATTTTCCAATGTACCCAACAAGTTGTTCCCTGATATAGACTTACCAAGAACTGAGGTGTAGCAAGCTGAAGTTGAGGGGGAGCAAGCTAACATTGAGGGGGAGTATGTCAGGACTGAGGGGGAGGAGCAAGGGACTTTGGGGGAGCTACCTAGGACTGAACAGGAATTGCCTCCTAGTCCTAAGGAAAGAGTTGATATTGCCGGTACCTCAGCTTCATAAGATGAAGCAGAAATTCAAGCAAAGAAGAGAAAACTGATGGTTTTCAAAAGGAGCCAAAGCTATAAGAGGGCATTGCAAACTGCTCCTCAACCTGCCTCAGCAACTGATTATAGTTCTTTGTTGATATCCTTGGAAGTGAAGTTAGATGAACAAAGGATAACCATGGAGAAATATATGGATGAGATCCATAAAGATCTGTAATTCTCCTTGGCACAAGATATCAAATCCATAAGATTTGAAGTAAATCAGAACAAAAAAGAAATGACAGATTGTTTCACAAAGGTGGAAATGCTGTAGTCTATCTTGCAAAGCAACAACAAGAAATAAAAACTCAAGTTGATGATATTGCTGTCAAGCAAGGCTATGTCCTTGAAAATCAGATCAGAATGAATGACAATCTGACCGAATCACATAATGTGATTGTCACAGAATTAAAGAATACTGCTACTGCCCAGACTGAGGCTAGGGCTAAAGAAAAGTCAGATTTTGATAAAAAATTCCAGGAAGAATTAATTGCTATACAATCAGCTATTAAGACTTCACAAAAGATCATTTCTGCTCAGCTACTGAAAATAAAGTCATTTTATAAAGATGGTGTTAATTATCTAGATGAACAAGTAAGATTTCAGAAGGATGACCTCAGAGATCATGTTGCAAGAGAAGTCATAAAGGGGGAGAGAGTGTTAGTCAAAGCAGGCTCAGATCATGCTAAATGGATATCTAATAGCATCAGAGCCACCCTTGGATATCCACCCCTCTGTGATGATGATAATGTAGCTGAGTCAGGTGTGCAACCTGCTTATTTTGAAGGAGATCAACCCGAAGTTGCTCAGGTTATTTACCCTCCAGTAGATTTTGAGATGATTCACCAAGAAGTACAATCAATGTACAGCCCTCCAGAAGGTGCTCAAAATATTATCCTTGATAAAGTAGAAATGTCAGAGGCAGCTGTGAATAAGGAGCAAGAAGCTCAACTGTCAAAGAAGAGATTCAGAGAACAGGCAGAGCTAAAGCCTGATTTTGAGCAGTGGAGTCCTACTTCTAGGAATATTATCTTGACTGCCTGGAAGGTTGTGAAGGACAAAACCCATGACAGGGGTAAGTGGTACACAGAGCAAGAATGGCAAAAGCATGAAGCTAGACAGGAAGCTATTCTGCAATATAGAAGAAAGGCAAAGGCTGGGAAGCTACCTCCTAATGCTCAGGAGCCTAGCAAGTATTTCCTAAAGCCTTTTCACTATTTTGAAAGGCAAAGAATAAGGGCTGAAGAACAAAAGCAGAAAGATCTGAAGGGCAAGAAGCCAGCTGAAGATACTGATGATCCAGTACAAGCCAAGATCCAATCAGGCAAAGGAATAGTCATCAAGGAGCTTGAGCAGCCTTAGGATAGATTTACTAGATTTTACAACTTTGTAATCTTTAGTGTTAAAAATCTATGTAAACTATTATCAAAGAAACTTTTGAAAGTTTAAACAAAATAATGATTAATGCTCATTATATTTGCATCATTATTCTGTGATGACATTTTATACATGTTTTGTTTATAAGATTCCCTGTCATATAATGTTTTTATACATCATTATGTGTGTTTATTATGAATGGTGTATATCATTGACTAAGGGTTATGACTTCTCCAAATAGAGGGAGATTGTTGGATACATTGGAAAATGTGTACCAGATTTGAAGAAGCCTCACCTTACTCAATGATATGCATCAAGGATTATTTAATATTGTTTTGAGTTTATATGTGCAGGTTAATAAAATGCAAGAATGCAGGAAAAAGTTTCTAAGTCCATGAGTCGACACCAGAGAAGTTGTGTCGACACTTATAAAGGCTTGTGTCGACACTGGAGAAAAGCTGTGTCGACACCTGAAGATAATTTTGTCGACACTTGGAAAGGCTGTGTCGACACCAGAAGAAACTTTGTCGACACACAGAGGCAGTATCGACACACAGACAAGTCTTAGTCGACATCAAATGTGTCGACACACAGAGCCAGTGTCGACACATAAAGAAAGCTTAGTCGACATCAACTATGTCGACACACAGAGGCAGTGTCGAGATATAGAAGACTTTGTCGACATCAACTGTGTCGACACACAAGACTTGTGTCGACACCTGGCAGAGTTTCAACAAAGTCAATTTGTGTGAAGAGAAGAAGTGACTGTGTCGACACCACAAAACAAGTGTCGACACATTCTACAGAAGCTGTGTCGAGAAGCAGTGTCAACACCAAGGGAGCTGTGTCGACACCACCAAGGCTTGTGTCGACACTTAGTCTAATTGTGTCGACACATGATAAAGTTCAGTCTCGACATTTTGCTAATAGAGACAGAGTTTCAAGAAGTGACTGGAAGACTTGACAGCTGCCATAACCAACCGGTCTACTACAACTGTCAGTGTTGTCAGAAGTTTGTTAGAAACCAGATCAGCCGGTTACCATGGAGAAAGTCTATATGAGGACATTCTCTATCAACAGAAGGTGACTTTTGAACAAGTAACATATATACAGATACATACACTTAAAAACAGAAGAAGATCTTCGACAGAAGATCTAAGAAGACATTCTCAAGTGGTGATCTACTCAGAGTTTATCAAGGAAATTAAAAGAAGAATTCAGAAGAATCTTCAGAAGAATTTGGAGAGAGAGAGCTCCATCTATTGAAGTGAAGAAAGGTACTTATAACAAGTCTCTTAAGTGCAGATTCTGAACCAGTCTGCCAAGAAGGATTCAGATTGATTTCTGAATTTCAAGAAAGGAGCTGATTGAAGATCAACTTTAAAGGAGATCAACCCTACTGAGTTCAGATTCAAGAAGCTTTGAAGAAAGCTAAGAGAGGTTGTTCTTTGTCATCAGATTCTTCCAAGAACTGATCAAGAAACTATCCACCCTTTCTCTCTCTACCAGGGTGGTGGTAAATTACAAACTTAAATCTATTTTCTGTAGGATCTTTATAAGATCTGAGTTGTAAGCCTGATTTATAAAGGCTGAGTTGTAGGAGATTAATTACTTTGAGTGGTAGGCCTTGTTGAAGGCTGAGGTAGGGCTGTGAGCCTGAGGTGTAGGAGATTGTTATCTCTGAGTTGTAGGCCTTGTTGAAGGCTGAGGTAGGGCAGATTGCCTGAGCTGTAAGAGTGTGGACTCACTCTGAGTTGTAGGAGCCTTGTTTGGGTTCTGAGCTATAAGATCTGCGGATCTGAGGTGAAGAGAAGAAGTTAGGCCGAATCTAGCACACTGCTAGATAGGCGAAGGGGGAAAGTGGATGTACCCAGACCTTGGGGAAGCACTATAAAACAGTGTGCAATCTGTGATTGTGTGTAATTCTGTGAATTCTGTGATTGTGGTAGCTGTAGAACTGATAGATTAATTTGATTATCTGAATAAATATTCTGCCTTAGTGTAAAAAAGAATTGCACCTATTCACCCCCCTCTAGGTGTTTAGGAACCAATTCTTTCAGATCTTCCCGGAAGGTAACGTCAGCAGAGACCGAGATCTTTCGAGTAGCTGGAGAATAACATACATAGACCTTCTGGGTGCGCGAATAGCCAACAAAGATGTGTTTAGCCGCCCGGGGATCCAACTTATCCGAGGACGGCCCCAGACGGTGGACGTAGCAGGTGCTGTCAAAGACACGAGGTGGGAGAGGAAAAGCCTTAGTAGAGGGAAAGAGTATGCTGAATGGAGTGGCATAGTGGAGGACTGAGGAAGGGAGACAGTTGATGAAAAACCAGACAGTGGAGACCGCAAACTTCCAGTACGGCTTAGGAACATGCATTTGAAACATTAAGGAGCAGGCTACATATAGTAAGTGGAGGTTCTTCCTTTCGGCAACACCGTTTTGCTGGGGTGTGTAGGCACAAGATGTTTGATGAAGAATCCCGAATTCAGTGCACAAATTGGTAAATTCATGGCCGGTGTATTCACGAGCATTATCGGTGCACAATATTTTGAGGGTGGTGTGGAATTGTGTACGGGTCTCAGGGACAAAAGCCCGAAAAATACGGGGAAGCTCGGAGTAATCATGAAGTATAGTAACATAGTGCGAGAGTAATCATCAATAAATGTGATAAAGTAACAAAAACCAGAAATACTTGTAATCTTAAAAGAGCCTCATACATCAGAATGAACTAAATCAAATGGAGCAATGCTCCAAGTACAATGCGCAGGAAAAAAAGAACGTGGCTGCTTGCCAAAGATACATGACTCACACTGAAATGGAGGAAGAGAGACATCAGAAAGTGCACGCTGGAGGAGCGGCAGAGGGGCATGCCCAAGACGTCGAGGCCACTCAGTGGAAGAGACAGAAGAGAGAAGGGTGGGAGAGTCGTCGAGAAGGTAGAGCCCGTTCCGCAGTGTGCCTTTACCAATGGTAGTCTGCGTCCGCCGATTCTGTATAACAAAAGAACAAGATGTGAATATGACAGAATAATCAAGATCACTTGTAAGACGTCCAACAGAGAGTAAATTGAATGGTGAGCTTGGAACATGAAGAGCCGAGCGAAGGGAGATCGATGGGTTGAGAGAAAGATCCGCCGAGCCGGAGACGGGAATCGTTGCCCCATTGGCCACAGTGATAGACTTCGGATAAGGAGAATCCGAGTACTGGGCAGGCTGTCGCGAAGTAATGTGATGAGTAGCACCTGAGTCCACTATCCAGCCCGGGATAGTGGATAAACAAGCAGTACCTGTGTTGGAGACGGAGGCAATGGAGGCAGAGGGCGGTTGAGCAGCCCCTAGAGTTGCTGGAGCTGGAGACGGACGACCTCAAGATCAGGAGGGGCGGTAGAGGAGGCGCAGACAACAACAGATACCGTCGGACGAGGATAACCAATTTTCTGGTAGCAGGTCGACTCAAGGTGGTCGTCTTTCCCGCAATAGGAACACTTCGGCTGACCTCGGCCACCACGCCCACAGCCCCGAGATCCTGAATGTCCGCCTCGAGCAGAGGTAGGAGGGGATAGTAGGAGCGAAGGGGCCTGCTGAAGATGGGCTAGGGGAGGAGCAGAAGTATCCGGAGTAGGTGACACACGGAGAAGCATGGAGAAAACATCAGAAAAAGACGGTGTTGTGGGAGAAGCCAGGACCTGAGTTCGAATGCTCTGAAGGTGAGACAGAAGACGAGCCATCATGATGGCAATGCAGACAACTTCCTTCTGAGCGCGCTGAGCAACATGATCATTGGTGGACGGCTGATGCTGGATCCAGGCCTCAACAAGGGTTTTAGCTCGAGTGACAAAGGAGGTCATATCCAAAGCCCCACCAATGCCAAGAGCGAGAAGATCAGTGAGGATATTGTAGAGATGTTGAAGGCTGTCGCGGCCTGAGTATAAGGAATGCAGCTCATCCCACATAGTCATGGCGGTGTCGTGGTACATAGCCATCTGATAAGGTTCACCATCCAATGAATTAAGGAGCCAAGTCTGAATGCGGCCAACATTGCAGAGCCAATCATCGGTAGGAGGAGAAGGAGGTGCCTGAGTAAGGTGAGGCAAGAGGCCCTTGGCCTGAAGAATCCGTCTAACAGAATGCACCCAAGGGATAAAGTTTTTCTTACCAGAGAGAAATAGTAGTTATCAGCAGCTCATCGCGGATTTCAGCAGAACAAATCGGGCGGTCTGCAGGACAAGCCGGGCGGTCTGTAGGCGGACTAGCCGCCAGGCCAGTGGAGTTGACAGAAGAGCCCATAGAAAAAATAGGAGATGGAGACCGCAACGAGAAGAGCCAGAGATCGCATGACAGGGAGGGAAGGAGAAGACCGCGACCTGGATGCGGGAAAGCAATAGTCCGCACGGTCACACTGGACACCAGCGATCAGACAGACCGTGACCAAAATACGGAAAGAAGATAGTCTGCACGGTCTGGGTGAGCACAGCAGCGATCAGAGCAAAGGAGACCGCAAGAAGAATGCGAGCGGATAGGAGAGGAAACCGTGAGTAGAAGAACTCGAACGGATAGAATAAGAGGCCGCGAGTTGAATAATAACTCGAGCGGATAGAGAAGACAGAGGGTAGGAGAAGTCACGAGAAGAGGTCGCGAGTAGCAGAACTCAAGCGACAAGATATGAGGAGAAGCTGTTCGCGGCGAACTGAAACAGGACGCGGCGAACTGAAATAGGCCGCGGCGAACTGAAACATGCCGCAACGAGTAGAAGAGGCAGGCCGTAAGATGCGAGTTGAGAGAGACCGCAGCGGACAAGAGAAGTCCACAAGGGTGGGGGGAAAGTCAGCGGACCGTAGAGAGGAGAGACTGCAGTGGTTAGGAGTAGTCTACGGCTAGATAAACAAAGAGACCGCAAGAGAGTGAAGAGAGCGGTCTAAGGGAGAAGCTCGCAAGGAGTAGGAGAGAAAACCCGGAGCGGACAAGAGGAGCCCGTAATGGATGAGTAGAGCCCGCAGCGGACTGCGTGAGAACAGCGGAGAGAGCTGGACCCCACAGGTCAGAGCGGAAGGATGCTTTAAGATGTCCGAGGAGGAGGGTGGAACCACGGAGAGGAAGAGGGAGCGGAATCAGAGATAGAGGCCGCAGTTAGCTGAGCGGCTAAGGGAGAGGAGCAGACAGATGGAGCGGACAGATGGTGTAGGCCGCAGGAGAGGAAGGAGACCGCCCAAGGTAGGCGGTTAAGAAAAGAGGGGCCGCCCAAGGAGGATCGGTGGCTCTGATACCATGTAGAAAGAGCTCGAAAACTTATGTATATTTCTGATGTGTGTAAATACAAGGAGAGAATACAAATATATAGGAGGAAGGAGAGAGAATCAATCCTATACATGATGTGGGACTAAAAAGGAGAGAAGAGAAAAGGAAAAATGGGCCCAATAATGGGCTCTTTACATAGGCTTTTCTAACAAACATTATATTATTAGCTATGTAGAAATTCAAAATACAAAAAGAAAAAGGATTTATTTGGATTTGTATAAAACTATATAGGAAGGAGTGAAACCTCAACTCCAAACCACGGTGTGGGACTAAACTAAACATACCAACAACGGACCTTTACATGGGCATTTACATGGGCTAGGTCAATTTTTCTACACTCCTTTGTAAGCTTGGAGCATACAACTGCAAGTTTGGAGCATACAAATTGTAAGTTCCAAGCTTAAAAACGAACTGCTGGTATAGTGGGTTTGGTAAGACCTTGGTGAGAACAACATAAATCTCCTCAACAATGGGCACATGTCGTAAATAAAGTTTGCATAGCTGAACTTTTTCCCAGATGAAATGACAATCAACTTCGATATGTTTGATACATTCATGAAAAACGGGATTCTCAGTGATATGGATGTAACACCAAAAAATTATGCGTCATACTCTATTAATTTCAGGGTCTGACCGCTAGCATAATTGATTGAACCATTGTCATGGCGAGGTATGATTTTACTTTGCCCTCTTGTGTGCATTAATCAATAAATCATGTAAAGATAACCAAATGAAGGTATGTAAATTTTGTTTGGCGAAATTTGGAGGTCTGTGAGTGTATTTACACTCATAATAATAGGTGTCATAGGAGGGAGTGGCGATTTTGGAATTTATTTTTGGTTCCTTCCTTTTCCTCCCACTTAGAAACGCTAGGTTGCGTTGTTTCCCTTCGTAATAGCTGCACCGCACACGTTTTTCTCTCCCGTAACCGCTCGACATAAGGAATCAGACGCGCTTTATTTTTCTCCTCCCGTGACTTCACGTGAAGCCCTAATATCTCCTCTCTGTCGATCGACGAATCAGCCGCTCCCTCTTGCACTCTCGTCGACAGCAAATGACAAATCTCTCCTCCCGTCGACCCCTCCTTCCTCACCAGCAGCCGTCAGCGACCTCAGGGAGTGGTCTTCCATTCCTTTCTGTGCTCAAGACTGCTGGTTGGAGCCCTTCTTGTTCTCCCAGCCGTCGTATCTAGTAGGTTCGTTGAAGCGCTTCGTCCGTTCGATCGATCGATTGCTATGTTTGATCGGCTACTTCACAGCATCTATCTGATTCACGATTGCGTTCTGTCTCCACGTGGCGGCCTCGTCGACCCGTCTGATCGTCGACTGCCTCCTCCGATTGTCGACATCGACGTGCGTCCTGATCGTAGATCTCATCGATCGACTTCTTCAAGTGATTTGATTGTTTCCAGCTCCGATCTGCTGCAACAATTGTGGGGGTAATGTCAACGTCTTTGACAACGAGCAACAAACAAAGTTCATTAAGGGGGTATTTATGAGTAGGGAGTATTTTTGTTTACAGTAGAAATAAATGCTCTAGTGATAGAGGTCGAGGTAATCTTGGTGGGAGAGTATATGTGGTGGGGGATTTGTCTTTGGTGGGAGAATGGGTGTGGTGGATGAAGAGGGGGACAAACATGACCAGTATTAGGGAAACTTTATCAGTATACATGTAGGAATCTTGTACCGGATTGGCCACACTAGAGTACGGTTGTGATTGGTAGTATTAAGTGTTGTAGTGACTGGAGTAGGCACCAAGGGTCATTATAAATTCCACTTCCAAAAAGTGAGCATGCTGGATGGCTAAGGTGAGTTTGATTGGTCTCACATTGCGAAGGCAGGAATGGATCTGAGGTTGCAAGTCATATATGAATTAGCCTAGGTAGTTAGCCATAGATAAGCATGAGACATGATGTGACAGCTTCATATAATTGCCCATGTAAGCCTCGATAGAGTATGTTTGATGAACTGCACAAAGGCATAGATGAATTAGCCTAGGTAGTTAGCCATAGATAAGCATGAGACATGATGTGACAGCTTCATATAATCGCCCATGTAAGCTTCGATAGAATATGTTTGATGAACTGCACAAAGGCATAAGATCATACAATGGAGGAAAATGAGTGGTGGCTATTATAGATGGGAGAGGCTTCAACTGCAGGAATCAGGGCCGGATTGGTCTTGCTGTTTGCGGGAAGGGAAAGGTGGAAAAACTTAGTTGTGACGAGGTTGAGCGACAGAAGCTTGCGGGAGTAAGGATGTGTCAGCCTGTCGAATGAAGTAGAGGAGATCAACGATTCCAGCTGTAGCAAGGGATGCGTTATCGAGGAAGGGGAAGCGCTACATGAGCTGGATTGAGTGTTATTTTCGCATCTTAGGGCAGGATCGAGAGGCAGAGTGGTGTTAGAAGGCAGGACATGGAGAAATTCTCACGCCTGGAAACGGGATCAGATGGGCTGGGGCTGTCGATCGTGGATGGATGGGAGAAGTTTGAGCGGTTATGGATGTCGAGAGGGAGTAGTGGGTGTGAGGGGTGGATAATAGGGTTACAGGAAAATAACAGGGAAAAATGAAAATAAATTGGATGTTGCACCCTGGGGTTTAGCAGCGTTGCACAATGATATCAATGTTGGCTCTGGAATCTCTCACAAGGCAAACAATGCCTCAAACTGACAACCATCATCCATATTTACAATGAAACGGTGCTTGGGAACCCAACGTGAACGATTATGATTTGTTATTATGTCTGATGCCAAAATCACACTAACTAAAATTCAAAAATAAAAATAAAATAAACAAAAATGGAAAAACGATGCTACGGACGTGCTCGTGGTCTCAGATCGTCGATCCGATCAATGCTGGAATGAGATCGAGCGGAAGAGGGGAGATTCAATCGTGCCTTAAATCGACGGCTGAAATCTTTTCAACGTCTCACTTAGCTAGTCATTTTAGTTCTACCACATTTCTTTTCAATATAGTATATATATTTTTTCATTTAGGAAATTTAAATTGAGGTGTATGCATAATATGGTGGTTGTGGACTTTCATGCATATTTGATGTTTTTATGGGAGAAGGTAGTGGGCGATTTATTAAGATTTGGAAACGATGTATGCCAAGTAAAGGGTTTTATTTTTTTTCTGTGACTCAAGCTAATGTAATATATTGCTTAGCAGTTGGCCGATAGGTTAAAAAATGTGACTTATTAAAAATAGTAGATTTGGATTTTGATTGAGTTAGAAAGAATTTTGGAATTTTATTTCTTTACATAAGGTTTCCTCCTTTAAGCAAATCCTGTTAGAATCTAAGTCGTCTTAGAAATCGAACTCGTACTAATTTAATGAAGCAACCTTAAGTAAATGAATTTTAATTAATACTACAGAGGATGATGTTTAAAGATAGACACCAAGAAAATCCAGAAAATGACGAAGGCAAGAAAAGGGAAAAATAACGGCGTGCTTTTACCACTTTAATTATGCTTAGCTTTTAAACTAATTTTAATATTTACCTGCATAATACTTTAACAGTTAGCTTATTTTGTTCTATGTGCATTCCCATTTAACTTAAAGAAGAAATTCTAAATTTTGAAATCACTGATATATGAAAATTGCTAAGAAGCTAATCATGGAATTGCAAAAGAAAATGATTAAGATTCTGAAAAGAAATTCAAAGAAGTGACACTAATTTATCAATACTAGAAATTACCCAAAATACTAAAAAAGATGATATGAAAAGAATATAGAATCTATAATCACGAATATGATATCAAATGTAAGACTAAAAAAGTAAGATGAACAAGAAAAATGAAATGCATTGATGCATAGGAATTGTTAAGGTTTAACCCACATAATGGGGGGGGGGGGGTGAATTTCTTACGAAAAAAGGATCTTCTATTCTATGGGGGCTAGAAGGCCTATTACATGTGAAAATCATCCTATATTAAAAGTCTATGTCTAATCAAGGGGCCAAAAGGCTTATTACGTGTGATCATCCTGGGTAGACATAGGAACTTGAGATAACCCCAGAAGAGGTGACCCCAAGAATATGAAAAGATAAATCGACAAAAACCCTTAACATTTCCTAATTGAACAAAATTTAAGAACGATGAGAATGATTGAACGAAGTGAAAGAAAGATGAGAATGATTTAAAAGAATGAAACACTGATTTAGAAAAATGAACCAATTAATACAGAGAAAAGCCAAACAAAGAATTAAGAAAGAAATGATATGAGAACTGACTAAGAAAGACAAGAAAGATGGATATATTGATTTAGAAGATTGAATTTGAAGAAAGTTAAGACGAATGAAACTGAATTATACGAACGATGAACTTGAATTAATATATGAATAGGTGAAAAAGGATGTAAAACCGAAGAATTTGACGAAAGAACTTGAAGAACCATAAGAAACAAAATGATAGAAAATACAAGGATTCATAATATCTTTGTTATACACCATTTACTAACTGTTGTTGGAAATTATTTACATAGCAGTGTACTCTCTTTTAATGGCCTCTAAAATGATTATGCATATTGTTACTCACTTTTCTTGTTTTTTTATGCAACAGTTAAAGAGATAAATTATTCTCTTAGTCATATTATCATGACTAACCTCGCAGTTATCTAATTTTTTCAGGAGTCCGAACAACAAGATAGTTTTCCTAAAGTGATTTAGAAGTAGAAGAGTTGAACATATACGCATAACATCAGGTGAAGATTTGGAACTTAGACATGTATTATTATGCTTTTAACGCAAAAGAAAAGTTATTATCAAGTGTAGATTTGGTACTTATTGTGAAATGTTTTTGTGTTGCACTAAAATTAAATTTAAAACACAACTTTTGGATATCGAATTTAAATTGTGACGGCCTGCGGGCCGTTACAACTAGTATATTGTTTACCACTTGGAGTCGTAACCACCTTTCTCCAATACGCCCACCCCTCATAATCTCACTACATAGACATCAATCATTCCAAAAGCACAAAGAGTTCAGGAAAAGAGTTCTCCCAGAAATATCTTTAGTAAACTTGTCCAACAATCAACTGCTAGTTGCCACAAACAAATGATCAAAATGATCTTCTTTTGATTTTTTCCTTGTAAGAAATGGCAATCAAACTCAATATATTTAGTTCTTTCATGAGAAATGGGATTTGATGCAATATTGATATCTAATAGTGGTGACATTTCCCTGGACATCACTACTATTGATGCTTCAAATAGCTGGACTAGATTTGATGTCAGTAGGCTTAGGTAGAGGCTGCAGAGCCTTAGCACGAATGAAATCACCAAATGGACCCATTTAGTGTTGTCGAACAACAATAGGTGAATATATTTATCAACAGCAAACCCAGTACAGAAATGGACTTGGAATGAAGAAATGGCCACGAGAAGGAAGGGGATAAGCTGGCAATACACGGAAGCACACAAAACAAGGAAAGAGAGCCAACAGAAGATCAGTTCCACTCAAGAGCCAACAGAAGCAAATAAGGCGTTGATAATAGTAGAAACAGTCGCATTAAGCTGCACCAAGCTTATGCCTTCTACGGGAACTAGGAATCCGTGGTTCCAACAAAGATCAATCACAGACAATTGTGATTGGTGCAGGAAAAAGCGGGCGAGCAGAGAACTGGGATGATCATCGAGTAGAAACACACTCTCGTCAAATCAGTGAGAAAATCATTGCTAATAGGCATCAGTTGTCAACCGGGAAACAATATTGAAGTCATATAAACACACACATGACTAGCAAAGAAAGATTTTTACTCTGATACCGTGAAAGTATGGTAAAAATGAACCTTCTAGGCAGCCTGAGTTGAAAAAGAATTAGTTGAAAGATGGGAGATGGTTCTATCTAACATCATCCACTGAGAAAGCCATAATCTAATGTATCACAAGTTGCTTGGTAACAACGAGTCATCCCCACATTTTCTCCAATATTAAGAAACCATCATAAATGCACATTTGAAATCCATAAGAGGTGAAAGGAAGCTATGTACAAATAAGACAAGTTCAGAGAGAAAGCTAAACTATAATTACATACTGAGGAGAAATATCAAAAGCCATTGATTATAGATTTTTGAATGTCATGTGCTCATTAGTACAGAGGATCATTTAAGGAGAGATGGTGGAGACCAGTCCAGATCAGGGTGTCGCAAAAGTGCCCGTCGCCGCACCCGTCCGGGCCACTATCGGCCCTGAATGTCGCATTGTGTTTTGTATTTGTGAAAATATATGTATATATATATATAAAGTTATAAATATATATATATGTATATAAGTTTAAATTTTATAAAAATTTTAAATAAATAAATAAATATATATATATTTATATATATAAACGGTTATATATATATATATATATCTATCTTTTTATACATGTTATCTTATAATGTTAGGCATAAAACCCCACCCAGTTCAGCGAAGGAATGAAATAAGAAGCGGCAGGAACTATTGATCTTCCCGATCCCGCACAGTCCACCATTTTCGGCCCGACAACAAGCGGGATTCAAGCTCGACCCCTCGCAACTTGCCGTTCCTCGACGACGTTAGCCACCACGTTGGCTACAACCGCAGAGCACGATCCCAACTGCCCGGCGGTTCAACGCCACGAAGCTACCGCCATGGCCGGTACCTTTGTTTCTTCTTCTCTGTTGTAAACCCTATAAAAGGTGATATGTTTTGTATTTTTTGGTGTTGATTGATGTTAATGAATATTGTGAAGGATTTCTTCCTTGCTTTTGCTTGATTCCCATTGAGTTGTCTATTGCTATTGTTTCATGTAGAGTTTAGGTTGTTGATGAGAAATTGAAGTTTCTTGTGCTTGATTTCTTGTTTGTGAGTGTGAAATTATGGATTTCTTCCCTTTGCAGCTGCCGTAAGATTGTGAGAAAAGGAGAATGTTGGTATTGCCATTGTCGATTGCTGTTGTGAGATTATCGGCTTTGTTTTTCGTTAGAGAGGAAGATGAACAGTAGGAAATGTGATAACTGTGCAATTTCTTTCTTATGACTCAAGTCCAGTAGGAGAATTAGGGAGATTTTCGGATAGTAGCTTTGCTTCTTTGTGAGAAAATTAACTTCTCTTGATGTGTTGATTGAGATTTCGTGGATCCACCGTGTGAGAGTGAGTGAAATTTAGGTTGTTAGGTTTGTGGCTTCTCTAGAGTGAGTATCTCCGTGGAGCCACCTTCGTCTGAGAGTGAGATTATCCGTGGTGCCCGCGTGCGATAGCGGCTGACCTCAGGTTGGGAGATCGAAGGTGACGAGAAATTCCTCGCGCGATCGCCGTCGACTCCAGATACGGAAAGACGCCTCTTTTCGTTGGTAACTTGTTCCCTCCCCTCCTTTGTGTGCATCTAATTTTTCTCTTAAGGACAAATAGACTCAATGCTAGGTTTTTCGGTCGGGTTTTGTCAGCAAACGCTACGTCGAAAACTCCAAACGGTAACATACTTGGACTTCACGATTTTCGTTGTGCTACGACAAAGGGAACAGAATGAAAGTTACGGGCTTCCTTCCCAAATTTAAAGTTGAACCATTTTATTAAGAAATTTCATTTTTTTTAACGACGTAGCAAATTTGTGCTCTACAAACAAACATTCAGTTGCTTCATTTTTAAAGGGTTCGTGAAAATTTCGCTCAATTTTCATTGCTTATATTTTATCAAAAAAAATACATGCATTAGGGTTTCCTAGAAAAGCCGACAGATGCGCAAACACTACGCGCCGTCCTGCATCAATTATGGTATCAGAGCGGTAGTGTTGTAGCCGACAGACACGCAAACCCTACGCGCCGTCCTGCATCAATTTTGGTATCAATTTTTGTACAGGCGCATGAATGCTGATCTTCTACAACACTACCGCTCGGAGCACTCACCAAAGATGAGTGATTTCGAGAGGGGGAGAGTTGGTGGAGACTAGCCCAGATTAGGGCGTCGCAAAAGTGCCCGTCGGCGCACCCGTCCGGACCACTATCGACCCTGAATGTCGCATTGTGTTTTGTATTTGTGAAAATATATGTATATATATATAAAGTTATAAATATATATATATGTATATAAGTATAAATTTTTTATATATTATATATATATATATATATATATTTATATATATTATCTTATAAAGTTAGGCGTAAAACCCCACCCGGTTCAGCAAAAGAATGAAAGAAGAAGCGGCTGGAACTGTTCATCTTCCCGATTCCGCACAGTCCGCCATTTCCTGCCCGACAACAAGCGGGATTCAAACTCGACCACTCGCCACTTGCCGCTCCTCGCTAAATTTTTAGGAACCGGAAAGACAGAGACCGGTCGTCATTAGAGCTCAGGTAGCATTTACTGCTTTATTTTCTTTCTGTACTGGTATGTAACCATTTTAATCTGCTGTACAGTAAAAGTTTTCTAATAAAAAAGTAAGTACGGTTGTCATTGAATAATAATTTAATATAGCACAGTTCATTTCATCGTGAATCTGTCTTGTAATAGCAATAACTACCATTCGTGTTTTAGTAAGTCTAAAACCAATCATCAATAAGAAACAATGAACGTCTGTTACCGTTAAGCTATACGACAATTTTCTTTACGTTTGCATTTCTTTTTATATAGGCACTATTAAGGGTAATTCAATAAATTCTATATCAGTCTCAGTATTTCGTATTTCAGTCTTTGGGCCCGACCCCTTTTGGGGTCATCAGTCTCCAGACCAGTACGTACAACACGCGTTTATGCCTTTCGGCTCGACTGGCCTGGTACTTCAGTACACAACATTAGTATTCTTCATTTTATAGGAACCGGAAAGACAGAGACCGGTCGTCATTAGAGCTCAGGTAGCATTTACTGCTTTATTTTCTTTCTGTACTGGTATGTAATTGATTTCTGATACTTACTCGTTATGAAATGCATATGTACATTTTCCGCTGTACAAGATTATGAAATACATATGTTTAGGATATTGTTAATTGTGGCGGACAATAGGGCCGTTACAATTTAATGGTATCAGAGCCAGGTTTTCACTTGCCCCTGGCCATAACGAGTATGTATGCTTGTCGGTAAATCCATCTAATTGTGATGTCGATGGATGCGCAGGAAGAGCAAGAGGTAATGTCTGAGGGAAGTGCATCAGGGCAGGCCCAGCAAGAGCTGCCGCAAATGCTACCCTCGCAAGCACCACCACAATTAATGGATCTGACGCGGATGCTGGCAGAGGCTATTAAAATGGTTAGAGATGTGCCCCCTACACCAGCACCGGAAGTGGCAGGATCGTCACAGCAGAGACAATTGGATGTCGATTTAAAGCAATTCCTGGAATTGAAGCCACCAGTGTTTCGGGGAGGGTTATCGCCCTTGGAAATAGAGGATTGGATCTCACGCATTGAAACGATACTGGAAGTCATGCTTTGCCCAGACGAACGAAAGGTGGGTTTGGTAACGTTTTTATTAGAAGGAGAAGCAAAGCGGTGGTGGCAAAGTGTGCGTGGCAGGTTGGCGGGTTGTACACAAGCAAGCATTCCGTGGGCCACTTTTATCCAAGCGTTTACTAACTGGTTTGTTCCGGAATCAGAAAAGAAGTTGTTACAGGATAAGTTTTTGCGTTTGGTGCAGGGTCCTCGATCAGTCTTGGACTACGAAACAGAATTCGCCAATTTAGCATTTTATGCAGAGGCCTTTGTGCCTAATGAGAAAGAAAGATGTCGACGCTTCCAGGAAGGGCTGCGAGATAGTATTCGTTCGATTCTAATACCGATGGAGATCATAGACTATGGGTCTTTGGTGAAGAAAGCCCGTTTGATGGAAATCGATGCAGAGAAAACCCAAAAGCGAAGAGACTTTGCAAAGAAAAGATCGACATGGTCGTCTTCGGAGTCCTCGAGCAGGGCGAGCACATCAGGGAAGTCAAGTGATTCAGGAAAGCGGTCTCGTCCCATTGAAAGCCATGGCAGTGCACCGACAGTTGAGCAACGATGTGGCAAGTGTGGCAAAAGCCACAAGGGGCAGTGTTTAGTGGGAAGCAATGTCTGCTATTTGTTCCGTCAGCCTGGGCATCGACAGAGGGAGTGCCCTCGGAACCGAGAAGGACAAAGAGTAGTACAGCAGTTTCCAGTGCCACAGGGCCAGAGATTGTATCAGATGGGTCGTACTACGGGAGGTGAGTACGCAGCCTCAGCTTCTACGTCAGTGCCAGCAGGAGCATATATAGAAGAACGTCAAGGACAAGAACGCCGAGTGCAGCCGCGGGTATTCAATCTGAATCAGCAAGAGGCAAAGGCGGATGACACCGTTGTGACAGGTATTATCCCTATCGGTAACTTTTTAGTTAAAGTGTTATTTGATACGGGAGCAAGCCATTCCTTTATTTCTACCACAATATTGAATGCACTTGCGGCAAAACCCTATCAGGTCCAAGAGGTTTTGCACGTTACGTTACCAAATAACCAGATACTTACTGCACAACAACGAGTACTCATTACGTTTGCCTTGAATGATAAGTCATTTACAACGGACTTAGTGGTTCTTCCCTTGACCGAGTTCGATATTATTCTGGGTATGGACTGGTTAACCCAACAGGAGGCAGTGATTGACTGTAAGACGAAAGAAGTATCGGTAAAGTGTGCAGATCAAAGTCGAATTACGTATCGCAGATTAGGTGAAGTGTCGAAAATGGTAATTTCTGCAATGAAAGCGCTTTCACAAATCCGGAAAGGCGGTCAGGCTATTCTGGTAATGGTGAAAGGACCTCCAGAAGAAAAGAAGGACATTACGACAATTCCAGTCGTATGTGACTTTCAAGAGTTATTTCCGGAAGAGTTGGTTGGACTCCCGCCAAAGAGAGAAATTGAATTTGAAATTAACCTCGAGCAAGGGGCTAGACCGGTGGCAAAGTCACCATATCGTATGGCGCCAAAGGAGTTGGCAGAATTGAAAGTGCAGCTACAAGATTTGATTGATAAAAATTTCATTCGCCCAAGTTCCTCTCCGTGGGGTGCCCCCGTATTATTTGTAAAGAAGAAAGAAGGAACGTTACGCCTGTGCGTGGATTATCGTGAACTCAATAAGTTGACTGTGAAGAATAAATATCCTCTTCCTCGTATCGAGGATTTATTCGACCAACTTGTCAATGCTAGAGTGTTCTCTAAGTTGGATTTGCGATCTGGTTACCACCAGCTAAGGATAAAAGAAGAAGATATTTTCAAAACTGCTTTCAGTACCAGATATGGTCATTATGAGTTTATGGTCATGCTGTTTGGGCTAACCAATGCACCAGCAGCATTTATGGATCTAATGAACCGGGTCTTTAAAGATTATCTGGACCAATTCATGATTGTGTTTATTGACGATATCTTGATTTATTCCCCGTCAGACGAAGCCCATGCTTGGCATTTATGATTGGCCTTGCAGACATTGAAAGAACATCAACTGTATGCCAAATTTTCGAAATGTGAATTCTGGTTGCGAGAAGTGTCCTTTCTTGGACACGTGATAACGGAACAGGGTTTGGCAGTAGACCCCGGAAAGATTGAATCTATCCTCAGTTGGCCGCAACCAACAACAGTGACGGAAGTACGGAGTTTCCTGGGTTTGGCAGGCTACTATCGACGTTTTGTAAAGAACTTTTCACGTCTCTCTTTACCGTTGACCCAGCTAACCAGGAAGAATGTGTTGTTTTATTGGTCAAAGGACTGTCAGATGGCATTTGACATTTTAAAAGAAAAATTGACTACAGCGTCGATTTTAACTATGCCATCAGGTACGGAAGGGTTTCAGATTTTTAGTGATGCGTCGTACAAAGGCTTGGGTTATGTATTGATGCAGCACGGAAAAGTAATTGCATATGCTTCCCGACAGTTGAAAGATGCTGAGAAAAATTACCCAGTTCATGATTTAGAACTGGCTGCCGTAATTTTTGCCCTAAAGATTTGGCGACATTATTTGTATGGCGTACGCTGCGAAGTTTTTACGGATCACAAAAATCTCAAATATATATATTCGCAGAAGGATTTGAACCTTCGACAGCGTCGTTGGTTAGAATTTATCAAAGACTACGATGTTGATATGCAGTACCACCCAGGCAAAGCAAATGTAGTTGCGGATGCCTTAAGCTGCAAGAACACAGTTGGCTTATCTGTTTTGTCTGGTTATGAAGCACAATTGGTGTATGAGTTGGAAAAGATGCACATCACTCCGCTCGTTACTCCGAAAAGCAAGCGAGCCCAGTTGTCGCAATTACAAATCAGATATACATTGAAAGATAGGATTAAAGCGGCTTTGCCAAAGGATCCGTTTCTCGCTGAAATGCAAAAGAAAGTAAAGAAAGGAGAGACGGGTGAGTTTACCGAACAGAATGGCCTATTGCTTATGAACGGGCGCTTGTGTGTCCCGAATGTGAACAACATACGAAAAGATATTCTATATGAGGCACATAACACACCGTATTCCATTCACCCAGGACGAACAAAGATGCATCAGGACCTGAAGGAGGATTTCTGGTGGCCTGGTATGAAAAAGGACGTCATAGCGTATATTGCGTCCTGCCACACGTGTCAACTGGTGAAAGCAGAACACCAGAAACCTGGCGGATATTTGCATTCCCTACCCATACCAGAATGGAAGTGGGATGACATTGCGATGGATTTTGTTTTCGGTCTTCCTCGCAGCAAATTAGGACATGATGGTATTTGGGTCATTATTGATCGTCTAACGAAGAGCGCACATTTTATTCCCGTGCGACAGGAAGGACCACCTGAAAAGTTAAATGATCTGTATATAGATGTTATTGTTAAATTGCATGGAATTCCACGCTCCATTGTTTCTGACCGTGATGGCCGATTCACGTCGGGAAACTGGAGATATATTCATAAACGTTTGGGAACAAAGTTATTATTCAGCACAGCCTTCCATCCCCAAACAGATGGACAGTCAGAATGCACAATATAGTTCTTAGAAGATTTACTGCGTATGGTGGTCTTGGATTTAAAAGGCTCCTGGGAAAAGTATTTGACCTTGGTAGAGTTTGCGTATAATAACAGCTATCAATCGTCTATTCAGATGGCACCCTTTGAAGCATTGTATGGCCGACGTTGTCGAACACCATTAAGTTGGGCTGACGAGGGGGAACGAACACTGTATAACCGGGAGAAAATTGATAAATGGCATGAAAAAGTAAAGTTGATCCAACAACGAATGAAGGTAGCGCAAGATCGCCAACAAAAATACTATAATGCCCGTCATCGTCTTGTGCAATTTCAAGTCGGTGACCAGGTATGTTTGAAAATCAGACCGTTCAAAGGAGTTACACGTTTCCGACGACTTGGGAAATTGAGTCCACGTTATGTCGGACCTTTTTCTGTCGTTGAGCGGGTCGGTGACGTAGCCTACCGCTTGGAGCTACCAATAGAGTTGCAAAGGTTGCATCATGTATTTCATGTGTTAGCATTACGGAAGTATGTTCATGACCCTGAAACGATTGTTGCAACCACAGATATACAAATTGAACCAGACCTCTCTAGCCCGACGGAACCATATCAGATTATAGATCGACAAAGCAAACAATTAAGAAATCGAGACGTGCCGTTTGTGCTAGTGTGGTGGAAGGGTCACCCTAGGCACGAGGCGACGTGGGAACGGGAAGAGGCAATGCGAAATCTTTTTCCTGTACTGTTCGATAATATAAAAGAATGATTTTCGGGGACGAAAATTTTAAGGAGGGGAGAATTGTGACGCACATCTTTTTGGTATGTCATATTCTGTTATGTTGCAGTACTTAATTACTTCTCTGATCGTGCTACAACTGCAGAGCACGATCCCAACTCCCCGGCGGTTCAACGCCACGAAGCTACCGCCTTGGCAGGTACCTTTGTTTCTTCTTCTCTATTGTAAACCCTATAAAAGGGGATACGTTTTGTATTTTTTTGGTGTTGATTGATGTTAATGAATATTGTGAAGGATTGCTGCCTTGCTTTTGCTTGATTCCCGTTGAGTTGTCTATTGCTATTGCTTCCTGTAGAGTTTAGGTTGTTGATGAAAAATTGAAGTTGCTTGTGTTTGATTTCCTATTTGTGAGTGTGAAATTATGGATTTCTTCCCTTTGTTGTTGCCGTGAGATTGTCAAAAAAGGGGAATGTTTGTATTGCCATTGTTGATTGCTGTTGTGAGATTATCGGCTTTGTTTTTCGTTAGAGAGGAAGATGAACAGTAGGAAATGTGATAACTGTGCAATTTATTTCTTATGACTCAAGTCCAGTAGGAGAATTAGGGAGATGTTCGGATAGTAGCTTTGCTTCTTTGTGAGAAAATTAACTTCTCTTGATGTGTTGATTGAGATTTCGTGGATCCACCATGTGAGAGTGAGTGAACTTTAGGTTGTTAGGTTTGTGGCTTCTCTAGAGTGAGTATCTCGGTGGAGCCACCTTCGTCTGAGAGTGAGATTCTCCATGGTGCCCGCGTGCGATAGCGGTCAACCTCGAGTTGGGATATCGAAGGTGACGAGGAATTTCTCGCGTGATCGCCGTCGACTTCGGATACGGAAATACGTCTCTTTTCATGGGTAACTTGTTCCCTCCCATCCTTTGTGTGCATCTAATTTTCTCTTTAGGACAAATAGACTCATTGCTAGGTTTTTCGGCCGAATTTTGTCAGCAAACGCTATGTCGAAAACTCCAAACGGTAACGTACTTGAAGTTCACGATTTCCGTTGTGCTATGACAAAGAGAACGGACCGAAAGTTACGAGCTTCCTTCTCAGATTTAAAGTTGAACCATTTTATTAAGAAATTTCATTTTTTTAACGACATGGCAAATTTGTGCTCTATAAACAAACATTCAGTTGCGTCATTTTTAAAGGGTTCGTGCAAATTTCGCTCAATTTTCATTGCGTACATTTTATCAAAAAAATACATGCACTAGGGTTTCCTAGAAAAGCCGACAGGCGCGCAAACCCTATGCGCCATCCTGCATCAAGAGCTAGTATCACATGTTGACAAAATAAAGATCTACGAGAATGTGCTGGTGAAGCAGGACGAGTAGTCTAAATCAGTGCATGCATCATAAGTGGGTGTTACAACTCCCTTCTCATGATCTCAATGGGTGTGTGATAAAAAAGTAGGGGCTCCACCACATTGAAGGAAACAATAGTATCAAAAGGAAGACCATCGTATGACTCAAAGGAAATAACAACATATGTGCCCTTGATAAGGAGGTTTGAGAAAATAAACATTTTATAGTTATATTCAATTAAGGCTCTTACAAAACATAAATACAATTTGACCCCTTAATTTCTATAATATTATACATTGCAGAGAAATTTAATCTCAATTGCATCTTCAATATGATCACTAGGGTTGAAAATCAGTTGAATGTAAAGAAAAACGATGCATTATAGTTACAAAAGATTACTATAAAGATGCATAATAATAATAATAATAACAATAAACAAAAATTACACTTCTCAAGCCATATATGGATAAAGTATCTAATGAATTACCTCATGAAACAAGGCCCTGATCTCTTTCAAATCCTTTTCAGTCAATTCCAAGAATACCTGAGTACTGGTGACAGTTAATAACTATATACTTTGTTTTGAAAAACAAAAGATTAACATGAACAGATTTGATTACCAAAATTCTACGATACCACAATTTTTACATTCAAATGCCAAAAAATCAAATGAAATTATTTACCATCAAGGTTATGGTATGAAAAACAAACAACGACTTTATGATGATGTGAAGTACATGATTAGGATTATAGCCCTGTAAAAACACCTTCTATTAGCAATATGTAACATCCAAGATTCTTAATTATCTATAATTTTAATTTCAGGGTTCGATGGAGATTAACGTTGTCAGGGTCACCTTTTGATCAAGGTATATGTGTTCGTTATGCCAATTTATGTGTATTAATTAACGAGAAATTATTTTATCTAGTAGGAAATTTCATGACATTTATTTTAGGTGCGATTTTGAAGCTCGCGTGAGCCTTTCACATTTAGATAAAAGAATTCTAGTTGCAATGATATTTTTGTAATAAGAGAAACCTAATTCAATACTTGTAACTGTATAAATATGATACTAGGCGCCAATTCAAGAGACATTAGGTATTCTTAACAATCCCTGCTTCTCAGATTAGTAGCCTTTCGCCACTGGGAAGGAACCTCTAAGTGCACAGTTGGAGCACTCGTAGGGTACATTCCTTCCGCTACCATCCCTCGTCGACTACTATCCTGCATCATCGTACACATGTAACTTAGTGACGGCAGGCAATGTCATGCGTTTTAACGTCCATTGAAAACCAACTTGTTCGATTCTTTCCGAAAGAGGATCAAAGTCTTGTCTCCTTCAGCCAACATTGGTTGGAATCCCTGAAGCCTGGAGTTATACCCCGATGAATCATCGATTCTAGGCTTTGATCCCTATTGGGAATTCTTTAACATCCGATCATGTCGATTAAATAGGTATTTCATACAATTGTCTATCAAAACATTTCCCCTTTGACTTCTTGTTGTGAAGAGCAAAAGACAGATTTTGTCCCATTTTAACAACAATTTTTTTGGCTCCTTAGGCAAAAACAATCAACAACCTTTTAATCACTCAAAATAAGTCTCCTTTGATTGATCTCCCACAATTAGGGATAAGTGAGATTGTCTTCCTCCTCTCTGATGTAAGTTCCATTGATTCTTCTTTTCCAAGAATAATTTCTAGAATTTCAATAATTCCCCAAGGAGAAAGGAGATGGCTTCTAAAGTTTTAATAGCTGATTCATCTTTTTATTTTACGGATTTCGGAGGGAATAAGGAATGAAAAGGATAGTACCTTCCTACAGTAGATCAGATAGAATACTTTGTGATTTCATAAAACATAGGTATAGTTTGAACTTTGTACTCAATGTTGCATTGCATTTCAACTCAAGTTCATTATTCATATGTGATAATGAACCTCATGAAATTATTAAGAAAATGTTGATGTAGAAAACTCTATTGTATGAGTAGATTAAAAAAATACATAGAATTGCTTTGATATGTATGAACTAAATGATTATTCCATAGACCAGTAGGCTTATGGGAGTGTCATTGTTAGTTGAACATGTTGGCCACTAGATGTATAGATTGTTATGGGGTATTAGAGGTGTTTCCTCCTATGATTGACGCACATAATATACTCATAGGGCAACGTAGATCATATGAGCATCAAACAGGAGTAGACAACTCATTCTTCCACACATGGAAATAGTTAGATGAGAGTTTGTCCCGTGCTAGGGACACATCAAAGCACTTTAGTTTGTCATTAGAGACTAAAATCTCTAGATTGTATCTAGTAAGCTATGAAGCCTAAAGCTAAAAAGATTTTATAATCAAATTTTTTGCTCATAGACCGAGCTCAGAGTCTTTACATGTCAGTGTTGGAAGTTAAAGTATCAAAGCCTCACATATGCAAACTAGCCACAAATGTAGAGTTTCAATTCCATTCGGAGAGACCGAATCTACAATAGAAGTGTTCCTTTCCACTTATAGCAGCGTTTGATCAAAAAATGAGTAAGGATTGGTGGTTAGGAGTCAATGCAAGGATTAATTGTACAAACAAATTTGGAGGGACTTAATTAGTCCACCAGTACGTTTCGAGACATAAAATAAGTCTCCAAAATAGTTCATCTTATCAATTATAGCTATTAGGGATATTGTAAGGTTTGTAGTGCATTTCCAATATTGATGAATACATGATTCATTAAACTTTGCAAGAGGTACCAGTAGTTCATAAATTTACAAATATTTTTCCTTAAAAAGCCACCTAGTGCCCCTATTTCCAGAGATAAATATGACATGCATCAACATCTTAGCAACTTGAATGCATCAAGAGCGGATATTGTTGGGGCAATCCCTCCCTCAACGCAAAAAATGAAGATGTGTTGATTTGGCTATCAAAAAACACTAAGAGATCCTAATCAGGTGGTCAGTACCGAGGATGAACCAATCAAATTGAATCTAAATATTACAGTTAAGCCAGTAAGAATGGCGACATCAAGAACTCTGAAACTGAGAAATAGAGAGATCTGTTTTGCGAATGTCCTTTGGACGAATTATGGTAAATCAGAATATACATAGGAAAGAGAAGATGAACTGCAAATCCATGAAGAATATGCTTCCTTCTTAAGCCATGTATAATTATAATTTCATAGGACAAAATTTATTAAAAGTGGAGATTTGTAATATCCAAGATTCATAAATTATAATTTTGTCGTGATTAACATTGTCAAGGTCGTCTTTCAATCGAGGTATATGTGCTCGTTCCACAACATTATGCACATTAATTAATGATAAATTATTTTATCTATTAGGAAATTTAATGAAATTTATTTTAGATGCGAATTAGAAGCTCGCAGGAGCCTTTCACATTAAGATGAAAGTATTCCAGTGTGTAAGGGTATTTTGATAAGTAAATGAAACCTAATTGAATACTTATAAGTATAACTATATAAATATGATACTAAGCAGTGATTTAAGTGATATTTGGTCTTCTTCATTATCATTTATTCTCAGACGCCCTTATCCTCCGGGAAGGAACCACTCAGCACACAATTGAAGCACACATAGAAAACCTTCCTTCCACTACCAACCCTCTTCGACTATTCTCTTGAATCATTGAAGACAAGCATCATCGTGTATTTTAACATAGATTGACAACCAACTTGTTCGATTCTTTCCCGAAAATGATCGAAGTTTCATCTCCTTTTGTTGGATCCCTAGTTGATTTGGGATAGGTTCACTGACTTAGGATGTGACCCATCATGTATAGCCAGGGTCAAGTTGTGTCCTAGAGTCTAGGTCAAGTCCTTAGGCTCAACTCCAGATGGACCAGCTTTCAACAAGACCATCAGAGACTCCAGTCTAACAAGTTTTCAAGACCAAGTAATGTGAGCTCGACGTTCGTCGAACTCAGCTCGACGAAAGGAGTTCTGCGCTCGACGATTGTGAGACAATTCTTAGTGCTGAGCTCGACGATCTGTGTTCTCTGTTCGACGAAGACTCAGGTTCTACATCAAGCTAAAGTCAGGAGAACTTCAAAATTTTCTAAGTCCAGCTTCAAGCTTCGGTCGACGAATTATATTCTGAGCTCGACGAACTTGGACCTCAAGTTGTCAATTTCTCAGGTCGACGAAGTCAGCTTCTCAGGTCGACGAATGCTGTACTCTACTCGACGATTTCTGGACTCAGAGAATTTGTGTCGACACTTAGGGTTTGTGTTGATACCAGACAATTTGTGTCGACACCAGCTTATGTCGACACTAGAGGATTTGTGTCGACACCAGGATATTAGTTGACACCAGCTTATGTCGACACCAGAGGATTTGTGTCGACACCAAGATCAATCTGTCGACACCAACTTATGTCGACATAACATTTCAGCAGATGCAGAATATTTTGCCTAAGTCCAGAACTTTTCTCAACTCGATGAATTTGATTCTCAGCTCGACGAATGAAGACTGTCTGTTTGACGAATGAATATTATCTGCTCAACTAACTCTCTCAAGCTCAGCTCGACGAACTCAAGCTCAGCTCGACGAACACAAGTGCAGCTCGACGATTTGTGTTCTTCGTTTGACGAACGCAGACTAGGTTTTCTTCAAGTTTCCCGTCCTGTTTCTTGTCGCTGATTCCTGAACATTTAATGCCAGATCTTCTCGGAATGTTACCGTTAGAACGCGCATTGACTATGGACGATTACATGCCGTTTTTCCATGGGACAGTTAGGAAAATTATTGATTGTCGCTTCTTTCAAAGACGACTGCAATTACTGCTCGACATTCAAAAGTTTGAATGTTCCTCAGTCGAAAAAAAAGACATACAGTAAGAGAGGAAAGGATCAAGCAGTGATAGAACAACAGAATTACAGTACAGCAAGCAATACACACAATCAGACAGACACTCTGAGGTTGCAGAGAAGAATAATCATTCTCAAATCAAAAGTTCTTGACTGCAATCAGCCTTGACCAGAGAACATTTTCAAGAAGAAGAAGAAGAACAATCAAATTCAATCAAGAGTCTTCTTCTTTCTATTCTCAGGACAACTTCAAAGGACAACAAAACTTTATCTGTCAAAAGAAATTCCTGAAGCATTTCTGGTCCAGGCATTCTAGGTCATTGAAGACCTATCACCCTGAAGCAGTGCTCCAGCTTTCCTGACCAATTCAAGATCTCAGGGGGAGCAAGATCTGCTACAATCAATCCACAAGTCTTCTCTCTGATTGTTGACAGAGAAGACACCATCTCTTCTTTCCAATTCCTGTACAGGGTTTTAAATCCCTTCAAAATTATTCTGGTTGTAAGTCTCCTTCCAAAAGACTTGAGGTTTTGGTTTTTGAGCACCTGAATAAAAGCTCATTGGTGTCAGACACCTGATCAAAAACCTGAGTGGATTCCTACCAGGGTGGTAGAAGAGTGGATGTACCCAGGTTGGGGAACCACTATAAAATTATTGTGTCGTCTGGTTGCTCTTTTCTTTTGTTTTCCAGCTATGCTCTGTGATTGTTCTGTGTTGATCTGTATTTAGATAGTTGCTGTGCTTACTCTATTTTATTTGCTTCCCTGTTCACTTAGGAATACAACAAAAGTTGTAAAAAGTTTTTAGTGAGCACCATACTCTATTCACCCCCCCTCTAGAGTATATCAGATCTAACCTGCACTTTCAATTGCTATCAAAGCGAGGTTGATTAAAATACCACACCTTAGTGGTTGCACAGGCTAACACCTGAACCACAAAGATCCCTCTTGTTAGATCTACTTGTTTGCTTTTGTTATTAGATTTATTTCTTCACAGACATGGCCCAAAAAAAAGACTATGCAAGCATCAGACCTCCAGTGTGCAATCTTAACAAGTTTGCCATTTGGAAGGCAAGAATCAGATTATACATGAATTCTATTGATGAGCATATCTTTTTTGTTATCTTGACAGGAGTACCACCGGCACCTACAGCTTCTACCAGCACTTCTACCAACATGACTGCAGTGCCTCCTCCAGAAAACAATGATGCATACAAGAAAGCCAAGATGGCAGATGCTAAGGCAATGAATATCTTAGCCCAGATTATGTCAGATGATATATTCCAGAAGGTGGCTGAGTGCACCTCAGCCAAGGCCATTTGAGATTCCCTCAACCAAATGGTAGCTGGCTCTCCAGATGAAAGAAAGGACAGAAGATCCAATTTCATATCCATGTATGAGAACTTTAAAAAGGATGAGAATGAAGCAGTGGCAGACATGTACAACATGCTGAGCACAATCATCAATGAGCTCAAAACTCCGGATAAGGACATCACCTTGACATAGGTTAATGATAAGATTCTAATGTGCTTACCTATCTCTTGGGACTCCAGAATCTGGCCAATCAAAGAAGCCAGAAGCCACAATGAGATCTCAACTGAGTCTCTACTAGGCAAATTGAAGTCCTATGAGTAGCTGATAAAATCAAGAGAAGCAGCAGAACAGAAGGAAACAACTCCAGTTAGAAAGGAGCACATCATAGCCTTCAAAGCATCTGAAGAAAGTGAGACATCAACTTCAAATGAAGAGCTCATGAGCCTCTTTGACAAAAGGTTCTACAAGATGGCAAGGAAGGATTTCAGAAGGAAATCATCCAGACAGGATGATAAGCCCAAGTTTGACAAGACACCAACCAAGGAGGTGGTGTGCTTTGGGTGCAGAAAACCTGGACACTATATTTCAGAATGTCCAGAAAACCAGAAGAAGGACAAGAGCAGAGAAAAGGACTCCAGGAGAAGACATAGCAGCAGACCCACTTCCAGCAAATATAAAAAGAAGGACAAGGGATTTGTTGCTGAGACTTGGAGTGACACAGAAGAAGAAACATCTTCCTCCAGTTCAAGTGAAGAAGAGGAAGAATCTAGATCCAAGAAGGTGTGCCTAATGGCAATGGATGCCTCCAGGAGCAATTCTGGATCAGAAGAAGAATTAGAAGATGAAGCTGCCTCAGACTCAGAGGCAGATCAGGTTATTTCTAGCTTTGACTTTAGTTCTGATTTATTTAAAACTGAATTCAAAACAATGTGTGTAGACTTAATCAACTCAAAAAAAGAAATAAAAACTCTTAGAGAGAGATTAGGAAGTCTAGAATCAGTTAATTCAGAAAACATTAAGCTAACAGACCAATTAACCCTAGCAAATGAACAAATAATTAAATTAAAATCTAAATTATGTGAGGCCAAACAACTTGAGCAATTTCTTAATGGGAGAAGCCTCAAGCTGATGGACATCACAAGCACAGTGAATGCCAGATTAAATGACAAGTTTGGCTTGGGTGCTTCATCAAGTTTACTCCCCATAATAAAGAAAAATATTCTTTCAACCCCCATCAAATTTATCTCTGCTAAGGGAAAGGAAAAGATTATAAACAAATCATTATCTGAAAACACTCCAAACCTATAGACAAGAGAAACAAAAATCCGAAAACAGCAAATAAAAACAAAGTTCAGCAACATTCGTCGAACGCAGATCGACGAAATGTGTCCAGTTCGTCGAACCCAGATCGACGAACGCTGAACGCAAACTTCAGATATAATAATTCGTCTAACTGCGATCTACGAACTGTGTATGGTTCGTCGAGCAGAGGTCGACGAACTTGGGGCGCAGACAATGACTGTTGTCATTCTCTGAGCAGAGATCGACGATCTCAGCACTACTCGTCGAACTCTGGTCGATGAACTTACAATAATTCGTAGAACCCAGAAAGACCAAACTCAAATCATTTCTCTTACAGAAATATTAAGCCAACTAATAAGACATTTAATCCAGTAGCTGATTGGGTAATTCCACCTAGGAGATATCACCCCTTAGGGTATAAATCACAACCTGCTTTATCAGTTATATCTAGTTTTTCATTCCAACCAAATCAAGGACCCAAGGTAACCTGGGTCAAGAACAATTGAGTTTTGTTTTTCTTTGCAGATACAGGTGAAGAGCTGTCCAAGGGTGAGTCAGACCCGGTACTTGGACAGTGGTTGCTCCAAACACATGACAGGAAGCAAGGGCAATTTATCCAACTACAAGCCCAAGCTAGGACCAAAGGTGATTTTTGGAGATTCCAACAGTGGTCAATTAGAAGGATATGGGACAGTGAAGATTGGAGCAGTGACCTTCAAGAAAGTAACATATGTAAGAGGAATTAAACATAACCTTATATACATAAGTCAATTATGTGATGAAGGTTATCAGGTATATTTTAACTCTACTTCCTGTTCTATTATTGATAATAAAAACAAAACTGTTTTAATTGGACTTAGATAAGGTAACATATATTTAGTAGTTTTTATATCTGCCATAACTGATATCTGCTTACTGAATGTTACTAGTAATCAAAATGAGTTATGACATAAAAGATTAGGACATGTAAACCTTAAGAATATATCTAGGTTATCTAAAGACAACCTTGTTAGAGGCTTACCTTCTGGCCCCTACAAGAAGGAAAGCCTATGCAGGGCTTGTCAATTAGGCAAGCAAACCAAAACTAGCTTTAAATCCATTAATAAAAGTGATTCACCTAAGATATTGTACTTGCTTCATGTGGATCTATTTGGACCCATTGCAGTATAATGCCTAGGAGGGAAGTCTTATACTTTAGTGATTGTTGATGACTTCTCTAGATTCAGTTGGGTAGCCTTTCGGAGAGCTAAGTCAGATACATTCAAGGTTCTTACAGATTTTCTCAGGACCATACAGATTGAGTTCTCTACTCATGTTGCATTGATCAGAAGTGATCATGGCACAGAGTTTGAGTCTCTTATTATGCATGAGTTCTGTGAGAAGGAAGGTATCAGGCAGTGCTTCTCAGCTCCTAGAACTCCCCAACAAAATGGGGTTGCTGAAAGGAAAAAATAGGACACTCATTGAATCTGCAGGTACATTATTAGCAGATGCTTACATGCCTCTATGCTTTTGGGCAGAAGCTGTAAACACTGCTAATTATGTCCTGAATAGAAGCCTTATACATAAACTGAAGAAGAAGACCCCCTATGAATTACTTAAAGGGAAGAAACCTAAAATCACATATTTTAGAGTTTTTGGTTGCATTTGTTACATTCACACAAATAACAAGAGATACAATAGAAAGTTTGAGGTCAAGGCTGAAGAAGGGATTTTTCTAGGATATTCCCAAGTAAGCAAGGCCTATAGGGTGTTCAATAAATCAACTCTTAAAATTGAAGAATCTGTTCATGTATCTTTTGATGAAGCTCACATGTCATATAAGGAGAAAGAGATTTCTACCAATAGCTTATTGCAGGTACCTTAACTGTGTGAGTCTATGGATGGACTAAACCTTACTCAAGAGGTATCAAACCATCCTACTCCACAGGTTGCTGAAGAAAGTGAAGAAGAAATTCAAGAGGAATTGGCTGAACTTCCCTCAACAGCTAGTACCATTCCCCAAGAGGAATTAATTACAGAAGCTGTTGTTCAACCAACTCCACCAACTGATCTTGTCACACTTAGAGATCACCCCAGATCTCAAGTGATTGAAGACATTTCAACAAGTGTACAGACAAGACATCAACTCCACCAAGACTTGATGCATGCCTGTTTTCTCTCTCAAATTGAACCTCTCACCATCCATGAAGCTGAGCAAGATCCCCACTGGATCATTGCAATGCAAGAGGAACTAAATCGGTTTGAGAGATGTAGAGTTTGGGATTTGGTTCCAAGAACCCATAACTACCCAGTTATTGGAACCAAATGGGTCTACATGAACAAGTTGGATGCTCAAGGCAACATAGTTAGGAACAAGGCTAGGCTTGTTGCTCAAGGCTACAGACAAGAGGAAGGAATAGACTATGACCAAACCTTTGCCCCTGTTGCAAGGTTAGAGGTCATTAGGATATTCCTTGCCTATGCAGCTCACAAGAGATTCAAGGTCTACCAAATTGATGTCAAGAGTGATTTTCTGAATGGAGTACTTCAAGAAGAGGTTTATGTAGAACAACCTCTAGGTTTTGTCTCTCCAACTCAACCCTCTTTTGTTTTTAAATTGCATAAAGCTCTCTATGGTTTAAAGCAAGCTCCAAGAGCTTGATATGAGACCTTAACAAGCTTTCTTTTAGAGCATAAATTTACAAGAGAAACCATAGATAAAACACTTTTCACTAGACATCATAAGGACCAAATTTTATTAGTACAAATATATGTGGATGACATCATTTTTGGGTCTACTGATCCCAAATTGTGCAAGAGGTTTGCTGACCTTATGCATTCTAAATTTGAGATGAGTAGCATGGGTGAGCTTTCCTACTTCCTTGGTCTCCAAGTGAAGCAGCTCCCAGATGGTATCTTCCTCTCCCAAGCTAAGTATGCTAAAGAGCTTATCAAAAAGTTTGGGATGGGTGATGCTTCAGGGATGAAAACCCCTATAGCTATAAATGCTGTTGTGGATTCTGATGTAGCAGGGAAACCTGTGGATCAAAAAAATTATAGGGCAATTGTTGGATCCCTATTATACCTAACAGCTAGCAGACCTGATATAATGTTTGCTATATGCCTTTGTGCTAGGTTCCAAGTGAACCCTAAAGAATCTCACCTTATTTTCCTAAAAAGAATTTTGAGATATATAAAGAGTTGCCCTAGTCTAGGACTCTGGTATCCTGTAGAGTCAGAGTTTGAGTTAACTAGATACTCAGATCCTGACTATGCTGGATGTAGAGTGGACATGATGAGTACCTCTAGAACTTGCCAGTTCCTTGGTATGAGACTTGTCTCCTGGTTTTGTAAAAAGCAGACATCTGTGTCTACATCAACTGCAGAAGCAGAATACATGGCTGCTGGCAATTGCTGTTCACAGATGTTATGGATACAAAATCAACTCTTAGACTATGGTGTCAACTTAAATAATTCAACACTATTTTGTGATAATACTAGTGCTATTGCTATAGCACAGAATCCAGTTCACCATTCTAGGACTAAACATACTGAAATAAGACATCATTTCATTAGAGATAATGTGGACAAAAAGAAAATTAACTTAATCCATATTCCTACTGATTTACAGAGAGTAGACATTTTCATCAAGCCATTGGATGAGAAAACTCATCTGTTCTTTATAAATCAACTGGGAATGATTAATGGAGAAGAGTTAACCTAGTTTCTATCTGTATTCGACGAATTTTCCAGAATTCGTCGAACGAAGTTCAACGACTTAGGGAAAGTTTGAGAGATTCTCGTCGAACGGAGATCGATGAATTCTCTGTGTGTGTGAACAATTTTCGTCGACCGGAGATCGACGAACTTTGCTTCAGAAGACATTTCGTCGAACGGAGTTCGACGAACTGTGTTCGATTCTTCTGGATGAGATCGACGACTTATCTGTCTATAATTTATTTCGTCGAGCTCAGTTCGAAGAATTTCTCTTTTTTCGTGGAATGGAGTTTGTCAATTCATATTCTGAAAATCTTATATCTAGGTTTTCTTCGACCTCCGTCCCGCGCTTTCAGTTCCTTTGCTCTTGATAAATGTTTCTCTTTGTGTTTTTCTTGCAGGTCATCAATGGCGATTCCCATAGGAGCTTTGGTTGCGATGAAGTTTGATACTGGATTCGACATGGATTTTGAGTCTTTTCAACATTCTGACCCCATCTTTCTGTATATCTTAGAATTACTGGAAGAACTTAATCTAAAGGATTTCATGACCCGGAGAATTAAACTGCATGCTACTGAAATAAGAGAATGAGTTTATACATCTACAATTTCTGAAGAAGATATTTTGACAGACAATATCGGGAATACTACTGTTTCCCTCTCTCCCGCAATTCTATCTGAGATTTTTGGTTTGGTGAATGGAGAAGACAATATAGAAATGGACTCTGAATAGTTTGGTGATATGCTGAAACTAATGGGTTTTTTAGGTAGCAACCCTAACAAACTGCTGAAGAAGCAACTGTCTGTCGCGTACCAATTTCTGGCAGACATTATAGGGAAAGTGCTAATGGGAAAGCACTCAGCGCATGACTACATAACCCGACATCAATTTCTGATCATGTGTGCAGTGGTGAACAAGCGCTCTGTAAATTGGAGCAAGGTTTTCTTTGAGTTGATTAAGAAGAAGAACAGCAAGAAGGAAGTCTGCTTTGGTAGATATTTGGGAGTTTTTCTTCAAGAGAAGGCTGCTGAATGTATGGTTTCCCCGACCATCTTCATAAACGCCAGCAAGCGCCTCACATGCGCTCTGTTTGGCAGGTGGGAGAGGACTATCTCCAAGCACTCAAAGGCTTCTTCCTCTTCCATCCAAACTTCTGAGAGCACAAGGGATGTAAAGGCCACTCCCCTCCCTACTGAAGAGGTCCTTCCATCTCAATCATCTCTTCCAGCACCCCTTCCTCCAAAGAAGCCTCCTCATGTGCCTACCCCTCCTTCATCTCCACCTGCAGACATCTCCAACATCCCATCTCCACATTCATCTTCCCCTCTGCCAGCAAATCAACCACCCACTCCTCCAGCTTCACCTCAGGACACTCAAATTCCTACACCTCCTCAGTCTCCTCTTCCCCCACACTTATCCACCATTCCATCTTACAACATACCCTCAGAAACAATCATGTCAAATGCCCCCACTCCATCTGTTATTCCACCCTCTATTCCATCCTCTTCCCCTCCCCATTTGATCCATCAACCATCATCTCCTTGCTCACTCCTCTCATAAAATCTCTCATCCAAGAGGCCATTACACCTCTTGTGACCTCCATCAATTCCTTATCTGCCCAGATCTCTATCCTATCTGCTGCCCCCTCTTCATCTAGGGGCCTGGCTCCAGGTATTCCTGAACCCAGGTAGGGGGAGATGCTCAGTGATGAAGTTGCAGCAGATGTAGATACAGCAGCAGCAGCAGTCACAACAGCAGTTCCCTCTCCAGCAGATGCAGATTCAGATGAGGATACAACTTTGACAGATTTTGATTCTGAAATGATTGAGTTAATTCAATTTATGGATACTGACATTGATTTGGATGAGTCAGTTGAATAAATAAAACCTGTTGGTGATTTCCATTTAAATCCCACAGTTAATTTATCTGTTTTGTTGAGTAATTTTGATACTACACATATGCAATTCTTTCCAGCAGATTTTTCTAAGCCAAGTTTGGCTATTGTACCTTATACCTCTCCAGCTAGTCCAGCAGTTGCTAAGAAACTCTGTGACAATTTTGTTCTCTCAGCTTCAGCCTCCATCTCAGCTTCTAGCCCAGAGGTCATTCCAGAAGATACTTCAGTGCCAGTTTCAGCACCAGACTTTGTTATGGATGACTCTCCCCTGCCAGATTTGGATGAGCTTATTCAGGCTGACCTTGAAGAATAAAACAGGACAGCAGCTGAAAACTCTGTCCCTATTGTTTCTGTTTCCTGTGCAGCTCCCTCCTCTCCTATTGCTGATATTCCAGTTCCTGAACCTTCTGCCCCTCCTCCAGAAAAGGCAGTTATTTCTGATAAAGCCTTGAAAGCTTTGGATGCTCTTTATGACATCCCTCAAGGTTCTGAGTCTGAAGAAGATGATGATGATGACTCAGAAGAAGATGCTGCTACTAAGAAAAAGAAGATGCTTTCAAAGAAGAGAAAGGCTCCTCCTCCTCCAGCTCCAAAGCCTAATGCCAATGCTGACATCCCTTACTACATCCTGCATAATGTAACTCCATATAAGGGAATGCCTGTATGGATGTGGCTTTCCAAAAACTAGCAGAAAGATAAAAAGAGAAGCAGGAGATATTCCCCTCCTCCAGTGCACAGATACAGGAAGGATCCTCCTCCTCCTCCTCCTTCAGCAGCTGGTGTCAGTGGCTCTAGCTCCCAGAGATCTGCCCCAATGCAAACATACCAGAGATAGTCAGGGAGATCTTCTGGAAGCAACCTGTAACGTCCTGAATCGCTCTAGGCCCCTCGTGTGTGTTTTTGAGTCAGGAAGGTTGACTCGTGTCCTGAGAAGTGCAGGGAATTGGACTGCACTTGTGGAGAAGTGGATAAATCAGTGCAGAGAGACACGGGTAGTGACACGGGTAGTGACACGGGTAGAGACACGGGTAGTGACACGGGTAGCGACACGAGTAGTGACACGGGTAGCGACACGGGTATCGACACGGGCGTGTCCTTACCCGTGTGCGTCGAGTTGAGCTCGACGAGGCATGTCGAGATCGGCGAGCTGTGTCGACATCATGTGACACGGGTAGCGACACGGGCGTGTCCCTACCCGTGTGTGTCGAGTTACACTCGACAGGCCGTGTCGAGACTGATGAGCTGTGTCGACATCATGTGACACGGGTAGCGACACAGGCATGTCCCTACCCATGTGTGTCGAGATTGGACTCGACGAGACGTGTCGAGATCGACGAACTCAGTGTCGAGATCGACGAATTATGACACGGGTAGAGACACGGGCGTGTCCCTACCCGTGTTCCGTGTATGTCGAGTTGAGTTCGCCGAGATGCAACCCGAGAAGGACACGACCAAGGACACGGCCAGGAACACGACCGTGTCATGGGGACACGGGTCGGGACACGGGCATGTCCCTACCCGTGTCAACTATTGAACCGACATGGAAACCGTCGTTGCCGCTTCGCCAGGCAGGACACGGGTAAGGACACGGGTAGGGACATGCCCACAAATTTGTGGTCACATTTTATATATAAGGGGGAGAAAAAACCCTAGCCGTTTTCTTGCTCATTTCATCCTCTAATTCCCGTGAGAACTCCTGGTGAGAGGAAAAACTGCTGGAGCAAGTTCTACCAGAGGAGATCTGCCATCGCCGTGAAAGAGAAGATGCCGCCAAGGAGAACTACGAGATCCATGGCCGGAAAATTTTGGTACCGCTGGAGCCAATGTGAGTTTCCTACCCTCTCCCTTGTTGCTAGATCTATAGTTATTTTCCTAGGCGAGACATCGACTCAAGAGAGTCTTGATGGTGAGGAGGAGTTTTCTAGGAAAGGTCATGCTAAGACTTGTGTCTTAGGTCTTAGATCTCTTCAACCACGCCCTTCTTCAATGTGATGATAAGGGATGGTTTCGTGAAGGATATTGGCCTCTTGAGGGTGAATAAGGGAGGAGGTTTTCTGGAATGATTTGGGAAGATCGTCTTGAGGAGGAAGATGAACCGATGTCGTTCATTCCGCCTTAAGATGCGCGCAGAATCTGTATTCTGCGCACAACAAGCTTCGTGCCCATTTTTAGTTGTAATATGGCCAGATATGGGCTTTAGGCTAAAAATGAAAGTTGAAGTCCTTGAAAATACCTTTCCAACGAATAGTTGCACGACTTCTGGCGAAGTCGGTAGCCACAGGAAAGTCTAAACAAAAATGGTGTTCAATAAATCCCGTATGCAGAAATTGTGTTCTGTACGCAGTGGACTTCAAGTCCGATTTCAAATAGGATAATGTCAAATCTGGGTTGAGGTCTGAATACGAGAGTTGTAGACCACGGAAATACCTTTCCATCGTGGGGTTACACGACTTCACCGGATTCCTGTAGCTTCGGGAATCTCCGGTCGAAGTTGCTGTCCAGATTCAACCTGCACCTAAAATCTGGGCTTAATGGAAAATGGATTTTGATTCGGTGGAATTAATAATGCAAGATACTTGTCTTGGCTGAACTCTTATGAGTATTCATTTGTTGCATGATTGAAGTAGCTTATTAATCAGATTTCATATTATAAAATTGTGAAATAATCTTATTTAAACGAATTGAATTGGTAGAAATTGAAAGATTGATAATTGGGCACTTCATGTTTATATTGATATGGTTGTAGCCGGCGGAATAGGCGTCTTGTGGTACAGGTTAGCCCGTGTGCTAATGCTACCGCAAGGCGGCTATTCTATGCATAAGACTCCCCCTTCGTGCCGTGGTTTGGAATCCGGGGAGGAGGGGTCTTACAAATGGTATCAGTTTACCACGATTCTCAACTAAGGAAGTCATTCAACAATGGTGCCACCCCCGTTTGGTTAGTCAGTTTGGGGACAAACTGACTTAGCGGAAGCGGTGGTGTGCCCATATGTAATTCACATTAAGTTTGTCCAACTTTGCCCTTGAGTTTAGCTAACCTGACCACAAATTTGTCGTGTACGTGTAGGTTCCACTGCATGTTGAGCCGATGGGGGGTACTCCTACCCCTCCCATACCCACTCAGTTCCAACAGTCTGAGTTGGGGCAGACGCTCACCGCCATTCTTGATGCTTTTAAGGCACAGCAGGCTCCGGTGCAACAACAGGCCCCGAGCTCCAACTGGCTGAGCACCTTCCGGGCTCTCTCCCCTCCAGTCTACCTTGGGACGGAGTCAGCCGTACGTACAGAGGAATGGCTAGACATGGTACATGAGTTGTTGGCTGGTATCCGTTGCCCGGCCAACATGGTAGTGACGTTGGCAGTGTCCGTCTTGGACTTACATGCGAAGAGGTGGTGGAAGTCCCTCATGGGCTCTACCTTCCAAGGCCGGATCTATACAGAGATAAGTTGGAGTGAATTCTCAGGTGTTTTCTTGGAGCACTTTATCCCTACATCGGCCCGAGATGAGCTTGAGCAGAGGTTTCTTCTATTAAAGCAGGGATCAAAGTCGGTTACGGAATACCAGCGGGAATTCCAGCATCTCGCAAAGTTTGCGGATTCTTACGAGTTCGATGACCGAGGTTATGCCAAGCGCTTCTACAAAGGGCTGCGAGATCCCCTAAGGCAATCCCTTTTGTTTATAGTGGATGGTAGCTTAGCGGAGATCATTGATATGGCGAAAAGATTGGAGGCGGACCACCTGGGACGTAGTAAGAGGCCTGCGGAGGACGTGATAGAAGCCGGCCCAAGCAATAGAAGGAGGCGGGACTTCAGAGGAGGAAGAGGTTATCAAAGAGGTGGAGGGCGTGTCCACCGAAACTATAGGGTGGAGCATCCAGTTCCGTAGCCACCTGCGTTGCCTCCACCCCCACAGCCTCAGCAATTTCAACAACCTGAAGGGCGTCGTGGTCTGGTGTGCTTCGAATGCAACCAGCCGGGCCACATCCGGCGTTTCTGCCCGCAGTTATTTGGGAACGTCCCTCCTGTTCTCCCTCCCGCTCTCCCTCCGGCAGCTCCTCGAGGGCGGGGATATATGCGTGGTCGAGGATGAGGAACGCCAAGAGGTAACCCCGGCCCTGCTAGGGATCAAGTGTACACGCTTGACATGGCGCAGGAACGGAAACCCCAAGATGTGATTACAGGTATGATTTAATTAATTTACATATTTGCATGGTCTAACTTAAATTGATTAGAACTTACTAGACACTAGCAATAAGTTTTGGTTGTTGGTACTGAGGCACCGTGATTATTGGCGGGAAGACGGCCTATGCGCTGTTCGATACCGGTGCCTCACACTCCTTTGTGTCCGAGGATTTCATAAAAGACGTGGAGGGTGTACAGTACTTCACTGGCATAGCTCGACGTGTACGCCTTCCGGACGGCTCGGAGATGATCGCGACCGCCAAGTGCGAGTTGGAGTTATTTATTGATGGGAAGGCCTTTGATACACCGGCCACGGTTCTGAGAATGCCGGAGTTCGACATCATTTTGGGCATGGCATGGCTGAACTGGCACTTCGCGAGGATCGACTGCGCGGAGAAGCGGATCTATTTGAGACATGGAGACTCTGACGTCATCTTCCAAGGTATTGGCTTCGCGCCTCGCATGATGTTATCTTCCATCTAGGCTGTAAAAGCCCATATGAAGGGGGACAAGGTCCTCATGATCTGGTTCGAGTTGAAGGAAGAAGCATTGGAATTAAAGGATGTACGAGTAGTGCAGGATTTTCCCGAGGTATTTCCTGAGAAGCTGCCAGGATTGCCGCCTCATAGAGAGGTTGATTTCCAGATTAATCTAGTACCAGGTGCCAAACCTGTATCCAAGGCTCCGTACAGAATGGCCCCGAAAGAACTTGCGGAATTTAGAGTTCAACTATAGGAACTAGTGGATTCAGGGTTCGTTCGCCCCAGTTCATCACCATGGGGAGCCCCTGTGTTGTTCGTAAAGAAGAAGGATGGAACCCTGCGATTGTGCATAGATTATCGGGAACTCAATCGGTTGACGGTGCGAAACACTTATCCACTACCTCGGATCGATGAGTTGTTCGATCAACTAGTGGGAGCACATTGGTTTTCTAAATTGGATTTGCGCTCCGGATATTATCAGTTGAGGATACAAGAAGGGGACATCCAGAAAACGGCCTTCAGTTCGAGATATGGTTTGTATCAGTTCACAGTAATGCCGTTTGGGCTCACAAATGCCCCTTCGGCCTTCATGAGCCTGATGAACAAGGTGTTTGAACCATATTTGGACATCTTCATCATAGTTTTTATCGATGACATCTTGGTCTACTCAAAGACGGAGGAGGAGCATGCCGAGCATCTAACCTTGGTGTTGAAGAAATTGAAGGAGCACGCCTTGTACGCCAAGTTTAGCAAGTGTGAATTCTGGCTTAAGGAGGTAGCTTTCTTAGGGCATGTGATCAGTGGGGCAGGATTAGCAGTGGATCCAGCAAAGGTACGGGCCGTGAAGGAGTGGTCGCCCTTGAAGTCGGCGGCCGATGTACGAAGATTTCTTGGACTTGCTGGCTACTACCGCAAGTTCGTGAAAGGATTTTCCAAGATTGACCTTCCTCTTACCTCCTTGACGAAGAAGGGGGTGCCATTTGAGTGGACACCTCAATGTGAAGCGGCATTTCAAGAGCTGAAGGATAGGCCTACCTCCGCCCCCATCCTTGCACTTCCGTCGGGGAAGGAAGGATTCCAAGTTTACACGGACGCATCATATCAAGGGATGAGAGCGGTATTGATGCAGCACGGGCACGTGATCGCATATGCTTTAAGACAGTTAAAGAAACATGAAATTAATTGCCCGGTCCATGATTTGGAGTTGGGAGCAGTGGTGTTCGCTTTGAAGGTCTGGAGGCATTACCTATATGGCGTACACTGCGAGATCTTTTCCGATCACAAGAACTTGAAGTATGTCCACACTCAGAAGGAGTTGAACCTGAGACAACGACGGTGGTTGGAATTTCTATGCGACTATGAGTTCACCATGAACTACCACCCCGGGAAAGCGAACTCGGTAGCCGATGCCTTGAGTAGAAAAGTGCCAGGCTCTAGCCCAGAGTCTCGGTTGATGAGTATGGAGTTGGCTCGGATGATCGAGGAAATGGAAATTATTCTAGTATTCAAGGGTCCTTCGACAGAGTATATGGAGTATTTGGCCAGCATGAGCATAATTTGTGATATCCGGGACCGGATTCGGGTGGAGCAAGGAATGGATGCGGCCTTGGCCCCGGCAATAAAGGCAATTGAAGATGGGACCACCGATGAGTACACACTAAAAGACGGCCTCATTTATTTTCGTGTCCGTCTCTATATTCCCAAGGGCGGCAAAATCCGGGAGGATATCTTGAGAGAGGCACATTGCTCTCAATATTCAGTGCACCCGGGTATTGCTAAGATGTACGTCGGCTTACGAAAGACCATGTGCTGGCCGGGAATGAAGAAGGATGTTCGCTACTATGTTACACATTGCGAAGCTTGCCAAAGAGTGAAGGCCGAGTGTAAGAGTCCCGGTGGTTTGTTGCAGTCGTTGCCCATCCCCGAATGGAAGTTCGAGGATATCTCCATGGACTCTGTCCATGGGCTACCTCGCTCACGCTCCGGGAATGATTCGGTTTGGGTTATTGTGGATCGACTGACAAAGGTGGCCCGATTCATTCCAATGAAGAAGGAAGCACACGTGGATGTTTTGGTACGCTTATTTGTGGAGCAGTTCGTGCGGTTTCATGGCGTGCCCAAGACAATTATTTCGGATCGGGATGGTCGGTTTTCTTCCAAGGAGTGGAAGGCGGTGCAGGCGTATTTGGGCTCGCGCCTAACCTTTAGTACTGCATTCCACCCACAGACGGACGGGCAGTCTGAAAGGACCATCAGGACACTGGAAGATTTATTGAGGTTATGTGTGCTGGACAGAGGAGACCCATGGGAAAGGCTCTTGCCACTAGTGGAATTCTCCTATAATAATAGCCATCAGGCGAGCATCGGCATGACACCCCATGAAGCCCTTTACGGAAGAAGGTGCAGGACTCCCTTGTCTTGGGTGCAAGATGAAGATCCGAAGGCATTGGGAAACGAATACATAGATGATACTGATGCGGCAGTCAGATTGATACGGGATCGCATGTTGGAGGCTCAAAGTCGACATGCAAAATATTACAATAAAAAGCACCGGATGGTGGAGTTCCAAGTGGGCGAAAAAGTGTTTCTCAAGATTCGGCCGATGCATGGTGTGTCGCGGGTACGTGGGGTTAAAAAGCTCAGCCCAAGGTATGTTGGGCCTTATACTATACTAGAAAGGATCGGCCCGTTGGCCTATCGGTTGGAGTTACCACCAGAACTAGAAAATCTCCACGACGTGTTCCATGTGTCGTCGCTTCGAAAAGCACTGTTGCGGCCCGACCAGTATATTCCCACTACTGATGGTGCAGTGGCATCAGATAGGTCTGTGCGACTAGAGCCGGTGCGGATTGTTGACAGCGAGACAAGAACTTTGAGCCGCAAAAGTGTACCCTTGGTGAAGGTGCTATGGTCGAATCATGGGAAAGAGGAGTACACGTGGGAGCCAATGGATTTGATGCAGCAACGCTACCCGGAGTTGTTTGCTCAAGGTAATCTTATTTAAAAGCATATGTTAAATTTCCTGTTATGCATTTCTACCCTCAGCCTAAGCCTGATTTCGGGGACGAAATCTTTTATTTTGTTTATAGGATTTGTAACGTCCCGAATCGCTCTAGGCCCCTCGTGTGTGTTTTTGAGTCAGGAGGGTTGACTCGAGTCCTGAGAAGTGTAGGGAATTGGACTGCACTTGTGGAGAAGTGGAGAAATCAGTGCAGAGAGACACGGGTAGTGACACGGGTAGTGACACGGGTAGTGACACAGGTAGTGACAAGGGTAGCGACACGGGTAGTGACACGGGTAGCGACACGGGTATCGACACGGGCGTGTCCTTACCCGTGTGCGTCGAGTTGAGCTCGATGAGGCATGTCGAGATCGGCGAGCTGTGTCGAGATCATGTGACACGGGTAGCGACACGGGCGTGTCCCTACCCGTGTGTGTCGAGTTACACTCGACAGGCCGTGTCGAGACTGACGAGCTGTGTCGACATCATGTGACACAGGTAGTAATACGGGCGTGTCCCTACCCGTGTGTGTCGAGATTGGACTCGACGAGACGTGTCGAGATCGACGAACTCAGTGCCGAGATCGACGAATTATGACACGGGTAGAGACACAGGCGTGTCCCTACCCGTGTTCCGTGTATGTCGAGTTGAGTTCGTCGAGATGCAACCCGAGAATGACACGACCAAGGACATGGCCAGGAACACGGCCGTGTCATGGGGACACGGGTCGGGACACGGGCGTGTCCCTACCCGTGTCAACTATTGAACCGACATGGAAACCGTCGTTGCCGCTTCGCCAGGAAGGACACGGGTAAGGACACGGCCGTGTCCCTACCCGTGTCACGTTTTATATATAAGGGGGAGAGAAAACCCTAGCCGTTTTCTTTCTCATTTAATCCCCTAATTCCTGTGAGAACTCCTGGTGAGAGGAAAAACTGCTAGAGCAAGTTCTATCGGAGGAGATCCGCCATCGCCGTGAAAGAGAAGATGCTGCCAAGGAGAACTACGAGATCCATGGCCGAAAAATTTTGGTCCCGCTGGAGCCAATGTGAGTTTCCTACCCTCTCCCTTGGTGCTAGATCTATAGTTATTTTCCTAGGCGAGACATCGACTCAAGAGAGTCTTGATGGTGAGGAGGAGTTTTCTAGGAAAGGTCATGCTAAGACTTGTGTCTTAGGTCTTAGATCTCTTCAACCACGCCCTTCTTCAATGTGATGATAAGGGATGGTATCGTGAAGGATATTGGCCTCTTGAGGGTGAATAAGGGAGGAGGTTTTCTGGAATGATTTGGGAAGATCGTCTTGAGGAGGAAGATGAACCGATGTCGTTCATTCCGCCTTAAGATGCGCGCAGAATCTGTATTCTGCGCGCAGCGAGCTTCGTGCCCATTTTTAGTTGTGATATGGCCAGATCTGGGCTTTAGGCTAAACACGAAAGTTGAAGTACTTTCAAATACCTTTCCAACGAATAGTTGCACAACTTCTGGCGAAGTCGGTAGCCACAGGAAAGTCTAAACGAAAATGGTGTTCAATAAATCCCGTATGCAGAAACTGTGTTCTGTACGCAGCGGACTTCAAGTCTGATTTCAAATAGGATAATGTCAAATTTGGGTTGAGGTCTGAATACGAGAGTTGTAGACCACGGAAATACCTTTCCATCGTGGGGTTACACGACTTCACCGGATTCTTGTAGCTTCGGGAATCTCCGGTCGAAGTTGCTGTCCAGATTCAACCTGCACCTAAAATCTGGGCTTAATGGAAAATGGATTTTGATTCGGTGGAATTAATAATGCAAGATACTTGGCTTGGCTGAACTCTTATGAGTATTCATTTGTTGCATTATTGAAGTAGCTTATTAATCAGATTTCATATTATCAAATTGTGAAACAATCTTATTTAAACGAATTGAATTGGTAGAAATTGAAAGATTGATAATTGGGCACTTCATGTTTATATTGATATGGTTGTAGCCGGCGGAATAGGCGTCTTGTGGTACAGGTTAGCCCGTGTGCTAATGCTACCGCAAGGTGGCTATTCCGGGCATAAGACTCCCCCTTCGTGCCGTGGTTTGGAATCCGGAGAGGAGGGGTCTTACACAACCAGCAGAGGCCATCCTCCTCAGGAAGTCAAAGTCAACAGCATAAGCAGCAGCAACAACAAAGTTCTGAAGTTCAAAAAGCTGAAAGTCCAAAGAGACCTCTCTCTCCTCCAATTCCTTTTGAAGATCCTGAAACTGCAAATACAACAAAAATGGCTAGATACCAGGAATTGATTGGACTATCTTTGATAAATAAAGCCAAGGCTGAAGGTAAAGATATCTCTGGATTATCAACCATGTCAAAGTATAGAAAAGAAGAGCTGAAAAGGTTTGACAAAGGAAACAAATTGTTTAATATTGATGATTATATGAAACTTCATACAGAAGCAGTTATCCCCAGAGCAACATCATTGAATATTATTGGGGCAGCTGACATGACTATGACAATAGCTCAAGCTCGAGATCCAAAGAGAGAAATCATTTTCAAGAAGCCAAAAGATCAAACATCTGAAGACAAACCTCAGCAGAAGAAGCCAAAGAAGTAATCTTTTTGTGTTATTTTATTTTCTGTCTGTTTTTGTTTTTCAAACCGTGCTATCTGTTTAAACAAAGCTGTGTATATATATATCTGTTGCATGTATTATAATTCTCTGCCAGATATATCTCTTTTCTTGCTTTGTTTTTCTGTTTTGAGTCTCTGTTAGTGACCTCACCCAAATAGGGGGAGATTGTTGGATCCCTAGTTGATTTGGGCTAGGTTCACTGACTTAGGATGTGACCCATCATGTATAGCTAGGGTCAAGTTGTGTCCTAGAGTCTAGGTCAAGTCCTTAGGCTCAACTCCAGATGGACCAGCTTTCAACAAGACCATCAGAGACTCCAGTCTAACAAGTTTTCAAGACCAAGTAATGTGAGTTCAACATTCATCGAACTCAGCTCGATGAAAGGAGTTCTGCGCTCGACGATCGTGAGACAATTCTTAGTGCTGAGCTCGACGATCTGTGTTCTCTGCTCGACGAAGACTCAGGTTCTACATCAAGCCAAAGTCAGGAGAACTTCAAATTTTTCTAAGTCCAGCTTCAAGCTTCGTTCGACGAATTATATTCTGAGCTCGACGAACTTGGACCTCAAGTTGTCAATTTCTCAGGTCAATGAAGTCAGCTTCTCAGGTCGACGAATGCTGTACTCTACTCGACGATTTCTGGACTCAGAGAATTTGTGTCGACACTTAGGGTTTGTGTCGACACCAGACAATTTGTGTCGACACCAGCTTATGTCGACACCAGAGGATTTGTGTCGACACCAGGATATCAGTCGACACCAGCTTATGTCGACACCAGAGGATTTGTGTCGACACCAAGATCAATCTGTCGACACCAACTTATGTCGACACAATATTTCAGCAGATGCAGAATATTTTGGCTAAGTCCAGAACTTTTCTCAACTCGACGAATTTGATTCTCAGCTCGACGAATGAAGATTGTCTGTTTGACGAATGAAGATTGTCTGCTCAACGAACTCTCTCAAGCTCAGCTCGACGAACTCAAGCTCAGCTCGACGAACACAAGTGCAGCTCGACGAATTGTGTTCTTCGTTCGATGAATGCATACTAGGTTTTCTTCAAGTTTCTCGTCCCATTTCTTGGCGCTGATTCCTGAACATTTAATGCCAGATCTTCTCGGAATGTTATCGTTAAAACGCGCATTGACTATGGATGATTACATGCCGTTTTTCTATGGGACAGTTAGGGAAATTATTGATTGTCGCTTCTTTCCAAAGCCGACTGCAATTACTGCTCGACATTCAAAAGTTTGAATGTTCCTCAGTCGAAAAAAAGACACACAGTAAGAGAGGAAAGGATCAAGCAGTGATAGAACAACAGAATTACAGTGCAACAAGCAATACACACAATCAGACAGACACTCTGAGGTTGCAGAGAAGAACAATCATTCTCAAATCAAAAGTTCTTGACTGCAATCAGCCTTGACCAGAGAACATTTTCAAGAAGAAGAAGAAGAACAATCAAATTCAATCAAGAGTCTTCTTCTTTCTATTCTCAGGACAACTTCAAAGGACAACAAAACTTTATCTGTCAAAAGAAGTTCCTAAAGCATTTCTGGTCCAGGCATTCTAGGTCATTGAAGACCTATCACCCTGAAGCAGTGCACCAGCTTTCCTGACCAATTCAAGATCTCAGGGGGAGCAAGATCTGCTACAATCAATCCACAAGTCTTCTCTCTGATTGTTGACAGATAAGACACCATCTCTTCTTTCCAATTCCTGTACAGGGTTTTAAATCCCTTCAAAATTATTCTGGTTACAAGTCTCCTTCCAAAAGACTTGAGGTTTTGGTTTTTGAGCACCTGAACAAAAGCTCATTGGTGTCAGGCACCTGATCAAAAACCTGAGTGGATTCCTACCAGGGTGGTAGAAGAGTGGATGTACCCAGGTTGGGGAACCACTATAAAATTCTTGTGTCGTCTGGTTGCTCTTTTCTTTTGTTTTCTAGCTGTGCTATGTGATTGTTCTGTGTTGATCTGTGTTTAGATAGTTGTTGTGCTTACTCTATTTTATTTGCTTCCCTGTTCACTTAGGAATACAACAAAAGTTGTAAAAAGTCTTTAGTGAGCACCATACTCTATTCACCCCCCTCTAGAGTATATCAGATCTAACCTGCACTTTCACCTTTAGCCAACATAGTTCGGAATCCTCACCGACTAGAGTTATACCACACTGAACATTGATTCTAGGCTTTGATCCCTTCCACAAATTCTTTAACTTCCAATCACATCGATTGACTAGTTATTTCACACATTTATCTTTAAAAAAATTTCCGCTTTGATTTCTTGTGATGAGAGACGAGGATCAATTTTGTCCCATTATAACAACAAATTTCTTGGGTCCTTATGCAAGAAAAATGACAACCTCTTAACCACTAGAGCTAAATCACCTTCAATTGACCTCCCACTATTAGGGCTAGGAGAGATTGGCTTCTTCCTCACCGATGTTAGTCCCTTTTTGTTTCCTTTTTTATGGAATGTTTGCTAAAATTTTAGTAATACCCTAGGAGAACGGAGATGACTTGTATAGTTTCAATGGTTCATTCACCTTATTATTTTAGGGATTTTGGCAGGGAATGAGGAATGGGAAGGGTGGTGCATAGTAGATCAAAGAGAGAATACCTTGTGATTTCATATAACTTAGGAAAATCGTGTCTTCGCCTCCGCCAACACGTTTACGAGCATTAGAACGTCATGTAAAAAATTCTTTTCCTTCAGTTAGAAATACCACAAGTAAATATTAAGTTTAGATACATGCGACTCTATGTGTTGATATGAAATTTATGTCAAGTTTGTACTAAATGTTGCATTGCATTCCAAATAATATACATGTGACAATGAACAACTTCAGCGGGATCATGAAGACGCTCCAATGGGCTTGTCCATGCAATCACTCTTTCCTCCTAGCATCATTGTTAGCTTCCAAAAGCACCAGCGCCCAACATCATTGTTTGATTCCCTCTGCACCAGCGCTCAACATCGACATTGTCATCCCTTGGTGATTTTTTATGCACTTCTTCCTTGCTGCATCCAATCCACACCTTCCTCTTGCGCGCTTCACCAGTTGCGGCAAAGTTTGGATCTGCCCTTCTACTATCTAATCACCCCTACCCTCGTCTCTTGAGACTTGTGCATCAATCTATTTTTTCTTTCGAGCCCACACCAACAACAACAGCCTGAGGAGGAATCAACTATCTCTAAATGACTTATAACGCCCTCTAATGGAAGTAATTAATGCACTCCTTATTGGATTGATTAGTTCACTTGGTATGGCTATGAGCCCCGATGAGGAAATTGTCTTTTGTTCGATGTTCCAACAGTTATTGGAGATGTCATCATCAGACCAAGAAGTGATTTCGTGACTCGCTGTCAACATTGACAGACTCGCAGTGTCTGGACACTTCGGGGTACAATTCCACCGGAACAATCATGAATCCCTAAAGCCCGAACAAAATCCACCAATCTCTACAATTCGGGTAGCCCCACCATTACCTCTGATTGTTCCTATGTCGCAGTTCACGCGGCAAGCACCATCAGCACCCTCTGCTTTAGCCATATGTTTCACCAGCTCCTCTAGATATTCCTTCGAATGAATGCCCCCAGCAGTCGCCGATACTTCCAATTGTTGAGCGCCCATTCAGCAAGGTCATACGTCCCTCGATTGCCCACCAATCAAACTTGACCCAACGAATATTATGCTTGGGAATCTCCCCTAAGCAAGCGCCTCAACCACACCAGATTCCTGTAGTACTTCGTGACATCTGTGAGCACGATGATGGCTTGCCACCAGATGGACTCTCCGCTACAACAACGCATAAAAAGGAGTTGTTCTAGCACAAAATTAAGGAGCTAGATGATTAAATCGTTCAAGCCACGTTCGAGCTAGATGGCAAACTCGATTTGAAGGACATGTGGAATGTTATGGTATCACATGACTAGTTATCTACGTGGTTAATCAACATCACGTGTTCATGTTAAGCGCATTTTATTGATCGAGTAGATGTAAGAGTCCTCAATATCTTGTATTGTTTCTTTCTTTTCTCATTTGTTGAGGTTATTTACACTCATGCCATTATGTAGTGTTAGATGTTGACTCCCTTGGGTCATGAGATGATTACCTAAGAAAATTATGATAGTTTATTTCTTCTCCATAGTAATTTCCTCATCCTCATGATAGGGTTAGGGTTTAGCAACACTCCCACTTCTTCCTCCTCGTATTCTCTGTAGGTTGAGTTATGCTCCCTTGTATTTCTGCCTCTACCACCACCTCCAACAAGGTACCAAAGCCTACAGGTTGGATCGTAATAAATTGCAATTTGCTTTGATATGTATTGAAAGAGGCAACCACGATATAAACCTAAAATATAAACATGAATGACATGATTATTCCACAGACTAGTTGACATATGCAGATGTAACTGTTAGTCGAGCATACCAACCACTGGACATGTAGATTATTAAGGGGGCATGAGAAGTGTTTTCTCTTATGATTGGTGGGTGCATATCATCATACTCACAGGACATAGTAGACCATATGAGCCTAAATAGAGGTAGAGAGCCCATTATTCCATGCATGGAAACAGTTAGATGCAAGTTTATGTCTCGTGCTAGGGATGCATCAAAGCACTTTAGTTTGTCATTAGATACTCAAATCTCCAGATTGTGCCTAGCAAACTATGAAACCAAAAGCGAAGAACAATATAAACTTAGAACTTTCTTAGTTTTAAATAAGAATTCAAAACCCAGAAAATCCCTACACTTTAATAAATTAAAGTTATGACTAAAATCTAAAGAGATGTTCAAGTGCAAAAAATATATTTAATGTTATTTTGTTTTGTTTGATGTTAAAGCAAGTATAATTACCATGTTTAGAAATTAAGACTGTTGTTTTAGTTGTTATATAGATCATCATGCATGTTTGACAATGTTTTTAGTGCGTCACTAAGAGAAAGAGTCTTTCTTACTCGTTAGTGTGTTGATCCCATCTTTGGACTTCTCTTTTTAGTGAACACAGATCGGGAGATTTTCTTATGACTTCCATCATTTCTCTTAGAACACTTTGATTTCTATTAAATGTAGTTTATGTGAACACGATAGCTCCGTTGTATGAAACTCTATTTTAATTCCAGTATTTAGTAGTGAGTTCATTTTCTTTTAGTTAGCTCAGAGATTTTGATATTGAGGTATTGCTTTTGCTCTGAGTTAGGGTGCGAGTAGAACAAGATTTGATATTCACACATAATTTCACCGTTCGTCTGTGAAAAATGGCATGGGGCCCCGGCCGGACCCACCGTTATATTCCATGGGACGAATGGGGCGTTACAAAGTGGTATCACAGCCAGGTTTGAGATTGTTAGGAGGAAGAACATAATTGAACTCAAGAATGTATACTAGGAATGTAATACCTGCACGTGAGGAGCGTGGGCGTGTAGTCAATGCATGTTTATCTTTATGGATAGGATGTAACTGGTGCTTTGTACATTGATAGGTGACGAGGAGTGGTGCTGGGCAGTCTGAGCCCCAGCGATCGGATGAGAGCGCGACACTGGTTGAAGTGCCTACACCTCCCTCGGCGGAGACCATACGTGTGGTGACTGATGTAGTATCGCCCCCCCAACCTTTTGCCTTGGTCGACCGGAGGGGTACTACTTGGGCCAAGACGTCCACCCAGTGCTCTTAGGGGAAACGCTCCACCATATCCAAGCACTAGATGGCCGCCTTGCGTGGCACGAATCATAACATTCACAACCCATCAGAATATAGCGGTAGCATTAATAGGAAACCAGTGCAGATTTATATATCACATATCAAAATCACAGCGGTTCTAGGGCCGAAGCCTAAGTACATATATAACCCATGGGCTATACATGTGCTACATATAATCCTCATAAACTCTCTCTACGCTGCTCGGCGGAACTCAAGTCTCTAAACTCTGGGGACGACGGGGGTACATCTGCTCGAGTAGACCTAGCTACTGGCGTAATCTCCTGCGACATCGGGTCACTACGGTGCTCCACCTCCTGTGAATGGTTAATCAAATAACCGTTAGTCACAGAGCTAAGTGGAAACAAATCTCCTCCTCGGATCCACATCCTGGGGACGAGCACGCACACACCCAACAAAAGTTAATAGCCGAAGCAAGAGAGGGTTAGCACAACATTTCATATATGAATAGCTAGGAGTAATTATAAAAGAGTGCATTATAATCAGTAAAAGCAACAATAGTAAAAATCGGTTATAACAAGGCTCTACTAGCTCATCAACACATCAGATTTCAAATCCTGAATTCTATCTGATGAGGAATTTTATATAGTTTTAAAAATGTATCCAAACTATAATCTCAAATAGGCAAGCATACCTATCGAAATATAGTATAGGAATGTTGTCGTATTAAACTCGGGGCCTGTTGAGTACTTCTACTCACGCAAATTAATATTATTTTATCTAGATATAAAATAAGTAAATTAAACTATAGCTAGAAAAATTGAATAGAAGAACACACTTGATCTAGACTAATTTTGAAATAAAATAAACTTATCTTAAGGGCAAACTTCTAGATTATCCGCGCCGACCGTGGAGGTTCCTAAAATACGAAAACGCCTCTCTCGAGAATACGCTCTCGACTAAACTTAGGTTGATCGATTAAGACCTCTCGGCCAGTCGAAACCCCTAAGCCAGGAAACCCTCTATTGGATTCTACTCCAATCCGGAAGAGTTATGTCGTCCTCTCTCGAGGATTGCAATCAACTCCTTTTATCCTTGAGTGACCTCTCCGTATCCGAAACCTCTCAGTCATTTAGGATACGGATCTTAGATCGGAATCGAAGCTAATAAATCAAAGATAACTCGAAACGATAAGAAAAGAGTTTGACAAAAAGAAGTAGTTTATTATATTGAAAAACTTTTCATGATCAAGTGGAAATGAAAATAGGGATACATGAAAAATAAAATAAAAAGTGCTAGAATTAAAGTTTAAACTATGAAATTGAAAAGTACATAAACAAAATGCATAAAAAATAGGAAAATAATCTACTGAAGCTACTCCTAAATTGGCCTCCTCCTCCCCCAAAGCTTCTGACTCGATCTGGAATTTATAGAAATTTTCTGGAAGGTCACGCCCTAGGTCATGCCCGTGACCTAGGGCGTGTCAGGCTCGAAACCGCCATCTTGAAAGCCCGGGAACGTTGGAGGAGAAACCGCCAAAATCTATTAAATGGCGGGTCACGCCCCTAGGTCACGCCCGTGACCTAGGGCGTGTCACTTAAGTTTCTGGAAAACCGCGGGAAGCTGAAAATGGCGGGAGTAAATTCTGGCAGTTCCTGAAGTGTCACGCCCATAGGTCACGCCCGTGACCTAGGGCGTGTACTGACCGGGTCAGCAAACGACTGGAAACGGCGCATTCTGGCATCAATTCAACAGTTTTGGGTTAGTCACGCTCTAGGTCACGCCCGTGACAGGGGGGCGTGTGTAACGTCCCGAATCGCTCTAGGCCCCTAGTGTGTGTGTTTTTGAGTCAGGAGGGTTGACTCGAGTCCTGAGAAGTGCAGGGAATGGGACTGCACTTGTGGAGAAGTGGAGAAATCAGTGTAAACAGACACGGGTAGTTACACGGGTAGTGACACGGCCGTGTCCCTACCCATGTGCGTCGAGCTGAGCTCGACGAGCCGTGTCGAGATCGTCGAGCTGTGTCGACACTAAGTGACACGGGTAGTGACACGGCCGTGTCCCTACCCGTGTGCGTCGAGCTGAGCTCGACGAGCCGTGTCGAGATCCTCGAGCTGTGTCGACACTAAGTGACACGGGTAGTGACACGGCCGTGTCCCTACCCATGTGCGTCTAGTTGAGCTCGACGAGCCGTGTCGAGATCGTCGAGCTGTGTCGACACTAAGTGACACGGGTAGTGACACGGCCGTGTCCCTACCCGTGTGCGTCGAGTTGAGCTCGATGAGAAGTGTCGAGATGCAACCCGAGAAGTACACGGCCAATGACATGGCCATGCACACGGCCGTGTCATGTGGACATGGGTCTGGACACGGGCGTGTCCCAACCCGTGTCAAGTATTGAACCGACATGGAAACTGTCGTTGCCGCTTCGCCAGGCAGGACACGGGTACGGACACGGCCGTGTCCCTACCCGTGTCACATTTTATATATATAGGGGAGAGAAAACCCTAGTCGTTTTCATTCTCTTTTATTCCCCTATTTCCAGTGAGAACTCCTGTGAGAGGGAAAACTGCAGGAGCAAATCCTACCGAAGGAGATCCGCCATCACCGTGAAAGAGAAGATGCCGCCAAGGAGAACTACGAGATCCATGGCTAGAAATGGTGGTACCGCTGGAGCCAATGTGAGTTTCCTACCCTCTCCCTTGGTGCTAGATCTATAGTTATTTTCCTAGGAGAGACATTGACTCAAGAGAGTCTTGATGGTGAGGAGGAGTTTTCTAGGAAAGGTCATGCTAAGACTTGTGTCTTAGGTTTTAGATCTCTTCAACCACGCCCTTCTTCAATGTGATGATAAGGGATGGTTTCGTGGAGGGTTTTGGCCTCTTGAGGGTGAATAAGGGAGGAGGTTTTCTGGAATGATTTGGGATGATCACATTGAGGAGGAAGATGAACCGATGCCGTTCATTCCGCCTTAAGATGCGTGCAGAATCTGTATTCTGCGTGCAGCGAACCTCATGGCCATTTTTAAGTATGCTATGGCCAGATCTGGGATTCTGGCTTAACACGAAAGTTGAAGCCCTTGAAAATACCTTTCCAACGAGTAGTTGCATGACTTCTGGAGAAGTCTGTAGCCACGGGAAAGTCTAAATGAAAATGGGGTTCTATAAATCTTGTATGCAGAAACTGTGTTCTGTACGCAGCGGACTTCAGGTCCGATTTCAAATAGGATAATGTCAAATCTGGGTTGAGCTCTGAATATGAAAGATGTAGTCCATGGAAATACCTTTCCATCGAGGGGTTACACGACTTCACCGGATTCCTGTAGCCTCGGGAATCTCCGGTCGAAGTTGCTGTCCAGATTCAACCTGCGCCTAAATTCTGGGCTTAATGAAAGATGAATTTTGATTCGGTGGAATTATTAATGCACGATACTTGCCTTGGATGAACCCTTATGATTAATCAGTTGTTGCATTATTGAAGTTGCTTATTAATCAGATTTCATATTATCAAATTGTGAAACAATCTTATTTAAACGAATCGAATTGGTAGGAGTTGAAGGATTGATAATTGTGCACTTCATGTTTATTTTATGACATTATCAAATGAAAAGTGTGATAGATCTTTATATGCGCATCATGTTTATATTACATTGTCATCATTTGGAAAGTCATATAGATGAATAGATTACGATCATGGACATATTTGATTAATGAAATGAGTCTAGTAGTCCAATACTTAGAGAGTCGTCTCCCTACGGGTAGTATTGTGAAGGGATGTAAGTGCGGTGTTGACCGTCACTTGTTTTGGTTGTGTTGAGATAAGGTGTGGATGGATGGTTGGGCTGTGTCCTCGTGTTTACTTCCGAGGCCCCTTCCATGATATGTTGATGTGGTATTTGCATGTGGTGTGAGTCGACACGCTGTGTCGTAATCCTGGGTTAAGGATAGTGTGGCAGGTCTACGGGCTCGCCAGTCGTCACACCGACGGGAGTTGGCAGTTAGACTTGGTCGGTTTGGGCTGTGTCCTCGGTGTTCACGTCCCGAGGCCCCTCCGGCCATGTGAATGGTTGGGCTGTGTCCTCGTGCTTTCTTCCGAGGCCCCTTCCGGGTCACGCAAGGCCAGTTCGGGCTGTGTTCTTGGTGCACATCTACCCAAGACCCCGCTGGGCCATAGTACGCATGGGCTCCGCTGTTGTGTTCTTAGTGTTGAGGCGTACGGAGGCCTAGGTGAAGTAGTGTGATACCCGCCTAGTAGTAGAAGTGCCCGTTCTACTGTCACCGCCTGGCCACGGCGGCTGATGCCTGAGAGGTTAGCTACCTGCTCGAAAAGTGGGAACTATAGTCTGTGTCGACATAGCAATTGCATGGGTGTGCATGGGTGAGTCATTGCATAACATTCATAGCATTTCATATCATTGCACAACAAGATCCTCATCGTATAAGTTTGTATGGGCACTCTTATACGATGAGTTACTTTAATGTAACTCGATCCTTAACTTATAAGTTTGTATGGGCATTCTTATAAGTTAAGTTACTTTCCTGCTGTTACTTATACTTGCTAGTTTAGTGTAGCTCTTACATAAATGCTGATTATGATGTTGTTACTCTTACACTACTCCCACCTGCTGTACTTCCTTTACTTGCATACTTGTTATATACTATACTCCTGTTCCTTTTCTCCGCCCGGTGCCGAGGAGTCGCCGGGGGAGCGGATGTGAAACCACTTAGTCGTTTCGACTAACGGTTGCTACGTCTTCCTTTTTAGGAGGTCACGCCGCAGGTAGAACAGCCGCAGACTACGCAGCAGGACAGCCAGGCCAGGACGACAGGGCCTGATGTGACGGTGCCGTCGATACCGTCCGTTACAGATGTTAGTGTTTTGATTACTCTGATGTAGCCCGTTTGGGCAATGTTTAGCTGTACTCTGATATATGGTAGAAGCATGTTTTAGCTTCTCATTATTGATGTATTTGGACATTATAACTTAGTGTGGATTTGACTTCTGGATGTTTATTTATTTGGTTGGGTTGGCATGATTTATTGATATTGTTGTAGCCGACGGGATAGGCGTCTTGTGGTACATGTTAGCCCGTGTGCTAATGCTACCGCAAGGCGGCTGTTCCGGGCATAAGACTCCCCCTTCGTGCCGTGTTTTGGGATCCGGGAGGGGGGGGGGGGTCTTACAAATGGTATCAAAGCGTATCAGATTGCCACGATCCTCAACTAAGAAGTCATTCAACAATGGTGCCACCCCCGTTTGGTTAGTCAGTTTGGGGACAAACTGACTTAGCGGAAGCAGTGGTGTGCCCATATGTAATTCACATTAAGTTTGTCCAACTTAGACCTTAAGTTTAGCCAACCTGACCACAAATTTGTCGTGTATGTGTAGGTTCCACTGCATGTTGAGCCGATGGGGGGTACTCCTACCCCTCCCATACCCACTCAGTTCGAACAGTCTGAGTTGGGGCAGACGCTCACCGCCATTCTTGATGCTTTTAAGGCACATCAGGCTCTGGTGCAACAACAGGCCCCGAGCTCCAACTGGCTGAGCACCTTCCGGGCTCTCTCCCCTCCCGTCTACCTTGGGACGGAGTCAGCCGTACGTACAGAGGAATGGCTAGACACAATACAGGAGTTGTTGGCTGGTATCCGTTGCCCAGCCAACATGGCAGTGACATTGGCAGTGTCCGTCTTGGACTTACATGCGAAGAGGTGGTGGAAGTCCCTCATGGGCTCTACCTTCCAAGGCCGGATCTACACTGAGATAAGTTGGAGTGAATTCTCGGGTGTTTTCTTGGAGCACTTTATCCCTACATCGGCCCGAGATGAGCTTGAGCAGAGGTTCCTTCTACTAAAGTAGGGATCAAAGTCGGTTACAGAATACCAGCGGGAATTCCAGCATCTCGCGAGGTTTGCGGACTCTTATGAGTTGGATGACAGAGGTTATGCCAAGCGCTTCTATAAAGGGCTGCGAGATCCCCTAAGGCAGTCCCTTTTGTTTATAGCGGATGGTAGCTTGGCGGAGATCATTGATATGGCGAAAATATTGGAGGCGGACCACCTGGGATGTAGTAAGAGGCCTGCGGAGGACGTGATGGAAGCCGGCCCAAGTAATAGAAGGAGGCGGGACTTCAGAGGAGGAAGAGGTTATCAAAGAGGTGGAGGGCGTGTCCACCGAAACTATAGGGTGGAGCATCCAGTTCCGCAGCCGCCTGCGTTGCCTCCACCCCCACAGCCTCAGCGATTTCAACAACTTGAAGGGCGTCGTGGTCTGGTGTGCTTCGAATGCAACCAGCCGGGCCACATCCGGCGTTTTTGCCCGCAGCTATATGGGAACGTTCCTCCTGCTCTCCCTCCAGCAGCTCCACGAGGGCGGGGATATATGCGCGGTCGAGGACGAGGACCGCCAAGAGGAAACCCCGGACCGGTCCGGGATCAGGTGTACGCGGTTGACATGGCACAGGAACGGAACCCACAAGATGTGATTGCAGGTATGATTTAATTAATTTACATATTTGCATGGTCTAACTTGAATTGATTAGAACTAACTAGCCACTAGCAATAAGTTTTGGTTGTTGGTACTTAGGCACCGTGATTATTGGCGGGAAGGCAGCCTATGCGCTGTTCGATACCGGTGCCTCACACTCATTTGTGTCCGAGGATTTCATAAAATACGTGGAGGGTGTGCAGTACTTCACTGGCATAGCCCGACGTGTACGCCTTCCGGATGGCTCAGAGATGATCGCAACCGCCAAGTGCGAGTTTGAGTTATTTATTGATGGGAAGGCCTTTGATACGCCGGCCACGGTTCTGAGAATGCCGGAGTTTGACATCATTTTGGGCATGGTATGGCTGGATTGGCACATCGCGAGGATCGACTGCGCGGAGAAGCGGATCTATTTGAGACATGGAGACTCTGACATCATCTTCCAAGGTATTGGCTTCGCGCCTCGCATGATGTTATCTTCCGTCCAGGTTGTAAAAGCTCATATGAAGGGGGACGAGGTCTTCATGATCTGGTTCGAGTTGAAGGAGGAAGTGTTGGAATTAAAGGATGTACGGGTTGTGCGGGATTTTCCCGAGGTATTTCCTGAGAAGCTACCAGGATTACCTCCGCATAGAGAGGTTGACTTCCAGATCAATCTAGTACCAGGTGCCAAGCCTGTATCCAAGGCTCCGTACAGAATGGCTCCGAAAGAACTCGCGGAATTTAGAGTTCAATTGCAAGAACTGGTGGATTCAGGGTTCGTTCGCCCCAGTTCATCACCATGGGGAGCCCCTGTACTGTTCGTGAAGAAGAAGGATGGAACACTGCGATTGTGCATAGATTATCGGGAACTCAATCGGTTGACGGTGCGGAACACTTATCCGCTACCGCGGATCGATGAGTTGTTCGATCAACTAGTGGGAGCACATTGGTTCTCTAAATTGGATTTGCGCTCCGGATACTATCAGTTGAGGATACATGAGGGGGATATTCAGAAAATAGCATTCAGTTCGAGATATGGTTTGTATGAGTTCACAGTAATGCCGTTTGGGCTCACAAATGCCCCTTCGGCCTTCATGAGTTTGATAAACAAGGTGTTTGAACCATATTTGGACATCTTCGTCATTGTTTTCATCGACGACATCTTGGTCTACTCAAAGACGGAGGAGGAGCATGTCGAGCATCTGACCTTGGTTTTGAAGAAATTGAAGGAGCATGCCTTGTATGCCAAGTTTAGCAAGTGTGAATTCTGGCTTAAGGAGGTAGCCTTCTTGGGGCATGTGATCAGTGGAGCAGGATTAGCGGTGGATCCAGCGAAGGTGCGAGCCGTGAAGGAGTGGTCGCCCTTGAAGTCGGCGGCCGATGTACGAAGCTTTCTTGGACTTGCTGGGTACTACCGCAAGTTCGTGAAAGGATTCTCCAAGATCGCTCTTCCCCTTACCTCCTTGACGAAGAAGGGTGTGCCATTTGAGTGGACACCTCAATGTGAAGCGGCATTTCAAGAGCTGAAGGATAGGCTTACCTCCGCCCCCATCCTTGCACTTCCGTCGGGGAAGGAAGGATTCCAAGTTTACACGGACGCTTCATATCAAGGGATGGGAGCGGTATTGATGCAGCATGGGCACGTGATCGCATATGCTTCAAGGCAGTTAAAGAAACATGAAATCAATTACCCGGTTCATGATTTGGAGTTGGGAGCAGTGGTCTTCGCTTTGAAGGTCTGGAGGCATTACCTATATGGCGTACACTGCGAGATCTTTTCCGATCACAAAAACTTGAAGTATGTTCACACTCAGAAGGAGTTGAACCTGAGACAACGGCGGTGGTTGGAATTTCTATGCGACTATGAGTTCACCATGAACTACCACCCCGGGAAAGCGAACTCGGTAGCCTATGCCTTGAGTAGAAAAGCGCCAGGCTCTAGCCCAGAGTCTCAGTTGATGAGTATGGAGTTGGCTCGGATGATCGAGGAGATGGAAATTACTCTAGTATTCAAGGCTCCTTCGGCCGAGTATGCGGAGTATTTGGCCAACGTGAGCATAGTTTGTGATATCCGAGACCGGATTCGGGTGGAGCAAGGAATGGATGCAGCCTTGGCCCCGGCAATCAAGGCAATTGAAGATGGGACCACCAATGAGTACACACTCAAAGACGGCCTCATTTATTTTCGTGGCCGACTCTATATTCCCAAGGGCGGCAAAATTCGGGAGGATATCTTGAGAGAGGCACATTCCTCTCAATATTCAGTGCACCCGGGTATTGCTAAGATGTACGCCGGATTGCGGAAGACCATGTGTTGGCCGGGAATGAAGAAGGATGTTCGCTATTATGTTACACATTGCGAAGCTTGCCAAAGAGTGAAGGCTGAATGCAGGAGTCCCGGTGGTTTGTTGCAGTCGCTACCCATCCCTGAATGGAAGTTCGAGGATATCTCCATGGACTTTGTTCATGGGTTACCCCGTTCCCGCTCCGGGAATGATTCAGTGTGGGTTATTGTTGATCGACTGACAAAGGTGGCCCGGTTCATTCCAATGAAGAAGGAAGCACACGTGGATTTTTTGGTACGCCTTTTTGTGGAGCAATTTGTACGATATCATGGCGTGCCTAAGACAATTATTTCGGATCGGGATGGTCGATTTACATCCAATGAGTGGAGGGCGGTACAGGCGTATTTGGGCTCGCGCCTAACCTTTAGTACTGCATTCCACCCACAGACGGACGGGCAGTCTGAAAGGACCATCAGAACACTGGAGGATTTATTGAGGTTATGTGTGCTGGACAGAGGAGAGCCATGGGAAAGGCTCTTGCCACTGGTGGAATTCTCCTATAATAATAGCCACCAGGCGAGCATCGGCATGGCGCCCCATGAAGCCCTTTACGGAAGAAGGTGCAGGACTCCCTTGTCTTGGGTGCAGGATGAAGATCCGAAGGCATTGGGAAACGAATACATAGATGATACTGATGCGGCGGTCAGATTGATACGGGATCACATGTTGGAGGCTCAAAGTCGACAGGCGAAATATTACAATAAAAAGCACCGGATGGTGGAGTTCCAAGTGGGCGAAAAAGTGTTCCTTAAGATTCCGCCGATGCATGGAGTGTCACGGGTGTGGGGAGTGAAAAAGCTCAGCCCAAGGTATGTTGGGCCTTATACTATATTGGAAAGGATTGGCCCGTTGGCCTATCGGTTGAAGTTACCACCAGAACTAGAAAATCTCCACGACGTGTTCCATGTGTCGTCGCTTCGAAAAGCACTGTTGCGGCCAGACCAATATATTCCCACTACTGATGGTGCGGTGGCGTCAGATAGGTCTGTGCGACTAGAGCCGGTGCGGATTGTTGACAGCGAGACAAGAACATTACGTCGCAAAAGTGTTCCCTTAGTGAAGGTGCTATGGTTGAATCATGGGAAGGAGGAGTACACATGGGAGCCAATGGATTTAATGCAGCAACGCTACCCGGAGTTGTTTGCTCAAGGTAATCTTATTTAAAAGCATATGTTAAATTTCCTGTTATGCTCTTCTCCCCACATCCTAAGCCTGATTTCGGGGACGAAATCTTTTATTTTGTTTATAGGATTTGTAACGTCCCGAATCGCTCTAGGCCCCTAGTGTGTGTGTTTTTGAGTCAGGAGGGTTGACTCGAGTCCTGAGAAGTGCAGGGAATGGGACTGCACTTGTGGAGAAGTGGAGAAATCAGTGTAAATAGACACGGGTAGTGACACGGGTAGTGACACGGCCATGTCCCTACCCGTGTGCGTCGAGCTGAGCTCGACGAGCCGTGTCGAGATCGTCGAGCTGTGTCGACACTAAGTGACACGGGTAGTGACACGGCCGTGTCCCTACCCGTGTGCGTCGAGCTGAGCTCGACGAGCTGTGTCGAGATCGTCGAGCTGTGTCGACACTAAGTGACACGGGTAGTGACACGACCGTGTCCCTACCCGGGTGCGTCTAGTTGAGCTCGACGAGCCGTGTCGAGATCGTCGAGCTGTGTCGACACTAAGTGACACGGGTAGTGACACGGTCGTGTCCCTACCCGTGTGCGTCGAGTTGAGCTCGACGAGAAGTGTCGAGATGCAACCCGAGAAGTACACGGCCAATGACATGGCCATGCACACGGCCGTGTCATGTGGACACGGGTCTGGACACGGGCGTGTCCCAACCCGTGTCAAGTATTGAACCGACATGGAAACTGTCGTTGCCGCTTCGCCAGGCAGGACACGGGTAAGGACACGGCCGTGTCCCTACCCGTGTCACATTTTATATATATAGGGGAGAGAAAACCCTAGCCGTTTTCATTCTCTTTTATTCCCCTATTTCCAGTGAGAACTCCTGTGAGAGGGAAAACTGCAGGAGCAAATCCTACCGAAGGAGATCCGCCATCGCCGTGAAAGAGAAGATGCCGCCAAGGAGAACTACGAGATCCATGGCTAGAAATGGTGGTACCGCTGGAGCCAATGTGAGTTTCCTACCCTCTCCCTTGGTGCTAGATCTATAGTTATTTTCCTAGGAGAGACATCGACTCAAGAGAGTCTTGATGGTGAGGAGGAGTTTTCTAGGAAAGGTCATGCTAAGACTTGTGTCTTAGGTTTTAGATCTCTTCAACCACACCCTTCTTCAATGTGATGATAAGGGATGGTTTCGTGAAGGGTTTTGGCCTCTTGAGGGTGAATAAGGGAGGAGGTTTTCTGGAATGATTTGGGATGATCACATTGAGGAGGAAGATGAACCGATGCCGTTCATTCCGCCTTAAGATGCGTGCAGAATCTGTATTCTGCGCGCAGCGAACTTCATGGCCATTTTTAAGTATGCTATGTCCAGATCTGGGCTTTCGGCTTAACACGAAAGTTGAAGCCCTTGAAAATACCTTTCCAACGAGTAGTTGCACGACTTCTGGCGAAGTCTGTAGCCACGGGAAAGTCTAAACGAAAATGGGGTTCTATAAATCTTGTATGCAGAAACTGTGTTCTGTACGCAGCGGACTTCAGGTCCGATTTCAAATAGGATAATGTCAAATCTGGGTTGAGCTCTGAATATGAAAGATGTAGTACATGGAAATACCTTTCCATCGAGGGGTTACACGACTTCACCGGATTCATGTAGCCTCGGGAATCTCCGGTCGAAGTTGCTGTCCAGATTCAACCTGCGCCTAAATTCTGGGCTTAATGAAAGATGAATTTTGATTCGGTGGAATTATTAATGCACGATACTTGCCTTGGATGAACCCTTATGATTAATCAGTTGCTGCATTATTGAAGTTGCTTATTAATCAGATTTCATATTATCAAATTGTGAAACAATCTTATTTAAACGAATCGAATTGGTAGGAGTTGAAGGATTGATAATTGTGCACTTCATGTTTATTTTATGACATTATCAAATGAAAAGTGTGATAGATCTTTATATGCACATCATGTTTATATTACATTGTCATCATTTGGAAAGTCATATAGATGAATAGATTACGATCATGGACATATTTGATTAATGAAATGAGTCTAGTAGTCCAATACTTAGAGAGTCGTCTCCCTACGGGTAGTATTGTGAAGGGATGTAAGTGCGGTGTTGACCGTCACTTGTTTTGGTTGTGTTGAGATAAGGTGTGGATGAATGGTTGGGCTGTGTACTCGTGTTTACTTCCGAGGCCCCTTCCATGATATGTTGATGTGGTATTTGCATGTGGTGTGAGTCGACACGTGGTGTCGTAATCCTGGGTTAAGGATAGTGTGGCAGGTCTACGGGCTCGCCAGTCGTCACACCGACGGGAGTTGGCAGTTAGACTTGGTCGGTTTGGGCTGTGTCCTCGGTGTTCACGTCCCGAGGCCCCTCCGGCCATGTGAACGGTTGGGCTGTGTCCTCGTGCTTTCTTCCGAGGCCCCTTCCGGGTCACGCAAGGCCAGTTCGGGCTGTGTTCTTGGTGCACATCTACCCAAGACCCCGCTGGGCCATAGTACGCATGGGCTCCGCTGTTGTGTTCTTAGCGTTGAGGCGTACGGAGGCCTAGGTGAAGTAGTGTGATACCCGCCTAGTAGTAGAAGTGTTAGTTCTACTGTCACCGCCTGGCCACGGCGGCTGATGCCTGAGAGGTTAGCTACCTGCTCGAAAAGTGGGAACTATAGTCTGTGTCGACATAGCAATTGCATGGGTGTGCATGGGTGAGTCATTGCATAGCATTCATAGCATTTCATATCATTGCACAACAAGATCCTCATCGTATAAGTTTGTATGGGCACTCTTATACGATGAGTTACTTTAATGTAACCCGATCCTTAACTTATAAGTTTGTATGGGCATTCTTATAAGTTAAGTTACTTTCCTGCTGTTACTTATACTTGCTAGTTTAGTGTAGCTCTTACATAAATGCTGATTATGATGTTGTTACTCTTACACTACTGCCACCTGCTGTACTTCCTTTACTTGCATACTTGTTATATACTATACTCCTGTTCCTTTTCTCCGCCCGGTGCCGAGGAGTCGCCGGGGGAGCGGATGTGAAACCACTTAGTCGTTTTGACTAACGGTTGCTACGTCTTCCTTTTTAGGAGGTCACGCCGCAGGTAGAGCAGCCGCAGACTACGCAGTAGGACAGCCAGGCCAGGACGACAGGGCCTGATGTGACGGTGCCGTCGATACCGTCCGTTACAGATGTTAGTGTTTTGATTACTCTGATGTAGCCCGTTTGGGCAATGTTTAGCTGTACTCTGATATATGGTAGAAGCATGTTTTAGCTTCTCATTATTGATGTATTTGGACATTATAACTTAGTGTGGATTTGACTTCTGGATGTTTATTTATTTGGTTGGGTTGGCATGATTTATTGATATTGTTGTAGCCGGCGGGATAGGCGTCTTGTGGTACAGGTTAGCCCGTGTGCTAATGCTACCGCAAGGCGGCTGTTCCGGGCATAAGACTCCCCCTTCGTGCCGTGTTTTGGGATCCGGGAGGGGGGGTCTTACAGCGTGTACTTGGGAAATGTTCCAGAATTGCCCCGGGAAGATTTCTGGAAAAAATTATTTTCTTGAAATAGACACGCCCGTGTTCACACCCTGGTCACGCCCATGTCCTTGGGGTGTGTACTTGTGAAATTATCCAGATCTGTAGAGGATGTCGTCCTCTTTCCGGTGACTGGTTGCACGTCCCGTAACTCTTCCTGGTTTGAAAGTTATGGTCATTTGAATTTCAGCTATTCGTGGCCAAAAATGTTAATTTTCTCAAAATGTTTTCAGATCTTTGTCATGAACTTGAAAATGATATTTGGAGCCCATATTGACCTGAAATATAAAAATAAACGAATTATTATATATATTAATATAAATCCAAATAAATTATACTATTTATTTATAAAAAAACTAAACTAAAATAACTATATAAATTAACTTATCAAATACCCCCATACTTAATCTTTTGCTATTCCAGAGCAAAACTATGAGAAGTATTTATAAGAAAATAATATAAATTTTTTAATTGAACTAAAAATTTATTAAATCAAAAGAAAGTTAAAAATTAGCTTAAGTGATTCAAATTTTTAAGTCCTAAAATATGAAAATAAAATGAGAAAAGATAAATATTTAGCAAATTTTCTCTAATAAAATAATTAGATCTCAAAATTAAGTAGTTAGTAAACAAAGTTAGATTAAAAATTATAAACACTTCTTTCACTAAAAAGAGAATTCGAGGAAAATTTAAACTACTACTTATGCTCTCTTACGATTTTAATTTAAAACTAAAGCAATTATATTGGGCTTTGAGTTTGGAAAAAGGGAATTGAAGAGATCTTAGATTGGGGGTGATGAATTTTATCCTCTCACCCCGCACAAATTTTTTCTTTTTTTGATGTTTTTTTTTCTTCTTTTTTTTCTCTTCAAACAAAATTGCTTAGGAGTAATGAATTTTATCCTCTTACTCCTTTTTTTGGGGTTGCATATGTGTACCAAGGAATATTTAATTCCCATGACATATGATCTAACCAAAAATGAAAAATTGCATATGTGTACCAGTGGATAATGAATTTTATCCTCTTATCCCCATGACATATGATCTAACAAGAAAATTAAAAATAAGGGGAAAGACTTAACAAATTTTAGATTAAATAAAAAAACTAAGAGAGCAAATATAGTGATTTAAGTTTTCCTAAGAATCTTAAAGCATAAAGTGAATATAATTAAAATCTAAGAATTGTTAATCTAAATACCACAAAGTTGAAACTAATTACAATAAAAGAGAAAAAAGGGCTAAATAGATTTCTCCAAACAAATTTGCTTCATAAATTTATTTCTTAAAATCAAATCACCCAAAAAATTAAATTTAACTAACTTTGATGAAATAAAAGATTAGAAAATCAAAAATTATAAAAATTCTTATAAATAAACTCAAAATAAATTTCTGAAAAGTCACAAAAATATTAAGTAAGGGTTTATTATATTTTTTGGATTTTATTTTTTTCCTATTTTTTTGTATTTTTTTATAAAATAAAAATAAAAAACAAAAGTTTGTAATTTTTAAAGATTTTTATATTTTTTAAAATTTTAAATATTTTTTCATTTTTTTTATATTTTTAGATAAAAACAATAAAGATGAATCCACTCCCATACTTAAAAATAAACATTGTCCCCAATGTTTATAAGTCAAGTAAGAGGGGAGAAACAAGAAGAAATAAAATAAAAAAAAATTTAGAAGTTTTTTTTTTAAAAAAATATTAAAGATAAACAAGGGGTGTCTCCTAAGAGCGCTTTTCTTTTTCCCGTCTTTAAGCTAGACGGTTCGGGTTAGGAGAAAGGAAAATAAAAATTGAAATGAACGGGTAACTCCCTTAATTCTCACTTTGGCGAAGATGCCAAAGTCGCACGCCCGCGTACTCCTCCGCTTGGCTCTTGATTTTCCTTCTTGCAGTTGACTTGAAAATTTAGATTCAAATTACCTAACCATACCTGAGGTGATTTGAATCTTTCTAGATGAGCGGCAAAAGGGTCTAGGACAACATTTGATTGCAACGGCTCATCTTCTTCCTGAAACTTGTTAGAGAAAGAAAAATCAAAAAGAAGCGCGTCAGAAAAATCTTCACAAGGAGGAGACTCGTGCGAAGTTATAAGATTAGGCTCAGGTTGTTTATTTTATAAAATTAATTTTTCGTCTGAAAATTTATATAAAATAAAATTGTCGGAAGCATCATGTGCATAAATTTGCGCTCCTAGAAAATCATAAATTGTGCAAGGAGATTCATTAATAGGAGGAAAATTGGGAGTAGTAGGAGGAGAAACATATTCTTCTTCGACTCCTCCCAGTGCATCCATACACCTAACGAGCTCTTGAAATAAAAGTTGTTCTTCTTCGGTATAAACAACTACTGGGGTACATGAGAAGTCATGTTCCTCATTAGCAACAGTATCCGAAGGAGAAGAATCACTAAACGTAAGAATTTTTTCATCCAAATTTTGGGGGGAAGAATCATATTGCAAATGAGAGGATTCCTCAAAATTAAGAGAGAAAGTTTGCGGTGCGGAAGAAGAACAACAAAAATTTGGATCCAAATAATTATTCTCATAACTCGGTAAACCTTCCGGTTGATCTTGCGACCAAGAGAAGTTTTTATCCAAGTTGGAAGAATAATTATTTACATCAAAATAATTATTCGCATTATCACTTGAAAAATTATTTTCATGAACATAGGAAAAATTAGAAAAATTATTTTCATAAAAATTTGAATTATCATAAAAGTGAGAAGAATTATTATCATAATTACTATCAAAATTATTTCCATAAGAATGATTTTTATAATAATTATAATAATAACAAAACTCACTTGAATGAGAACCGTGACAATAAAAACAAACACATTGACGCTTTTTTGCGGCTTTCAAAATATCTAATTGATTTTGAAGCTAGACAATTTTAGCAGCCAATTGAGATAACATAGTTTTTAATAAAAGAAAATAAACACAACCCGTACCTAATAGAAATGAATTTAAAAAAAAAGATGAAAAAGAGAATTGGGGTTAGAGAAAGAGAGTGATAAAATTAATACAATTCGCGCTTTCAAAATATCAACAAAAAGGGTCCCCGGCAACGACGCCAAAAACTTGATGAGGAATTTTATATAGTTTTAAAAATGTATCCAAACTATAATCTCAAATAGGCAAGCGTACCTATCGAAATATAGTATAGGAATGTTGTCGTATTAAACTCGGGGCCTGTTGAGTACTTCTACTCACGCAAATTAATATTATTTTATCTAGATATAAAATAAGTAAATTAAAGTATAGCTAGAAAAATTGAATAGAAGAACACACTTGATCTAGACTAACTTTGAAATAAAATAAACTTATCTTAAAGGCAAACTTCTAGATTATCAGTGTCGACCGTGGAAGTTCCTAAAATACGAAAATGCCTCTCTCGAGAATACGCTCTCGACTAAACTTAGGTTGATCGATTAAGACCTCTCGGCCAGTCGAAACCCCTAAGCCTGCTTTAGGAGGGGAACCCCTCTATTGGATTCTACTCTAATCCGGAAGAGTTATGTCGTCCTCTCTCGAGGATTGCAATCAACTCCTTTTATCCTTGAGTGACCTCCCCGTATCCGAAACCTCTCGGTCATTTAGGATACAGATCTTAGATCGGAATCGAAGCTAATAAATCAAAGATAACTCGAAACGATAAGAAAAGAGTTTGACAAAAAGAAGTAGTTTATTATATTGAAAAGCTTTTCATGATCAAGTGGAAATGAAAATAGAGATACATGGAAAATAAAATAAAAAGTGCTAGAATTAAAGCTTAAACTATGAAATTGAAAAGTACATAAACAAAATGCATAAAAAACAGAAAAATAATCTACTGAAGCTACTCCTAAATTGGCCTCCTCCTCCCCCAAAGCTTCTGACTCGATCTGGAATTTATAGAAATTTTCTGGAAGGTCATGCCCGTGACCTAGGGCGTGTCAGGCTCGAAACCGCCGTCTTGAAAGCCCGGGAACGTTGGAGGAGAAACCGCCAAAATCTGTTAAATGGTGGGTCACGCCCCTAGGTCACGCCCGTGACCTAGGGCGTGTCACTTAAGTTTCTGGAAAACCGCGGGAAGCTGAAAACGGCGGGAGTAAATTCTGGCAGTTCCTGAAGTGTCACGCCCATAGGTCACGCCCGTGACCTAGGGCGTGTACTGACCGGGTCAGCAAACGACTAGAAACGGCGCATTCTGGCATCAATTCAGCAGTTTTGGGTTAGTCACGCTCTAGGTCACGCCCGTGACAGGGGGGCGTGTACTTGGGAAATGTTCCAGAATTGCCCAGGGAAGATTTCTGGAAAAAATTATTTTCTTGAACTAGACACGCCCGTGTTCACACCCTGGTCACGCCCATGTCCTTGGGGTGTGTACTTGTGAAATTCTCCAGATTTGTAGAGGACGTCGTCCTCTTTCCGGTGACTAGTTGCACGTCCCGTAACTCTTACTGGTTTGAAAGTTATGGTCATTTGAATTTCAGCTATTCGTGGCCAAAAATGTTAATTTTCTCAAAATGTTTTCAGATCTTTGCCATGAACTTGAAAATGATATTTGGAGCCCATATTGACTTGAAATATAAAAATAAACGAATTATTATATATATTAATATAAATCCAAATAAATTATACTATTTATTTATAAAAAAACTAAACTAAAATAACTATATAAATTAACTTATCAAATACCCACATACTTAATCTTTTGCTATTCCAGAGCAAAACTATGAGAAGTATTTATAAGAAAATAATATAAATTTTTTAATTGAACTAAAAATTTATTAAATCAAAAGAAAGTTAAAAATTAGCTTAAGTGATTCAAATTTTTAAGTCCTAAAATATGAAAATAAAATGAGAAAAGATAAATATTTAGCAAATTTTCTCTAATAAAATAATTAGATCTCAAAATTAAGTAGTTAGTAAACAAAGTTAGATTAAAAATTATAAACACTTCTTTCACTAAAAAGAAAATTCGAGGAAAATTTAAACTACTACTTATGCTCTCTTACGATTTTAATTTAAAACTAAAGCAATTATATTGGGCTTTGAGTTTGGAAAAAGGGAATTGAAGAGATCTTAGATTGGGGGTGATGAATTTTATCCTCTCACCCCGCACAATTTTTTTCTTTTTTTGATGTTTTTTTTTTCTTCTTTTTTTTTCTCTTCAAACAAAATTGCTTAGGAGTAATGAATTTTATCCTCTTACTCCTTTTTTTGGGGTTGCATATGTGTACGAAGGAATATTTAATTCCCATGACATATGATCTAACCAAAAATGAAAAATTGCATATGTGTACCAGAGGATAATGAATTTTATCCTCTTATCCCCATGACATATGATCTAACAAGAAAATTAAAAACAAGGGGAAAGACTTAACAAATTTTAGATTAAATTAAAAAACTAAGAGAGCAAATATAGTGATTTAAGTTTTCCTAAGAATCTTAAAGCATAAAGTGAATATAATTAAAATCTAAGAATTGTTAATCTAAATACCACAAAGTTGAAACTAATTACAATACAAGAGAAAAAAGGGCTAAATAGATTTCTCCAAACAAATTTGCTTCATAAATTTATTTCTTAAAATCAAATCACCCAAAAAATTAAATTTAACTAACTTTGATGAAATAAAAGATTAGAAAATCAAAAATATAAAAATTCTTATAAATAAACTCAAAATAAATTTCTGAAAAGTCACAAAAATATTAAGTAAGGGTTTATTATATTTTTTGGATTTTATTTTTTTCCTATTTTTTTGTATTTTTTTATAAAATAAAAATAAAAAACAAAAGTTTGTAATTTTTAAAGATTTTTATATTTTTTTAAAATTTTAAATATTTTTTCATTTTTTTTATATTTTTAGATAAAAACAATAAAGATGAATCCACTCCCATACTTAAAAATAAACATTGTCCCCAATGTTTATAAGTCAAGTAAGAGGGGAGAAACAAGAAGAAATAAAATAAAATAAAATTTAGAAGTTTTTTTTTTAAAAAAATATTAAAGATAAACAAGGGGTGTCTCCTAAGAGCGCTTTTCTTTTTCCCGTCTTTAAGCTAGACGGTTCGGGTTAGGAGAAAGGAAAATAAAAATTGAAATGAACGGGTAACTCCCTTAATTCTCACTTTGGCGAAGATGCCAAAGTCGCACGCCCGCGTACTCCTCCGCTTGGCTCTTGATTTTCCTTCTTGCAGTTGACTTGAAAATTTAGATTCAAATTACCTAACCATACCTGAGGTGATTTGAATCTTTCTAGATGAGCGGCAAAAGGGTCTAGGACAACATTTGATTGCAACGGCTCATCTTCTTCCTGAAACTTGTTAGAGAAAGAAAAATCAAAAAGAAGCGCGTCAGAAAAATCTTCACAAGGAGGAGACTCGTGCGAAGTTATAAGATTAGGCTCGGGTTGTTTATTTTCTAAAATTAATTTTTCGTCTGAAAATTTATATAAAATAAAATTGTCGGAAGCATCATGTGCATAAATTTGCGCTCCTAGAAAATCATAAATTGTGCAAGGAGATTCATTAATAGGAGGAAAATTGGGAGTAGTAGGAGGAGAAACATATTCTTCTTCGACTCCTCCCAGCGCATCCATACACCTAACGAGCTCTTGAAATAAAAGTTGTTCTTCTTCGGTATAAACAACTACTGGGGTATATGAGAAGTCATGTTCCTCATTAGCAACAGTATCCGAAGGAGAAGAATCACTAAACGTAAGAAATTTTTCATCCAAATTTTGGGGGGAAGAATCATATTGCAAATGAGAGGATTCCCCAAAATTAAGAGAGAAAGTTTGCGGTGCGGAAGAAGAATAACAAAAATTTGGATCCAAATAATTATTCTCATAACTCGGTAAACCTTCCGGTTGATCTTGCGACCAAGAGAAGTTTTCATCCAAGTTGGAAGAATAATTATTTACATCAAAATAATTATTCGCATTATCACTTGAAAAATTATTTTCATGAACATAGGAAAAATTAGAAAAATTATTTTCATAAAAATTTGAATTATCATAAAAGTGAGAAGAATTATTATCATAATTACTATCAAAATTATTTCCATAAGAATGATTTTTATAATAATTATAATGATAACAAAACTCACTTGAATGAGAACCGTGACAATAAAAACAAACACATTGACGCTTTTTTGCGGCTTTTAAAATATCTAATTGATTTTGAAGCTAGGAAATTTTAGCAGCCAATTGAGATAACATAGTTTTTAATAAAAAAAATAAACACAACCCGTACCTAATAGAAATGAATTTAAAAAAAAAGATGAAAAAGAGAATTGGGGTTAGAGAAAGAGAGTGATAAAATTAATACAATTCGCGCTTTCAAAATATCAACAAAAAGGGTCCCCGACAACGACGCCAAAAACTTGATGAGAAATTTTATATAGTTTTAAAATGTATCCAAACTATAATCTCAAATAGGCAAGCGTACCTATCGAAATATAGTATAGGAATGTTGTGGTATTAAACTCAGGGCCTGTTGAGTACTTCTACTCACGCAAATTAATATTATTTTATCTAGATATAAAATAAGTAAATTAAACTATAGCTAGAAAAATTGAATAGAAGAACACACTTGATCTAGACTAACTTTGAAATAAAATAAACTTATCTTAAAGGCAAACTTCTAGATTATCCGTGTCGACCGTGGAAGTTCCTAAAATACGAAAATGCCTCTCTCGAGAATACGCTCTCGACTAAACTTAGGTTGATCGATTAAAACCTCTCGGCCAGTCGAAACCCCTAAGCCTGCTTTAGGAGGGGAACCCCTCTATTGGATTCTACTCCAATCCGGAAGAGTTATGTCGTCCTCTCTCGAGGATTGCAATCAACTTCTTTTATCCTTGAGTGACCTCCCCGTATCCGAAACCTCTCGGTCATTTAGGATACAGATCTTAGATCGGAATCGAAGCTAATAAATCAAAGATAACTCGAAACGATAAGAAAAGAGTTTGACAAAAATAAGTAGTTTATTATATTGAAAAGCTTTTCATGATCAAGTGGAAATGAAAATAGGGATACATGGAAAATAAAATAAAAAGTGCTAGAATTAAAGCTGAAACTATGAAATTGAAAAGTACATAAACAAAATGCATAAAAAACAGGAAAATAATCTACTGAAGCTACTCCTAAATTGGCCTCCTTCTCCCCCCAAAGCTTTTGACTCGATCTCGAATTTATAGAAATTTTCTGGAAGGTCACGCCCTAGGTCACGCCCGTGACCTAGGGCGTGTCAGGCTCGGAACCGCCGTCTTGAAAGCCGGGAACATTGGAGGAGAAACCGCCAAAATCTGTTAAATGGCGGGTCACGCCCCTAGGCCACGCCCGTGACCTAGGGCATGTCACTTAAGTTTCTGGAAAACCGCGGGAAGCTGAAAACGGCGGGAGTAAATTCTGGCAGTTCCTGAAGTGTCACGCCCATAGGTCACGCCCGTGACCGAGGGCGTGTACTGACCGGGACAGCAAATGACTGGAAACGGCGCATTCTGGCATCAATTCAGCAGTTTTGGGTTAGTCACGCCCTAGGTCACGCCCGTGACAGGGGGGCGTGTACTTGGGAAATGTTCCAGAATTGCCCCGGGAAGATTTTTGGAAAAACTTATTTTCTTGACCTAGACACGCCCGTGTTCACACCCTGGTCACGCCCGTGTCCTTGGGGTGTGTACTTGTGAAATTCTCCAGATTTGTAGAGGAAGTCGTCCTCTTTCCGTTGACTGGTTGCACGTCCCGTAACTCTTCTTGGTTTGAAAGTTATGTTCATTTGAATTTCAGCTATTCGTGGACAAAAATGTTAATTTTCTCAAAATGTTTTCAGATCTTTGCCATGGACTTGAAAATGATATTTGGAGCCCATATTGACCTGAAATATAAAAATAAACGAATTATTATATATATTAATATAAATCCAAATAAATTATACTATTTATTTATAAACAAAACTAAACTAAAATAACTATATAAATTAACTTATCACTATCGCAGGCATTCACAGCCGCGCGCATACCGCAGACATTCACAGCCGCACACACAAACCCTATGTCGACATAGTTTGGACCGCTTCTGTTCCAGCAGCGTAGCGAGCCCCGCGGGCCTCACCGATGTGGCCGTCGGTGACAGTGGACAGTCCTGCCACTTCTGTGGGTGGTCGTACCGCACAACCCCAGGCCCTAACGTATAACCTTGTGTACTCTTGGATGTGAGCGACATTTAGTGAATCATTTTGCCCGACCAGCGGAGGAAACCCGACGGGGAATATAACGGTCGGTCACCCATGGTACTCAACTCCCTGTTGCCTTGAGTCGTCAACCTTCCTGCACCGGTACGAACGGTCTGCGGAAGGGGCTGACCCGACACCATTTCACCGCAAGCAATTTACAATCAATCAAACAAAGGCAAACAATATAACATCGGGTCTACGTCGGCCTGCCCTACTAGTCTTACACTTCAGGCATTGGCACTTAACACTACTTTCGACAAGGAGCGTGAGAGCGCTTTATTTGGGGCTAGAGCTGGAGGACTACTTCAACTCCGGTTATCCCCAACTAAGGCTCGACGACTGCTCGTCAGAGTAGGACCCGGAACTAAAATAGTAAATTGCAAGAGAACAAGTGCGGTGTTTATGTTGCTTACTTAAAGTGCTGGAATGAAATGTGACCAGTACGAGACTGGAGTAGTACTGAATAAGCTTGACCAGTACGCAACTGGAGTAGTACTGAATAGAAAGAACTGAAATAAGCCTGACCAGTACGCAACTGGAGTAGTACTGAATAGAAAGTACTGAAATAAGCTTGAACAGTATGAGACTGGAGTAGTACTGAAATGAAAGTACTGAAATAAGCTTGACCAGTACGAGACTGGAGTAGTACTGAAATGAAAGTACTGAAATAAGCTTGACCAGTACGAGACTGGAGTAGTACTGAAATGAAAGTACTGAAATAAGCTTGACCAGTACGAGACTGGAGTAGTACTGAAATAAAAGCACTGAAATAAGTTTGACCAGTATGAAACTAGAGTAGTACTGAATTGAAAGTACTGAACTGAAAAGAATAAAGGAACTGGACCAGTGCAATACTGGAATAATCATAAAGAAAAAGGTTAGTAGTCCAATCACTCCATTCATGAGGTTTCAGTTCCATCTCCGTTCTCAGGAGAGATTCAGTTCCATCTCCATCCAGGAGGCACATTCAGTTCCATCTCCTTTTTCAGGAGAGATTCAGTTCCCTCTCCATTCTCAAGAGAGATTCAGTTCCATCTCCATCCAGGAGGCACATTCAGTTCCATCTCCGTTCTCAGGAGAGATTTAGTTCCATCTCCATTCTCAGGAGAGATTCAGTTCTATCTCAGTTTTTAAAGGTTTCCTTGGGTTACACCCATTATTAAGATCTGATTATGAGTTGGTTACGCTTTATTAATTACGACTTAATCAGATCAGGGGCTTGTTAGGAGTACACCCTTATTATTCGTTAAAAATAATTCACAACTCACTACTCGTACTCTCACATTCCGAGCGTGCACAGATCATCCGAAAGTCGAGGCGCTCGACGGTTTCACGAATTCTCGGAACACCCGGAGCTTGGTCATTTTCCTCGGCCACTCTCATCGATAATATAATTTGAATTTCTTATTCAAATTAGAGAGGATAGTCGTGCACTCCAATTTTTATTTTCGAAGAAAATGAGCGTAATAAATACCCAGCGCAATGCTAGGCTTCCATAATTTGGGAAAAATATCAAACCTTATCCTCATGTCCCCAAATTTTGATACAACCCTTGGAAGGGTCTAAAATGAGCCTAAAATTTTTTTCATAATTTTTCAAAGAGTTTTGGGCATTTAATTTGGCCAAATAATTTTCATTTGGGCTTTTAAAAATACCAAATCAACTTCAAAAGTTCTCAAATGTTTTGTGGAGGAAGCCCTTAGTTAGGGGAACATTGTTCATGTTCAACACTTTTTTCTAGGAGCCTATTTTAGTCTCCACAAATAATCAACCCATTATTATAATATTATAAATATTATAATACTATAATTTATATAACATATATAATATATTATTATGAATATATATAATATACGGACTATCCTAAGGTGCGGACCGTACGGGCATGGAAATTTTTGTGTAAATATAGTCTCAAAACGAAAGGTAATCAACATAAAAGTTGTAGACCTCGGCGAGACGAACAACTTTCATGTTGACCACTTTTTGATTTGGAGCCGTCTTGGACCTCGATATATAACAAAACTACTGTAGATCTCCTCCCCCCGCGTTGTACGAAACCAGAAGTCATTACAGGCCTTCCCCGTCGCCGGCCTGCAACCGGTCGGCCGTGGCTCCGCCACCGGAAAACCCGCCGGTGGCGGGCGCTCCCTCCGGCAGTGGTCCGGCGGCCTGCCACCGCCGGCAGCCGCCGGAGCCATTTTTTTTAAATGAACGGGCGGGGAGGGGGTGACGGAGGCGGCGCTCCGGCCGTAGGGAGCGCCATGCAAGTCGTCCAAAATGGAGAAGGGGGATGGAGAAGGCTTCCACCTGTGTTTGATGGGCTCGGGAGGGGTCGGCTTGGTCGGCCATGGCTCAAGGTGGTGGTGGAGGGGGAGAAGCTCCTCGGGTTGACTTTTTCCGGCCACCAGGGCTCCGGAAGAGGGGGAGCAGGGGGAGGGGGCTGCTCAGTGAGCTGTGAGGGAAAGAGAAGGTGTGCGGTCCTTTTATAGGGAGGGGGAGGGGGAGCTCCCTCCCTTATAGTGGTGTGGGACTAATCCCTCCTTAGGGAGGGACTAATCCCACCCTCCAGTTGTCCAAGGACAGCTGGAGGTCTCTCATATTCCCCCATGTGGGGAAAATGAAGAAATGCCCTCATGGGCTTGGGCTTTTGGGTGCGAAAGAGAGAGAAAGAGGGGAGAAGAGTGGGATAGGGTGGGCCTCCATTTAATTTAGGGAGGCTTGCTGGTTGGGGGGCCCATGGAAAGTGTGGGGGGCATATGGGCCATCCTCCTTTCGAGAGGAGGTGAGCCCCTCATTTGGAGAAAAATCCAAAAGTGGACTTTTTAGGAGTGTTTGACCAAGTCAACCCTCTAGTGGGTCCCCATTGCTGGTCAAAGTCAAAGTGGGACCAAGTCATCGGGGTCGGGTCAAAGTTCGGATGTTGTGTCACAATTGGTGTGCGCACGCTTTTCAGTGCACGACTATGCTTGATTTGACCACGGGATGACCAATTGTCGTCGAAATTGGCCGGAACGACTTCAGTTGACTTCTTATTGACCACACGAGTGCAACGCCACTGACTGGAGTCGAATCGGAGTCCGTTTGGCGAAAGTCCGAAATTTGCGCGTCGCAGCGTATTAAAACGGTCAAAGTATCCAATTTTGTCGTTTGATCTCGGATTGTGATGCGACGAGCTCCGATGCGCTTATATTGACTATACGAGGCCACAGGAACTGACAGAACTCGATTCGGAGTTCTCTAGCTCGATATCCAAAATCTCGCTCTCGTTGCGTTTTACGAGGAATGGTCACATCCACTATATGACCTCGGGGTCCAACTGAACGAGTTCCGATGCGCTCGTATTGACTATAAGAGGCCACAGGAATTGACAGAAATCAATTCAGAGTTCTCTAGCTCTATTTCCTACCTAGGGTTATTTCCCACCGGGTAATGGGTAGTGTTTGGGCCACTGTTATTGGGCCCACTAGGGCTCTATTGGCCCAATAAAAGTCGGGTTGTTACCATCCAATAAAAATAAAAGGATTTTCGTCCCCGAAAATTTGCTTGAAGTAGGGGGTAAAAGAAACATACCTGGGGAAAGAGCTCTGGGTGCTTTTCTCGGAGAAGTGCTTCAGGTTCCCACGTGAACTCTTCTCGTCCGCAGTTTGACCATAACACCTTAACCATCAGAATGGTTTTGTTCCGTTGTGTCTTCACCTTGTAATCTACCACTCTGACGGGTTCGAGCCGGACAGATCTATCTGACTGTAGTTGCGTCGGAGGGGTAGGAAGGTATTGCTCAGGTTTTCGGAGGACTCGTCTTAAGGAAGAGACATGAAACACATCGTGAAGATTCCCGAACTCTGGGGGCAGGGCTAAACAATAGGCGACGGGGCCAACACACTCTATCACCGGATAGGGGACCAAGAAGCGGGGATCTAACTTTTTCTGCTTCCTCAACCGGGATACACCATGCATGGGATTTATTTTCAGAAACACCATTTCACCCACCCTGAACTCCATCGGTCGGTGTCGCGCATCATAGTACTTAGCCTGTCGGCTCTGCGCTTCCCGATTCGCTCCTGAATCAGCCGTATCGCTGCCGTAGTGTCATTGATGTAAGACACTCCCAAGTCTTCTGGGTCCACTTCCTGAGCCCAAGTCAACGGGGTTCAGCAACGCCTTCCATACAATGCCTCGTACGGAGCCAACTTAATACTAGTTTGGTAGCTGTTATTGTATAAAAATTCGACTAACGACAATAGCTGCTTCCACGGCTCATTGTGCTCTACTATGCACAGTTGAAGAAGATCCTCCATCGTCTGGTTCGTCCTCTCCATCTGTCCATCTGTCTGCGGGTGGAAGGCGGTGCTGAAGGCCAACTTAGTTCCCAAATACGCCTCCACCCGCCTCCACTCCTTAGATGTGAAACGCCCGTCACGATCTGACACGATGGACTTTGGTACTCTGTGAAATCGTACCACTTGCTCAACATCCTGGCCAGGATATCCACTCCGTCACCCTGTCGATTTGGAATGAACCGCGCTACCTTGGTGAGTCGATCAACAACGACACATATTGAGTCATTCCCAGTGCGGGATCGAGGTAGGACGTGGACGAAGTCCATGGAGAAGTCTTCGAACTTCCACTCTGGTATCGGCAGGGGCTGTAATAGGCCTCCTGGACTGCGGCATTCGGCTTTGACCTTCTGACAGGTTTGACACCGGACCACGAAGTTGGTGACATCTCTTTTCATTCCAGGCCAGTAAATGGTCCTGCGCAAGTCCACGTACATCTTAACTACGCCAGGGTGAATCGAGTACCTGGACTGATGGGCCTCTTGCAGAATTTCCTCATGAATCCCTCCGGTAGCGGGAACGAATATGCGATGTTTAAATTGCAGAATCCTGTCATGCAGTTTATAATCCTCCTGTGCCCCTCCTTGCAGAGATTAAATGATCCGTATCACCTCTGGGTCGATCTTCTGGGCTTCTCGTATCCGGTCCCGCATGTCGCATTGGATCTCCATCCAATACAACTGATAATAGTACTCTTCTGGATCTATTCGGGCAACCAGGGTAATCTCCAAGTCTATCAAAGACTGGAAAAGTTCCTTAGGGATCTGCTCCATCCAACTCCCGACTATCGCAAGCTGGCGGCTCAAAGCGTCAGCAACTCTTTTAGTCTTCCCGGGGTGATATTGGAGAGCGAAGTCGTAATCGCATAAGAATTCCAGCCATCGGCGTTGCCGGAGATTCAGCTCTTTCTACGTGAAGATAAACTTGAGGCTCTTGTGGTCGGAGAAGATCTCACATCTTACTCCGTACAGGTAATGCCTCCAGATTTTAAGAGCGAAGATGACGACGCCCAACTCTAAATCGTGCATTGCGTAGTTTAATTCATGCAGCTTTAATTGCCGTGAAGCGTAGGCCACTACCTTGCCATGCTGCATTAAGACTGCTCCCAATACCCTCAGGTAGGCATCGGTGTAGATTTGGAATCCCTCGATCCCTGTGGGGATCGTAAGGATTGGCGCAGAAGTCAGCCGCTTCTTCAATTCGATGAACGCAGCCTCGCACTCTGGCATCCATCAGAATGCGACGTCTTTCTTGGTGAGAGCAGTTAGGGGTAGGGCAATATTGGAAAATCCCTCGACAAACTTCCGGTAGTATCCGACAAGGCCGAGGAAACTCCGGATATCCACAGCCGTCCTAAGTGGCGGCCAATTTTGTACTGTCTGGATCTTGGCTTGGTCTACTGCGACTCCTTCCTTATTTATCGTGTGGCCCAATAATCCAACTTCTTCTAGCCAGAATTCACACTTACTGAATTTGGCGAAGAGAGAGTGCTCCCGAAGCTTTAATAGCACCATCTGTAGGTGCCGGGTATGGTCCGTTTTGGTCTTCGAGTAGATTAGGATGTCGTCTATGAAGACGATGATAAAGTTATCCAAGAAGGGCTCGAAGACTATATTCATCACGGCCATGAAGGCGGAGGGTGCATTGGTGAGCCCGAAGGGCATCACCAGGAACTCGGAAAGACCGTAATGGGAGCTGAAGGCAGTCTTGGGGATATCTTCTTCTCGTATTCGAAGCTGGTAATAGCCGGACCTCAGGTACATCTTGGAGGATACCGAAGAACCTTGCAACTGATCGAATAGTTCGTCGATCGTAGGAAGGGGGTACGTGTTGCGTACAGTAAGCTTATTTAGCTCCTTGTAGTCGATGCACACTCGTAGAGTCTCGTATTTCTTCTTGACGAAAAGTAACAGGGCTCCCCAGGGTGAGGAACTAGGACGGATGAATCCAGCATCTATTAGTTCATGTAGCTGGATCTTCAGTTCAGTCGGCTCCCTTGGGGCCATCCGGTAGGGGGCTCGCAATACTGGCCATGCTCCGGACACGAGCTCGATCTTAAAGTCGACCTCTCACTGGGGTGGCAATCCCGGGAGGGACTCAGGGAAGATATCTGGAAAGTCGTGGACTACTGGGACCTTGGAGAGCACCTGGGATTTGACTTCTATCTCAAAATAAATAAGGAATACTTCGTCCTTCTGTCGGACGAATTTCACCATCTGCGTAGAAGTCAAGATAATACAAAAGACAGAGGGCACACCTGTCAACGCGATGCTCTGGACATTTGGATTATGTAGCCGGACTTCTCGCGTGGAATAGTTAATTTATGCTTGGTGCTCGGCCAGCCAGTCCGTCCCCAGAATGATGTCAAACACAGTTATTGCTAGGATTGTTGGGTAGATCTCGAATTCTACCTCTCCCAACGTAGCCTGGAACGAACACTTTTCGGTAGATGTCATATCTGACCCGTTCGGTAAATGGATTCGTATAGATAGTCCGGTTCAACGAATGACATTTCCTTTTGTTGCGATGAATTCTTGGGAGACGAAAGAATGAGTCGCTACTGTGTCGAAAAGTGTTTTGGCAGGGTGTCCTTCTACCAACAAGATTCCTGACGACATGGGGAAATATATAGACATATATCATCCAACTAGTATATATATATATATATATATATATATATATATATATATATATATATATATATATATATATATGAAATATACAACATCAGTGGAGGATCTGATATCTTGTATCGCCTAAGATATATACATATGACTACGTCAGCGGCTGGTCCGTGCTGCAGGTCCAGTGCATGGGCCTCCTGGGGCGCTGCTCGGCCCTGCTGGCCTCTCCTGCCAGCTCTGCCTCTGCGGCCTCTCTGACCATGTCCTTGTGTCGGCTTCCCACCCTGAACTGCTCCTAATCCGGGTCTCCCTGTCGCCTGAGGGCAAAAGGCCCTCATATGTCCTGGCTGCTAACACAAGAAGCAGTTCCCTGCGAAGGGGACATCTCATCGGGCCGCTAGTGGGGTTGTGGAGCTGGAGCTGGTCTAACGTCTGGTTGTGCAGCTGAGGGTGTTGGGGGTGCTGATGGGCTCCTACAAGGCTGCATGCGGCGTCGCTGTCTATGCTCTATGTCCTGTCTATGGGGCGCGACTCCTCCGTCTCGCCTCTGGTCTCGAGGGAGCTCTACTTGACCTCTACGCCGCTGAGCCACCGTCTGCTGGACCAATTCTAAAGCTGCCGCATGGGTGGCTATGGTGTGGAAGGTGGCCTGAGAGAGCATAATCAAGGTCTGCCTCAGGTCATCTCGTAGTCCTCGGTAGAATCGAGAAGCTCTATCCCTATCAGAGGCAGCTAGGTTCCCGACGAAGCGTGCCAGGTGTATGAACTCTCTCTTGTACTCTGCCACAGTGCGGTTTCCCTGTCGAATGAGCAGGAACCTCTCTTGCAGCGCGGCTCGGTCTGCATCAGTGATAAAGAACTCTAGTAGAGCAACGGAGAACTCCCCCCAAAGGATCGTGCTCATCGGCCGACCACGAAAGGTAGAGCGACTAGCCGCTCTCCACCAATCCCTCACATATCCTTCCAAGAGGGTCACTTTAACGCCCCCAGTTTTTTTGTGTCTTGTTTGATTTTTGATTTGGCGTTACGATGACGCATTTCCAGCCTTTCGCCATTGTAGAGCGTGGTCTTAGATCTTTAGGTTCCTTATGTAGCCTGGTTGTAGCCTGTTGGCAAAAGGTTTCATAAGGCCGAGTTCTTTGCCTTGGGGTGCACCAGTGCTGTTCGTTAAAATGAAAGATGGGTCAATGAGGCTATGCATCGATGATGAACTGTAAATATGCGTATTTTTTGCACATTAATTTAGTCATTTTCATTTATTTTCGTCATTTTTACTTATTTTTGTTCAATAAAATGTTCCTATTCTTGTAAATTTTCTCCTAACTTGTTTTATTTGATTTTGCAGAAAAATTCCAAAATCTACCAAAATTTGGGAAGTACACGCCCGTGACACATGGGTTGTAACGGCCCGGCCTTACCGTCCGTGGCGCTTAAAGCCCACTAGGAGTAGCACGACACCGTCACCGGGCTGCAGCCCAAGCACCCCAAAGCCTCTCCGCGCCTGTTTCTCAGCAGCGGTGCATTGTTGAGGGCAGGTCTCGAACCCGCAACCCCCTTGATAAGAGAGCTTTCTTACACTCCCTCATCACCAACTGAGCTGCAGCTCAATTGGTGATGAGGGAGTGTAAGAAAGCTCTCTTATCAAGGGGGTTGCGGGTTCGAGACCTGGCCTCAACAATGCACCGCTGCTGAGAAACAGGCGCGGAGAGGCTTTGGGGTGCTTGGGCTGCAGCCCGGTGACGGTGCCGTGCTACTCCTAGTGGGCTTTAAGCGCCACGGACGGTAAGGCCGGGCCGTTACAGAAAAAGTGCACTTTTTATGTAACGGCCCGGCCTTACCGTCCGTGGCGCTTAAAGCCCACTAGGAGTAGCCTCTCCGCGCCTGTTTCTCAGCAGCGGTGCATTGTTGAGGCCAGGTCTCGAACCCGCAACCCCCTTGATAAGAGAGCTTTCTTACACTCCCTCATCACCAACTGAGCTGCAGCTCAGTTGGTGATGAGGGAGTGTAAGAAAGCTCTCTTATCAAGGGGGTTGCGGGTTCGAGACCTGGCCTCAACAATGCACCGCTGCTGAGAAACAGGCGCGGAGAGGCTTTGGGGTGCTTGGGCTGCAGCCCGGTGACGGTGCCGTGCTACTCCTAGTGGGCTTTAAGCGCCACGGACGGTAAGGCCGGGCCGTTACAGAAAAAGTGCACTTTGTTTTGTAACGGCCCGGCCTTACCGTCCGTGGCGCTTAAAGCCCACTAGGAGTAGCACGGCACCGTCACCGGGCTGCAGCCCAAGCACCCCAAAGCCTCTCCGCGCCTGTTTCTCAGCAGCGGTGCATTGTTGAGGCCAGGTCTCGAACCCGCAACCCCCTTGATAAGAGAGCTTTCTTACACTCCCTCATCACCAACTGAGCAGGCCATGCTAGAAGACTATCCAGAACTATTTTTGTCAGGTACAATTTAAGTTTTGTACCCTTTCGTTTTGAAAATTTCGGGACGAAATTCTGTTAAGTGGGGGAGAGTTGTAACACCCCAGTTTTTGCTTCAGGGTCAGTCTGCAGTTCTGGAAAATTTTTGGATTTCTGGAAGGAGGCACACGGCCTGCGACACGGGCGTGTCGCAGGGCGTGTCGAGGCCGTGTCGACACTCGGTCCAAGTGTCGACACTTTCGCTCGACAAAGTGTCGAGAGTGAGGCACACGGCCTGCGACACGGGCGTGTCGCAGGGCGTGTCGAGGCCGTGTCGACACTCGGCCCAAGTGTCGACACTTTGTGCTCGACAGAGTGTCGAGAGTGGGGCACACGGCCTGCGACACGGGCGTGTCGCATGGCGTGTCGAGGCCATGTCGACACTCGGCCCAAGTGTCGACACTTTCGCTCGACAATGTGTCGAGACTGGGGCACACGGCCTGTGACACGGACGTGTCACAGGGCGTGTCCCGCCTGGTCGACGATCTTCGCTCGACGTTTTTCCGCGGTGTCGACACAAAGCCTGTCGACGGGTGTCGAGACTTGGCACACGGCTTGGGACACGGGCGTGTCCCAGGCCGTGTCACCTCTCGGGTTGGTGTTGGGGCCGTGTCGTTGGAGACACACGGCAGACCACACGGCCGTGTCGCTGGGGACACGGGCGTGTCGGATTGAACACGGGCGTGTCGAATGCCCGTGTCTGATTCCAGGCGCGTCGATTTGAGACGGCGAATGAGGCACACGGCCCTGGACACGGGCGTGTGCCAGGCCGTGTTCGGCCCAGGTCTTCTGTTTTCCAGGCGAATCGCAGCCATTCTTTTTCTGGTTTTGGGATCTAGCGGTTCAGGCCATCTCCTGGGGATTTAAGTCCGAAGTTAGGGTTGCAGATCCTCACTTTTTTCCAAGTCCTCTCTTTCTTAGTTCTTGAGAGAAACTAGAGCAAGGAGGAAGAAGAAGAACTCTTGGGCTGTAGGAAGGGTTTCGGAGCTCCGAATCGCGAGCCGAGTCCGGATCCGTGAAGCTTGGAGCATTACGAAGTGTTCCATCCGGCTATTTTGCCATGGCAAGGAAGAGGAGTCGGAAGGTAACGACATCTCTCCTCTCGGTCTTTAGGATGCACGTTTTAGCATCATCTAGTTTTCTTTTCTCTAATTTTTGGGCACCAAACTCTCAAATGAGAGGGGTTTTGGCTTGCCAAGTTTCAAGAGGAACTTCCGGGTCGATTGAGTCCGTCCCCGGCATATCTTTGCATTAGAGATCCGCTTCGCTAGTGGATTAGGCATGGTGGGTGAAGCCGTAGTCGCGACCGTTAGTCCGACTCGGTGATGTTGCATACGAACTAGGGATTCATAGAGATTTCCGTTGCGGCAAGATGCCGTTTGTGTTGTGGTGGTGATTGTCCCGTTTGCTTGAAAAGAGTACATGTAGTCGAACCCGGACAAGGTTAGCTCCTCGTGGTGGTAGATGGTTTCCTTGACAAGGTTAGCTCCGTATGAGAATGGAGATGGTTTCCTTGGTGGACAAGGTTAGCTCCGCACGAGTTGGAGATGTTTTCCTTGGTGCGCGGGAACGCTGCGGTACAAAGAGGGATTGCGATGTGTTTAGTCTTGGTTGTGTTGTGCCAAGGCGTGGCTATGTCTCCGTGGTCGGCTGGCTATCCCGTGACATGTGCGTCATGTGTGGAGAGTGTCCCGGCGAGACTAGTCCCCTTCTGTGAGACTGACGAGAATGCCAAGCTTGGGGCAAGCCCGGGCAAAGAGGCCATGAGCGGGTGGGGTCCAGCAAGGCTTCTTAGAATCGGTCAGTCTGTGGTTGTTGGAATCCTGACATGAGACGTCAGAGCTTGCAGGCAAGCCCGGGGCTAAGCCCACGAGCGGGTGGGGCCTTGGCAAGAATTCCATGTGGCAGCCTGTGCGCCGTGTGAGGGAGTTGTGTCTCCCTCAATGTTTGAGGCTTTATGCCAATTGGGGAAATGTGAGTACCCAACTGATGTGATGTTGTGCTAGATGCATACGGTGTAGGGTACCTTGGGTGAAGCCCGGGTGTTGCATTCATGTTGCATAGTAGGCCCTTTCTTTATATGCTCAACCAGTAGAGAACATGTTTGTTGATTGAGACATCCAAGCCTGTTTTAATGTTTTTCTATTTATAGAAATTTATATTGCATATGAAGTGCTGACTTGCAGGTTGGAGGGTTCCCCGGGGTCCGTTAGGGGCGGCCGGGAGGAGATGTGTTGTTACACAGTTTGAGGTCAGCCTTTGCTGACCCACGTTACTAATAATTTTTACAGGGCAAGGATCGCACGCAGGAGCTAGCACGCCGGCCAAAAAGGCCTAAGCCCATGAAGTGTTTTCTCTTTTGTAGCACTACTTTTTGATGATGTATGTTTGAGACTATTTTGTCCGGCTTGCATGCCGAGGTAGACTAGGAGTGCTGAGCACATTCATGTTTGATTGTACTGTTTACCTTTTGGACATTTGATGTAAGGCCTTAGGGCCATTTGTTTACTCTTTTGGGTTAGTGGATAACTTCTAGTTGTGCTTGGTTTTCCGCTGTGTTGTGCAAGTGTTTTGAGTTTGGGTAGCTATATCAACTTTTAATACTAAAGCTGTGGCGTTCGTATGTTGTGGGGCCCCGGCCGGACCCATATTATACGTCCATTACAGGGGAGGTGTTACATGGGTCACGCCCGTGACCGAGCCGTGACTGTGCATTTCCCGTGAAATCGGAAAATTTCTGAAGAAAAGGCTTGACACGCCTGGCGACACGCCCGTGTCACCCGACACGGGGCGTGACCCAAGCCCGTGTCCTCTCCTCTCGACGAATTCCGCTCGACGATCGTCGAGTGTCGACACCAACTGTCACGCCCAGTGTCACGCCCGTGACCAAGGGCGTGACCCAATTTCAGCTCAACGATTTCGACTCGACACTTTCCGCTCGACATTCGTCGAGTGTCGACCCCAACTGTCACGCCCATAGTCACGCCCGTGACATGGGGCGTGACCTTTCCAGCTGACCCGACAAGATGCTGCCAAGGACATTTGACGCAACCCGCGCCCGGTTCTACCTCCCTGTCACGCCCATAGTCACGCCCGTGACCTAGGGCGTGACTGCTGCGAACTCAGCCCGAAGTCAACTTTGCTGTCCAATCGCCAGCCGCCTTCATGAATAGTACGGTCACGCCCCCCCTACACGCCCGTGACCGAGGGCGTGTACTTTGAAATTTTTTCCTATAAATAGCCCAGTTCTGTAAGGTCCAAGGGTTCAGATTTTTGGGCCAAGTTAGTGTCTTTTTGTGGGCTTAATCCGTGGATTCTAGTGCTATGTAAGGAGATTTCTCCCTTCTTATTTCATGTTTTGTTTTGCTTTACCTTTTAGCTTTGTAATAGCTTGAAAATTTTAATAAAAATGTTAGATTTTCTCTCTTTATTTAGCATGAAAAATTCATTTGGATGGCTCACCTCTTTCCCTTTTTATCCTTGGTTTTATCTTTGTTCTTCACTTGTTCTTCATTTATGAAAAGTGTGTGTGTGTGTGTATGAGTGTAACATGCTTAATATTCATGTTTTTAACTTGTTTTCATGCTTAGGAATGTTAGGTTTTCCTCTTTACATGCCTTTGATTTTTTTTTTTCAAGTTAGGTTTTGTTTTGAAAATCATGAAATGATGAATTACAAACCTTTTCCATGTCTTCTTTTAATTTCTTCAACATCTTCACTCTTATGAGTGTGTAAAAGAGTTAAAGTTTCTTTTGTTTTTTTTTACTTAGCTTTATTTTGGAATGAAAACCTTTTTTCTTTTTTTCTCTTTTATTTCAACTTTTTTTTGCTCTTTTATGAAATCCTAGGAATGAAAATGTTGAAATTTTTATTTTCCAAAAACTTTGGTTTTTAATTTGTTTTGAAAAACTTTTGTGTTCTAAAATTGTAATTTCTTCTTTTTATTTGTTTTTGGCAAAACCTATGCTTGAAAAAGTAAAAGTTTTAATTTTTAGGTAACTTTGATTTTTCGTGAAAAGTGTGTGTGAGTGTAGGTGTGTTAACTTTTATGTTTTGATTTAAATTATGTAGAGTGTGTGAGTGTAGGTGTATAATTTTCATGCTTTGTTTTAATGCTTTCTTTTAATGCTTTGTTCAATTTTGTAGAGTGTGTGAGTGTAGGTGTTAGCTTTATTGCTTTCTTGAATTTCATATGGAGTGTGTGTGTTTGTGTGCATTTATTTCCGCCTACTCGTTAAGAGTTAAATGGCGCATCGTTTTCATTTTCAGTCCTACTCGTTTGAGTAGGACTTGTAATTTTTCTTTCTTTATTTTTCCGCCTACTCACTTGAGTTTAAATGGCCGGACCTTATTTCAGTTCTACTCGTTTGAGTAGGACTTGCAAATTTTCTTTCTTTATTTTTCCGCCTACTCACTTGAGTTAAATGGCCGGACTTTTTAGCCCTGTAATCGCATTTATTTTCTCCTACTCATTTGAGTAGGACTCGCTTTCATTTCAGTCCTACTCGTTTGAGTAGGACTTGCAATTTTCAGCCTTTATTTACCGCCCCCACTCGTTTGAGTGGGACTCGCAAATTTGAAATATGCAATTTTCTTTCATGTGTAACTTAGTTCTTTTTTTTATTTATAATTTGGAGTGTGCGTGAGTTCTCGTTTAGTTAACTTTTTAGCTTTCTAAATGTTGTTATTTTTCTTTGTCCCTTTCTTATAAACGTTTAGTGTTTAATTTCGAACTCGCGCCTCACTAAATTATAAGCCGTCCCCATACCGATGTGTGGCTAATTGCTATTAGCCTCGGCATCGAAGAGCCTTGGGACATTTAAAATGATTTATAATAATTAAAGTTCTTTATTTTCATTTTAATTTAAGCACTTAGGGTTTACCCCGGGTTTACGACGCGTAGGACCACATAATCGATGTGTGGGCCCTATTTCCGTAGTCCATATGCTAGCTAGACGAGAGGCCGTGCATATGGACCGATCACTCCTGGGTAAATAGAGTTGCGTGCATACCCTCGAGAGAGGACAAGCGTAATTCTACCGGTTTGGGTTCCCCACCCAATAGCGGGGTTCTTAGCGTAAAGCGGGCGTTAAGAGGAATCCTTCGTCGGACTAACGTTCGGTCGAATAGTCTTAACGTTTAGGTGAGCGATATCCCTAGAGATAGGTGAGCTCACATTTGTGGAACCTCCACGGCCAAGTTGCCTTATTATTAATTTGAAAACTAAGTCTTTTTATTATTAAAAATTGTTTTAGTCTTAATCCGATTCGATGCCGAGCGTTAACCCTTCATCGAATATTTTCTAAATCATTTTTTCGCTCCTTTGCTTTTTCGCCTTTTATTAAGTAAAAAAAATCCACCTTATTCTCAGTAAAATAATAGTCCTCCCGGAGGAGTAAGAATAGTCAACGCGACCCCGAGAACAATACGACCTCGGTATTCCCCCGAATATCGAGTACTACTTGCGATAGGTGCACTTGCCTACCCGAGCGAGCCCGCGGCGATCGACTCACCGAACCAACCACAGTAAGAGTCTGTTCGCGGGCACATCAAGTTTTTGGCGCCGTTGCCGGGGAATCTCTTTTCGAGTTGCTATTTCGAATTCCGGAGTCTATTAATTTTACTTATTTTCTATAAAAAAAAAAACTAAAAACTTTATTTTAAAAACACAAAAAAAAAGTTTATTTTTGTTTTATTTTTGTTTGGGTGTATGACCCGAGGACAACCCTCAGAGTCTGAATATTTAGACTTCGACCATGAGATCGAACGCTCTCTTGCGCGTATCCGATCTCATCGCCGAAATCCTTCTTTAGATCCCGAGGAATCTATCGGAGAACCCACTGTTGTAGTTATGGCCGCCCCTAACCTTCCCCCGGCGGCCGAGCGTACTATGTCTTATTACGCCCGGCCTAACCTGGATGATTCTGGGTCGAGTATTGTTCGCCCTGCGGTGGCCAATAATAATTTTGAAATAAAGTCAAGTGTCATTCAAATGGTCCAAAACGCCGTGCAGTTCGATGGACTGCCGGATGAGGACCCGAATGTCCACATGTCCAATTTCTTGGAGATATGCGACACCTTCAAGATCAATGGCGTCACTGATGAAGCCATTCGTTTGCGCTTATTTCCTTTTTACCTTAAGTCCAAAGCCAAGGCGTGGTTGAATGCCCTCCCGCGAGGATGTATCACCACGTGGGCTGAGTTGACGGAACGGTTCCTAACGAAGTACTTTCCGCCCGCCAAAACTGCAAAGTTGCGGGCGGACATTTCTTCGTTTGTGCAGAACGATCCTGAGTCTCTATACGAGACTTGGGAACGATTTAAGGAATTCCTCCGCCGTTGCCCGCACCACGCGCTGCCAACGTGGTTGCAAGTTCAAATTTTTTATAATGGGCTGAATTTTCAGACGCGTCAAATGATTGACGCGGCTGCCGGGGGTACGCTTAACAACAAAACCCCCGAGGCCGCCCAGGCTTTATTCGAAGAGATGGCTATGAACGCCTATCAATGGAACGTCCCGCGGGGATGGCCAAAGCCGGCGGCTGGTCTTTTTGAAGTGGATGCCACTGCTCTCTTGACCCTTCAAGTTGAAAGGTTAACAAAGCAGGTGGCGGAGATGTCTGCTGCCTCCTCCACTCTGCCTTGTTTTATTCCCCCTAACGTCTGCGTAGCTGAAGAGTTCGTGGACTTCATGGGAAATTCGGGTCGTCCTCCCTTCAACCCCAACAACAACCCTTATAGTAATAACTATAATCCGGGTTGGAGGAATCACCCCAACTTCTCGTGGAGCAACCCGAATAATGCTCAGCGTCCCCCTATTTCTTATGCGCCCGGATTTCTTCCTCCCCCTCCTCTTCCGAAACCCTCCCCGATGGAGGAAAATTTTTCGAAGTATATTGCGTCCAACGAGTCAAATATCCGGAACATCACCGGATCGCTAAAAACACTCGAACAACAGGTTGGACAGCTGGCGAGGATGATGTCCGAGCGCGCGCTCGGGGCACTGCCGGGAAACACGGAGCCCAATCCGCGGGAAAACGCCAACGCTATAACCCTCCATAGCGGAAAGGAGGTGGTCGATCTAAAACGGACCGACCCTCAGGTACATATTTCACCTCCGACCCCTCTTCCCCTTTCTTCGCTTACGCCGCCTTTACCTATTATAAAAGAAAAAATTATTTTAAACAAGGCTCTTCCGTATCCGCATAAGTTAGAAAACGAGCGTAAGGACGCGCAATATGAAAAATTTATTTTATTATTAAAACAAATTCACATTAATGTTCCTTTTTGCGAGGCTATCTCGCAAATGCCCAAATGTGCGAAATTTTTAAAAGAACTACTTTCTAATAAACGCAAATTAGAGGATATTTCGCATGTATCTCTCAACGCTGTCTGCTCGGCGGCCCTTACTAATAAATTGCCTGCAAAACAAAACGACCCGGGACGGTTTTCCATCCCGTGCCTTTTTGGCGATATATTAGTAAAGTACGCCTTAGCTGATTTAGGGGCTAGCATTAATCTGATGCCGTTCTCGCTCTTTTCGCGTTTAGGTTTGGGTACTCCTAGTCCTACGAATATGCGCATCCAATTAGCGGATCGCTCGGTTAAGTTCCCTATCGGGGTAGTGGAGGACGTCCTTGTCCGAGTCGACAAGTTTACCTTCCCGGTAGACTTCGTCATCTTAGATATCGAGGAGGACGCCGAGGTACCAATAATACTCGGTCGCCCTTTTCTCGCCACCTCCCGCGCACTAATAGATGTTAGTAATGGTAGCCTTCTCCTCCGAGTAGGCGATGACCAAGTTACTTTCTCTATTAATCCCTCGATGGACAATTTGTCATCGAGCGACGATTTCTGCTATTCTTTAGATACCTTTTTCGGAGATCGTTCTTCTCCCATTTTCGAGTCCGTATTTTTAAATGACGATATTTATGCGCTCGAAAATTTTAACTGCGATGAGGATACATCTATAGACTTGCCTTTCGAACCAATTGGTAAGAAAGACATAGGCATTAAAACCTCCCTAGAAGAACCGCCCATCCTAGACCTCAAACCCTTACCCGCCTCGCTCAAGTACGCTTTTTTGGGAAAAGGTGATACGCTCCCCGTTATCATTTCTTCGGACTTGAGTGATTCGGAGACTTCCGATTTATTGGAAGTTTTATTTAAACATCGCCACGCAATTGCGTGACAAATCTCTGACCTAAAGGGGATTAGCCCCTCCTTTTGCACCCATAAGATTTTCCTAAACGATAATTGCCGCAAAACAATTCAGCCGCAGCGTCGTCTTAACCCAAACATGAAAGACGTCGTTAAAGCCGAAATCATTAAGTTATTAGATGCGGGGATTATCTACCCTATTTCGGACAGTGCATGGGTTAGTCCCGTGCATGTCGTGCCCAAGAAAGGCGGTCTTACCGTAGTGGCGAATGAGCATAACGAGCTTGTCCCAATTCGTACTGTTACGGGTTGGCGAGTGTGCATCAACTATAGGAAACTTAATGACGCCACCCGCAAGGACCATTTCCCTCTGCCATTTCTAGACCAGATTTTAGAGCGTTTATCCGGTCATCCGTATTATTGTTTTCTTGATGGTTTATCGGGGTTTTTCCAAATCCCCATTTCCCCCGATGATCAAGAGAAAACAACTTTTACTTGCCCGTTTGGCACCTTCGCCTATCGAAGAATGCCATTTGGACTCTGCAACGCGCCAGCTACATTCCAAAGATGTATGCTAGCGATCTTTGGCGAGCTAGTAGAAGACATTATGGAAGTCTTTATGGATGACTTCTCTGTTTTCGGACGCTCTTTTCCCGATTGCCTTCAAAATTTAGATCGTGTCCTTCAACGGTGCGAGGACACAAGCCTTGTTTTAAATTGGGAAAAATGCAACTTTATGGTTCGAGGAGGTTTGGTCCTCGGCCATATGATTTCGTGTAAGGGGATAGAGGTGGATAAGGCCAAGATAGAAATTATAGAAAAACTTCCGCATCCAACCAACGTAAAATCTATTAGGAGTTTCTTAGGCCATGCGGGCTTTTATCGACGCTTCATTCAAGACTTTTCAAAAATAACAAAGCCGCTAACTCACCTCTTGGAAAAGGAATCACGCTTCATCTTTAGTAGCGAATGCGAGTCCGCCTTTAATTTGATAAAACAAAAACTTATCTCCTCACCAATTTTAGTGGCCCCTAATTGGTCCCTTCCGTTCGAAATAATGTGCGACGCTAGTGATATTGCCTTAGGTGCCGTTCTTGGCCAACGCGTAGAAAAACATTTTCATCCTATTTATTACGCTAGCAAGACGCTCACTTCCGCACAAGTAAATTACACGACAACGGAAAAGGAACTCTTAGCCGTCGTTTTCGCTTTCGATAAGTTTCGCTCGTATATAACGCTATCTAAAGTTATCGTTTTTACCGATCACTCCGCGCTTAAATATTTATTAGCTAAAAATGATGCGAAGCCCCGCCTTCTTCGATGGATTCTCCTCCTACAAGAGTTTGATTTGGAGATCCGAGATAAGCGGGGAGCGGAAAATCTAGCGGCGGACCACCTCTCCCGTTTAGAAAATCCAGGTGCGGAAGCGCTCGTCGAATCTGAAATAAATGACAGATTCCCCGAGGAACGCCTTCTTGCCATTAATAAATCTTCGTCATCTTCGCCTTGGTTCGCAGATTTTGCAAATTTTTTAGTAGCGCGGGTCCTTCCAAAAGAATTTTCCAGTCATCAAAAGAAGAAATTCTTTTCTGACTTGAAAAATTTCTTTTGGGAGGACCCATTTCTTTTTCGTATCTGCGCGGACCAAGCGGTTCGACGATGCGTTGCGGGTGTGGAGTGCTTACAAATTCTTAAGCACTGCCACGAGGGTCCAGCCGGTGGGCATTATCAAGCCAACCGGACCGCTCGGAAGGCGCTAGAGGCGGGCTACTTTTGGCCCACTCTCTTCAAAGACGCGCATAATTTTGTGCGCGCATGCGATAGCTGTCAGCGGTCGGGTAACATCTCTCGTCAAGACGAGATGCCCCAAAACATGTTTTTAGAGTGCGAAGTCTTCGATTTGTGGGGCATAGATTTTGTTGGCCCCCTACCTCCGTCTTTCAAAAATATGTATATTTTAGTGGCGGTCGACTACGTATCGAGGTGGGCGGAAGCGCAAGCTCTCCCCACCAACGATGCGCGAGTCGTCGTTACATTTCTTAAAAAATTATTTTCTCGCTTCGGCACGCCTCGCGCAATTGTTAGTGATAGGGGAACGCATTTCTGTAACGCTCTTATGGCTAAGACGTTAGCTAAATACGGAGTCACGCACAAGCTTGCCACCCCCTACCACCCGCAAACAAGTGGCCAAGTCGAGGTAGTAAATCGAGAGATTAAGCGAATTTTAGAAAAAACCGTTTCGCTAAATATGAAAGATTGGTCTGTTAAACTCGACGATGCGTTGTGGGCGTATCGGACGGCTTACAAAACCGCTATTGGATGTACGCCGTTCCGGTTAGTCTACGGCAAAGCGTGCCATTTACCCGTAGAATTAGAACATCGCGCACTTTGGGCTTTAAAACTCTTAAACCTCGACTCCAACTTAGCCGCTCAGAATAGAAAACTGCAACTAAACGAGCTCGATGAATGGCGTGCGAACGCTTACGAGAGCAATAAATTCTATAAGGAGCGCTCTAAGTTATATCACGATCGAAAAATCAAGTCCCAAAAATTATTTTCTCCGGGCGATCTTGTCCTTCTTTATAATTCACGCCTTAGGCTTTTTCCAGGTAAATTAAAATCTAGATGGTCCGGTCCCTTCCTAGTTGAAGAAGTTTTTCCTTATGGAACCGTACTCGTCTCCCACCCGGACAAAGGCTCTTTTAAAGTAAACGGTCATCGGTTAAAGTCTTATATAGCAGGCGACCCAGTGATCGGTTTTAGCGAAACCATAACTTTCCTCCACATTATAAACCCGCCAAAATAGTCAAGCTACACGACTATAAACAAAGCGCTCCTGGGAGGCACCCCTCGCTTATCTTTTTCGCCCTTTCCTCATTACCTTTGCTGCTTTTTCTAATAAACGCAGGGTTTCTGATCGGCCTCCCCCTCCGCATTTCAGGGAAGCTTCTCCCCCCTTCCCTTTCTTTTCTTTGTACATATTGTTTTTCCATTCTGTTTCGCATACTTACGATACAACATTGGGGACAATGTTGGACTTAAGTATGGGGGTATTTTCGTGCTTTACTTTCTGCACTTCAATTTTTCTGCATTTCAAAAAAGAAAAATACAAAAAATACATATAACAACAAAACAAAAAAACAAAAAAAAATTAAAAAACATCTTAAAATGAAACAAAAAATTTTTAAATGAAAAAAAAACAAACAAAAAAATTTAAATGAAAAAACAAAAATCCAAAAAATTTGTTTCTTGTTTTGTTCTCTTTCTCTTTTCCAAAAACTCAAAAAAACAAAACAAAAAATTATTTTGTTTAGTTTCACTTTGTATATATTTTTTGTTTTTTTTTCTCTCTCCCCCTTCCTCATTCTTGTACAAACCTTTTTCCTTTTCTCCCTTATTTTTGTACATATTATGAAAATTCTCTTAAAAAATACAAAACAAGATAATAGTTCAAAAAATTTTTCAAAATTGAGAAAAACAAAAATACAAAAAAAAGGATAATAAATGAAAAAACAAACAAAAAAAATGATAACAAAAACTATAAAAATAAAAAAAAAATGTTTTGAAATAAATAAATTAAATATTCCATACTTAACTTTTCTGCTATCCAAAAATTCTGTTCTGAGTTTATTTATATGTGAATACTATTAATTCTCTGTTTGCTACCCGTTTGTTAATTATTGATTGAAACATTTAAATAGCCGGGGTTAAGTTTTAAAGAATTCTTTATGCTTTGTTAAAACTAGCGGACTCGTTTTAGGCACTACTTCTAATTTTTCATTAATATGAGCACGTATATTATGTTAGGAAATAACGACTATAGAATTCAATTATACTTACTTTTAGCTTTCTGAAAAAAATTGGAACGTACAAATTATTAAGGTTGCTCTCAAAAAGTTTTAGGATTACAATCTAGTTTTTCTTTTTCCCCTTACTTTTCATGACCTACTTGGCATGAAAAATTTTATCCTTAAAAGATCTTATGTCAATGGGAACAAGATTTCATTCCGTAAACATAGGCACCCAATAATTTTAAAAGATTATATAGGGAGTAAGAGGATAAAATTCATTACTCCTACAAATATACATTGGGTTAATTTTTCTTATGAAGTTGAAAAACAAAAATCATATTAGGAAAATAAGATTTCATTTTCCTAATAATCCAAAAGAAGAAAAGCATGGAGGTTCGAGAAAAAATTACCTCACCTCAAATATCAAAACCCTCTTCATAAACCCACTTCCCCCTTAGCCAATTACACGACTCTAGAATTAATTCAAAAATCTTTTTGAGAGCATAATTAGTAAATTGTATTATTTCCGGTAGCACTCGTATAAGCTAGAGTTCTTATAATTCCAAACTATTTTCGTTAATCTAACCATTACAAATGTTGCCTTCTATTTGATTACATCAAGAAGTCTTTTGGCCAAAACTTTTGCGCTATTTAAATCATCTACATAATTTTAGGACTTAACTCTTACACCCAGTATATTTATTTCGATCTCTCTTATAATTGATTAAGCGATAGCCAAAACTTAGAGTTTTTTTTATTCCTTATAGATTCACCTCAAACTTTTGCTCTGGAATAGCAAAAGCCTAAGTATGGGGGTATTTGATGAACTGTAAATATGCGTATTTTTATGCACATTAATTTAGTCATTTTCATTTATTTTCGTCGTTTTTACTTATTTTTGTTCAATAAAATGTTCCTATTCTTGTAAATTTTCTCCTAACTTGTTTTATTTGATTTTGCAGAAAAATTCCAAAATCTGCCAAAATTTGGGAAGTACACGCCCGTGACACATGGGTCACGCCCGTGACCGAGCCGTGACTGTGCATTTCCCGTGAAATCGGAAAATTTCTGAAGAAAAGGCTTGACACGCCAGGCGACACGCCCGTGTCACCCGACACGGGGCGTGACCCAAGCCCGTGTCCTCTCCTCTCGACGAATTCCGCTCGACGATCGTCGAGTGTTGACACCAACTGTCACGCCCAGTGTCACGCCCGTGACCAAGGGCGTGACCCAATTTCAGCTCAACGATTTCGACTCGACACTTTCCGCTCGACATTCGTCGAGTGTCGACCCCAACTGTCACGCCCATAGTCACGCCCGTGACATGGGGCGTGACCTTTCCAGCTGGCCCGACAAGATGCTGCCAAGGACATTTGACGCAACCCGCGCCCGGTTCTACCTCCCTGTCACGCCCATAGTCACGCCCGTGACCTAGGGCGTGACTGCTGCGAACTCAGCCCGAAGTCAACTTTGCTGTCCAATCGCCAGCCGCCTTCATGAATAGTACGGTCACGCCCCCCCTACACGCCTGTGACCGAGGGCGTGTACTTTGAAATTTTTTCCTATAAATAGCCCAGTTCTGTAAAGTCCAAGGGTTCAGATTTTTGGGCCAAGTTAGTGTCTTTTTGTGGGCTTAATCCGTGGATTCTAGTGCTATGTAAGGAGATTTCTCCCTTCTTATTTCATGTTTTGTTTTGCTTTACCTTTTAGCTTTGTAATAGCTTGAAAATTTTAATAAAAATGTTAGATTTTCTCTCTTTATTTAGCATGAAAAATTCATTTGGATGGCTCACCTCTTTCCCTTTTTATCCTTGGTTTTATCTTTGTTCTTCACTTGTTCTTCATTTATGAAAAGTGTGTGTGTGTGTATGAGTGTAACATGCTTAATATTCATGTTTTTAACTTGTTTTCATGCTTAGGAATGTTAGGTTTTCCTCTTTACATGCCTTTGATTTTTTTTTTCAAGTTAGGTTTTGTTTTGAAAATCATGAAATGATGAATTACAAACCTTTTCCATGTCTTCTTTTAATTTCTTCAACATCTTCACTCTTATGAGTGTGTAAAAGAGTTAAAGTTTCTTTTGTTTTTTTTTACTTAGCTTTATTTTGGAATGAAAACCTTTTTTTTTTCTCTTTTATTTCAACTTTTTTTGCTCTTTTATGAAATCCTAGGAATGAAAATGTTGAAATTTTTATTTTCCAAAAACTTTGGTTTTTAATTTGTTTTGAAAAACTTTTGTGTTCTAAAATTGTAATTTCTTCTTTTTATTTGTTTTTGGCAAAACCTATGCTTGAAAAAGTAAAAGTTTTAATTTTTAGGTAACTTTGATTTTTCGTGAAAAGTGTGTGTGAGTGTAGGTGTGTTAACTTTTATGTTTTGATTTAAATTATGTAGAGTGTGTGAGTGTAGGTGTATAATTTTCATGCTTTGTTTTAATGCTTTCTTTTAATGCTTTGTTCAATTTTGTAGAGTGTGTGAGTGTAGGTGTTAGCTTTATTGCTTTCTTGAATTTCATATGTAGTGTGTGTGTTTGTGTGCATTTATTTCCGCCTACTCGTTAAGAGTTAAATGACGCATCGTTTTCATTTTCAGTCCTACTCATTTGAGTAGGACTTGTAATTTTTCTTTCTTTATTTTTCCGCCTACTCACTTGAGTTTAAATGGCCGGACCTTATTTCAGTTCTACTCGTTTGAGTAGGACTTGCAAATTTTCTTTCTTTATTTTTCCGCCTACTCACTTGAGTTAAATGGCCGGACTTTTTAGCCCTGTAATCGCATTTATTTTCTCCTACTCATTTGAGTAGGACTCGCTTTCATTTCAGTCCTACTCGTTTGAGTAGGACTTGCAATTTTCAGCCTTTATTTACCACCCCCACTCGTTTGAGTGGGACTCGCAAATTTGAAATATGCAATTTTCTTTCATGTGTAACTTAGTTCTTTTTTTTATTTATAATTTGGAGTGTGCGTGAGTTCTCGTTTAGTTAACTTTTTAGCTTTCTAAATGTTGTTATTTTTCTTTTGTCCCTTTCTTATAAACGTTTAGTGTTTAATTTCGAACTCGCGCCTCACTAAATTATAAGCCGTCCCCATACCGATGTGTGGCTAATTACTATTAGCCTCGGCATCGAAGAGCCTTGGGACATTTAAAATGATTTATAATAATTAAAGTTCTTTATTTTCATTTTAATTTAAGCACTTAGGGTTTACCCCGGGTTTACGACGCGTAGGACCACATAATCGATGTGTGGGCCCTATTTCCGTAGTCCATATGCTAGCTAGCCGAGAGGCCGTGCATATGGACCGATCACCCCTGGGTAAATAGAGTTGCGTGCATACCCTTGAGAGAGGACAAGCGTAATTCTACCGGATTGGGTTCCCCACCCAATAGCGGGGTTCTTAGCGTAAAGCGGGCGTTAAGAGGAATCCTTCGTCGGACTAACGTTCGGTCGAATAGTCTTAACGTTTAGGTGAGCGATATCCCTATAGCTAGGTGAGCTCACATTTGTGGAACCTCCACGGCCAAGTTGCCTTATTATTAATTTGAAAACTAAGTCTTTTTATTATTAAAAATTGTTTTAGTCTTAATCCGATTCGATGCCGAGCGTTAACCCTTCATCGAATATTTTCTTAATCGTTTTTTCGCTCCTTTGCTTTTTCGCCTTTTATTAAGTAAAAAAAATCCACCTTATTCTCAGTAAAATAATAGTCCTCCCGGAGGAGTAAGAATAGTCAACGCGACCCCGAGAACAATACGACCTCGATATTCCCCCGAATATCGAGTACTACTTGCGATAGGTGCACTTGCCTACCCGAGCGAGCCCGCGGCGATCGACTCACCGAACCAACCACAGTAAGAGTCTGTTCGCGGGCACATCAATCGACTATAGAGAGCTAAACAAGGTTACTATTAAGAACAGGTACCCTCTGCCTCGGCTTGATGATTTATTTGACCAACTGCGTGGTAGTGTCGTGTTTTCCAATATTGACCTTCGTTCGGGCTATCACCAATTGAGGATTCGGGAGTCAGATGTTCCGCGGACGGCGTTCCGCTCTCGTCATGGGCATTTTGAGTTTTTGGTTATGTCATTTGGTTTGACTAATGCGCCCTCAACTTTTATGGATTTGATGAACATAGTTTTCAAGGATTTTCTGGATAAGTTTGTGATTGTCTTTATAGACGATGTTTTGGTGTACTCTAAAGATGCGGAGGAGCATGATCGACATTTGCGACTTCTCTTGGTGACTCTGAGAGACCATAAGCTATACACCAAGCTGAGCAAGTGCGAATTTTGGTTGCCTCAAGTTTCATTTCTGGGCCACGTGGTTAATAAGGAGGGAATATCGGTGGACCCAGAAAAGATCGCTGCTGTTATGGAATGGGCGAGGCCTGTTACTCCCAGAGTGATCAAAAGCTTTTTGGGCTTGGCTGGCTATTATAGAAGATTTGTAGAGGGATTCTCTACCTTGCCTACTCCGTTGACCAAGTTGACGCAGAAGAATGTAGCCTTCATATGGGATGGCAAGTGTGAGGAGGCTTTTGAGGAACTAAAAAGAAGGTTATGTTCAGCTCCAATTTTGTCTTTGCCTACTGAAGGTAGTGAGTATGATATATATGTGGATGCATCGCATGTCGGACTGGGCTGCGTATTGATGCCGGGCGGGAAGGTGATTGCGTAGGGGTCGAGGCCGCTAAAGACTCACGAGATGAACTACCCTACGCATGACCTGGAGTTTGCAGCTATGATCTATGCACTGAAATTGTGGAGGCATTTGCTGTATGGCGCGCAGTGCAAGATTTTTACTGATCACAAGAGTTTAAAGTATGTCTTCACCTAGAAGGAATTGAATCTGCGCCAGTGGCGATTGTTGGAGTATGTGGCCGACTATGATGTTGAAATCCAGTACCATCCGGGCAAAGCTAATGTGGTGGCCGATGCCCTGAGTCGGAAGTCAGGGAAGATTTTCAATCTCTCCGCCGAGCATCTAGTGGAAGAGTTCCTTTTGATGGACATTTCTGTGGGAAGCTGCGATTCGCAGAGTAGTTTGGCAGTGGCAGAATCTTCATGGATTGCGCTTACAAGACTACATCAGAAGGTTGATCTCGATCTTCTGCATTTGTATCTTCGAGCTGAAAAAGGTGAATTACCAGATTTCTCTATAGATGATGCGGGTACCTTGAAGTACCGCGGCAAGTTTTGCATCCCCGCTGTTGGAGATATCCGGGATATGGTGTGCAGGGAAGCCCACGGATCTAGTGTTGCCTACCATCCAGGGTCTACCAAGATGTATCATGATTTAAAGCAGATTGTCTGGTGGTATGGGATGAAGGGAGACATAGCCAGATTTGTTTCTGAGTTCCACACTTGCAAGCGTGTGAAAGCCGACCATGGAGGCCTGGTGGCAAGCTGACTCCCTTGGATATTCCGACTTGGAAGTGGGAGAGTATCTCGATGGATTTCATTATAGGCTTACCGAGATATCCTAAGGGGCATGATTCAGTTTGGGTGATCGTAGACAGATTGACGAAGTGTGCTCACTTCGTACCATTTAAGATCGATTATCCGATGAGAAAGATAGCCGAGCTGTATTTGGATGAGGTTATCAGATTACATGGTGTACCCGTAAGTATCATATCAGATCGAGACTCCAGGTTCACGTCTCATTTTTAGAAGAGCCTCCAAGAGGGGTTGGGTACAGATTTGAGGTATTACACAGCTTATCATCCGCAGACCAATGGTCAGATGGAGCGAGTAAATCAGATTGTGGAAGATATGATCCGATGCTATATTCTAGACCACGGAGGAGCGTGGGATGAGCGCTTGCGGCTTATGGAATTTGCGTATAACAACAATTATCAAGAAAGCTTGCAAATGACTCCTTTTGAAGATTTGTATGGGAGGCGCTGCAGGACTCCCTTGTTTTGCGCTGAGGTTGGCGAGAGACCTTTGTTGGGTCCAGAAGCGCTCGAGGAAATGGAATCCGCTGTGAAGCTTATTCTGGAAAAGCTTCGGATAGCCCAGGAGAGATATGAGAAGAACGCCAACCGACGTAGATCGGACTTGGAATTTGCCGTGGTTTTAACTAAATTTACGTTTGTCCTAGTAGAAAGCGTGAACAACGTTGAGTGAGCTGAGTTCACTCAACGCTGTCATCCAGCGTAGGTTTTGTGGCTAAGTATTTTGGCGTCAAGTGAGTGGAGCTTACTCAACGCCGCGTCGAGTGGGCTCGACGTTTCTGCCTTGGGTTCGTGTGTTTCCTTAGGATTGTTAGTTTGACTTTTCCCTTGGAGGGGGGGGGGGTTATTGGGTGTTCGGCTAGTTTTTGCATGCCGACTCTTGGGTTATGGCAGGTGGTGGAGTTTTGGTGCCTCTGGAGGGGTGGTTATATGTGGAGAGCTGTGGCTTTATGTGGAGAGATGTGGCCACCGCCTTTTGCCCCGACTTGGGTTGGCGTGTGTGGGACCCTAGAGCTGCCACTGTTTGACCCTTTAGCCCTTTTTGAATCTGGTTTTGGTTATGTACTCAGATCCATGTTTTGATTCCTGCCATTAACCCACAAGTTAGGACTGTTAGTTCCTTTCCTATTTATGGCTATTTCTTTTGGCATATATGTATAAGTCTTGTTGCTGTTGCATGCTCTTTTGTAGGGCATGATGCTTTTATTACTCACACTTGGTGTGCTTTGCTGTTCTTGGACAGTGTTCTTTTCTTACTGTCATGTACTTTCTTTTACTGATAGAATTTTGTTGCCGAGTTGGTAAACCCTTCTTATTTGCTCATAAATATAGTGCTCTAATTACCTTTTTGATTATTTTCTTGCTGATGTGTTCTTTTCTTGAATGCCTCAGGTCCAGGTTGTAGCCAGTTCAGCGGCTAGTTCTTTTGGAGGGGCTTGCTTGTGGCCTCTTGGGTAGCTGAGATAGCTGATCCTCGATTTTTGTGAGGTATTTCTTTACCTTTCTGTATAGACATGCATACTGACCAGTGGGTTCGTGTCAGGTTGTTGGCGCCCACTGGTGGCTTCTTGCGATGTTGGGTATGAACCAAAACTGCTATTTTTGCCTATTTGTGGTTGTTTACTTGCTTCTGGGAATATTTTATGCTAGATTGCATGTTAGATATTTTTAAACCCTAAAAGCGTTACTATATGTATCTCATGCATGTCATATTTATAAAACTAAGACACTACTTTTCCTTTAGCGCAAAGACTACATTTGTTTTATATACTATACTAACCTTAGAGTCGTGCATACCATAAGTCGTCCCTCGTGGACACTTATGCTCATTTAGGGTGTCAACTCAATTTAACCAAAGTATTTTCCGCTACGTATAAATATACTTTTAATTGTGGACTAGTTGATCCACTATGCCGAGGGATACGACCATTAAATATAACTGGATTTCTTTCATATTAAACTATGATTTTCCTTAAAATCTAAGGTCTGGAGTTTTGCCTGAACGTGTGCAGTTATCCCCAGCATGAAGTGACATCACGACACGTATTTTCTCTTGCTCTAATGCGGTGTAATCGTCGAGAAAATGCGGGTTGTGACAGTTGGTATCAGAGGGAGGTTCACCCTCATCTGTTTCCCTGATCTTGTGCCTGATATGTTTTGTGCTCTTTTTTATAGCCCCTTCTTGGCTATTTCTCTCTCCTTCTTGATAGGGGTGTTGTGAGTAAAGTTTCGAGGCGAAACTTTCTTTTAGGGGGAGTGACTGTAACGCCCCCGGTTTTTTGTGTCTTGTTTGATTTTTGATTTGGCATTACGATGACGCATTTCCGGTCTTTCTCCATTGTAGAGCGTGGTCTTAGCTCTTTAGGTTCCTTGTGTAGCCTGGTTGTAGCCTGTTGGAAAGATTCCCCAGCTAGCCGGAGTCTGTTTTGGTGACTCGGTTGGGCCTCTTAGGGAATGCTTGTGTTTTGGCTTCGTGAGGTGTTAGCCCGAGTGTGAGATCGTCGGATGTTGTTTTCGACCTCACCGTTGTTTTCATGGCTTGGGTGTTTAGCTACGGTGTGGGTTTTTGTCAAAGTCCAAGATCGTTTGCTTTCACGTCGTTTCGACGATTGTTATGTTAGCTGTAATGTTTGCTGTGTTGTGCCTGGCCTGGTGTGGCCGAGATTGTTAGGCTGGTTCCTTGTTTCGTTTTTTAGCTATGGAGTTTAGCTGTTTTTTTGTGTGTATGTTTGGGTGACACGGCCTGGGCGGGGGTGACCCAGGGCGTGTCGAGCTCGGGTAGAGCTCTCGGTTGTGTGGTCGACGAAATTCGGTCGACGGGTGTTTTTGGAAGGAACACGGCCTGTGACACGGGCGTGTCACAGGGTGTGTCCCCTTCGGTTCGTCGAGCTGCGCTCGACGATTCGTTGAGCTGCGCTCGACGATTCATTGAGCTGCGGTCGACGATTGTGCGCTCGACGAATCTCGCACGATGATTCATCGAGCTGCGCTCGACGATTCATCGAGTGACGTTTGGGTGAGTTCACGCCCCCTAACACGGTCGTGCCGGATCTGACACGGGTGTATCTTGGGGCGTGACTCCTGGTCGGTGATCTGCGCTCGACGATTGTCGAGCGCTAGTTAGGTTGGTACACGGCCTATGACACGGGCGTCTCACAGGGCGTGACCCTTGTTTCGTTGAGCTAAGATCGATGATCGTCGAGTGGGTAGGTGAGTGAGTACACGCCCCGTGACACGGGCTTGTCGGACCAGAAACGGGCGAGTCACGGGCGTGTGTGGGGCGTGTTCCGTACTTTTTTCCTGAGTGCTTCCTTTTATGCCGTGAGTTGTTTTTCCTCCTCATTTCTTCATTCCCGATTCTAGAGAAGCTTCCAGCGGAAGGTATTGGGAGGAGGTGGTGTTGGGTTTTGGCCGGCGATTGCGGGAGGGTTAGAGCTCGATTTTCTCATGCGTTAGCGGATTTGGCTTGCTCTCGTCTAGATCCTTCCTTCCATGTAAGTTATTCTTGATCTAGGGCTGATTCTAGGAGTTAAGAATTTCTGATTTCTTTTTTTCTTCTCTAATCTTTGCTTTTGACCCGTAGGTGGCCGATCTTGCCGCCAAAGCCTGTTTTCGTGTTGCAATCGCTTCATCTTGGTGGTAAGGCAAGTGGCTCATTGCCCTTGCCAAGTTGACCTCTTTTTACCTAATTACTTTGCTGTATATTGTTCTTAAATTCAGCCATTTTCGATTTAGGTTGTCTAGAAATTTTGGCTAATCTCTTTCTTTTTATTATTTGCGGTTTGGTGTCCAGTGGGTAGCTAGAGATAGGGTAAGGCTGCGTTTAGTTGTAGTTTAAGTTTAGTTGCGGTAGCCTCGAGTAGATAGGATGGAAGGGAGAGTTGGAATTAAATTTCCAACTCTCTGTTTTCGCACGTTGAGATAGTTTAGGCTGCGGTTTTAACTAATTTTACGTTTATCCTAGTAGAAAGCGTGGACAACGTTGAGTGAGCCGAGTTCCCTCAACGTCATCATCCAGCGTAGGTTTTGCGGCTAAGTATTTTCTCGTCAAGTGAGTGGAGCTTACTCAACGCCGCGTCGAGTGGGCTCGACGTTTCTGCCTTGGGTTCGTGTGTTTCCTTAGGATTGTTAGTGTGACTTTTCCCTAGGGGGGGTATTGGGTGTTCGGCTAGTTTTTGCATGCCGACTCTTGGGTTGTCGCAGGTGGTGGAGTTTTGGTGCCTCTAGAGGGGTGGTTTTATGTGGAGAGCTGTGGCCACCGCCTTTTGCCCCGGCTTGGGTTGGCGTGTGTGGGACCCTAGAGCTGCCACTGTTTGACCCCTTAGCCCTTTTTGGATCTGGTTTTGGTTATGTACTCAGATCCATGTTTTGACCCCTGCCATTAACCCACAAGTTAGGACTGTTAGTTCCTTTCCTATTTATGGCTATTTCTTTTGACATATATGTATATGTCTTGTTGCTGTTTCAGGCTCTTTTGTAGGGCATGATGCTTTTATTACTCACACTTGGTGTGCTTTGTTGTTCTTTGGACAGTGTTATTTTCTTACTGTCATGTACTTTCTTTTACTGATAGCATTTTGTTGCCGGGTTGGTAAACACTCCTTATTTGCTCATAAATCTAATGCTCTAATTACCTTTTTGATTATTTTCTTGCTGAGGTGTTCTTTTCTTGAATGCCTCAGGTCCAGGTTGTAGCCAGTTCAGTAGCTAGTTCTTTTGGAGGGGCTTGCTTGTGGCCTCTTGGGTAGCTGAGATAGCTGATCCTCGATTTTTGTGAGGTAGTTCTTTACCTTTCTGTATAGGCATGCATACTTACCAGTGGGTACGTGTCAGGTTGTTGACGCCCACTTGTGGCTTCTTGCGATGCTGGGTATGAACTAAAACTGCTATTTTTGCCTATTTGTGGTTGTTTACTTGCTTTTGGGAATGTTTTATGCTAGGTTGCATGTTAGATATTTTTAAACCCTAAAAGCGTTACTATATGTATCTCATGCATGTCATATTTATAAAACTAAGACACTACTTTTCCTTTAAGGTAAAGACTAAATTTTTTTTATATACTATACTAACCTTAGAGTCGTGCATACCATGAGTCGACCCTCGGGGACACTTATGCTCATTTAGGGTGTCAACTCAATTTAACCAAAGTATTTTCCGCAGCGTATAAATATACTTTTAATTGTGGACTAGCTGATGCACTGTGTCGAGGGATACGACCATTAAATATAACTGGATTTCTTTCATATTAAACTATGATTTTCCTTAAAATCTAAGGTCTGGAGTTTTGCCTGAACGTGTGCAGTTATCCCCTGCATGACGTGCCATCACGGCACGTACTTTCTCTTGCTCTGATGCAGTGTAATCGTCGAGAAAATGCGGGTTGTGACAGTCACCACCAAAGACACAGCTGCCATAGCTGGGCACATCATCCCTACTAACAGCTTCTCCACTCGCTCCACCCACTCCTCTACCTGGATGGTCGTCTCTGTACCCCTGAAAGGGGGAGGCCTTAGTCCTCGTAATGTCGTCAGCAGATTGTTGGGTGCGGTCATCTCTCGCGGTGGCTGTGCCAGGGCATCCCGGAAAGTTGATAGTATAGCCGTCAGTGTCTGCCCTATATCTGTCTCGGCAAACGGTACGGCCGCGGGAGCAACCGGGTCTGGTGGTGGGGTGGCTGGAACGTATCCTACGGACGAGGATCCCCCGTTACTGTACTCCGGTATCTGGAGAAGTAACAAGAAAGAGTCAGTTTTTTTGTAAAAGTAGGGGATATTTGAAAAAATGACAACCCAAGCGGAAAACGACGGTGTATGGGCGTACTATCGTACAGTCTAGAATCCCTAAGCCTCTACACTAGGGTCCACCAGGCTTCCGCTGCAAGGTTCATCCCGAATCCAGCACGAAGTAAGGGAGGGAGGGATCCTGATACTGCTCCACAAGGACGAATCGTGATGGCTCTGATACGTTTGTAGTACCACCCCCCAACCTTTTGCTTGGGTCAACCGGAGGGGTACTACTTGGGCCAAGATGTCCACCCAGTGCTCTTAGGGGAAACGATCCACCCTATCCAAGCACTAGATGGCCGCCTTGCGTGGCTCGAATCATAACATTCACAACCCATCAGAATATAGCAAAAGCATTAACAGGAAACCATTGCAGATTTATATATCACATATCAAAATCACAGCAGTTCTAGGGCCGAAGAATAAGTACTTATATACGCTCGTGGGCTATACATGTGCTACATATAATGTAACACCCCAATTTTTCAGCAGGCAAATATTTGGGTGACACGGCCTGGGACACCGGCGTGTCCCAGGGTGTGTCCTGCTCGGGTGTGGAGCCGTCGCGAGTTCGACAAAAAATACGTTTGATGAAGTGTTCGGGAGGAACACGCCCCTTGTCACGGGCATGACCTAGGGCGTGACCTCCCCTGTCGACACTCGAGTTCTTTGGTCGACGAACTGCGCTCGACATTCATCGAGTACGGGGTACACGGCCCGTGACACGAGCGTGTCACAGGGCGTGTTCCGCTGTGTCGAGTCGTCGGCACTTTTCTCTCGAGTAGGTGGAAAAGTACTCGAGAAAGGGGGGTGACACGGGTGTGTCATCCCTGTGACACGGGCGTGTCCGATCCGAGTTCTTTATGTGTGTTGTAAGACATTCTGATAATGTATAAAATGTGGAGTTTTTATATGTTTAACATTCAAGTGAGGAGTTCAAGTGTAGTGTTATAGGCTTCCACTAGAATGTAATGTGTTAGGTGCACTGCGCTACACGGGTATCACTCCGTAGCTTCATCGTATGTTTTGTGGTATATGCTGTGGGTCCCCGGCCGGACCTTCTAGTATATATTATATGAACGGATGAGGTTGTTACATATAATCCTCATAAACTATCTCTACGCTGCTCGGCGGAACTCACGTCTCTAAACTCTGGTGACGGCGGGGGTACATCTGCTCGAGTAGACCTAGCTGCTGGCGTAATCTCCTGCGGCAGCGGGTCACTACGGTGCTCCACCTCCTGTAAATGGTTAATCAAATAACCATTATTCACGGAGCTAAGTGGAAACAAATCTCCTCCCCGGATCCAAATCTTGGGGACGAGCACGCACCCACCCAAAAAAAGTAAATAGCCGAAGCAAGAGAGGGTTAGCACAACATTTCATATATGAAAAGCTAGGAGCAATTACAAAAGAGTACAGTATAACCAGTAAAAGCATCAATAGTAAAAATCAGTTATAACAAGGATCTACTAGCTCATCAGCACATCAGGTTTCAAATCCTGGATTCTATCGCAGGCATTCACAGCTGCGCACATACCGTATGCATTCACAGCCGCGCACACAAACCCAATGTCGACATAGTTTGGACTGCTTCTATTCCAGCAGGGTAGCGAGCCCCGCGGGCCTCACCGATGTGTTTGTCGGTGATAGTGGCCAGTCCTGCCACTTCTAGGGGTGGTCGTACCGCACAACCCTAGGCCCTAACGTACAACCTTGTGTACTCTTGGATGTGAGCGACATCCGACGAATCATTTTGGCCGACCAGCGGAGGAAACCCAACGGGGAATATAACGGTCGGTCACCCGTGGTACTCATCTCCCTATCGCCTTGAGTCGTCAACCTTCCCGCACCGGTACGAACGATCTGCGGAAGGGACTGTCCCACACCAATTTCACCGCAAGCAATTTACAATCAATCAAACAAAGTCAAACAATATAACATCGGGTCTACGTCGGCCAGCCCTACTAGGCTTACACTTCGGGCGTTGGCACTTAGCTCTACTTTCTACAAGGAGCGTGGGAGCGATTTATTTGGGGCTAGACCTGGAGGACTACTTCAACTCCGGTTATCCCCAACTAAGGCTCGACGACTGCTCGTCAGAGTAGGACCCAGAACAAAAATAGTAAATTGCAAGAGAACAAGTGCGGTGTTTATGTTGCTTACTTAAAGCACTGGAATGAAATGTTACCAGGACGAGACTGAAGTAGCACTGAATAAGCTTGACCAGTATGCAACTGGAGTAGTACTGAATAGAAAGAAGTGAAGTAAGCCTGAACAGTACGCAACTGAAGTAGTACTGAATAGAAAGTACTGAAATAAGCTTGACCAGTATAAGACTAGAGTAGTACTGAAATGAAAGTACTAAAATAAGCTTGACCAATACGAGACTGGAGCAATACTGAAATGAAAGTACTGAAATAAGCTTTACCAGTACGAGACTGGAGTAGTACTGAAATGAAAGTACTGAAATAAGCTTGACTGGTACGAGACTGGAGTAGTACTGATATAAAAGTACTGAAATAAGCTTGACTAGTACGAAACTGGAGTAGTACTGAATTGAAACTACTGAACTGAAAAGAATAAAGGAACTGGACCAGTGCAAGACTGGAATAATCATAAAGAAAAATGTTAGTAGTCCGATCACTCCATTCAGGAGGCTTTAGTTCCATCTCCGTTCTCATGAGAGATTCAGTTCCATCTCCATCCAGGAGGCACATTCAGTTCCATCTCTGTTCTCAGGAGAGATTCAGTTCCATCTCCATTATCAGGAGAGATTCAGTTCCATCTCCATCCAGGAGGCACATTCAGTTCCATCTCCGCTCTTAGGAGAGATTCAGTTCTATCTCCATTCTCAGGAGAGATTCAGTTCCATCTCAGTTTTTAAAGGTTTTCTTGTATTACACCCATTATTAAGATCCGATTATGAGTTGGTTGCACTTTATTAATTACGACTTAATCAGATCAGGGGATTGTTAGGAGTACACCCTTATTATTCATCAAGAATAATTCACAACTCACTACTCGTACTCTCACTTTCCGAGCGTGCCCAGATCACCCGAAATTAGGGGTGCTCGACGGTTTCACAGTCTCGGAACACCCGGAGCTTGGTCATTTGCCTCGGCCACTCTCGTTGATAATATAATTTGAATTTCTTATTCAAATTAGAGAGGATAGTCGCGCGCTCCAATTTTCATTTTCGAAGAAAATGAGCGTAATAAATACCCAGCGCGATCCTAGGCTTCCATAATTTGGGAAAAATATCAAACCTTATCCTCATGATCCCAAATTTTGCTACAACCCTTGGAAGGGTCTAAAATGAGCCTAGACAAATTTTCATAATTTTTCAAAGAGATTTGTGCATTTAATTTGGCCAAATAATTTTAATTTGGGCTTTTAAAAATACCAAATCAACTCCAAAATTCTCAATTTTTTTGTGGAGGAGCCCTGAGTTAGGGGAACATTTTTCATGTTCAACACATTTTTCCTAAGAGCTTATTTTAGTCTCCACAAATAATCAACCCATTATTATAATATTATAAATATTATAATAATATAATTTATATAATATATATAATATATTATTATATATATATATATATAACAAAACTACTGTAGATCTCCTCCTCCCCCCGCGCTGTACGAAACCAGAAGCCATTGCAGGCCTTCCCCGTCGTCGGCCGGTAACCGATCGGTCGTGGCTCCGCTACCGGCCATCCCGAAGGTGGTGGGCGCTCCCTCCGGCAGTGGTCCGGCGGCCTGCTGCCGCCGGCCGCCCCCGGAGCCATTTTTTTAAATGAACGAGAGGGGAGGGGGGTGACGGAGGCGGAGGCCCGGCGGTCGGGAGCGCCATGCAAGTCGTCCTAAATGGAGAACGAGGATGGAGAAGGCTTCCACCTGTATTTGATGGGCTCGGGAGGGGCCGGCTTGGTCGGCCATGGCTCAAGGTGGTGGTGGAGGGGGAGGAGCTCCTCGGGTTGGCTTTTTCCGGCCACTAGGGCTCCGACAGAGGGGGGGGAGCAGGGGGAGGTGGCTGCTCAGTGAGCTGTGAGGGAAAAAGAGGGGGGGGGGGTCCTTTTATAGGGAGGGGGAGGGGGAGCTCCCTCCCTTCGGGTGGTGTGGGACTAATCCCTCCTTAGGGAGGGATTAATCCCACCGTCTAGCTGTCTAAGGATAGCTGGAGGTCTCTCATATTCCCCCATGTGGGGAAAAATGAAGAAATTCCCTCATGGGCGTGGGCTTTTAGGTGGGAAAGAGAGAGAGAGAGAGGGAGAGAAGAGTGGGATAGGTGGGCCTCCATTTAATTTAGGGAGGCTTGCTGGTTGGGGGGCCCATGAAAAGTGTGGGGGCATATGGGTCATCCTCCTTTGGAGAGGAGGTGAGCCCCTCATTTGGAGAAAAATCCAAAAAGTAGATTTTTTAGGAGGGTTTTGACCAAGTCAACCCTGTGGTGGGTCCCCATTGCTGGTCAAGGTCAAAGTGGGTCCAAGTCGTCGAGGTCGGGTCAAAGTTTGAGTATCGTGTCACAATTGGTGTGCACACGCTTTTCGGTGCACGACTATGCTTGATTTGACCACGGGTTGACCAATTGTCGTCGAAATTGGCCAGAACGACTTGGGTATACTTCGTATTGACCACACGAGTCCAATGCCACTAACTGGAGTCGAATCGGAGTCCGTTTATCGAAAGTCCGAAATTTGCGCGTCGCAGCGCGTTAAAACGGTCAAAGTATCCAATTTTGTCGTTAGATCTCAGATTGTGACGCGACGAGCTCTGATGCGCTCTTATTGACTATACGAGATCACAAGAACTGACAGAACCCGATTCGGAGTTCTGTAGCTCGATATCCAAAATCTCGCTCTCGTTGCGTTTTACGAGGAATGGTCACATCCACTATATGACCTCGGGGTCCAACTGAATGAGTTCTGATGTGCTCGTATTGACTATACGAGGCCACAGGAACTGACAGAACTCAATTCGGAGTTATCTAGCTCTATTTCCTACCTAGGTTTATTTCCCACCGGGTCATGGGTAGGGTTCGAGCCACTGTTATTGGGCCCACTAGGGCTTGGTGGCCCAATAAAAGTCGGGATGTTACAACTGAGACGGTGCTTGCGGTGTTACAAGCACAGCCTACTAGGCAGGTATGGCTTGCAGGGGTGCCAGTACGGTTTGGTGCAAGACAAGAGCATGTTGAAGCTGTGGTGGATGAACAAGCAGCATACGTGAAATTGAAGTGTTTCATGGAGTTTCATCCACCTACCTTTGGCGGGATGGGTTCCCCAACGCAGGAAGAAGATTGGCTTGCAAGAGTGAAGAGGATCTTGGTAGCAATCCAGACTGTGGAGGCGCAGAAAGTAACATTTGCCACTTTTATCTTGGAATGCGATGCGAGGCTTTGGTGGGATGAAGTGGAATTGAACTACTTGTCTGGTCGAGGATTGGAAGAGATATCGATCGAAGAATTCTCACGATTATTTTTGGCCAAGTACTTGCCGATGTTGCAGCGGATTGCGATGGAGAATGAGTTTCAATGTCTGGTGCAGGGTGCGAGTGATATTGATGCGTACCTGCATGAGTTTACCAGGCTGCGGCGCTATGCGGGGTCTACCTTCGATGAGTAAGCGCGAAAGACGAATCGATTTTATGAGGGACTGCGCGATGAGTTGAGGTTGGCACTCCCGAGTTCGGTGAACCAAGGCTTCCAAGCGTTGGTAGATACAGCCAGTACGCTGGAGAAAGATTTGAAACGGGTGCACGATAAGAAGAGCCTGGCAGTGGAAAAGCCGGAATTCAAAGTGCCATAATCGGAACTGTTGGAACCTCAATCATGATTTGGGCAAGGATCACTATTAGGTTTGCTTAGACTGACCCAAAATGTATAGTCAGGGTCATAGGTTTATTTCTTTTGTCTAGGCCAAGAGTCAACATCACATGGATCAGCCTACAACAGCCTGTCAGAGACTCAGCAGAATTGTGTCGACACTTTGAAGAAGCTGTGTCGACACCAGTAGCAGAATTATGTCGACACCCAGAGAGGCTGTGTCGACACCCAGAAGATTTGTGTCGACACAACAGACTATCAGTCGACCCAGATAATATTAATCGACACTAGCTCAGTCGACATAAAAAGGATTTGTATCGACACCACAGAACATCTGTCGACACAGTTTAAAGAAGGAAAATTCTCAGGTCGACGATTGTCATGCTCAGCTCGACGATCTCAGAGTTAATCTCTGTACTGAGCTCGACGAACTTAATGTTCAGGTCGACGAATTTTGTAAGGAGCTGAGCTCGACGAAATCCAGATGAGCTCGACGAACTCAAAGCTCAGGTCGACGATCGCTGAACTCAAGAAAGCCAGACATCTGCTCGACGAACATAGAAGCTAAGCTCCGGTCGACAAAGACAGATCTTAAACAAGATATTCAGCTCGACAAATCTAGCTGAGTTCGACGAATGTCAAACTCAGGTCGACGATCGATGAACTCGACGAAAGTTCAGGTCGACGATTTCTGTGCAATAGGTAACAGTTGGCAGAATTTATTGAGGATTAATTACATTCAACATTCCCAGTGAAAATAGCCGTTCAAACGGACAATTATAGAAGAATTAAGTGAGGATCAATTTTCAAAGTATCTTCACTCTCGGGAATGTTTCTTCTATCATCAAGTCTACGGAATTCAAATACAGGGAAGAAGATAGAACAAATATATACAGTATACAAAGAACCGAATATATATACAGAGAGAGGAGATGAATAATAATATAGAATAGAACACACATTCAGACGATTAAAAGAAAAACTGTCTGCATCATACATTCTCTTGGCTCTCTCTCTCAGGATTTGGACACAAAGTAGAAGCCAGAGGAAGGAAGCAGATCAGCTATAAGAAGAAGAAGAACAATCAAACAATATCAAGAGTATTCTTCTTCCTTATCTCTGCAGGACAACTTCAAGGATAACAAACAACATATCAGTCAGAAGCTCCTGAAGATTCCTCTGGTCAAGGCTCATAGTCTGAAGGCCTATCACCCTGTGCAAAGCTTTCAAGCCTGAACCCCTTTCAATCTCAGGGGGAGCTTTGACAATATCTTTGAATCCACATAGTCTTTTCAGTTGTATATTGAGAAAGAGAAGACTTCCATCACTCTCTTCCCCCTCCTGTATAAAGGGTTGTCATCTCCCTTCAAAAGTGATTCCTGGTTTTTGAGCACCTGATCAAAAGCTCATTGGTGATAGGACACCTGATCAAAAACCTATTGGTTTTTAGGCACCTGATCAAAAGCCTAAAGGGTTTCTAGATCTACCTGAAGCAGATCTTGTGGTGACAGGGCATCTGATCAAAAACCTGAGTGGATTCCTACCAGGGTGGTAGAAGAGTGGATGTACCCAGGTTGGGGAACCACTATAATATTCTTGTGTCGTCTGGTTGCCCCTTTTCTTCTGTTCTTGCTGTGCTTGTGACTTTAGGACTGCTGTGGTTTTATTACTTAATCTGTTTGTGCACCAGTACAACAAAGGCTATCATAAATTTTATTATTGCACATATACTCTATTCACCCCCCTCTAGAGTATAGTAGATCTAACCCTAACTTTCAATTGGTATAAGAGGAGGTTCCTTTGGTTGTACAAGATAACCCTTGAACCAAAGATCCTTTGTTAGATCTACACTTTTATTTTATTTCCCTTTAGATCTTATACACAGCATTAGCCCAGAACATGGACTATGCAAGCACCAGACCTCCAGTGTGAAACCTATACAGGTTTGCCATCTGGAAGACAAGAATCAGATTGTATATGAACTCTATTGACGAAGATATATACAATTCTATTTTGACAGGCCCCCCTCAAGATTCAACATCTTCAAATACAAATGCGGTCCTATCATCTCAATGGACAGATGCCCAGAAAAAGCTAAAGCTTGCTGATGTCAAAGCTATGAACATATTGGCTAAGACCATGTCAGATGACATCTTTCAGAAGGTGGCTGAGTGCACCTCTGCAAAAGCAATCTGGGACTCACTAAACCACATGGTTGCTGGCTCAACAGATGAGAGGAAAGATAGAATATCAAATCTTATCACTTAATATGAAAACTTCAGAAAGCATGAAGAAGAAACAGTTGAAGTGATGTACAATAGGGTTAGCTCCATCATCAGTGAGCTGAGAACCTTGGATAAAGAAATCACATTGACTGAAGTAAATGACAAGATCCTAATGTGCTTCCCAAGCTCATGGGATACCAGGATTTGGCCAATCAAAGAGGCCAAAAACTTGAATGAGATTTCAACTGAATCTCTCCTGGGAAAGCTCAAATCTTATGAGCAGCTAATCAAGAAAAGAGAAGTAGTAGAGCAAAGAACTCCTCCTCCAATAAGAAGAGAACACATCATTTCTTTCAAGGCTGCTGAGACGACAGTGGCTGCATCAACAAATGAAGAACTGATGAGCCTGTTTGCTAAAAGATTTTATAATATGGCAAAGAAGGACTTTAGAAGGGAGTCATCCAGAAATGACAGCAAGCCAAGATATGACCAAACCCCTACTAGAGAGAAGGAATCAAGAAGCAAGCATTACTGTAAGCCCTCTTCCAGCAAGCACAAAAAGAAGGACAAAGGATTTGTGGCTGAAACATGGAGTAACACAGAAGATGAATCCACATCTTCCAGCTCCAGTGAAGAAGAAGAGGAGGCTAAGGCAAAGGAATTTTGTCTGATGGCAATCAATGCATCTTACAGCAACTATGATAGAGAATCTGAATATGATGGAGAATCAGATTCTGATGAAGAATCAGTAGATCAAGTAATCTCTAACCTTGATTTTTCTTCAGAAAAATTTAAAACTGATTGCAGGTTATTATGTAACAATTTTCAGAAAATCTTAGTTCAAAATAATTCGTCGACCGGAGATCGATGAAATCAATAATATTCGTCGACCTCAGATCGACGAACTCTGAACGAAGATTTTGACTTGAACTATTCAGGAATCTGTGCTCGACGAAATGAATATAATTCGTCGAACAGAGATCGACAAAAATGGACCACAGAAAACAACCATTATCATTCTGTGAACAGAGATGGAAGATCTCATCCAACATCGTCGAACTCAGTTCGACGATCCAACCCGAAATCATCGATCCCAGATTCTATTAACAGAAATTTTTGTTCTTTTAAAATTTATCATCAAAGTTAGCATTTTAATAATCCTTTCACTGAGTGGATAATCCCTCCTAGAAAATATCATCCACTTGGATACAAGTATCAACCTAAATGCTCTTTTATTTCTAATTATTATCAAAACGAACAAGGACCCAAGGTAATCTAGGTCCAGAACTCCTAACATCTCCTTGCAGGAAAAAGATACATTTCCAGCCAATATAGAGGACAATTCAATGGCTGAAGAGAGAGGCTGTTTACTCTCTAAGTTATGATCCTAATCAGATTTGGGCAAGGCAAAGTAATTTCATGGCAATTCAAGCAGGAACACTATCTTCTCAAATCTCTGCACTCTCTGCTGCCCCCATCTTCATTTAGGGGCCTGGCTCCAGTGCTTACTGCCACCAGGAAGGGGGAGATGCTTGTAAATGAAGCTGCAGAAAATTTCAATAGTAACAGCAATTCGAAATTTCAATAGTAACAGAAATTCCAGCAATAGCACCCGTAGCAACAACAGATTATAATGATACAGATTTGGGCAAGGATCAACAACAGCTGTAATAGCAACAACAACAACAGTAGAAGTACATGATCCAGATTTAATTGTATTTAATTGCCTTGTATTTTACTTGTATTTATGTACATAGTGTCCTCACCCAAATAGGTGGAGATTGTTGGAACCCCAGTCATGATTTGGGTAAGGATCACTATTAGGTTTGCTTAGACTGACCCAAAATGTATAGTCAGGGTCATATGTTTATTTCTTTTATCTAAGCCAAGAGTCAACATCACATGGATCAGCCTACAACAGCTTGTTAGAGTCACAGCAGAATTGTGTCAACACTTTGAAGAAGCTGTGTCGACACCAGTAGCAGAATTGTGACGACACACAGAGAGGATGTGTCGACACCCAGAAGATTTCTGTCGACATAACAGACTATCAGTCGACACAGATAATATTAGTCGACACTAGCTCAGTCGACACAAGAAGGATTTGTGTCGACACCATAGAACATCTGTCGACACAGTTTACAGAAGCAAAATTCTCAGGTCGACGATTGTCATGCTCTGCTCGACGATATCAGAGTTAATAACTGTACTGAGCTCGACGAACTCAATGTTCAGGTCGACGAATTATGTAAGGAGCTGAGCTCAATGAAATCCAGATGAGCTCGACGAACTCAAAGCTCAGGTCGACGATCGCTCAACTCAAGACAGCCAGACATCTGCTCGACGAACAAAGAAGCTAAGCTCCAGTCGACAAACACAGATCTTAAACAAGATATTCACCTCGACGAATCTAGCTGAGTTCGACGAATGTCGAACTCAGGTCGACGATCGATGAACTCGACGAAAGTTCAGGTCGACGATTTCTATACAATCGGTAACAGTTCGCAGAATTTATTGAGGATTAATTACAGTCAACATTCCTAGTGAAAATAGCTGTTCAAACGGACAGTTACAGAAGAATTAAGTGAGGATCAATTTCCAAAGCAGCTTCACTCTCGGGAATGTTTCTTCTATCATCAAATCTACGGAATTCAAATACAGGGAATAAGATAGAACAAAAATATACAGTACACAGAGAACCGAATATATATATACAAAGAGAGGAGATGAATAATAATATAGAATAGAACACACAGTCAGACGATTAAAAGAAAAACTGTCTGCATCATACATTCTCTTGGCTCTCTCTCAGGATTTGGACACAAAGTAGAAGCCAGAGGAAGGAAGCAGATCAGCTATAAGAAGAAGAAGAACAATCAAACAATATCAAGAGTATTCTTCTTCCTTATCACTGCAGGACAACTTCAAGGACAACAAACAACATATCAGTCAGAAGCTCCTGAAGATTTCTCTGGTCAAGGCTCATAGTCTGAATGCCTATCACCCTGTGCAAAGCTTCCAAGCCTGAACCCCTTTCAATCTCAAGGGGAGCTTTGACAATATCTTTGAATCCACATAGTATTCTCAGTTGTATATTGAGAAATAGAAGGCTTCCATCACTCTCTTCCCCCCTCCTGTATAAAGGGTTGTCATCTCCCTTCAAAAGTGATTCCTGGTTTTTGAGCACCTGATCAAAAGCTCATTGGTGATAGGGCACCTGATCAAAAACCCATTGGTTTTTAGGCACCTGATCAAAAGCCTAAAGGGTTTCTAGATCTACCTGAAGCAGATCTTGTGGTGACAGGGCACCTGATCAAAAACCTGAGTGGATTCCTACCAGGGTGGTAGAAGAGTGGATGTACCCAGGTTGGGGAACCACTATAATATTATTGTGTCGTCTGGTTGCCCCTTTTCTTCTGTTCTTGTTGTGCTTGTGACTTTAGGACTGTTGTGGTTTTATTACTTAATCTGTTTGTGCACCAGTACATCAAAGGCTGTCATAAATTTTATTATTGCACATATACTCTATTCACCCCCCCTCTAGAGTATAGTAGATCTAACCCTAACTTTCAGGAACAGACGGAGATTAGGAGATGACACAAAAAAATATTCAGGCTTGCTGAACCTACTCCTTCGATTGTTTGTTCGGGGGCAACCTATGGGTAAGAACGTGCTGAGACACACACATGTTTTACATGCAGAAAGCCGGGTCATATAGCCCGTTATTGTTGGAGCGGCCCTCCAAGGAGTGAGAAATGGACAGGTGAGTCTTACGAAGAAAAGGGTAAAGTAGTGACCGAGTCATCTGCACCCTGGAGGCAACTGCAACTGCATAATCTTGAAGTGCAAGAGCCTCAAAGTTCAATCGGTGAAATACAACCTCGAGTGTTTAGGTTGGAACTCCCAGAGGCTATTAAACGCCTTATGAAATATGATGCGGGTGAACCGAAGTAAGAATGAAAGGGTGAACTATATGACTTTGGTGATGTAAATAGATGTTGTATATGATGTTGTATATATGGAATGAATAATGCGATGTTTGCGTACACCTCCTTTTGTCTAGATGATCGATCGATCAAAGTGTATGTTACGTGATGTTTGGATATATGGTTTTATGGGTGTACATATGATGGATGTATGTTTAGTTGGGATAAAAGTGATGAGTATGGTGTGTATGCGTGTATGCATGACCTGTTATGATTTGCTTTGTGCGATGCCATGGGGCGAGACAAGCTGCGGCCTCTGAACTCTAACTCGGATCGTTTTGCTATGAAATGACGTGGTTATGTGGATTGTATGGCTGAGCGAAATTTTGGGACGAAATGTTTTGAAGGAGGGGTGATTGTAACACCCCAAATCCCAATTTGTGTTCAGGTTGGGTGACATGGCCTAGGACACGGGCATGTCCCAGGGCGTATCGTGCTCAGGTTGAGTGGCCTCTCGAGTGCTCGATGAAATGCACTCGAGAAGTTCTCAAGAGGGCGTGTCCTCCTCGGGGTCGTCGAACTCCACTCGACGAATATACGACAGGGAGTGTCTGCAGCCGTGTAAGGGTAGACGGCCGGTGACACGGGCATGTCACTGGCCATGTCCTGCTCGGGAGTAGCCAGGGCTGCGTGTGCTAGTGGACATGGGTGTGTCTTGGGGTACACGACTGGGGACACGGGCGTGTCCCAGGCCATATCCCGCTCGGGTTAAGTTCATGTTGTGTTATGTGAGGAACACGGCTTCTAGACACGGGCGTGTAGGATGTGACACGGGCCTGTCACACAGCCGTGTACTATTTGGGTTTGAGTCTGTTGTTTGCTGCTTAAGGGACACGTACTGTGACACGGGCGTGTCACAGTGTGTGTCAGGCCGTGTTCAGCCTTTTCTGGGCAAATCAAGGCCGTTCGTTTCCCTTATCCTAGATCCAAGGGTCCAGGCCCTTCCCTGCTCATTAAAAGGCCGAGGATGGATAAATTCTTCTTCATTCATGCTTAGCCATTCTATTTCTAAGGGATAGATAGAGGAGAGCAAGGGAAGAAGAAGGGAGGAGGAACCCGGCTGCTGGAGGAGCTGCGAAGTGCGAAATCAAGATCCGAGTTCAGATTCGTGGAGGCAAAGACGTGGCAGTGATTTCCATCTGGCTAGCTCATGGCTCCAAAGCGATTGTCAAGGGTAACGATGTCCTTCTTGGACAATCAAAGTCCTTTCTTTATGCATATGCATGGAATCCTCCACCAAGAGGTGGACCTCGTAAGTGATTCCAAGTTGAGTCTGCATCTAGAGCCGAAAGTGTGTAGTACGACATGGACATGCTGTGTGAAGCCCATCCAGATGGTTAGTCTTGATTGGTGATGGTTATGTGTGAACCGGAGAAGACTCTGTGTGTTATGTGTATGCTTGGAATTGTGAATACTTAGAAAGCTTGGGATGAGCTCTTGGTTTGTATGTGCTGAATTGGAAAGCGGCTCTGCTAGAGCTGTGTTGTGGAAGGTCAATTGGTGGCGAGCCTTGCTGCACCACAATGGTGGGTCAATCTGAAGGTTTATGGGAGTTCGATTGGTGGCGAGGCTTGCTGCACCACAATGGTGGCTCGATCAGAAAGCTTATGGGAGATCGATTGGAGGTATGACTTGCTGCACCACAATGGTGGGTCAATCTACGTGCTGGTGGGAGATCGATTGGTGGCACGACTTACTACACCACAATGGTTGGTCGATCTAAATGTTCATGTTTGCCGTGAGGTTAGTATGTTTGAGTGGGATGGACGGAATGTCGCCAGCCTGTGAGATTGGGGACTAGGACTGGCCAACCAACAAGTTATAAACCTCTGATCGGTGGTGGGCAACGGGTATATCTGGTACACCAATAAGGTGCCCTGAGTTCACGGAGCGTCTGGCGGAGACCGGCGTTTGTGATACTGTTGTGCCTGAGAGCACTTGTTTGTGATTGGTAGATATTATGCAATGCATATAGGGAAGGAACCACTGCCCTGAGTAAGGGGTAATGTCGTTATAATTGGTCAGCTAATGTTGATCGTTGCTTTGTTTACCACTCTTGGGGTGGATGTCTAATTGCAGGTGCTGATGAATTGATTTGATTTGAGCGGAATGAAGATTTGCTGCTTAAAGGCCCTCGAAGGCCGTGCAAAGAATTCTTCGATTTCATGTGTGGCTGGCCTGCGTGCTGATGTATGAAGCTGTATATTTGTAAAAGTGTAACTTGTAAGGCCTTAAGTTCGTGAGCGTGTGTGTTGTATACATTCCTGGTTTATATATAAATATTGCGTTTATAAATTTAGTGGACATTCATGTGATTGATTTCCTATAACTACAATGTTGCGCTAGAGTGATCTGAGTTAGGGTGCGAGTAGAACAAGATTTGATATTCACACTTAATTCCGCAGTTTGTCTATGAAATATGGCATGGGGCCCCGGTCGGACCCACCGTTATATTCGATGGGATGAATGGGGGCGTTACAAAGGGTCTTGCAGCCTACAGTCGGTGAGAAATAATCATAGTCTGCCCATAGTCACTCCAAATCTGCAGCATACTCCTGAGTCGTGCGATCTCCGTAGGATACAGTCTCAATATCCCGCTCGATGTGAAACAGGTACATGTTATTGTCGACTCCTACATAGAGCCTCTATAACTTCCCCCAAACATCTCTTATAGTCTCTATGTCATCCATCGTGATAGCGATAGATGCGACCAACGAGTTTAGAAGCCAGGTGTGTAATAGACTGTGTAGTCTTCCATTCATTATACTCGTCTGAGTGCTTCTATGGCTCTCTATTCTCGCCAGTTAGATAGCCATCCAGGTTCCTTCCGGAGAGTGCCCTTTTCACTAGACGCGTCCAACTTAAGGATGTAGTTGGTCCGTCGAGCTTCAGCTCCACAGGGGGAGATCCAGCTTTATTAGAGGCGACGACGACTGAGCCAATCCCTCGTCTTCTGACATCCGCAGCAAATTCAAAGAACACTTTTAGATCAGCATCCTCCATTTTGGCAACTAATTCTCCACGAGTAACCCGTAAATCTGCTTGACCATCATGTCGCACTAGATTCCACGTTCACCATAGAGACACACTTACTCCCGATGTTAATTCCTTACCAGAAGAACAGAGAAATGATGAGCCAAAGGTTCTTCACAAAATCGGAACTTACAAATGGTGTCTCGTCTCTCCGCTTCTTAATCAAACGACAAAACGTTGATCGAGCCTCAGACTACTTATCTCAAACGGAGAAGGAAGATGCAACCCCCATGCAATCGGAATCCAGGGAAGAAGGCCTTTGAAAAAAATACACAATCTTGTAATCTCGAGCTGCACAATCCTGTGTTGCGTAATGAGCCCTCTTATCACACTGCGTGATGCGCAATCTGGCTTACTGTCGCGTTCCTGTAATCTGCAATCCATCTATGTGCAATCTCGCGATGTGCTATGCGAAATACCTCGTGTTGTTGCATTCCCGCAATCCCGCAATGTGCTATCCCGCGATGCGCAATCCCGTGATGCGCAATCCTGCGATGTGCAATCCCGCGATGCACAATCCCGCGATGCGCAATCCCACATTGTGCGATATGTCGTACTCCTGCTTTACCGCACTCCTGCGATGCACCCTCTTTTAGCGACACAACACTCCATCACCGACAACATGGACTTCGGCGGTTACATGATTCATTCCGCTCACTACCGTAAAGGAAATAAAATTTATTTGGGGGTAACTAAATTCCTTTAATCCGGTGTCGATGATCACATCCCTCTCCCGCAATCTTTTATTTATTTCTTTCTGAACCTAGCTCTGATACTAAGTAGAAAATAGGGAATACAAGCATATTATTCACTTGATTACATTACATTAACACATATCTCCCCTATACACATAAGAGGGAGACCAAAAAAAAATTATGTGATTTGAGACTAATACCAAAAGGAGGAGGCCGCAAATGGCACACCAATTTGCACCATATACGCACCAAATTCCTAAGGTTTAAAAAGTTGGTGGATGGAGGCTCAATACCAGAGTGATAGTAGAATATTTGGTGCGGTGATTCTTTATGAGTGGATGATAATAATTTTTTTGTAGTTTGTTTTATGGATTTTTAATGTTAGTTAATGTTATTATTTGTAGAGAAGATGAGAGAAGCTCGGTTAAGATGGTTCAGACACGTAGAAAGGAGACCATTAGAGGCACCTGTTAGGCAATGTGAGAGTTTATCCACTAGGCATGTTAAACGGAGGAGGGTAAGACCAAAAAAGACTTGGAATGAAACCATAAGGAAAGACATGATGTACTTAGACAGTAGTGAGATTATGACTAAAGATGGGGTGCAATGGCGACAAAGGATCCATAATATAGTCAACCTCACTATGGTGGGATAAAGGCTTGAGTGTTCTTGTTATTGTTGTCGTTAATGTTGTGATTTGTATGTTCCATAAACATTTATTTTTGCTGTAGTTTGTAACGTGGATTTCAGGTTTTTTGATGTTGTGTTATGCATGCTTTTATCTATGCTATGGAACATGTTTACTAAATGTTCTTATGTTATTTTACGAGCATTGTTATATGCAGATCAATATTGACTATATGCAGACCAATATTGGTTATATGCAAGCTTTTATGACATACAACTAAGAACAAATTGAAAATTATTACGTGCAGATATTTTTATTATAAGAATTTTCTTGTTTAAACATTATAAAATATATTCTTTTCATAAAATGTCTTAGACTAAAAAAATATTAATGCAATGACATTTAAGATCATTTAATTCATCCTCACCATGTTTTTTTGCAAACATCACAAAAAAGATATTTTTGTTTTGAATTGTAAGGTGATAGCAAACTTCTCCAACAATGGCAAATCGCAAATGTTTCCTATACATTAATATATAACGGGTATGCTCTCTTCTAAAAAGAGCAACTTCAATCCCTTAAAACATCAACAAATATGAAGACCAGGGATGACATACAAAGGAATCAGGGGCTATCGTTAGAAAGTACCACCATGAACGCACTATATGATGACTCCGGATAGAGTAGCTACCTCGAATGCTGCACTATGAGCTCGTCTTCTGCTCCCATCTTGGCCAGCCTCATGATCCACTCCCTTCTTGGCCTTCCCCTCAAAATCTATGGGAAGAATTTTCGTTCCTAGAATCACAAGCGAGGATGAGAGATCTGTGAGCAAAGGACGCACCTGTCGACCACAACCATGTTGAGCTTGAGGGCCTTGTGGGAGGAGAGGAATCTGTAGAGGGATAATGCCATTGGACGAGAGCTCGTCGAAGGGGGTGTACCCAGGGAAAGGGGATCAGCAGCTCTATGGTGTTCGTCTAAGGGAAACCACACGAGGAATTGTCAGAGGCAATGAAGCTAGAGAGGGGTGTCATCGAAGGGAAACTAGCCGGAGAGGGGTGTTGCCAGAGGCGGGGATGTGTCGGACGACAAATTTTTAGGTACACGTGGGTATATGGAGGATGGTGCCCATGATGCATTGTGAGCCGTCCGATCAACAAAAACTTATATCCATTTTTAAATACCTTTTGCTCCCTTTAATGCTGACGGTCAGATCTCACATCCAACGCCCAAAAATGTATTGCACCTAAAGGTACGTGCACGTGGGTACCTAAAATCTTCTCGTGTCAGACAAGCAGAAATGGCGTAAGCAGGGGTTGGGCCAAGCGGAACCTAGGTTGGGAATGAAAGTTCAATATTAGGAGGTTAGGTCTGCATATAGTAGTTTTGTGAGGCAAAAAAAAAATCAAATAATATTGGTTTGCAAAATAATATAAATTGGTTTAAAATGATTGGTATAGCTGCATGAGAGCAAGAGCAATTTTAGCATTCAGCGGATGCTCAAAGATGTTTTTGAAAAGTCCTGGATGCTCTAATAAAATTTCCGATGGAAATTGTGGCACCCACGGATAGACCTTTTAGAGATATCATTACAAATTTTGAATAATGCAAGTTACATATGACATTTCAAAGACTATATTGAGCAATCAATGATACACTGATCTGCATCTTCCTGTCGAACAAAAATTTTCTATATTAGGGGACATGGATCACCTTGTCATAATATTATGGTCGTATGTGACTTCAATATGTGTTTCACATATATCTTGGATTGATGGGATGGTTCAACGCATCAAAGTCAAATTTTTAATTAATGCAATTATAAATCAAAACATTAATTTTTAGTATCATCCAAAAGGTAATTAATTTTTATTGCATATACATTGTAGATTGTTTTAACATGCATATCATAATTCCATTCAGACAAATATTATATAGTTGATAGGGGTTATCCACCACATAGGATATTCAACTCAAAATATGAAGCAATATTAAAAATATTTGTGTTTGATATCAGCCAATAACATGGAAAATAATATTTTGACAAAATATTTTGTATAATTACATTTCCCCCTAAAACCACATCACCAATGAAATGGGGTATAGTTTTGAGAGGCAATGAAAATTTGTAATCACCATAATGCCATTACAGAATTACATTCGCAAACATTCATCGCATCTAGAGATTTTAAAGCATGTGATGAAGATTAGATATTAATTTATCCTGAAGGTAATGAAATCAGACTAGGACAAGCACAAAGTATTAGTTATATGGGTTCGAACATAGATTCTACTGTAGAGTCTAGTGCATGTGTAGCAAAAATGCCTGCAAAATGTGAGGGTGTCGCTCAACAATATTTTGAAGCTCATATATAGCAATCATATGGAACCGAACTATTTAAATATTATAATATATTGTAGATTATTGTAATTATCAACGCACTTTTTATTTTATGCGCTATATAGGAGTATCAAGGTGCTTGGTTTTGGGTGGGAAATGGGACTAAATAGGAGTTAGGCGTTTCATGGTGCTGGAAGATTTTTCCAGATCCTGGAACAGTCTCCTAAATGGGCAGAACAACCGAGGTGCAAGGGGCAAAGAAATCCAGTCATGTTTTCGGGGATTGGGAAATATCGAGTTATGGAATGTAAGACCCCTTTTTTCCGTCACAACCAGGTCTTACGCCCAGAATCACTATTTTGCGGTGACACCAACACACAGGGTGGTCGTCACTACAAAACGCTGATTCTGCTGGCATTAGTGATCACCAAAGAAGTAGAAAAGAAATGGGTTTAAGCCCGGTACATGTCTAATATAAATAATATCTCTCTCATAACTCAAACATCTAGCGGAAGCAACTGAAATCCATCTTCGACCTGTCGCCATATAGTAGTGGTAGTGCGCAGCAACTGCTCCTCAAGTCTTACCTTCCTCCTGCGACTGGTGCATCACCTCGAATTCCTAAAATGATATGGTCCACCGACCGTTAGTCAAAAGACTATGCCACTATCGCCCTTGCCTCACCCGGACGACTCCTAGGCACCGTGCGGGGAGGATGAAAGCGGAGGACAACAAAATAGAGTCTAACAAGTAGGTGACAACTACCCTGGCAGGTGTATGTACAAAAGAACTATAGCAGGGAAGCAGTAATGTAAACAAGTAAAGTAGAGCAGTAAGTACATATTAAGTAAACTATAGAATAAGTAACCTTAACTTATATGAATGCCCAAAACTTATAAGTTAAGGGCTCTTTTGCAAGGCTCCTATCGTATAAAAAGTCTCATGCCAATTTATACAATAAGGTGTCAGTTTAATGCAGGTATGAGTGTAGTGATATGTTATTTCATGATTCAAGCAAGTGTAACAATCTCACACGAATCTATGTGCACAAACCTTTAGTTCCCACATTTTGGAAGGTAGCTTCACTCGCAAGAGCCTCCGCCATGGCCAATGGAGACAGTGGGACGGAAAACCCCACTCCTAAGCGGGTATCCGCACTACAAGGCCTATCCATTACGTACGCCCCTGAAGGACACACCAGGGTCTCTGTGTACTATGCTAACCCACCGCCAGTCTTTTCTTTGGTTAACTGTAAATCACACACGCTGAATCAATGTATCGATGTCGGTGTGAACGACTGTCTAATACCGAAGACCCACCACCTTTATGTACATGCAATTATGATAGATATAAATCTCCGAGTCGTCGGCTCCCCGGACTAACCTGTCTGTTACAACTACCTTCTGAGCCTTCGGCTCATCGGGCTAACTTGCCCATTTCCACAACCACCGAGCCTACCGCTCGTGTGTCTAAACCAAACTAACCTCCCGTGTCACTGGGGTGAGTGAATGTGAAGTCCTAGTATATTGTTAATTACTCCTGTCATTTTAGCCTTTTGGTTTAAGGTTAACCTTGGACTGCCCTGGACATTCCCTATAAAGGGCTCTCGAGGGCACTAGGAACTACGATGGGCTGAAACCCAAAGATCCCTTTCACGAGATACTTATTATTGTTAGTATCTACCCATAGCCAATCCCATTTAAGGTTATACTAAATCTAATATTAGTGTTTTTTGACTCTCTCTCTACACATGAAAAACGATCCTTCGTCGATCCCGATCACCACTGAACACTAGTCAACCCAAAACCCTCCCCATCATGTCTCCTAATGATGAACTTATTTTCACGTTACCAAATCAGTATACTATTAACCACAACTTCATATGTCCATCCTACATGCTATCATAATTCTCCAGTTTTACTATGTGCAGACCAACCTAAGGTATATAATGAGCATTAGTGGTGACCCCTTCAAATATTCATCCAAGTGCCCTATAATTATTATTGGGGGTCTATAATGACATATTTATGCAAAATCCAAAAACTTGTACATTTCCTAATTACTTTACATTTATTAAATTTTCTGCAAAATCAGGCCAACTGTGATTTTGAACAACAAGTACAACTTTCTGACATTATTTGGTTTTAACAAAATTATGACAAGTGTATTCCATGAAAAAAAAACAGTAAATACTAAAATTCACAATTTTTTAAAAATGTTTTAACCTCCAAACAAAATATTGATTAATTATCTATAATAGTAGAGTAAAGAAGGAAGTACAAATATTATTGTTGCGGGCTAGCTCGATGCCCCGGTCGGACCGGATTCAATTGTACCGTCTTAGCTTGCGGAGCGGTCGAGCGCGCACACAGTCAGAGAGAAAGAAAGGTTGACTCAAGATGTGATGACGTGGAAAAACCCCTCAATTGTGTAAAAAACCACGTGACCGGATCTGTGCCGGTCAAAATCCACTAGCTGCTCGTGATTACAATGCGTTTTGAGAATTGGGGCGACAGGCTGCTCCCGTTACAAGTTGGGGTGAGTGAGAAGGTATACCGTTCCCAGCAGGCAATAGGCCGCGCCGCAGGAGCGATTTGGACACTGGAATCAGAGTGATGGCACTGGTGCTCTGAAGCTTGGAGCGCGGGTTTGTCATGCGCCTGCTTGTAGGGGTCGCCTTCCTCCCTCTGCTTGCTCCGGGACTTAGGTGTTTTCCTGCTGGTGGTGCGAAGGTGGCTCATGGTGGCTGGAGGATGATCCAAGGGAGGAGTCTGGCAGAGCTATCGCCAGAGGAAGAAGATGATCGGGAGCCAAAAGATGATCTCTGAGGAGACCTTGGGGCTCCTTTTATAGCCTCTTGGGAAGGATCATGTCGGGCCCCACCACTAATGTAGTGGGTTAGTGGGTGATTACCCACCAGATCGGACGGTGAGGAGAGCCCACCATGATCAGACTATGGGTAAGCCGCCGACGGTGGTTGGGCAGACATACGTCGGCAGTGGCTGGCGAAGGGGCAGATGGGACTGCGACCATGCTGGCGGTGGCCTGGCCAGACCCGCGGCCAGGCCGGCGGCGGCCTGGCCGACAGACTCGACCTTGCCGGCCGCGACTTGGTGGGCGGCGAACAGGTCGGCTGTGGCGGCCTGGCCGGCCGCGGCCTGGCCAGCGGCGGGCTGGTCGGCGTGAGCGGCCTGGCCGGTGGCGCCCTGGTCGCAGCCTGTCCGGCGGACGCAGCAGCGATCCGGTCGTCGGTCGCGGCCCGGCCGGCCGCAGCTCGGCCAGCTGCGTGCTGGTAGGCAGGAGCGTCCTGGCAGGCTATGGCCTGGCCGTCTGCACCCTAGACGCAGCCTGGCCGGCCGTCTTAGGCCCTCATTCGGTGGCGCGAAACGCCGATTCTGCCGGCCATCTCGATCACCAACGACATGAAGTATATAATAATGAAGTAAACATCCAAGTCTATAATGTAATATATAAAGTGGAAAACACAGCCACATGTCCATGTCATACTGGTCTAAAAGATAAAATAACGAAACAAAGTAAAACGGGCTTATGCCTGGTACATCATATCCTCACTACAAGTCACTCGCAGAAGCAAATATAAAAGTAAGAGTCACCACTCACGGATTCAGAAGCCGGTGCACCCGAGCTAGACTGGCCCACCTCCATCTGCACCGTACTCCGCTGGTGCTGCATCTTCTGGGGCTGCTCCCTGTCTCCCATCCGGTGCACCTAAAATATTGTGGTCCACCGACCGTCAGTCAAACTAGACTCAGTCACAATCCCCCACCCCTCTCCCACTAGCTCCTAGACACCGAGCGGAGAGGAGTGAAGAGGAGGACAACAAGGCAGAGTGTATAACAAATAGATGGCTCCTAAACTAACAAAGGTATGACAGTAAAACTTAACAGGAGTATAACAGTAAACTAAAGTGTTGAGCAGTAAGGTAAATATAAAATAACAGAACATAAAGTAAGAACAGTAACAAAAAGTAACCATTGATTTATTGGGATCAACCCTATAGACCAAGTGGTCGTTTTGTAGGGCCTATCGTATAAAATATCCCATACCAATTTATACGATAGGTGTCAGGTTTAAATGCAATGATTTATGTTATGTTATGTTATGCCATGAATAATACAAATGCAACACACGCACCGGACTCTATGCGCACAGAACTTTAGTTCCCCGGTTTTGGAGTTAACTAAACTCTTAGGAGCCTCCCGTCATGGCAAACAGACACAGTGGGTTGGGCCGCCACACTCCTAGACTGGCATTCGCACTACCTAGCCTAGCCCTTATATTGTAACATCCCACTTTCAATTAGACCCCTCTACTTAGGTTGGGTTAGGGCATGTGGTGGGGGGCATGGATTTAGTCTTTGTTTGAACTATAGGGTTAGGGTTTAGTCACAAGGGGCCCACAACAGGGCCCAAGGTAGTCTAAGTAAAACCAGCCCAAATTGGGGTTCGAGCCACACATTGATTCCACCACTGCATCCCTAACCCTAACACCAACCTAAGGGAACCATAAGCCATATCACAAGGTCACCAATTGACTAGAGTTGACCCAAGTCAACCCTAGTCTTAATTTGGTCAAACCCACACCTAAAGGCCCAAATAGTCCAAGTGGGGCACCACCATAGCCCAACCCAAGCTGGTTGGTGTCATAGGGCCCACTCATCAAGTTGACCAAGTCAACCATAAAGTCAACATAATCAACTTGAAGCCTAAATTGGGGAAAAAATGAACCAAGCCCACTGCCCATGGGCTAGGCCCATTAGTCAAGGCTCATGACCAGCCCAAGAGGCCAAGGACTGCCCCTACCCCTCTGAACTAGGATAGGGAACACATGCATTGGGGAAAAATTGGAATTTTGGGGGAAAAGAGGAGAGAGAAGAGTGGGAAAAAGGAAATGGTGGCCATGTGGCCCACCTTCTCCCTGCCCAAGCAGCTGGCTGAGCTTCTCAGAGATATTCCTGCAAGGTGGAAGGATTTGGGGACATCTAGTGGCTAGGAGGAGATTCCAAAGCTTGGCCTGGCACCCCCCCTTAAATTCAAATTCTCCAACAGCCACCCCAAGCCAAAAGCAAGCCCACCATCACCTTCAGTGAGCTCAGGCGAGTGGAAATCGACATCTGGAGCACTGCTTTTGCTGGAGAAACCAGGAAATGTGAAGGATTCGCCGGAGCAAGCTCGGCCATGGCTCACCGCCGCCAAACTCGCCACCAAGCCTCAATTTCGGTTCGTTTCACCTCACCTCTCACCGTACTAGAATTCTAGATCGACTAGGAGAGACATCGGGCTCAATTGAGCCCGATACCATGTGAGCAGAGAGCAAAAATCCGAGCTTTTTCTTCTTGCTCGGGATCGCCGGAGGAGCCGCCTCCAGCAGCCTCACCGCCGGAAAACACTAGCCACCACCTCAACGAAGGTGGGGGCAATAATCACCGGCGGTGGCACCGGCCCAGGTGGCCGAAATTTGCCAGCAAACATGGCCTATGATGAAGAAATTGCAGCTGTTGGCCACCTGGGGACGATGAACGGATGTCGTCCATCTGATTTGATATGATTAATGAATTATATAATGTGAACAGTAAATTAAATGTTACATTTTTACATAGTACTTGCATGCTAAAATTAGGCCTATTAAATGCAAATTCAGATCCAGACATCAAAATGCAAATTGTAGGCCTATGTCTTACCTTCAATTTGCCACCATAATCTTGAGATTTAGAGCAGTAAGGCTTCCTGTAGGGCCATTCTACCCAGACTGGTCCTAGGCTAGGGTAGAATTTCAAATGTGTGTCCAGGCCAAATTACAAGTCCTCATGTCCTCAGATTTTGGTCATGAATGATACTATGTTATACTTAGTTACTGACCAAAAAATGGAATTTTTGGAAAATATTTCCCATAGGTTTTAGTAAAATTAACTTATTTAAATTAATTGAATATATGGAGATATACAACTCCAAATGCCCCCAAATTTTGGTGGCATGTCCAATAGGTCAATATACAACCATGGTATAAATTTCAGGTCATTTGGACCTTACATGTTTGGGAAATCCCACATGCATGAGATAGGTATGTTAAAATTTGGGGTGCCAATTGTAAAAATTGAAAAATGTGAATTTAGCCCAATTGGATCATTTCATGTCCATGAAACTCTGGACAGAGGCTCAATGGAATGGAATATAGCTCTCATGAATTATTTGGGATTTTTGGGATGAAAAATCCCATTATTTGAAATTATTGGAAAATGTTGAAGTTGGAGACCGGGCGGTCTGTCTTGGCGGGTTGGAGACCGCGCGGTCTGGCGGTTTGACTCGGCGACTTGTAAACCGGGCGGTCTAGCAATCTTCACAGGCGACCTCTCTGCATCTCTTATTGTGAGCCGTGCGGTTAGTCCTTCTATCTAACCGCGCGGCCTGTGTGGTTTACTTTGTACAGTACGCTTAGCTTGTAAATTTTAGTCCCACATCTCTTATTTGTATTCTCTCTTCTCTCCTCCATTCTATATAAGGGAGGGCATACCTTTGTAATAGTTATCTTTTTTGGATAATAAAATTTCGATTATTCAAAAGTTTATTCGGCTTGTTCTCTTCTTTTCGCTTCCTTTCTCTACTTTCTAACATGGTATCAGAGGACACGGTCTTTTCCTTCTGATTCTGTGCGCTCTCTGTTGTTCGCGGCTTGTCTTCCGCGTTCTGCGGCTTGTTCGCGGCTTGCCTTCTCCTCTGTCCGCGCGGCTTGTTTCTATCCGCGCGGCTTGTTTCTGTCCGCTGCCTGTTTGCGCGGCTTGCTCTTCTTGTTTCTCTTCTCCTCCTGCTCTTTGTCGCAGCGACCTGTTTCCGTGTCGCCGCGCTCCTTGCTCTTTCCTGCCGCTCCGACTTCCTAGTCGCTGCGGTCTGTCTCTGTCCGCGTGTGTTGTCTCTGCACTCGCGGTTTGCTGCTGTGATCTGCCTGACCGTGCGGGTTGTTCCTTTCTTACCCGCATCTTGGTCGCGGTCACCTGCTCTTCTCCTCTCTTCTGTTCGCTCGGCCTTTTCAGTCCGCGCGACCTCTTCCCCGCTGTGCCCTTGACCGCATTCTCGCAACTGCTGTGATCTGCCTGACCGTGCGGGTTGTCCCTTTCTTACCCACATCTTGGTCGCGGTCACCTGCTCTTCTCCTCTCTTCTGTTCGCTCGGCCCTTTGCAGTCCGCGCGACTTCTTCCCCGCTGTGCCTTGATCTGAATCCTAGCCGCTCGTGTTCACGCGGCTTCTTCCCTTTTGTTCCTGCCGCGGTTTCACGCGGATTCTTCCTTGTTTGAGCGGCCTCTCCGCCTCTTCGCTCTTAGCCGCTTCTCTTGTTAGTCGCCGCGACCTCCTGGTTTAGTCGCGCGGCTTGTGCTCTGCACCTTGGTCGTGGCCCTTCGTGCCGCTGGTGTGCTGTCACCGAGACCGCTGCAGTTTCTTCTTCCTCCCTTCATGGATTTCGCCTCGGTTGTCACGTCTTCTGGTCGTGCACACGTTGTTACTCAGGGCAAATGGCTGATCGACACTGGTGCTACGAATCATATGACCGGCCATCTCCCGTGTTTCTCTCTCCTAGAAAAACATGCTCGCTTGCCCCCAGTTACTCTCGCTGACGGCTCTTCATCATCAGTTCATGGCACAGGGATAGTTCATGTCACCCCGTCTCTTCACTTGGCGGATACTCTATATGTGCCCCAGTTCCCGTGCAACTTATTATCTGTTACATCTCTTTGCAAGCAATTACAGTGTTCCGTCACATTTACTTCTACTTCTTGCTCTTTTCAGGATCCGGACTCCCAACGGACGATTGCTACTGGGACTGAGAGTGGCGACTTATACTTCCTAGACAACATTTCTGCTTTTTCCACCTTCTCCTCCACCTCCACAGATCTTCTCCAATGGCATCTCCGCCTTGGTCATGCTCCTCCCCGTCTTCTTCGTCAACTTCTGCCCCACCTTCCTCCTCAAAGTCCTCCGCTCAACTGTGAGGCCTGTCAGCTTGGCAAGCATCACCGCTCCTCCTTCCCTCCAAAGCACGTTCGTAGCTCTACCCGTCCGTTTGATCTTATCCACTCCGACATCTGGGGTCCTTCTCCTACTCTTACCATTGGTCGGGGTAGTTCCTATTTTGTCACGTTCATTGATGATTTCTCTCGCTGTACGTGGGTGTATCTGTTAAAAGATCGCTCCGAATTATTCTCTGTATGGACATCCTTCTATCTCATGATCAAAACTCAGTTTGATGTTTCTATCAAAGTTTTTCGGTCTGATAATGCCGCAGAATATCTCAGTCGTGACTTCTCTACATTCTGCATGCAAAATGGGATTCTTCATCAAACTAGTTGTGTCTATTCTTCACAACAAAATGGTGTCGCCGAACGCAAAAACCGACACCTGCTCGATGTCGCTCGCACCTTGATGACCCAGATGCATGTTCCTCGCTCCTATTGGGGCTATGCTGTTCTCCTTGCCTGCTACCTCATCAATCGCATTCCCTCCACGGTTCTCCATGGCCAAACCCCGTTCTCCATTTTGTATCCGGGCAAGGAGCCGTTTCCTCTCCCTCTCCAAATCTTTGGATGCACTGCCTTTGTGCATGCCCCTTCTGCCACCCGTGATAAGCTCTCCCCTCGCTCCACCAAATGTGTCTTTCTGGGGTATTCCACCACTCAGAAAGGCTACTGTTGCTTTGATCCCATCCTTCGTAAGCAGTTCGTCTCTGCTGACGTCACCTTCTTCGAGAATACCTCCTACTTCTCGGATGCCTCTTCTCCTCTTCTCCCAGCTTCTGATTCTCCTGCCGTTCCCTTCGTTCCCTCGTCTCCTCCTACACTCTCCACCACTACACCGTCTCCACCCCCTCCTCTTCCTCCACCTCTCTCTCTCCCTTCCCCACCACCCTCTCCCTCCTCTCCGCTGCCGTCGCTCTCTTCTCCCGGGCCAGCTTTCTCTACCACGGATGCTCCGGATGCCGCGGGCCCGGCTGACCTGGATCTTCCTATAGCTCTTCGCAAAGGGGTGCGGACGTGCACCTTACACCCCCTTGCTGCTGTTGTTTCCTATGATCGTCTTACTCCTTCTCGCAGGGCCTTTGCACTGGCTATCTCTGCCACTGCCACACCCCGCTCCTATCAGGAGGCCCTTGCTATTCCTCACTGGAAGATGGCCATGGATGAGGAAATGGCGACCCTCACTGAGCAGGGTACCTGGACTCTTGTTCCTCCTCCCTTTGGCACTGATGTTGTTGGCTGTCGCTGGGTCTTTGTGGTCAAATTTAGCCCAGACGGCACTGTGGATCGATATAAGGCTCGCCTTGTGGCTAAGGGCTTTACTCAGACCTATGGGGTTGATTACTTTGACACCTTCTCCCCTGTGGCTCGTCTCAGCACAATCCGGGTTCTTCTCTCTGTGGCCGTCAATCGGGATTGGCCAATTTCTCAGCTGGACGTCAAGAATGCCTTCCTTTATGGTGATCTTCACGAGGCCGTTTACATGGAGCAACCTCCTGGGTATGTTGCTCAGGGGGAGACACGAGTATGCCGGCTGTAGAAGGCAATTTATGGCCTCAAGCAGAGTCCTCGAGCTTGGTTTGACAAGTTCAGCGGTATTGTGGCGGCTGTTGGTTTTGTGCGAAGCTCTGCTGATCACTCTCTCTTTATTCGCAAAACTCCTTCTGGGCTGGTTGTTCTTGCTGTATACGTCGATGATATTCTTCTCACTGGCGATGACCAGGAAGGGGTAGCCCTGACAAAGCTACATCTTCGCCAACATCTGATCACTAAAGATATGGGCTCTCCAAAGTACTTTCTGGGGATCGAACTCTCTCGGAAGCCCGACTCCTTAGTTCTCTCTCAGCGTAAGTATGCCCTTGATCTTTTAAAAGAGGCAGGATTGACTGGAGCTAAACCTGCCCGATGTCCCATGGCTATTGGGGAGGACAAAACCTGGGCAGATGATTCGCCTCTTCTTTCAGATAGTTCGCGGTACAGGCGTCTGGTTGGTAAGCTCATATATCTCACAGTGACCAGACCCGACATTTCTTATGCTGTGGGCAAGGTGAGTCAATTCATGCAAGCGCCCAGGGATTGTCATCTTCAGTCCGCCTTGCGGATCTTGGAATATGTCAAAGCAGCGCCTGGGAAAGGATTACAGTTTCAGAAGAATGGTCATCTGAGGATTGAAGCCTACTCAGATGCAAGTTATGCTGATGACAAAGGGGATCGCAAGTCTACCTCAGGTTTTTGCACCTTTGTTGGGGGAAATCTGGTGAGCTGGAAGAGTAAAAAGCAGTCTGTTGTCTCCAGGTCCAGTGCAGAAGCTGAGTATCGCAGTATGGCGTCAACCACTTGTGAGTTGAAATGGTTGCGGGCTCTCATGCTAGATTTAGGAGAGGTGTACAACCATCCTCTACCTATGTTCTGTGATAACAAGGCCGCCATATACATCTCCAAAAATCCGGTATTCCATGAAAGAACAAAGCACATTGAGGTTGACTGCCATTTCATTCGTGAAGAGATTTTAAAAGAACAGATTTGCACTCCGTTTGTCACATCTGATAAAGAGCTAGCTGACATCTTCACCAAGCCAGTCTCCGCCTCGTTTCTGCATGTTTGCGACAAGCTGGGCATGATTGATATATATGCTCCAGCTTGAGGGGGAGTGTTGAAGTTGGAGACCGGGCGGTCTGTCTTGGCGGGTTGGAGACCGCGCGGTCTGGCGGTTTGACTCGGCGACTTGTAAACCGGGCGGTCTAGCAATCTTCACAGGCGACCTCTCTGCATCTCTTATTGTGAGCCGTGCGGTTAGTCCTTCTGTCTAACCGCGCGGCCTGTGCGGTTTACTTTGTACAGTCCGCTTAGCTTGTAAATTTTAGTCCCACATCTCTTATTTGTATTCTCTCTTCTCTCCTCCATTCTATATAAGGGAGGGCATACCTTTGTAATAGTTATCTTTTTTGGATAATAAAATTTCGATTATTCAAAAGTTTATTCGGCTTGTTCTCTTCTTTTCGCTTCCTTTCTCTACTTTCTAACAGAAAATATGTCTAGTTGAGAAATAAATTGGAAAATAGGGTAATTAGATTCATTAAATTATGGATTTTTGACACAAGCTTTGGTAGTGCAAGGTACACTCCTGGAAAAAATTTATGGCACTATATTTTAAGGTTTCCTTGGGTTTCAAGTAAAAGTTACCATTTTTGCCCTTTTGGAAATTAATTGAAAATATGGGAAATGTTGTATTAAAAATTATGAAAATTTGTACAATGGCATATTATTGTGTTTTGGTTCTTAATAAATTATTTGACAATTTTTGGATATCCTATATATTAAAAACTCTAATAAAGGCATTTTGGTAATATTTCTTAAATGGGCATAAGATAGGTCAAATCATGGTTTAAGAATTTGATAATCTGCAATTAGCCTTATTTTATCATCATGATCACCCACTAAATTTATTAAAATTTTGGTGTGAGTGGTTGAGGTACTTTATTTAAAAAATGGTTGGATTGGAATTTATTTAATAAATAGGAAATAAATAGAAATTTGCATGAAAATATTACGAGATTTCATAGGCAGCAATATTTAACCTTATTAAACACCTAGTGAAAACCTTAGGCAGGTTGAACCAATAATTGTATGAGGAGCTGATACCACCACCACCTACTACTACTACTACTGCAGCTCGACGTCTGGTGGGACGTGTCTTTTGAGGATAGTGTAGCTTCCGCTTGTTGTTATTTATGAGAGGGATATCTGTCATGATATACTGGGCATAAGCCCTTTTTCTCTATTTTTGATGAACTCATTATGGACTAATGTACTCATATTTATTATGTGATGGTACTGTGACTTGTGGACTAGTGTTTGCTTTATATAGCTTTACTTCTTGCTCTCTTTTGGTTGAACAGGTTATATGATCATACTAGCCGGTAAGATCGGCGTGTTGCGGTGTCGACTAACCCGTGTGTTAGTGCCACCGTAAGATGGCGGTTCTGGGCGTAAGACCGAGTTAACTCCTTGGTAAAGGTGAGGGATCTTACAAACTGGTATCACTTGAACAAACGATCATAAGAGAACAAGTCCACCGCACTGGGCAACCCCGCTGGAGCATTAGTTTGCGGACAAACTATGCAGCAGAAGTAATGGTGTGCCCATGTGTAAAAAGTCACATAAAACAATCCACATAAGCAATGAGTTAGGCCAATTCTAATATAAACCTTACCTTTATGCAGCCCCCAGGGTCGCCGTACCGCAGAATGTGGCTCCTCCCCCTCCGGATCTCACTCCTTTTCTACAGACAGAGATGGGCCAGACCTTGACGGCCATCTTTGAGGCCTTCAGGGCCCAGTAGATTCCGGCACTGCTGCCGAATCCGGGATCAAACTGGTTGAGTGCATTCAAGAGTTTGTCCCCGCCCAGGTACCACGGGACGGAGAATGCAGTAAAAACGGAGGAATGGCTCGAGGCTATACACGAGATGCTGACAGGCATCAGCTGCCCTGTCAGCAAGGCAGTTCATTTGGCGACTACTGCACTGGATGCCCATGCAAAGAGGTGGTGGAAGTCCATGTTGGACTTCACCTATGCAGATAGGGATCTGATAGAAATATCTTCGGAGGAGTTCGGCGAGGTATTCTTGGACCATTTTGTGTCCACAATGGATCGGGATGAGTTAGAAGAGAGGTTCTTGAATCTCAAGCAAGGGACCAGATCGGTGATTGAGTACCAGAGGTAGTTTTCCCACCTTGCCAGGTTCACGGGGGTACATGATTCAGACGATAGGAGGTACGCCAAGATATTCTACCGAGGCCTTAGAGACGATTTGAGGCAGGCCTACTATTCATTTCTCATGGCACATCAGCTCAGATCATCGAGATAGCCAAGAAGCTGGTGGCAGACCAGCTGATGGTGCAGAATAGAGGAAAGAGATTACTGGATGAGTCGTTCTTTGGGAAGAATAGCTGGGGCTCGCAAACGGGCAGAGTCATTAGGCACAAGAGAGGTAGGCGACGTTATCGTCCCAACTACAGGCAGGAGCAAGGACCCCCTGCAGCACCAGCTCCTCCACAACCACAGACACATGACCAGATTTGACAGGATGATCGTGGCCAGCGCCCGATAGTTTGTTTCAAGTGCCATAAGCTGGGCCACATTAGATTTGAGTGCCCGCATCGGTTCCGTTCACTTCTTCCTCTACCTCCTCCACCTCCGGTGGCCCCTCCGGTATAGCAGGGCCAAGGTCAAGGATGAGGTCGAGGTCGAGGCAGAGGCCGAGGACCTTTTGGCCGGGGCAGAGGACAGGAGCAGATGTATGCATTAGACATCGCTGAGTCGAGGAAGCGCACCGGTAACGGCGCCAAAAACTTGATGCGTGTAATACGGCAAGCGCACCGGTCGCACAAGTAATAAAGTTTTGGGAGTAAATCCCCAAGTGTCGGTCTCTTCATTTCGTTGGGTGAAGGTGATTAGTTCATTGTAATTGTCTATTGCTAACATCGGTTGTCAGAATTTGGCCAAAAATTTCCTTTCGAGTTGTTTCCAGGATGAGGATATTCCCTTCCGAATATCTTGATACCATCGCTTTGCTTCATCTTTCAGGGAGAAGGAGAAGAGTCGGATCCTCTGCTGCTCGTTGTTGGCAGCATTTGGCGTGCAAGTGTTGTAAATTTCTAAGAACCACTGCACGTGGCATAGTACATCAATTTTTCCGTCTCCGCTGAATTGACAGTTTTCGATGATATATTCGATGAGGTCAGGCGAAATCTCGAAACTGTTATTTCCCGTTTCTGCTAGGTATGTGAGGTTGATAAGGCTTGCTTTATAAGTCTGCTGCTGAATTGTAGTCATTAAAAGAGTCTTGAATGAAAAAGGGGTAGTAAGCTACTAGATCTCCTGTGCCTCAACCCTGCATTCACTGCGGCAAACACTACACACTAGAAGAAACAACAGTCAAAATAAAACAATACTAACTCTGATAACAATATTGGAAGTCATCCGAAGTCGCTATACAGTTGCATTCCCCGGCAACGGCGCCAAAAACTTGATGCGTGTAATACGACAAGCGCACCGATCACACAAGTAATAAAGTTTTGGGAGTAAATCCCCAAGTGTCGGTCTCTTGAGGAATGCAATTAGCGTAGAACGGCAACAGTACTGAGAATATCGTTATGAGAGTTAAAAATAGAACAAAAAGAAAATAGCGGACTCGGGAGATTGTGGATGTTTGATCTACTGAACTAGTAAAAGCTATGCGGGTCGACGGCACCGCTTCGCAAGGTGAAATGGGTTTGTCGGCCGCTATGCCGAACTTCAGTTGGGCGAGTGGAAGGGAAACTAATGGATTGCAGCGTTCTTGTGTGGATTGCAATCGGACAAGGCACAGGAATGAAGTGGATGTGGGGTGAGTGAGGCGCATTCACAGACAGAACTCACAAGCATAAGAAGAAACTAACATTCCATTAACTAGAAAGTAAACTTGATATTCAGGGATGGAAATGTTCATTACACTACTCAAATCAGTCATAACACAGAGGAAGGGGAAGAGGAGTAAACCAAAAGAGAATGAAGATCCACCGCGGGTCGTGGCCGGAGTAGCGAGTTGTCAATCCGCTTCCGGGATCAGTCCAAGGAGGCTTCCGGTACCAACGATCTGTCACCTCGAAGGACTTTAAGTCCGTTCTCTAGGTTATCTACTTCACCAACTCTACAGGAAAGCTTGGAGTTGAAGTCATCAATGGCCGATGGCTTCGCCGGAGTGTTGGAAAGCTTCGGAGTAAGTGGAAATGGCTTCCCGGCGAAGGTGGAAGTGATGGAGCAGCTGGAGAAGTGAAAAGGGGATTCCCGCGCACTCTCCGATCGCAGCAAATGGCAGGCGTTGACCTAAAACGCGGAGCAGGGCCTTTTATACGGAGGCAGCAGAAGTAGTGCGCACGATCAGTGGCGCACGACCAGTGGTCGTGCACACTGTAGGTCGATGATCGTGCGACTTTTCCAAATAAACCTGCAACCTGGACAAGAAGCATCAGCATATACGCGCACGAGCAGTGGCGCACGACCAGTGGTCGTGCGCACTATGGCCAGTGCTCGTGCGATTACCGAGACAGGGTTATGAAAAAGGGGGTGTAATGCGCACGAACAGTGGCGCACGACCAGTGGTCGTGCGCAGTAAGTCCAGTGGTCATGCGCGTACCCAGGCTGATTCAGTTGAAAACGTAGAGTAGTGCGCACGATCGGGGGCGCACGACCAGTGGTCGTGCGCAGTAGATCCCCTGATCGTGCGCAGTATTCCTGTTTCACAATCATCCCGGAACACGCACACGACCCCTGTACCAGCAGAAGGGGCAGAAAGGCCACCAGAACGTGCACACCACATCCCCGAGATAGGGCTAAATAATAACAACAAACTGGAAACATAGAAAGCACACAGAAGCGGGCATACAGTGCACTTAATCGTGAAAAAGGTACATAAGCACAAATAAGCAATAACGACTCTCAAGTGTAGTGCTACGACGATAAAACTAGCCCAGATGAGTCCAAAAATCAGTGTAAAATGTGGACTCTCTCAAGTGTAGTGCTACTTGCTGCGATCGTAGAGTGCGCGAGAATCCCCTTTTCACTTCTCCAGCTGCTCCATCACTTCCACCTTCGCCGGGAAGCCATTTCCACTTACTCCGAAGCTTTCCAACACTCCGGCGAAGCCCTCGGCCATTGATGACTTCAACTCCAAGCTTTCCTGCAGAGTTGGTGAAGTAGATAACCTAGAGAACGGACTTAAAGGCCTTCGAGGTGACAGATCGTTGGTACCGGAAGCCTCCTTGGACTGAGCCCGGAAGCGGATTGACAACTCGCTACTCCGGCCACGACCCGCGGTGGATCTTCATTCTCTTTTGGTTTACTCCTCTTCCCCTTCCTCTGTGTTATGACTGATTTGAGTAGTATAATGAACATTTCCATCCCTGAATATCAAGTTTACTTTCTAGTTAATGTAATGTTAGTTTCTTCTTATGCTTGTGAGTTCTGTCTGTGAATGCGCCTCACTCACCCCACATCCACTTCATTCCTGTGCCTTGTCCGATTGCAATCCACACAAGAACGCTGCAATCCATTAGTTTCCCTTCCACTCGCCCAACTGAAGTTCGGCATAGCGGCCGACAAACCCATTTCACCTTGCGAAGCGGTGCCGTCGACCCGCATAGCTTTTACTAGTTCAGTAGATCAAACATCCACAATCTCCCGAGTCCGCTATTTTCTTTTTGTTCTATTTTTAACTCTCATGACGATATTCTCAGTACTGTTGCCGTTCTACGCTAATTGCATTCCTCAAGAGACCGACACTTGGGGATTTACTCCCAAAAACTTTATTTCTTGTGCGACCGGTGCGCTTGCCGTATTACACACATCAAGTTTTTGGCGCCTTCTGTTTCTTTTCTATTGTTTATATTTTCTGAGCAAGACAGCTACTATATTTTTGTGAGCGCCCATCTGGGAGCCGACTATTGTCTTTTCTTTTTTTTATGTATCGAACTCTCTATTTGAACTGCTAATACAGGTATTTGGTCCACCTTAAGGACGGTAAACAAAAGGGCTTTCGGGAGACAACCCAAGTTGTACCGTTCGGTCCTATGCTGTATTTTGAGTTCGTTATATTTCTTCATATATATATCTGTGTCCAGATTTTGTTTGGCTTGTCTCCTTTAATCGCAGGTGCAGGAATATTTGAGGCGCGGCAACTTGGCCGCACTTGGACATCTCATTGCCCGACTGGTATGCTCAATTTTGAGCATAGGTACTTCCTACCCTAGCTATTTCTCCTAGTTGGAATGTTTATTTTTATTCATTGTCAACTTTAAGTCTGGGGGGGGGGGGTAGTCTGCCTGTGGTCACTACACCGCACCTTCTGTTGCATTCCAGTTTCTTATTTACTTATTTCTTGTTTCTTTTTGGTTGCACACACTGAATCACCCACACGAGTGCGCTCTTACCCACGCGCATAACCCGAGTTAAATTTATTGCTTTTGTGTAAACTTTAAAATAGTGGTACTGGCTTAGGATTTCAGGATTGAGTCGTTCGAAACTCATGCAGTGCTCCTAATCGAATACTCATGGTTTGTGTAGAGTTAGGATAGAACTAATTTTTATTTATGCTCGTAGAATTATTCTTTTCTGCACACGTAAATATTGTTTGTACAGCTCAAAATCTGAATCTGGGATAATCAACCGATAGTGTAGGAATGTGTGTAGCCGCCACTAGACTCGTATTGCTCGAGTCGGGGGGAAGGATCATCTTTCTCGGTGGCTAAGAACTTGCCCTAAGCTACTCTCGAAGCATTGGTGCACGGTTAGTTAAGCGTGAGCATGACGTAGGCCTTCTTTTTGGCTAGTTTGAGCCTTGTTTAGCCCTTCCTACCTGTTAACCATTGCATGCCAAATTTGTGCCTACCCTTCCTTTGATCCAGCTCCACTCACTTTCACCAAGGCCTGAAGCTAAACCCACCTTCGCAATCAAATGCTTGAGCTGACTTGTAATTCCTGTTTTGCCGAGGTTGTGATTAGTGGACATTGTTTTTGGGGTGCTGATTTTATTCCCATTTTGATTGCTTCGTTTGGGGATTGCTAGCGCAGAAAAGAAAACAACAATTTATGAAAATAAAAAGCTGATTCGCGCAATCGAAAAAACAAATATTTTTGTGAAAGAATTGCTTTGAGATTTCGATCCCCATCCTCTTTATAGAATTTGGTCGGGTTCAACCGTGTTCACACCCGGATTTCAAGCTAAGTCTGGGGGCGTGTGCCCCATTCTTTTTTAAGTGGCTGTTTTGGTTTGGGTTGTTTTCGCTCGCTTTGGTTGCATAGAGCCTTCATGTTTATCTTTGACCACCAAGCCGTTACCTAAGCCCCATTTCCTCCTACAAGTCCTACTGATTCACGCTTGAGTCTAACCCGCGCCATGGAGAGAGTGTGAACGTGCAAGCGTATGGTCCCCGATATTGGTGGATTCCTTTGGAGGTGATCCTGAGTCCCGAAATTTGGCAATGCTCACCTTAGTGGCTTGCCTACTTTCTTCCTGCACATGATCGCACGATTCTCCAGAATTCTAATTTTGAGCAATTACAATATTTATTTACGTCTGTCGAATAGTTTAAACTACGTTGTATAATTAAAAAGTTTTTCTATTATATCTTCTATACTCATGATATATTTGATTTCTCGTCTTACTTCTTTTTTAAATTGCTGAGCCAGTTAGCTATCTTCGAGTCCATGGAGTGATGATTTGCTCGGGACGTGCAAATGGTTAAGTCTGGGGGTGTGATGAGTCCACATTTTACACTGATTTTTGGACTCATCTGGGCTAGTTTTATCGTCGTAGCACTACACTTGAGAGCCGTTATTGCTTATTTGTGCTTATGTACCTTTTTCACGATTAAGTGCACTGTATGCCCGCTTCTGTGTGCTTTCTATGTTTCCAGTTTGTTGTTATTATTTAGCCCTATCTCGGGGATGTGGTGTGCACGTTCTGGTGGCCTTTCCGCCCCTTCTGCTGGTACAAGGGTCGTGTGCGTGTTCCGGGATGATTGTGAAACAGGAATACTGCGCACGATCAGGGGATCTACTGCGCATGACCACTGGTCGTGCGTCCCCGATCGTGCGCACTACTCTACGTTTTCAACTGAATCAGCCTGGGTACGCGCACGACCACTGGACTTACTACGCACGACCACTGGTCGTGCGCCACTGTTCGTGCGCATTACACCCCCTTTTTCATAACCCTGTCTCGGTAATCGCACGAGCACTGGCCATAGTGCGCACGACCACTGGTCGTGCGCCACTGCTAGTGCGCGTATATGCTGATGCTTCTTGTCCAGGTTGCAGGTTTATTTGGAAAAGCCGCACGATCATCGACCTACAGTGCGCACGACCACTGGTCGTGCGCCACTGATCGTGCGCACTGCTTCGGCTGCCTCCGTATAAAAGGCCCTGCTCCGCGTTTTAGGTCAACGCCTGCCATTTGCTGCGATCGGAGAGTGCGCGGGAATCCCCTTTTCACTTCTCCAGCTGCTCCATCACTTCCACCTTCGCCGGGAAGCCATTTCCACTTACTCCGAAGCTTTCCAACACTCCGGCGAAGCCCTTGGCCATTGATGACTTCAACTCCAAGCTTTCCTGCAGAGTTGGTGAAGTAGATAACCTAGAGAACGGACTTAAAGGCCTTCGAGGTGACAGATCGTTGGTACCGGAAGCCTCCTTGGACTGAGCCCGGAAGCGGATTGACAACTCGCTACTCCGGCCACGACCCGCGGTGGATCTTCATTCTCTTTTGGTTTACTCCTCTTCCCATTCCTCTGTGTTATGACTGATTTGAGTAGTGTAATGAACATTTCCATCCCTGAATATCAAGTTTACTTTCTAGTTAATGGAATGTTAGTTTCTTCTTATGCTTGTGAGTTCTGTCTGTGAATGCGCCTCACTCACCCCACATCCACTTCATTCCTGTGCCTTGTCCGATTGCAATCCACACAAGAACGCTGCAATCCATTAGTTTCCCTTCCACTCGCCCAACTGAAGTTCGGCATAGCGGCCGACAAACCCATTTCACCTTGCGAAGCGGTGCCGTCGACCAGCATAGCTTTTACTAGTTCAGTAGATCAAACATCCACAATCTCCCGAGTCCGCTATTTTCTTTTTGTTCTATTTTTAACTCTCATAACGATATTCTCAGTACTGTTGCCGTTCTACGCTAATTGCATTCCTCAAGAGACCGACACTTGGGGATTTACTCCCAAAACTTTATTACTTGTGCGACCGGTGCGCTTGTCGTATTACACGCATCAAGGCAGAGGCCGAGGGCCTTTTGGCCGGGGCAGAGGACAGGAGCAGATGTATGCATTAGACATTGCTGAGTCGTGGAACCCGGAGTAAGTCATCACAGGCATAGTCTTCATCAGCAGCAAGCCCGCTCATTCTCTATTCGATGCGGGTGCTTCATACTCTTTCGTATCAGAAGCCTTTTTTGAAGGATTGGACAGTGTGGAACGATTCACAGGCTCGATGATAAGAGTGAGACTACCTGATGGATCAGTACTACTATCATCTGCCAAGTGCAATATGGAAGCGGAAATCGGCGGAAAGACATTTGAAGCACCTATAATGATTCTGAAGATGTCAGATTTCGACTTGATCTTGGGCATGACTTGGTTACATTGGAACCATGCCCAGATCGACTGCCCATCGAGGAGGATCACACTTAGGCACGGGGACTCCCACGTCATCGTTGAAGGTAATAGACTCATCTCCCATCTCTTATTATCATCTGTACAGGCTGTCAAAGCCCAGATGTAAGGAGAGGAGGTGTACATTATATGCTTTGATATGGCGGGAGCAGAGACTCCTATTGTGGATAGCCCGATAGTTCGAGAGTTTTCTGACGTGTTCCTGGAGAAATTGCTCGGATTACCACCGGCCAGGGACACGAACTTCCGTATTCAGTTGATGCCAGGAGCTAGGCCTGTATCTCGGGCACCGTACAGGATGGCCCTGAAGGAGCTAGCAGAGTTCAGGACTCAGCTATAGGAGTTGGTAGAGTCAGGGTTTGTCCGACCGAGCTCATCACCGTGCGGAGCACTGGTGTTATTTGTCAAGAAGAAGTATGGCTCCCTGCGTCTCTGCATCGACTACTGGGAGCTGAACCGGTTGACGGTCTGGAATACATACCCGCTACCCCGGATCGACGAGCTTTTTGATCAGCTTTAGGGAGCCTTCTGGTTCTCCAAGTTAGATTTGAGATCGGGGTACTATCAGTTGCGGATCCAGGAGGAGTACATTCTGAAGGCGGCTTTTAGTTCCCGCTATGGATTGTATGAGTTCACGGTGATGTCGTTCGGGCTCACAAATGCGCCTTCTGCATTCATGATCTTGATGAACCGCGTCTTCGAGCCCTACTTGGACATATTCGTTATAGTTTTCATCGATGATATACTGATCTACTCCCAGACACAGGAAGACCATACTCAGCATTTGGCCTTGGTTTTAGGGAAGCTGAGAGAGCACCAATTGTATGCAAAGTTCTCCAAGCGCCAGTTCTAGCTACAAGAAGTGGCATTACTAGGGCACACTATCAGTGGGGAAGGGTTGGTCGTGGACCCAGGCAAGGTGCAGGCAGTTAGAGATTGGTCGCAGCCAAAGTCAGCGTCGTACATACGCAGTTTCCTGGGGCTCGTAAGATATTATCGCAAGTTCGTGGAGGGGTTCTCAAGGATAACACTCCCCCTCACGTCCTTGACAAAGAAGGATGCAACTTTTGTGTGGACGGAGAAGTGCGAGGCGGCGTTTTAGGAGATGAAGGACAGACTCACCTCTTCCCCCATCCTTGCACTTCCATTTGGGAAGGAAGGATTTCACGTATATAATGACGCCTCATATCAGGGGATGGGTGCAGTCTTGATGCAGCACGGGCACGTCATCGCTTATGCTTCGAGGCAGTTGAAGAAGCATGAACAAAATTACCCCGTACATGATTTGGAGCTCAGGGTGGTGGTGTTTGCTTTAAAGATCTGGAGACATTATCTATATGGGGTTCATTATGATATCTTCTCAGATCACAAGAACCTCAAGTATGTTGATACGCAGAAAGACCTGAACTTGCGCCAGAGGAGTTGGCTTGAATTCTTATGTGATTATGAGTACACCATGCATTATCATCCAGGGAAGGCGAACACGGTGGCAGATGCCTTGAGCAGGATAGCCAGCACCTCAGTACCGGAGCCTCGGGTGATGTCTATGGAACTATTGCAGATGTTGGAAGATATGCACATTTCAGTCGTTTCCGAGTCCCAGCCAGAGATCTACCGGGAGTATTTGAACTCCCTGATCGTAGAATGTGATATACGAGAGCGCATCAGGGTACAGCAGAGGTTGGATGCAGCTTTGGTGCCGTTGTTCAGGGCCCTTGAAGGGGGCAGGCCAGGTGATTATTCTTTGCTTGATGGCCTCGTTCATTTCCGTGGTTGTATTTATATACCCACGTGAGGTGGTATCCGGGAAGATATACTCAGGGAGGCACACAACACTTGGTACTTAGTGCACCCCGGTATCACCAAGATGACAGCGGATCTACGGAGGAGCATGTATTGGTCGGGGATGAAGAGGGAGATCATATTCTATGTGACACACTAGGAGACATGCCATCGAGTAAAAGCTGAATACAAGAGCCCCGGAGGGTTGCTACAGTCACTGTCGGTCCCTGAGTGGAAGTTTGAGGATATTACTATGGATTTTGTGCACGGATTGCCTCGCTCCCACTCAGGGCACGATTCTTCTTGGGTCACCATCGACAGACTGACTGATAAGGAATTTTATAGTTTTAAAATTATATCCAAACTATAATCTCGAAATAGGCAAGTGTACCTATCGAAATATAGTATAAGAAATGTCGTATTAGACTCGGCGCCTGTTCAGTATTTCTACTCACACAAATTATATTATTTTATCGGTTAATAAAATGAGTTAATTTAAACTACAGCTAGAAAACAAAATAAAATATAGCACATGATCTAGAATCCCCTTGTACTAAATTATCCTCCTTTATGAACATAAAGTACGCAAGACTTTTAAATTGCTCACCCGACCGTGGAGGTTCCTTAAGTACAAAAGTGTCTCTCTCGAGCTCATGCTTTTGACTAACCTTAGGTTGATCGATTAAGACCTCTCGGCCAGTCAAAACCCCTAAGCTTGCGTTAGGCGGTGCAACCCTTTATTGGATTTGACACCAATCTGGAAGATTTATGTCGTCCTCTCTCGAGGAGTGCATGGAACTCCTTTTATCTTTGAGTGATCTCCTCGTATCCGCAACCTCTCGGTCATTTAGGATACGGATCTTAGATCGAAGAACATATCCACGCAATATGAATTCGATTCAATATAAATCAAAGAAAAATCGTTAGTGAGTAAAGTAAAGGACTTGACATTTTTAGTAAAGTTGAGAAACTTATTTTATTCCAAGATTCATCATGATCAAGTGACAAAAGAAATTTAGCTACTAAGCATGATGAAGAAATTACGTAGAAAGAAGGGCAAGAACATGATTACTAAAAAGAGAGTAATTAAATTAAACATAAAGAAATGCAAACTAAACTATGAAGCTAAGGGTTACATAAAGAAAATGTAGCAAAACAGAGGAATAAACGAGGTAAAACTACTCCTAGATTGGCCTCCTAGCTCCCCCTCAGCTCTTGAACTTATCTGGAATTTATAAGAAAAACTTCTAGAAGGTCACGCCCTGGGTCACACCCGTGATCTAGGGCGTGTCAGGCTCGGAACCACTATCATGAAAGCTCGGGAACGTTGGAGGAGAAACCGCCAAAATCTGTTAAATGACGGGTCACGCCCCTAAGTCACGCCCATGACCTAGGGCGTGTCATTTCTGTTTCTGGAAAATGGCGAGAAGCTGAAAACAACGGGAGTAAACAGGTGTTTATGAGGGTGTCAAGCCCCCTGGTCATGCCCGTGACCGGGGCGTGTCAAGCTGCAACGGAAATCAGGCGCAATGGCAGGAACGACTGATTTACTGGCTGGAAACGGCCATACCACGCTCTGGGTCACGCCCGTGACGTTTGGGTCACGCCCGTGACGTTTGGGTCACGGGCATGTACTTGACTGTTCGACGTTCTTCGCTCGATGAATTGAGCCCCTTGGTCACGCCTTATGGTCACGCCCGTGACCCATAGGTCACGCCCGTGACCAGGGGCATGTAGCTTTAGACTGATGTGTCCCGTTCTCTAGTTCCTCTGTGGGTCACGGCCACCTGTCACGCCCGTGACCTGAAGGTCATACACGTGATAGGGGTGTGTAAAAGTGATTTCTAAAGGATTCTTCTGTTTCATCTCCTAGTCAGTCCTGTAAGCTCCAATTTGCTATTGGTAGCCAAAATTTACCTGAAATAAGAAAACAAAAGGATTAATTTAAAAATTAATAAAAACTAGAAATGAACATAGCTATTTATTAAATAAAAACTATATAAAAATACTATAAATAAAGACTTATCAAATACCCCAATACTTAAGCTTTTGCAATTCCAGAGCAAAACTATGAGAGTACTTATAAGAAATTAAAATAATTTTTTAATTAAACAAAAAATTTATTAAATCAAAAGAAATTTAAAAATTAACTTAAGTGATTCAAAATTTTAAGTCCTAAAATATGAAAGTACAATGAGAAAAGATAAATATTTAGTCAAGTTCTCTAATAAAGTAATTAGAACTCAAAATTAAGTATTTAACAAACAATGTTAGATTAAAAATTATAAACACGTTTTTCAGTAAAAAGAGACTTCAAGGAAAAATCAAACTACTACTTATGCTCTCGTACAAAATAAATTTAATCTAAGCAATTATATTGGAGTTTGGGTTTGGAAAAAGGCAATTGAAGAGATCTTAGATTGGGGGTGATGAATTTTATCCTCTCACCACGCACAAATTTTTTTCTTTTGAATTTTTTCTTCTTCTTTTTTTCCCTTCAAACAAAGTTGCTTAGGAGTAATGAATTTTATCCTCTTACTCCTTTTTTGGAGGTTGCATATGTGTACCAAGGAATACTTAATTCCCATGACATATGATCTAATCAAAAATAAAAACTTGCATATGTGTACCAGAGGATAATGAATTTTATTCTCTTATCCCCATGACATGATCTAACAAGAAAGTTAAAAACAAAGGAAAGACTAGCAAAAATTTAGATTAAATTAAAATTGTTGGAGAGCAACTATAGTAAATTAAAATTTCCTAAGAATCTTAAAGTTTAAAGTGGTGATAATTAAAATCAAAAAATTATTAAACTAAGCACTATGAAATTGAAACTAATTAGAATTTTAGAGAAAAAGACTAAATAAATTTCTCTAAACAAATTTACTTCATAAATTTATTTCTTAAAATCAAATCACCTAAAAATTAAATTTAACTAACTTTGATGAAATAAAAGATTTAGAAAATCAAAAATTATAAAATTTTTTATAAATAAACTCAAAATAGATTTCTGAAATGTCACAAAAATTTAAGCAGGGGTTTATTATATATTTTTTATTTCCATTTTTTGTATTTTTGATAATAAAAATAAAACAATTTTTTTTAAAAGAAGTTTTAAAGATTTTTTCATTTTTTTGAATTTTGAAATAAAATTAATAAATAAGAATCCACCCCCATACTTAAAAATAAACATTGTCCCCAATGTTTATAAGTCAAGTTGGAGGGGGGGGGGGGGAAAGAAAAACAGTTTGTGAAAATTTAGGAAAAAAACAATTCGTAAAAATAAACGATAAGCAAGGGGTGTCTCCCAAGAGTGCTTTTTTTTTCCCCGTCTTTAAGCTAGACGGTTATTGTTAGGAGAATGGAAAATAATATTGAAGATGAAGGGGCAACTATCTTAATTCACGCTTGGGTGAAAACGCCAAAGACACTCGCCCAGCGACTCCTCCGCTTGCTTCTTGATTCTCCTTTTTTGAACATTTAACTTGAAAATGTAAATTCACATCATCTATATATACCTGAGGCGATGTGAATTTTTGTAGATGAGCGGCAAATGGATCGTTGATGACGTGTGATTGCAACAACTCATCATCTTCATGAAATTCATTTGTTAGAGAAAAATCAAAAGTAAGCACGTCAGAAAAATATTCGCAAGGAGGAGGTTCTTGCGTAGTTATATGATTAGTTATAGGTTGTGTATTTTCTAAAATAAAGTTGTTATCTAAAAGAAAAGTACTGGGCACTATATTTTCATGAATTTCAATTTCTAAAAATTGATAAGTGGAGGTTGAAAATTCATGGGGATAATGAAAATCGGGAGAAATAGGAGAAGAAACCTATTTTTGTTCTATTTCACCCGGTGTGCCCATAACTTTAAAATATTTTTGATATAATAATTCTTCCTCCTCTTCCGAATAAGTCACCAAGGGTGCACATGAAGATTCATGTTCCGTACTAGGTGAACTATTTGGAGGTGTTGAAGAATCATTAGATCAAGAAATAATTTCTTATAAATTTTGGGGAGGATCAACAATGAATTGCGTAAAGTCCCCAGAATTAGAAGAAAGCGATTGTGGTATGCTAAAAGAAGAACAAAAATTAGGATCTAAATAATTGTTCTCATAACTCGGAAAGTTTTTTGTTTGATCTTGCAAATAAGGAAAACAAACGTCCGAGGTAGAAGAAAAAATATTTAAATTAAAATAAGTATTCTCGTTTAAATTCGAAAAATTATTTTCATGAAAATTAAAGGAATTGAAAAAATTATTTTCATGAAAATTGGAAAAAGAATTATCATAAAAGTGAGGATAGTTATTTTCATAATTATATTCAATTTTATTTTCATATGGTAGCTGTGAATTACAATGATAAAGATAACAATACTCACTTCGATGAGAACCACCACAATAATAACAAACACTTTGGTGCTGTTTTGCAGCTTTCAAAAAATCTAATTGATTTTGAAGCCTGGCAATTTTAGCGGCCAATTGAGATAACATTTTTTTAATGTAAAAAGAAAATAAAACAACCTTTACCTATTGGAAGTGAATGAAAAAGAAAATCAAAGGGAGAATTGGGGTAGAGAAAGAGAATGATAAAAGTAATAAAATTTGCGCTTTCTAAATATCAACAAAAAGAATCCCCGGCAACGGTGCCAAAAACTTGATAAGGAATTTTATAGTTTTAAAATTATATCCAAACTATAATCTCGAAATAGGCAAGTGTACCTATCAAAATATAGTATAGGAAATGTCGTATTATACTCGGGGTCTGTTGAGTATTTCTACTCACACAAATTATATTATTTTATCAGTTAATAAAATAAGTTAATTTAAACTACAGCTAGAAAACAAAATAAAATATAGCACTTGATCTAGAATCCCCTTGTACTAAAACTAACCTCCTTTATGAACATAACGCACTCAAGACTTTTAAATTGCTCACCTGACTGTGGAGGTTCCTTAAGTACAAAAGCGTCTCTCTCAAGCTCATGCTTTTGACTAACCTTTGGTTGATCGATTAAGACCTCTTGGCCAGTCAAAACCCTTAAGCTTGCTTTAGACGGTGAACCACTCTATTGGATTTAACTCCAATCCGGAAGATTTATGTCGTTCTCTCTCGAGGAGTGCATGCAACTCCTTTTATCTTTGAGTGATCTCCTGGTATCCGCAACCTCTCAGTCATTTAGGATACGGATCTTAGATCGAAGAACATATCCGCGCAATATGAATTCGATTCAATATAAATTAAAGATAAATCGTTAGTGAGTAAAGTAAAGGACTTGACATTTTTAATAAAGTTGAGAAGCTTATTTTATTCCAAGATTCATCATGATCAAGTGATAAAAGAAATTTAGCTACTAAGCTTGATGAAGAAATTACATAGAAAGAAGGGCAAGAACATGATTACTAAAAAGAGAGTAATTGAATTAAACATAAAGTATGCAAACTAAACTATGAAGCTAAGGGTTACATAAAGAAAATGCAGCAAAATAAAGGAATAAATGAGGTAAAACTACTCCTAGATTGGCCTCCTAGCTCCCCCTCAGCTCTTGAACTTATCTGGAATTTATAGGAAAAACTTCTAGAAGGTCACGCCCTGGGTCACGCCCGTGACCTAGGGCGTATTAGGCTCGGAACCACCGTCTTGAAAGCCCGGGAACGTTGGAGGAGAAACTGCCAAAATCTGTTAAATGACGGGTCATGCCCCTAGGTCACGCCTGCGACCTAGGGCATGTAATTTCTATTTCTGGAAAACCGCGGGAAGCTGAAAATTACAGGTGTAAACAGGTGTTGATGGAGGCATCACGCCCCGGGTCACGCCCGTGACTAGGGGCATGTCAAGCTGCAACAAAAATCTGGCACAATGGCAGGAACGATTGATTTACTGGCTGGAAACACCCATGCCACAATATGGGTCATGCCCGTGACCTTTGTGTCACGGACGTGTACTTGACTGTTCGACGTTCTTCGCTCGACGAATTGAGCCCCTTGGTCACGCCTTCTAGTCACGCCCGTGACCCATAGGCCACGCCCGTGACCAGGGGCATGTATCCCGTTCTCTGGGCTCCTTTGTGGGTCACGACCACCTATCACGCCCTTGACCTGAAGGTCACGCCCGTGGCAGGGGCATGTAGAAGTGATTTCTCAAGGATTCTTCTGTTTCATCTCCTGCTCTGTCCTGTAAGCTCCAATATGCTATTGGCAGCCCAAATTTACCTGAAATAAGAAAATAAAAGGATTAATTTAAAAATTAATAAAAAATAAAAATAAACATAGCTATTTATTAAATAAAAACTATAAAAAAACTATAAATAAAGACTTATCAAATACCCCCATACTTAAGATTTTGCTATTCCAGAGCAAAACTATGAGAGTACTTATAAGAAATTAAAATATTTTTTTAATTAAACTAAAAATCTATTAAATCAAAAGAAAGTTAAATATTAACTTAAGTGATTCAAATTTTTAAGTCCTAAAATATGAAAGTACAATGAGAAAAGATAAATATTTAGCCAAGTTCTCTAATAAAGTAATTAGAACTCAAAATTAAGTATTTAGCAAACAAAGTTAGATTAAAAATTATAAACACTTTTTTCACTAAAAAGAGAGTTCAAGGAAAAATCAAACTACTACTTATGCTCTCGTACAAAATTAATTTAATCGAGGCAATTATATTGGAGTTTGGGTTTGGAAAAAGGCAATTGAAGAGAACTTAGATCGGGGGTGATGAATTTTATCCTCTCACCCCGCACAATTTTTTTCTTTTGAATTTTTTTCTTTTTTTTCTCTTCAAACAAAGTTGCTTAGGAGTAATAAATTTTATCCTCTTACTCCTTTTTTGGGGGTTGCATATGTGCACCAAGGAATACTTGATTCCCAAGACATATAATCTAACCAAAAATAAAAACTTGCATATGTGTACTAGGGGATAATGAATTTTATCCTCTTATCCTCATGACATCTGCACTAACAAGAAAGTTAAAAACAAGGGAAACGCTAGAAAAAATTTAGATTAAATTAAAATTGTTGGAGAGCAATTATAGTAAATTAAAATTTCCTAAGAATCTTAAAGTTTAAAGTGGAGATAATTAAAATCTAAAAATTGTTAAACGAAGCACTATGAAATTGAAACTAATTAGAATTTGAGAGAAAAAGACTAAATAAATTTCTCTAAACAAATTTACTTCATAAATTTATTTCTGAAAATCAAATCACCTAAAAATTAAATTTAACTAACTTTGATGAAACAAAAGATTTAGAAAATCAAAAATTATAAAAATTCTTATAAATAAACTCAGAATAAATTTCTGAAAAGTCACAAAAATTTAAGCAGGGGTCTATTATATATTGTTTTTTCCTTTTTTTGTATTTTTGATAATAAAAAGAAAACAAATTTTTTAAAAACAATTTTAAAGAATTTTTCATTTTTTTGAATTTTGAAATAAAAATAATAAATAAGAATCCACCCCCATACTTAAAAATAAATATTGTCCCCAATGTTTATAAGTCAAGTAGGAGGGGGGGGGGGGAGAAAAATAATTTGTGAAAAATTAGGAAAAAACAATTCATAAAAATAAACGATAAGCAAGGGGTGTCTCCCAAGAGCGCTTTTCTTTTTCCCGTCTTTAAGCTAGACGGTTATTGTTAGGAGAATGAAAAATCATATTGAAGATGAAGGGGTAACTCCCTTAATTCACGCTTGGGTGAATACGCAGAAGACGCTCGCCCAGCGACTCCTCCGCTTGCTTCTTGATTCTCCTTTTTTGAACATTTGACTTGAAAATGTAAATTCACATCACCTATACATACCTGAGGCGATGTGAATTTTTATAGATGAGCGGAAAATGGATCGTTGACGATGTGTGATTGCAATGGCTCATCATCTTCATGAAATTCATTTGTTAATGAAAAATCAAAAGCAAGCACGTCAGAAAAATCTTCGCAAGGAGGAGGTTCTTGCGAAGTTATATGATTAGGTATAGGTTGTGTATTTTCTAAAATAAAGTTGTTATCTAAAAGAAACGTATTGGACACTATAGTTTCATGAATTTCAATTTCTAAAAATTCATAAGCGGAGGTTGAAAATTCATGAGGATAATGAAAATCGGGAGAAATAGGAGAAGAAACCTGTTTTTCTTTTATTTCACTCGGTGTGCCCATAACTTTAAAATATTCTTGATATAATAATTCTTCCTCCTCTTCCGAATAAGTCACCAAGGGGGCACATGAAGATTCATGTTCTGTACTAGGTGAACTATGTTGAACAATCATTAGAATAAGAAATAATTTCTTCCAAATTTTGGGGAGGATCAACAATGAATTGTGTAAAATCCCCAAAGTTAGAAGAAAGCGATTGTGGTGTGCTAAAAGAAGAATAAAAATTAGGATCTAAATAATTGTTCTCATAACTCGGAAAGTTTTCTGGTTGATCTTGTGAATAAGGAAAACAAACGTCTGAGGATGAAGAAAAATTATTTAAATCAAAATAAGTATTCTCGTTTAAATTCGAAAAATTATTTTCATGAAAATTAAAGGAATTGGAAAAATTATTTTCATGAAATTGGAAAATGAATTATCATAAAAGTGAGGATATTTATTTTCATAATTATATTCAATTTTATTTTCATAAGGTAGCTGTGAATTATAATGATAAAGATAACAGTACTCACTTCGATGAGAACCACCACAATAATAACAAATACTTTGGAGCTGTTTTGTGGCTTTCAAAATATCTAATTGATTTTGAAGCCTGACAATTTTAGCAGCCAATTAAGATAACATTTTTTTAATATAAAAAGAAAATAAAACAACCTTTTCCTAATTGAAGTGAATGAAAAAGAAAATCAAAAGGAGAATTGGGGTTGAGAAAAAGAATGATAAAAGTAATAAAATTTGAGCTTTCTAACTATCAACAAAAAGAATCCCCGGCAATAGCGCCAGAAACTTGATAAGGAATTTTATAGTTTCAAAATTATATCCAAACTATAATCTCGAAATAGGCAAGTGTACCTATCGAAATATAGTATAGAAAATGTCGTATTAGTCTTGGGGCCTGTTGAGTATTTCTACTCACGCAAATTATATTATTTTATCGGTTAATAAAATGAGTTAATTTAAACTACAGCTAGAAAACAAAATAAAATATAGCATTTGATCTAGAATCCCCTTATACTAAAATAACCTCCTTTATGAACATAAAGTACGCAAGACTTTTAAATTGCTCACCCGACCGTGGATGTTCCTTAAGTACAAAAGCGTCTCTCTCGAGCTCATGCTTTTGACTAATCTTAGGTTGATCGATTAAGACCTCTCGGCCAGTCGAAACCACTAAGCTTGCTTTAGGCAGTGAACCCCTCTATTGGATTTGACTCTTATCAGGAAGATTTATGTCATCCTCTCTCGAGGAGTGCATGCAACTCCTTTTATCTTTGAGTGATCTCCTCGTATCCGCAACCTCTCGGTCATTTAGGATACGGATCTTAGATCGAAGAACATATACGCACAATATGAATTCGATTAAATATAAATGAAAGATAAATTGTTAGTGAGTAAAATAAAGGACTTGACATTTTTAATAAAGTTGAGAAGCTAATTTTATTCTAAGATTCATCATGATCAAGTGATAAAAGAAATTTAGCTACTAAGTACATAGAAAGAAGGGCAAGGACATGATTACTGAAAAGAGAGTAATTGAATTAAACATAAAGAAATGCAAACTAAACTATGAAGCTAAGGGTTACATAAAGAAAATGCAGCAAAATAGAGGAATAAACGAGGTAAAACTACTGCTAGATTAGCCTCCTAGCTTCCCCACAGCTCTTGAACTTATCTGTAATTTATAGGAAAAACTTATGGAAGGTCACGCCCGGGGTCACGCCCGTGAACTATGGCGTGTCATGCTCGGAACCGCCATCTTGAAAGCCCGGGAACGCTGGAGGAGAAACCGCCAAAATCTGTTAAATAACGGGTCACGCCCCTAGGTCACGCCCGTGACCTAGGGCGTGTCATTTCTATTTCTAGAAAATGGCAGGAAGCTGAAAACGGCGGGAGTAAACAGTTGTTGATGGAGGCGTCACACCCCCTAGTCACGCCCGTGACCAGGGGCGTGTCAAGCTGCAACGAAAATCTGGCGCAACGACAGGAACGACAGATTTACTGGCTGGAAACGCTCATGCCACGCTCTGGGTCACACCCGTGACCTTTCGGTCATGGGCGTGTACTTGACTATTCAACATTCTTTGCTCGACGAATTGAGCCCTTTGGTCACGGCTTTTGGTCATGCCCGTGACCCATAGGTCACGCCTATGACCAGGGGCGTGTAGCTTTAAACTGATATGTCCCGTTCTCTGGGCTCCTCTGTGGGTCACGGTAACCTGTCACGCCCGTGACCTGAAGGTCACGCCCATGACAGGGGCGTGTAGAAGTGATTTCTCAAGGATTCTTCTATTTCATCTCCTGGTCAGTCCTGTAAGCTCCAATTTGCTATTGGCAGCCCAAATTTACCTGAAATAAGAAAACAAAAGGATTAATTTAAAAATTAATAAAAACTAGAAATAAACATAGCTATTTATTAGATAAAAACTATATTAAAATACTATAAATAAAGACTTATCAAATACCCCCATACTTAAGCTTTTGCTATTGCAGAGCAAAACTATGAGAGTACTTATAAGAAATTTAAATAATTTTTAATTTAACTAAATATCTATTAAATCAAAAGAATGTTAAAAATTAACTTAAGTGATTCAAAATTTTAAGTCCTAAAATATGAAAGTACAATGAGAATATATAAATATTTTGCCAAGTTCTCTAATAAAGTAATTAGAACTCAAAATTAAGTATTTAGCAAACAAAGTTAGATTAAAAATTATAAACACTTTTTTCACTAAAAAGAGACTTCAAGGAAAAAACAAACTACTACTTATGCTCTCGTACAAAATTAATTTAATCTAAGCAATTATATTGGAGTTTGGGTTTGGAAAAAGGCAATTGAAGAGTTCTTAGATTGGGGGTGATGAATTTTATCCTCTCACCCCGCACAAATTTTTTTCTTTTGAAATTTTTTTCTCTTCAAACAAAGTTGCTTAGGAGTAATGAATTTTATCCTCTTACTCCTTTTTTGGGGGTTGCATATGTGTACCAAGGAATACTTGATTCCCATGACATATGATCTAACCAAAAATAAAAAACTTGCATATGTGTACCAGGGGATAATGAATTTTATCCTCTTATCCCCATGAATATGATCTAACAAAAAAGTTAAAAACAAGGGAAATGCTAGCAAAAATTTAGATTAAATTAAAATTGTTGTAGAGCAACTATAGTAAATTAAAATTTCATAAGAATCTTAAAGTTTAAAGTGGAGATAATTAAAATCTAAAAATTGTTAAACTAAGCACTATGAAATTGAAACTAATTAGAATTTGAGAGAAAAAGAATAAATAAATTTCTCTAAACAAATTTACTTCATAAATTTATTTCTTAAAATCAAATCACCTAAAAATTAAATTTAACTTACTTTGATAAAATAAAAGATTTAGAAAAACAAAAATTATAAAAATTCTTATAAATAAACTCAAAATAAATTTCTGAAAAGTCACAAATGTTTAAGCAGGGTTTTATTATTTATTTTTTTATTTCCTTTTTTTTGAATTTTTGATAATAAAAAGAGAACAATTTTTTTTAGAATGTTTAAAATTTTTTCATTTTTTTTGAATTTTGAAATAAAAATAATAAATAAGAATCCACCCCCATACTTAATAATAAACATTGTCCCCAATGTTTATAAGTCAAGTAGGAGGGGGGAGGGGAAGAAAAACAGTTTGTGAAAATTTAGGAAAAAAACAATTCATAAAAATAAACGATAAGCAAGGGGTGTCTCCCAAGAGCGCTTTTCTTTTTCCTGTCTTTAAGCTAGACAGTTATTGTTAGGAGAATGAAAAATAATATTGAAGATGAAGGGGCAACTCCCTTAATTCATGCTTGGGTGAATACACCGAAGACGCTCGCCCAGCGACTCCTCCGCTTGCTTCTTGATTCTCCTTTTTTGAACATTTGACTTGAAAATGTAAACTCACATCACATATACATACCTGAGGCGATGTGAATTTTTGTAGATGAGCAGTAAATGGATCGTTGACGACGTGTGATTGCAACGGCTCATCATCTTCATGAAATTTATTTGTTAAAGAAAAATCAAAAGTAAGCGCGTCAGAAATATCTTCACAAGGAGGAGGTTCTTGCGAAGTTATACAATTAGGTATAGGTTGTGCATTTTCTAAAATAAAGTTGTTATCTAAAAGAAAAGTATTGGGCACTATAGTTTCATGAATTTCAATTTCTAAAAATTCATAAGTGGAGGTTGAAAATTCATGAGGATAATGAAAATCGGGAGAAATAGGAGAAGAAACCTGTTTTTCTTCTATTTCACCGGGTGTGCCCATAACTTTAAAATATTCTTGATATAATAATTGTTCCTTCTCTTCCGAATAAGTCACCAAGGGGGTGCATTAAGATTCATGTTAGGTACTAGGTGAACTATTTGGAGGGGGTTGAAAATCATTAGAACAAGAAATAATTTCTTCTAAATTTTGGGGAGCATCAACAATGAATTGCGTAAAGTCCCAAAAATTAGAAGAAAGTGATTGTGGTGTGCTAAAAGAAGAACAAAAATTAGGATCTACATAATTGTTCTCATAACTCGGAAAGTTTTCTGGTTGATCTTGCGAATAAGGAAAACAAACGTCCGAGTTAGAAGAAAAATTATTTAAATCAAAATTAGTATTCTCGTTTAAATTCGAAAAATTATTTTCATGAAAATTAAAGGAATTGGAAAAATTATTTTCATGAAAATTGGAAAAAGAATTATCATTAAAGTGAGGATAGTTATTTTCATAATTATATTCAATTTTATTTTCATAAGGTAGATGTGAATTACAATGATAAAGATAACAGTACTCACTTCGATGAGAACCAACACAATAATAACAAACACTTTGGCGCTGTTTTGCGGCTTTCAAAATATCTAATTGATTTTGAAGCCTGACAATTTTAGCGGCCAATTGAGAAAACATTTTTTAATGTAAAAAGAAAATAAAACAACCTTTACTTATTGGAAGTGAATGAAAAAGAAAATCAAAAGGAGAATTGGGGTAGAGAAAGAGAATGATAAATGTAATAAAGTTTGCGCTTTCTAAATATCAAAAAAAGAATCCCCGGTAACGGTGCAAAAAACTTGATAAAGAATTTTATACTTTTAAAATTATATCCAAACTATAATCTCGAAATATGCAAGTGTACCTATCAAAATATAGTATAGGAAATGTCGTATTAGACTCAGGGCCTGTTGAGTATTTCTACTCACGCAAATTATATTATTTTATCGGTTAATAAAATGAGTTAATTTAAACTACAGCTATAAAACAAAAAAAAATATATATTACTTGATCTAGAATCCCCTTGTACTAAAACTAACCTCCTTTATGAACATAAAGTACACAAGACTTTTAAATTGCTCACCCGACCGTGGAGGTTCCTTAAGTACAAATGCATCTCTCTCGAGCTCATGCTTTTGACTAACCATAGGTTGATCGATTAAGACCTCTCGGCCAGTCGAAACCCCTAAGCTTGCTTTAGGCGGTGAACCCCTCTATTGGATTTGACTCCAATCCGGAAGATTTATGTCGTCCTCTCTCGAGTAGTGCATGCAACTCCTTTTATCTTTAAGTGATCTCCTCGTATCCGCAACCTCTCGGTCATTTAGGATACAGATCTTAGATTAAATAACATATCCACGCAATATGAATTCGATTCAATATAAATCAAAGATAAATCGTTAGTGAGTAAAGTAAAGAACTTGATATTTTTAATAAAGTTGAGAAGCTTACTTTATTCCAAGATTCATCATGATCAAGTGATAAAAGAAATTTAGCTACTAAGCATGATGAAGAAATTACATAAAAAGAAGGGCAAGAACATGATTACCAAAAAGAGAGTAATTGAATTAAACATAAAGAAATGCAAACTAAACTATGAAGCGAAGGGTTACATAGAGAAAATGCAGTAAAATAGAGGAATAAACGAGGTAAAACTACTCCTAGATTGGCCTCCTAGCTCCCCCTCAGCTCTTAAACTATTCTGAAATTTATAGGAAAAACTTCTGGAAGGTCACGCCCTGGGTCATGCCCGTGACCTAGGGCATGTCAGGCTCGGAACCGCCGTCTTGAAAGCCCGAGAACGTTGGAGGAGAAACCGCCAAAATCTGTTAAATGACGGGTCACGCCCCGAGGTCACGCCCGTAGCCTAGGGCGTGTCATTTCTGTTTCTGGAAAACGGCGGGAAGCTGAAAAAGGCGGGAGTAAAGAGGTGTTGATGGAGGCATCACGCCCCTTGTCACGCCCGTGACTAGGGGCGCGTCAAGCTGCAACGAAAATCTGGCGCAACGGTAGGAACAACTGATTTACTGGCTGGAAACGCCCATGCCACGCTCTGGGTCACGCCCGTGACCTTTGGGTCATGGGCGTGTACTTGACTGTTCGATGTTCTTCGCTCGACGAATTGAGCCCCTTGGTCACGCCTTCTGGTCACGCCCGTGACCCATAGGACACGCCCGTGACTAGGGGCATGTAGCTTTAAACTGATGTGTCCCGTTCTCAGGGTTCCTTTGTGGGTCACGACCACCTGTCATGCCCGTGTCCTGAAGGTCACGCCCGTGACAGGGCCGTGTAAAAGTGATTTCTCAAGGATTCTTCTGTTTCATCTCCTGGTCAGTCCTGTAAGCTCCAATTTACTATTGGCAGCCCAAATTTACCTGAAATAAGAAAAATAAAAGGATTAATTTAAAAATTAATAAAAATTAGAAATAAACATTGCTATTTATTAAATAAAAACTATAGAAAAATACTATAAATAAAGACTTATAACTGACCAAGGTGGCCCGATTTATACCTATTGGGAAGGATAACCCAGTTACTGTTTTGGTGAGGTTATTTGTGGAGCAGTTCGTCAGGTACCATGGGGTCCCCAGGACGATTGTCTCGGACCGTGACGGTCGATTCACTTCCAGGGAGTGGAGAGCGGTGCAGGCATACTTGGGTTCTTAGCTTGCTTTTATCACCGCATTCCATCTACATACCGACGGTCAGACAGAGCAGACCATCAGGACCATGGAGGATCTCCTGCATTTGTGTATACTGGATACGGGAAGGCCCTATGGGAGACTGTTGCCTCTGGTCGAGTTCTCCTACAACAACAGTCACCAGGCGAGCATTGGGATGACACCTTATGAGGCTCTTTATGGGACGAAGTGTCGTACTCCGCTATCTTGGGTTCAGGATGAGGACCCCAGGGCACTTGGATCAGACTACATTGAGGATACGGATGCTCAGATATGATTGATCAGGGACCAGATGCTAGAGGCCTAGAGTAGGCAGGCGAAGTACTACGATGCATGACATCAGAAGGTAGAGTTCCAAGTGGGGGACAGAGTGTTCTTGAATATACATCCGGTGCATGGTATTTCTCGGGTGAGGAGGCACAAGAAGCTCAACCCTCGATATATGGGGCCCTATTTGATTCTAGAGCGGATCAGCCTATTGGCCTACAGGCTGGAGCTGCCACAAGAGCTGGGAACCTTGCACGACATCTTCCACGTCTCCTCGCTATGGAGACCTCTCCTTTGGCCAGAGCAGCATATCACCACTACAGCAGGTCCGCTAACATCAGATAGATCAGTTCGTTTGGAGCCACTCTGAATCGATGATACAACAGTCCGAGTGCTGCGGAGGAAGAGGGTTCCCCTGGTGAAGGTGTTATGGTCCAACCATGGATGGGAGGAGCACACCTGGGAGCCGAAGGATCTGATGCTAGAGCGGCACCCAGAGCTTTTTACATCAGGTAACATTTTAATTATTAGCTAAAGTACTTAAATTTTCATGCTTGGAAACCCCATAGACCCGAACATGAATTTCAGGTACGAAATTATTTCTTTGTTTATTGGAATTTGTAACATCCCACTTTCAATTAGACCCCTCTACTTAGGTTGGGTTAGGGCATGTTGTGGGGGGCATGGATTTAGGCTAGGTTTGAACCATGGGCTTAGGGTTTAGTCACATGGGGCCCATAACAGGGCCCAAGGAAGTCTAAGTCAAACCAGCCCAAATTGGGGTCCTAGCCACACATTTATTCCACCACTGCATCCCTAACCCTAACACCAACCTAAGGGAACCATAAGCCACATCACAAGGTCACCAATTGACTAGAGGTGACCCAAGTCAACCCTAGTCTTAATTTGGTCAAACCCACACCTAAAGGCCCAGATAGTCCAAGTGGGGCACCACCATGGCCCAACCCAAGTTGGGTGGTGTCATAGGGCCCATGACCTTCAGGTGGGGTCAGCCCACTTATCAAGTTGACCAAGTCAAACCTAAAAGTCAACATAGTCAACTTGAAGCTTAAATTGGGGAAAGAATGATCCAAGCATACTCCCCATGGGCTAGGCCCATTAGTCAAGGCTCATGACCAGCCCAAGAGGCCAAAGACTGCCCCTACCCCTCTGAACTAGGAGAGGGAACACATGCATCGGGGTAAAATTGGAAATTTGGGGGAAAAGAGGAGAGAGAAGAGAGGGAGAAAGGAAATGGTGGCCATATGGCCCTCCTTCTCCATGCCCAAGCAGCTGGCTGAGCTTCTCAGAGATATTCCTGCAAGGTGGAAGGTTTTGGGGACATCTGGTGGCCAGGAGGAGATTCCAAAGCTTGGCCGGCCACGCCCCCTTAACTTCAACTTCTCCCACAGGCATCCCCAGCCAAAAGCAAGCCCACCATCACCTTCAGTGAGCTCAGGTGAGTAGAAATCGACATCTGGAGTCCTGCTTTTGTTTGAGAAACCAAAAAACGGGAAGGATTCGCCGGAGCAAGCTCGGTCATGGCTCACCGCCGCCAAACTTGCCGCCAAGCCTCAATTTCGGTTCATTTCACCTCACCTCTCACCGTACTAGAATTCTAGATCGACTAGTGAAAGTTCACCTAGTGTCAACTATCTTCACCTATGGGGGGGGGGGAATAGGTGACGTGCAGCGTATTTGCGGAATTTAAAATTGTACCTGCACAATAAAAACAAACAGCATAGCATACAGAAAACACAAGCTATTTATAGTGGTTCCCCGATTTGGGTACATCCACTTTCCCCCTTCGACCTATCTCCCAACAAGGGACGACTCGGTCTCTTCACCAACAAGATTGAAATCCAATCCTTGCACTATCGGAAGGAACCCTTCCACACGTAGGAGTCAACACTCCCACAACACGGGTTGCACCCAACCCTTACAACTCGGAACAACCATTCCTCTACAACAAAAGTAAAGCTAGAATGTAGAAGAGATACAAACTACGTTTGGAGACTAAGGTGTCCCTCTTTGTTGACGACGTGTTCTTGAAGTCCACAAAGAGTCCACAACCCTAGAACTCTCTTGGAGAGGATCTCCCTGGAACCGGCGGCGGCAAGATGGGCGGCGGCAAGGTTCACGGGTTCGGCGACGACGATGTGCGGCTGCTGTACTTTGGAGATCCAAACTTCGTAGCGAAGCTAGCTAGGTCTACCAACGGTCACACGAGGATCGGTCGTCTCGATCGATTCGGATCGGGAAGTTTTTCCCGATCAACAAATCGAGAGACAGGGGATCTCTGGATAGACGCGTGAGACTCTAAGCTTGACTAAGCTTCTGTCGCCGGAAGATCAGGAAGAAATCTCGATCAAAAGCGGCGACCAACTTGCTCGAGCGACGACGGCGGCGGCGGAGCAGAACTCGCGATTTTAGGTCTAGATCGTGCTCGGCTTCTTTCTGTGTATTTCTACTGTTCAAAATACCCGTATATATATACTGTAGACAACTCCAATATGACCGTTGTGGGACCCACAAGAAGAATCCCTAAATCCCGGTCCAGAACATTGACCGCGGCAGAATCCGGTTCAGGAAGTTCCAAAAAATCGCCCAAGTCAAAATCGGTGAGAATCGAAAGTGAATCTCGCCGAGTCGCCGAGAATCAAAGGTGATTCTCGACGATTCGGCGAGAATCAAAGACGATTCTCGTCGAATTTTACTTGGTCATAATCTGCTCGACGATGGGTTCGGCGAGAATCACTAGTGATTCTCGCCGAATCTTACTTGGCACGGTTTTGAGGTACCCGGATAGAGTCGTCGAGAATCACTAATGATTCTCGACGATTCGGCGAGAATCACTAGTGATTCTCGCCGAATCAGCGAGAATCACTTGGTGATTCTCGTCGAATTATACTTAGACGAATTTTCGTCTTTCCACCCAAGAGCTGCTCCTTGACCCATCCTTGCTCCTTGTCTGCTCTTGTATAAACACGGCCCTGTACTTGAAAGTAAGTGCACTCCAATAGAGAGAGTACACGTAGGCCAACACACTGATCTGCTCAACGAGGGATTATGTAGTGCAGACCCGTGTATATTGACCTACTGCACCCTTACATTGGTGTGCACTTAGCGTGGAATAACTGCAAGTACAACTTGAAATAATTCGTCAAAAACATTGCCTATTTACCTTAGCTTGTACAGGGGCTTCTTCAAATCAGGTACATTGTGGATACAATACCCAACAATCTCACCTTATTTGAAGAAGCCTAAACCCTACAAGCTAAGGTGAATAAAGCGTATAGGAATGAAAATCATAAACTTGAAATTGAGTTGAGTGAGTTATTCATTACCAATACCAATTTCTTGAGAGCAAGCTTGGAGCCACCTTAGCCGTAGCTGAGAGGGTAATCTCCCCCTTTTCGGCTTCTGCAAATCGGGGTCTATAGCATTTGACCCCTTGCTCCCCCTCAGTTCTTGCTCCTGTGCTCATACTTGAGTACCTTGCTCCCCCTCAGTTCTTGCGCCTGTGCTCAGCTTGAGTACCTGCAGAGGATCCCTCTAGATGCATGATCCTAGAGCTTCGGTAGTCTTCATTCCTCATAATTTAGCATTCCCAATTCAGTTTTGAATAGACTAAACTTGGCTTCGTCTAAGGGCTTTGTGAATATATCTGCAATCTGCTTGTCCGTGGGGACATAACAGAGAGAAATGTCCGTGTTCTCCACGTGCTCCCGAATGAAGTGATAGCGCACTTCAATATGCTTCGTTCTGCTGTGCGAGACTGGATTGTTGGCAATGGCAATTGCACTAAAGGAGTCGCAGTACATTGGTATTTCCTTGAACTGAAGGCCGTAGTCGGCTAAATGGTTTCTGATCCATAGGAGTTGTGCGCAACAGCTGCCTGCCGAGATGTACTCAGACTCTGCTGTGGAGGTTGCAACACAATTCTATTTCTTGCTGTTCCTTAAGATAAGCCTCATGCCGAGGAATTGACACGTCCCGGAGGTGCTTTTCCTGTCATCCCTACTCCCTGCAAAATCAGCATCTGAAAAACCTATTAGCTCGACATCATTGTTTCTCGGGTACCACAAGCCAAGATTGGGAGTACCTTTAAGGTATCTTAGAATTCGCTTTACAGCGACATAGTGAGATTCCTTAGTGTTCACCTGATATCTGGCACAGACACATGTGGAGAACATGATATCCGGTCTACTAGCAGTAAGATAGAGCAGGGATCCAATGATGCTTCTGTATTTGGTTTCATCGAAAGGTTTACCTTTCTCATCCTTATCCAGAGACATAGTGGATCCCATTGGAGTCCTCATAGAGGTTGCACTCTCCATACCGAATTTCTTAAGGAGTTCATTTGTGAACTTCGTCTGAGAGATGAAGATTCCATCCTCAGACTGTTTCACTTGAAGTCCCAAGAAATACTTGAGCTCTCCCATACTGCTTATTTCAAACTTTCCTTGCATAAGTTTAGAAAACTTTTTGCAAAGATTGTTGTCCGTTGAGCTGAATATTATGTCATCGACATAGATTTGCACCAGCAAAATCTTGCCTTTGACTTCCCTGAGAAACAATGTTTTATCTATTTTACCTCTAGAGAACTTGTTCTCAAGAAGAAAACTAGATAAAGTCTCATACCAAGCTCGTGGAGCTTGTTTTAACCCATATAAAGCTTTATTAAGAAAATAGACATGATTGGGAAAAGTAGGATCAACAAAACCTGGGGGTTGAGCGACGTATACTTCCTCTTTCAGGTCTCCGTTCAGGAATGCTGATTTCACATCCATTTGATAAACTGTGAATCCTTTGTGCGAAGCATACGCCATGAACAATCTGATTGCCTCGAGCCTTGCTACTGGTGCGAAGGTCTGGTCGAAGTCAATCCCCTCCTCCTGTCTGTAACCTTGAGCCACCAGCCTTGCCTTGTTCTTTATGATAACACCATGTTCATCCAGTTTGTTTCTGAAGATTCACTTGGTGCCAATCACATTCTGCTTGTATGGTCTGGGAACAAGCATCCAAACGTTGCAACATTCGAATTGATGCAGTTCATCTTGCATGGCCAGAATCCATGCCGCATCCTTGTTCGCCTCGTCGAACTTCTTTGGCTCAACCTGTGACAGGAAGCTAAGATGCAATACTTCGTTAATAGTACCTCTTCGAGTTCTGACACCGACACGAGGATCTTCGATGATCTGATCTCTAGGATGATCCCTCACGTGCCGGAGCTCTAGAAGTCTGGCGTCTGGATCTTCGACTACTTCTTGGGCTTCTCCTTCTTCTAAGAGATTTGTTCCATTTTGATCTTCAACATTTTCAGATGACATGGAGGTGGAAACTTTGACGTACTTAGGAGTGTCATCTTTAGCAGTCTCATCCAGACTCAGCTGTTCAAGTCGTGCACCTGCATCTTCAAGAATACCACTGGAAGAATTGCTGTTAAGCAAACTTCCTTCATCAAATACAACATTTATTGATTCTTCTACCACTAGGGTTTTCTTATTGAAGACCCTATATGCCCGACTGTGGGAACTATAGCCCATGAATATGCCTTCGAAGCATTTTTCACCAAATTTAGTACGTGGGTACTTCCTATTATTCATTACATAGCATCTGCAACCAAAAATCCTCAAGTAGGACATGGTTGGTTTCCTGCCTTTCAGTAGCTCGTAAGGCGTCTTACGATGATGCTTGTTGATCAATGCTCGGTTTTGTACATGATAAGCTGTATTGACAGCCTCTGCCCAGAAGTATTCCGGGAGAGAAGCGTCTTTCAACATTGTCGTGCAGGCTTCAATGAGAGTTCAATTTCTCCTCTCCGCAACTCCATTTTGCTGAGGAGTGCGCGGGGAGGAAAACTCATGAAAGATACCTTGTTCTTCACAAAACTCTGTCATAGCACCAGATTCGAATTCTGTTCCATGGTCACTTCTGATTTTTACCACTGAGCAGTTAAATTCATTCTGAACCTGCTTGACAAAGCTAGTGAAGATGTCAAACGTATCTGACTTTCGTTTTAAGAAGAACACCCATGTAAACCGAGAATGATCATCAACTATCACTAGCGTATAGGACTTGCCTCCCAGGCTATGAACTTGCATTGGACCAAACAAGTCCATATGTAGAAGATAAAGACATCGGGAAGAGTCTTTGTCTGCGATGCCCTTAAAGGTAGCCCGAGTCTGTTTGCCCATCTGACATGCAGGACAGGGGCTATCTTTGATGCACTTGATAATGGGCGCATCCCTTACTAAGTTCTTAGAAAACAGCATACTAATTGTCTTGAAATTAATATGTGCCAATCTCTTGTGCCATTGATCACAAAGAGATGCACTGCCTGTTGCCACAAGGCATACGGGGGTAGATGAATTTACACTGAGAAAATCTAAGCACAAGATATTTCTACTCCTAATGCCTGATAATACCGTCTCAGAAGAGATACGTGAAATTATCAGACATTTATCCTTGCAGAACTTAACGTCATAACCTTTGTCACACAACTGACTTACACTGATCAGGTTATGATTTAACCCTTCAACATAAGCCACGTCAGTGATAGAGATTATACCATTGGAAATCATACCGTAACCTCTGGTGACTCCTCGATCTGACCCTCCAAAGATGACATTGAGTCCATTCTCGACTGGAGTGTAATCACGCAGCAGGCTTCTTGTCCCAGTCATATGCCGGGAGCATCCATTGTCCAAATACCAGATCGACGTTTTGGTGGCCTTTGGACATTCCTGCAAAACAAAATTATTTTTCCTTAGGAACCCAATCGAACTTGGGTCCTAGATTCATGGTTAGCATACTCCCACTCGGTTGGTTAACCCTACGAGTGGTCGGCCTCGCATTGCTAACATAGGGAGTCTCGTAATACCTTGGATTAAACCAACAATCCACGGCAAAGTGACCGACTTTGCCATAACACCAACAGTCGAATCTGTTGTACCTCTTCCTAGGCTCCTGCCTTACCCTGGGAATGGTGGGTACAGCTGGGGCCTTGGATCTGGAGGTAGAGGCCTCATGGTGACAGCAGTCACATGACTTCGTCACCTTCTGTATAACAGGCTTGGCTTTTGGTGCCTGCTTTCCATTATGGCTGCTAGAGAATTGACCATAATTTCCCATGTGGATTTCCTCATAAGGTGCCTTGAGGGCACTCTCACCGAAGTTTCGGGGAAAGGTCCAACCATCATATCGGCTCTTTGGCTTTGCAACCGAGGGCCGGAAATGATGACCGAAGGTTGATTCAAAGTCATGTTGGTTGCAAGGAAAGCTAGGCTTTCTGAACGCAACAGGACTGAGCGGAGCCTTTCCCTTTTCATCAGCAGAGGCCTTCTTGGCGGCCTTATTCTTCCTCTGGTTCCTGTTTCTCCTAGATGAGGAACCAGATACCCCTACATGCCCCAAGCCAGCTCCTTTGGCCTGAGCAGAGAAGGTATCAACAACTGGAAGAACTGTTTTTGGCATATAGAAGCTCTTGACGATCTTCCTTTCTGCCGCAAGTTGTTCTTCCAACTTGTCGACTTCCTCTTGCTTAAGATCAAGGAGCTTAAGAGACTCTGAATGCTTTGAAGTCAGGTCAAGGTGCTCCTGTCGGAGAGAAATCAAACTAGTAACCTCTTCCCTTAGGGATACACACTCACCCTTAAGGAATTTCACTTCCTTTTTCTCAGCCTTCAGTCTCTTACGGCACTCCTCGAAAGTGTTGAGCAGAAGCTCATACTTCTCGAGGAGCTCCGCTTCACGGGCCAAAGGGCTATCCTCAGGTTCATCATCCTGAGACTCAGGATCAGAGTCAGAGTCGGAGAGAGGGGTGTGAGCTTTTACCTTCCCAGTAAATGGGGGGCATTCTCCTTCTGAGTCGGAGCGACCCACCAGCCCGAAGTAGGCTTCCTCATCATCACTAGAGTCTGAGGAATCAGACTCAATCAGTGTCTTTGGCCTTTTGGCAATGTAGCTCCGCTCTTTCTTCTTATCTCTCGAAGATTTGTGCTCCTCTTCTTTCCCTTTTTCTCTCTTGCCTTGATAGCAGTCGGCCACGACGTGTCCTGGCTTATTGCATCCAAAGCAAATAATGTCAGAGGAGCGATGTTTGTTCGGTTTAGGGGCATACCTGTCAGAAGAATAATTTTTCTTCTGATGCCTGGAGGAGGAGCCGTCTCTCTTTCTTTGATTCCTCATATTGAGGAACTTCTTGAACTCTCGGGTGATGAGGGAGAAATCCTCCTCCGACATCTCTGAGCTGGAGGAGCATGGCTCGAAGTCCTCCTCCTCATCCTTTTTCCTGGCACGGTATGAAACCGCACCCTTGCCTTTTCTGGAGTGACCGGCTTTTAGAGCCACAGTCTTTTCTTTGGCCGCAGCCTTCTCTGCTTCTTCTTCTGCTTTCCTGGTGTTCAGCTGAAGCTCATAGGACATCAGCTTCCCAAACAGAATTTGCGGGTCTGTTTTAGCCAGTCTCCCAAATTCTCGGATGGCGCAGATCTTTGTGTCCCATTCCTTCGTAAGGGACCTAAGGAATTTGTCATTGAGTTCACCATTAGTGAACACTCTTCCGTATCCTTTGAGGGCATTGACAATCTTGAGGAAGTTCTCGTAGGTGACTCCGATCTCTTCCTTAGGCCCTTGTCTGAAGGCCTCATATTTCTGGTTCAGGAGGGATCTCCGATCATCCCTCACTTCATCCGTGCCCTCCATTAGGATGATCAGGCACTGCCAGATCTCCTGTGCTGTCCTGCAGTTGCAGAAGTTCTGCATCATTGAGTCATCAACCGCGCTAACCAGAATGTTCCGCGCCTTCTTGTCCAGTCCTACTAGTACCATCTCGTCCTTGTCCATTTCAGAAAGTTTCTTCGGCACTTTCTTGGTAGGATCAATGGTGGATGCCTTAGTTGTAACGTCCCGAATCGCTCTAGGCCCCTAGTGTGTGTGTTTTGAGTCAGGAGGGTTGACTTGAGTCCTGAGAGTGCAGGGAATTGGACTGCACTTGTGGAGAAGTGGAGAATCAGTGTAAAAAGGAAGTGACACGGGTAGGGACACGGTCGTGTGCCTACCCGTGTGCGTCGAGTTGAGCTCGACGACCCGTGTCGAGATCGTCGAGCTGTGTCGACACCTAGGGACACGGGTAGGGACACGGCCGTGTGCCTACCCGTGTGCGTCGAGTTGAGCTCGACGACCCATGTCGAGATCGTCGAGCTGTGTCGACACCTAGGGACACGGGTAGGGACACGGCCGTGTGCCTACCCGTGTGCGTCGAGTTGAGCTCGACGACCCGTGTCGAGATCGTCGAGCTGTGTCGACACCTAGGGACACGGGTAGGGACACGGCCGTGTGCCTACCCGTGTGCGTCGAGTTGAGCTCGACGCCCGTGTCGAGATCATCGAGCTGTGTCGACACCAAGGGACACGGGTAGTGACACGGCCGTGTCCCTACCCGTGTGCGTCGAGTTGAGCTCGACGAGAAGTGTCGAGATGCAACCCGAGAAGTACACGGCCAATGACACGGCCAGGCACACGGCCGTGTCATGTGAACACGGGTTGGGACACGGGCGTGTCCCTACCCGTGTCAAGCATTGAATCGACATGGAAACCGCCACGGCCGTTTCGCGGAAGCGGGACACGGGTACGGACACGGCCGTGTCCCTACCCGTGTCATATTTTATTTATATAAGGGACAGAAAACACTAGCCGTTTTCATGCTCTTTTCATCCCCTATTTCCAGTGAGAACTCCTGTGAGAGGGAAAACTGCAGGAGCAAGTCCTACCGAAGGAGATCCGCCATCGCCGTGAAAGAGAAGATGCCGCCGAGGAGAACTACGCGATCCATGGCGAGAAATGGTGGTACCGCTGGAGCCAACGTGAGTTTCCTACCCTCTCCCTTGGTGCTAGATCTATAGTTATGCCTTAGGAGAGACATCGACTCAAGAGAGTCTTGATGGAGAGGAGAAGATCTCTAGGTTAGGCCATGTTAGAACTTGTGTTCTAGACTTTAGATCTCTTCAACCCTTCCCCTTATCTTCAATATGACGATGGGTGGATGGTCTCGTGAGGAGTTTATGGCCTTTGAGGTTGAATAAGGGAGGAGAATATTTCTGGAAAATTTAGAAACGATCGCTTGAGGAGGAAGACGAACCTATGCCGTTCATTTTCCTTTAAGATGCGCGCAGAATCTGTATTCTGCGCGCAGCGATCTTCTAGGCCATTTTCCCTATGGATAAGGCCAGATCTGGGCTTTCGGCTAAACACGAAAGTTGAAGCCCTTGGAAATACCTTTCCAACGAGTGGTTGCACGACTTCAGGTGATGTCTGTAGCCACGGGAAAGTCTAAACGAAAATGGGGTTTTACAAATCCTGCATGCAGAAACTGTGTTCTGTACGCAGCGGACTTCAAGTCCGATTTCAAGTAGGATAATGTCAAATCTGGGTTGAGCTCTGAATATGAAAGATGTAGTCCATGGAAATACCTTTCCATCGAGGGGTTACACGACTTCACCGGATTCCTGTAGCCTCGGGAATCTCCGGTCGAAGTTGCTGACCAGATTCAACCTGCGCCTAAATTCTGGGCTTAATGGAAAAATGGATTTTGTTTCGGTGAAATTATTAATGCAAGATACTTGCCTTGGATGAACCCTTATGATTAATCATTTGTTGTGTGATTGAAGTATCTTATTAATCATATTTCATATTACCAAATTGTGAAACAAACTTGTTTAAAAGAATTGAACTGGTAGGAATTGAAAGATTGAATATGGTACACTTCATGTTTAAGTTATGATATTACTAAAAAGGATGATGTGATAGATCTTATATGCGCATTACGTTACTTTACATTGTCATCATTTGGGAAGTCATATAGATGAATAGACCATGGCCATGGATATGTTTGACTAATGAAATGAGTCTAGTGGACCAATACTTAGAGCGTTGTCTCCCTACGGGTAGTATTGTGTAAGTTCGTAAGTGCGGTGTTGACCGCCACTTGTTTTGGTTGTGTTGAGATAGGGTGCGGATGGATGGTTGGGCTGTGCCCTCGTGTTTACTTCCGAGGCCCCTTCCATGTTGTGTTGATATGGTGTTTGCATGTGGTGTGAGTCGACACGCGGTGTCGTAATCCCGGGTTAAGGATAGTGTGGCAGGTCTACGGGCTCGTCAGTCGTCACACCGACGGGAGTTGACAGTTAGACTTGGTCGGTTTGGGCTGTGTCCTCGGTGTTCACGTCCCGAGGCCCCTCCGGCCATGTGAACGGTTGGGCTGTGTCCTCGTGCTTTCTTCCGAGGCCCCTTCCGGGTCACGCAAGGCCAGTTCGGGCTGTGTTCTTGGTGCACATCTACCCAAGACCCCGCTGGGCCATAGTACGCATGGGCTCCGCTGTTGTGTTCTTAGCGTTGAGGCGTACGGAGGCCTAGGTGAAGTAGTGTGATACCCGCCTAGTAGTAGAAGTGCCCGTTCTACTGTCACCGCCTGGCCACGGCGGCTGATGCCTGAGAGGTTAGCTACCTGCTCGAAAAGTGGGAACTACAGTCTGTGTCGACATAGCAATTGCATGGGTGTGCATGGGTGAGTCATTGCATAGCATTCATAGCATTTCATATCATTGCACAACAAGATCCTCATCGTATAAGTTTGTATGGGCACTCTTATACGATGAGTTACTTTATGTAACCCGATCCTTAACTTATAAGTTTGTATGGGCATTCTTATAAGTTAAGTTACTTTCCTGCTGAAGCTTTCTTACACTTGTTATTATACCTTGATGGCTCTTGTAGAATTGTTAGTTTACATATTGATAGCTTTTGTAGAACTGCTAGTTATACATTGATACTCATGTACCTTGTCACCTGATTGTACTTTTATACTTACTGATATATATTGTGCCCTTGTTTCTCTTTCTCCGCCCGGTGCCGAGGAGTCGCCGGGGGAGCGGATGTGAAACCACTTAGTCGTTTCGACTAACGGTTGCTACGTCTTCCTTTTTAGGAGGTCACGCCGCAGGTAGAGCAGCCGCAGACTACGCAGCAGGACAGCCAGGCCAGGACGACAGGGCCTGATGTGACGGTGCCGTCGATACCGTCTGTTACTGATGTTAGTGTTTTGCTTACTCTGATGTAGCCCGTTTGGGCAATGATTAGCTGTACTCTGATATTTTGTAGAAGCATGTTTAGCTTCTCTTTATTGATGTATTTGGACTTTATATACTTAGTGTGGATTTTGACTTCTCTTGCTTATTTATTTGGTTGGGTTGGCATGATATATTGATATGGTTTCAGCCGGCGGAATAGGCGTCGTGTGGTACAGGTTAGCCCGTGTGCTAATGCTACCGCAAGGCGGCTGTTCCGGGCATAAGACTCCCTCTTCGTGCCGTGTTTTGGGATCCGGGAGGGGGGAGTCTTACAAATGGTATCAGTTTGCCACGATCCTCAACTAAGAAGTCATTCAACAATGGTGCCACCCCCGTTTGGTTAGTCAGTTTGGGGACAAACTGACTTAGCGGAAGCAGTGGTGTGCCCATATGTAATTCACATTAAGTTGTCCAACTTTGACCTTAAGTTTAGCCAACCTGACCACAAATTTGTCGTGTATGTGTAGGTTCCACTGCATGTTGAGCCGATGGGGGGTACTCTTACCCCTCCCATACCCACTCAGTTCCAACAGTCTGAGTTGGGGCAGACGCTCACCGCCATTCTGGATGCTTTTAAGGCTCAGCAGGCTCCGATGCAACAACAGGCCCCGAGCTCCAACTGGCTGAGCACCTTCCGGGCTCTCTCTCCCCTCCCGTCTACCTTGGGACGGAGTCAGCCGTACGTACAGAGGAATGGCTAGACACGATACAGGAGTTGTTGGCCGGTATCCGTTGCCCAGCCAACATGGCAGTGACATTGGCAGTGTCCGTCTTGGACTTACATGCGAAGAGGTGGTGGAAGTCCCTCATGGGCTCTACCTTCCAAGGCCGGATCTACACGGAGATAAGTTGGAATGAATTCTCGGGTGTTTTCTTGGAGCACTTTATCCCTACTTCGGCCCGAGATGAGCTTGAGCAGAGGTTCCTTCTACTAAAGCAGGGATCAAAGTCGGTTACAGAATACCAGCGGGAATTCCAGCATCTCGCAAGGTTTGCAGATTCTTATGAGTTGGATGACAGAGGTTATGCCAAGCGCTTCTATAAAGGGCTGCGAGATCCCCTAAGGCAGTCCCTTTTGTTTATAGCGGATGGTAGCTTGGCGGAGATCATTGATATGGCGAAAAGATTGGAGGCAGACCACATGGGATGTAGCAAGAGGCCTGCGGAGGACGTGATGGAAGCCGGCCCAAGTAATAGAAGGAGACGGGACTTCAGAGGAGGAAGAGGTTATCAAAGAGGTGGAGGGCGTGTCCACCGAAACTATAGGGTGGAGCATCCAGTTCCGCAGCCGCCTGCGTTGCCTCCACCCCCACAGCCTCAGCGATTCCAACAACCGGAAGGGCGGCGTGGTCTGGTGTGCTTCGAATGCAACCAGCCGGGCCACATCCGGCGTTTTTGCCCGCAACTATATGGGAACGCCCCTCCTGCTCTCCCTCCTGCTCTCCCTCCTGCTCTCCCTCCAGCAGCTCCACGAGGGCGAGGATATATGCGCGGTCGAGGACGAGGACCGCCAAGAGGAAACCCCGGGCCAGCCCGGGATCAGGTGTACGCGCTTGACATGGCGCAGGAACGGAACCCACAAGATGTGATTGCAGGTATGATTTAATTTATTTACATATTTGCATGGTCTAACTTGAATTGATTAGAACTTACTAGCCACTAGCAATAAGTTTTGGTTGTTGGTACTTAGGCACCGTGATTATTGGCGGGAAGACAGCCTATGCGCTGTTCGATACCGGTGCCTCACACTCCTTTGTGTCCGAGGATTTCATAAAAGACATGGGGGATGTACAGTACTTCACTGGCATAGCCCGACGTGTACGCCTTCCGGACGGCTCGGAGATGATCGCAACCGCCAAGTGCGAGTTGGAGTTATTTATTGATGGGAAGGCCTTTGATACGCCGGCCACGGTTCTGAGGATGCCGGAGTTTGACATCATTTTGGGCATGGCATGGCTGGACTGGCACTTCGCGAGGATCGACTGCGCGGAGAAGCGGATCTATTTGAGGCATGGAGACTCTGACGTCATCTTCCAAGGTATTGGCTTCGCGCCACGTATGATATTATCTTCTATTCAGGCTGTAAAGGCTCATATGAAGGGGGATGAGGTCTTCATGATCTGGTTCGAGTTGAAGGAAGCAGCGTTGGAATTAAAGGATGTACGGGTAGTGCGGGATTTTCCTGAGGTATTTCCTGAGAAGCTACCAGGATTACCTCCGCATAGAGAGGTTGACTTCCAGATCAATCTAGTACCAGGTGCCAAGCCTGTATCCAAGGCTCCGTACAGAATGGCTCCGAAAGAACTCGCGGAGTTTAGAGTTCAATTGCAGGAACTGGTGGATTCAGGGTTCGTTCGCCCCAGTTCATCACCATGGGGAGCCCCTGTGCTGTTCGTGAAGAAGAAGGATGGAACACTGCGATTGTGCATAGATTATCGGGAACTCAATCGATTGACGGTGCGGAACACTTACCCACTACCGCGGATCGATGAGTTGTTCGATCAACTAGTGGGAGCACATTGGTTTTCTAAATTGGATTTGCGCTCCGGATACTATCAGTTGAGGATACAAGAAGGGGACATCCAGAAAACGGCCTTCAGTTCGAGATATGGTTTGTATGAGTTCACAGTAATGCCGTTTGGGCTCACAAATGCCCCTTCGGCCTTCATGAGCTTGATGAACAAGGTGTTTGAACCGTATTTGGACATCTTCGTCATTGTTTTCATCGACGACATCTTGGTCTACTCAAAGACGGAGGAGGAGCATGTCGAGCACCTGACCTTGGTTTTGAAGAAATTGAAGGAGCATGCCTTGTATGCCAAGTTTAGCAAGTGTGAATTCTGGCTTAAGGAGGTAGCCTTCTTGGGGCATGTGATCAGTGGAGCAGGATTAGCGGTGGATCCAGCGAAGGTGCGAGCCGTGAAGGAGTGGTCGCCCTTGAAGTCGGCGGCTGATGTACGAAGCTTTCTTGGACTTGCTGGGTACTACCGCAAGTTCGTGAAAGGATTCTCCAAGATTGCCCTTCCTCTTACCTCCTTGACGAAGAAGGGAGTGCCATTTGAGTGGACACCTCAATGTGAAGCGGCATTTCAAGAGCTGAAGGATAGGCTTACCTCCGCCCCCATCCTTGCACTTCCGTCGGGGAAGGAAGGATTTCAAGTTTACACGGACGCTTCATATCAAGGGATGGGAGCGGTATTGATGCAGCATGGGCACGTGATCGCATATGCTTCAAGGCAGTTAAAGAAACATGAAATTAATTACCCGGTTCATGATTTGGAGTTGGGAGCAGTGGTGTTCGCTTTGAAAGTCTGGAGGCATTATTTATATGGCGTGCACTGCGAGATCTTTTCCGATCACAAAAACTTGAAGTATGTTCACACTCAGAAGGAGTTGAACCTGAGGCAACGGCGGTGGTTGGAATTTCTATGCGACTACGAGTTCACCATGAACTACCACCCCGGGAAAGCGAACTCGGTAGCCGATGCCTTAAGTAGAAAAGTGCCAGGCTCTAGCCCAGAGTCTCGGCTGATGAGCATGGAGTTGGCTCGGATGATCGAGGAGATGGAAATTACTCTAGTATTCAAGGATCCTTCGGCAGAGTATGCGGAGTATTTGGCCAACATGAGCATAGTTTGTGATATCCGAGACCGGATTCGGGTGGAGCAAGGAATGGATGCGGCCTTGGCCCCGGCAATCAAGGCAATTGAAGATGGGACCACCGATGAGTACATACTCAAAGACGGCCTCATTTATTTTCGTGGCCGACTCTATATTCCCAAGGGCGGCAAAATTCGGGAAGATATATTGAGAGAGGCGCATTCCTCTCAATATTCAGTGCATCCGGGTATTGCTAAGATGTACGCCGGACTGCGGAAGACCATGTGTTGGCCGGGAATGAAGAAGGATGTCCGCTACTATGTTACACATTGCGAAGCTTGCCAAAGAGTGAAGGCTGAATGCAGGAGTCCCGGTGGTTTGTTGCAGTCATTGCCCATCCCCGAATGGAAGTTCGAGGATATCTCCATGGACTTTGTTCATGGGTTACCTCGTTCCCGCTCCCGGAATGATTCAGTATGGGTTATTGTGGATCGACTGACAAAGGTGGCCCGGTTCATTCCAATGAAGAAGGAAGCACACGTGGATGCTTTGGTACGCCTTTTTGTGGAGCAATTTGTACGGTATCATGGCGTGCCCAAGACAATTGTTTCAGATCGGGATGGTCGGTTTACATCCAATGAAGTGGAAGGCGGTACAGGCGTATTTGGGCTCACGCCTAACCTTTAGTACCGCATTTCATCCACAGACGGACGGGCAGTCAGAGCGGACCATCAGAACACTGGAGGATTTATTGAGGTTATGTGTGTTGGACAGAGGAGAGCCATGGGAAAGGCTCTTGCCACTAGTGGAATTCTCCTATAATAATAGCCATCAGGCGAGCATCGGCATGGCGCCCCATGAAGCCCTTTATGGAAGAAGGTGCAGGACTCCCTTGTCTTGGGTACAAGATGAAGATCCGAAGGCATTGGGAAACGAATACATAGATGATACTGATGCGGCGGTCAGATTGATACGGGATCGCATGTTGGAGGCTCAAAGTCGACAGGCGAAGTATTACAATAAAAAGCACCGGATGGTGGAGTTCCAAGTGGGCGAAAAAGTGTTCCTTAAGATTCGGCCGATGCATGGAGTTTCGCGGGTGCGTGGAGTGAAAAAGCTCAGCCCGAGGTATGTTGGGCCTTATACTATATTGGAAAGGATTGGCCCGTTGGCCTATCGGTTGGAGTTACCACCGGAACTGGAAAATCTTCACGACGTGTTCCATGTATCGTCGCTTCGAAAAGCACTGTTGCGGCCCGACCAGTATATTCCCACTACTGATGGTGCGGTGGCATCAGATAGGACTGTGCGACTAGAGCCGGTACGAATTGTTGACAGCGAGACAAGAACATTACGCCGCAAAAGTGTTCCCTTAGTGAAGGTGCAATGGATGAATCATGGGAAGGAGGAGTACACTTGGGAGCCAATGGATTTAATGCGGCAACGCTACCCGGAGTTGTTTGCTCAAGGTAATTTTATTTAAAAGCATATGTTAAATTTCCTGTTATACACTTCTCCCCACAACCTAAGCCTGATTTCGGGGACGAAATCTTTTATTTTGTTTATAGGATTTGTAACGTCCCGAATCGCTCTAGGCCCCTAGTGTGTGTGTTTTGAGTCAGGAGGGTTGACTTGAGTCCTGAGAGTGCAGGGAATTGGACTGCACTTGTGGAGAAGTGGAGAATCAGTGTAAAAAGGAAGTGACACGGGTAGGGACACGGCCGTGTGCCTACCCGTGTGCGTCGAGTTGAGCTCGACGACCCGTGTCGAGATCGTCGAGCTGTGTCGACACCTAGGGACACGGGTAGGGACACGGCCGTGTGCCTACCCGTGTGCGTCGAGTTGAGCTCGACGACCCGTGTCGAGATCGTCGAGCTGTGTCGACACCTAGGGACACGGGTAGGGACACGGCCGTGTGCCTACCCGTGTGCGTCGAGTTGAGCTCGACGACCCGTGTCGAGATCGTCGAGCTGTGTCGACACCTAGGGACACGGGTAGGGACACGGCCGTGTGCCTACCCGTGTGCGTCGAGTTGAGCTCGACGCCCGTGTCGAGATCGTCGAGCTGTGTCGACACCAAGGGACACGGGTAGTGACACGGCCGTGTCCCTACCCGTGTGCGTCGAGTTGAGCTCGACGAGAAGTGTCGAGATGCAACCCGAGAAGTACACGGCCAATGACACGGCCAGGCACACGGCCGTGTCATGTGAACACGGGTTGGGACACGGGCGTGTCCCTACCCGTGTCAAGCATTGAATCGACATGGAAACCGCCACGGCCGTTTCGCGGAAGCGGGACACGGGTACGGACACGGCCGTGTCCCTACCCGTGTCATATTTTATTTATATAAGGGACAGAAAACCCTAGCCGTTTTCATGCTCTTTTCATCCCCTATTTCCAGTGAGAACTCCTGTGAGAGGGAAAACTGCAGGAGCAAGTCCTACCGAAGGAGATCCGCCATCGCCGTGAAAGAGAAGATGCCGCCGAGGAGAACTACGCGATCCATGGCGAGAAATGGTGGTACCGCTGGAGCCAACGTGAGTTTCCTACCCTCTCCCTTGGTGCTAGATCTATAGTTATGCCTTAGGAGAGACATCGACTCAAGAGAGTCTTGATGGAGAGGAGAAGATCTCTAGGTTAGGCCATGTTAGAACTTGTGTTCTAGACTTTAGATCTCTTCAACCCTTCCCCTTATCTTCAATATGACGATGGGTGGATGGTCTCGTGAGGAGTTTATGGCCTTTGAGGTTGAATAAGGGAGGAGAATATTTCTGGAAAATTTAGAAACGATCGCTTGAGGAGGAAGACGAACCTATGCCGTTCATTTTCCTTTAAGATGCGCGCAGAATCTGTATTCTGCGCGCAGCGATCTTCTAGGCCATTTTCCCTATGGATAAGGCCAGATCTGGGCTTTCGGCTAAACACGAAAGTTGAAGCCCTTGGAAATACCTTTCCAACGAGTGGTTGCACGACTTCAGGTGATGTCTGTAGCCACGGGAAAGTCTAAACGAAAATGGGGTTTTACAAATCCTGCATGCAGAAACTGTGTTCTGTACGCAGCGGACTTCAAGTCCGATTTCAAGTAGGATAATGTCAAATCTGGGTTGAGCTCTGAATATGAAAGATGTAGTCCATGGAAATACCTTTCCATCGAGGGGTTACACGACTTCACCGGATTCCTGTAGCCTCGGGAATCTCCGGTCGAAGTTGCTGACCAGATTCAACCTGCGCCTAAATTCTGGGCTTAATGGAAAAATGGATTTTGTTTCGGTGAAATTATTAATGCAAGATACTTGCCTTGGATGAACCCTTATGATTAATCATTTGTTGTGTGATTGAAGTATCTTATTAATCATATTTCATATTACCAAATTGTGAAACAAACTTGTTTAAAAGAATTGAACTGGTAGGAATTGAAAGATTGAATATGGTACACTTCATGTTTAAGTTATGATATTACTAAAAAGGATGATGTGATAGATCTTATATGCGCATTACGTTACTTTACATTGTCATCATTTGGGAAGTCATATAGATGAATAGACCATGGCCATGGATATGTTTGACTAATGAAATGAGTCTAGTGGACCAATACTTAGAGCGTTGTCTCCCTACGGGTAGTATTGTGTAAGTTCGTAAGTGCGGTGTTGACCGCCACTTGTTTTGGTTGTGTTGAGATAGGGTGCGGATGGATGGTTGGGCTGTGCCCTCGTGTTTACTTCCGAGGCCCCTTCCATGTTGTGTTGATATGGTGTTTGCATGTGGTGTGAGTCGACACGCGGTGTCGTAATCCCGGGTTAAGGATAGTGTGGCAGGTCTACGGGCTCGTCAGTCGTCACACCGACGGGAGTTGACAGTTAGACTTGGTCGGTTTGGGCTGTGTCCTCGGTGTTCACGTCCCGAGGCCCCTCCGGCCATGTGAACGGTTGGGCTGTGTCCTCGTGCTTTCTTCCGAGGCCCCTTCCGGGTCACGCAAGGCCAGTTCGGGCTGTGTTCTTGGTGCACATCTACCCAAGACCCCGCTGGGCCATAGTACGCATGGGCTCCGCTGTTGTGTTCTTAGCGTTGAGGCGTACGGAGGCCTAGGTGAAGTAGTGTGATACCCGCCTAGTAGTAGAAGTGCCCGTTCTACTGTCACCGCCTGGCCACGGCGGCTGATGCCTGAGAGGTTAGCTACCTGCTCGAAAAGTGGGAACTACAGTCTGTGTCGACATAGCAATTGCATGGGTGTGCATGGGTGAGTCATTGCATAGCATTCATAGCATTTCATATCATTGCACAACAAGATCCTCATCGTATAAGTTTGTATGAGCACTCTTATACGATGAGTTACTTTATGTAACCCGATCCTTAACTTATAAGTTTGTATGGGCATTCTTATAAGTTAAGTTACTTTCCTGCTGAAGCTTTCTTACACTTGTTATTATACCTTGATGGCTCTTGTAGAATTGTTAGTTTACATATTGATAGCTTTTGTAGAACTGCTAGTTATACATTGATACTCATGTACCTTGTCACCTGATTGTACTTTTATACTTACTGATATATATTGTGCCCTTGTTTCTCTTTCTCCGCCCGGTGCCGAGGAGTCGCCGGGGGAGCGGATGTGAAACCACTTAGTCGTTTCGACTAACGGTTGCTACGTCTTCCTTTTTAGGAGGTCACGCCGCAGGTAGAGCAGCCGCAGACTACGCAGCAGGACAGCCAGGCCAGGACGACAGGGCCTGATGTGACGGTGCCGTCGATACCGTCTGTTACTGATGTTAGTGTTTTGCTTACTCTGATGTAGCCCGTTTGGGCAATGATTAGCTGTGCTCTGATATTTTGTAGAAGCATGTTTAGCTTCTCTTTATTGATGTATTTGGACTTTATATACTTAGTGTGGATTTTGACTTCTCTTGCTTATTTATTTGGTTGGGTTGGCATGATATATTGATATGGTTTCAGCCGGCGGAATAGGCGTCGTGTGGTACAGGTTAGCCCGTGTGCTAATGCTACCGCAAGGCGGCTGTTCCGGGCATAAGACTCCCTCTTCGTGCCGTGTTTTGGGATCCGGGAGGGGGGAGTCTTACATTAGTGGGGACATAAGGTCCCTCCTCCACGATCATGAAGAGTCGAGGATCAACTGCTTCCATGTAGAACCTGATCCTTTCCTTCCAGATAGGAAAGTTGAGCCTGGTGCACACTGGGATCTTGCCTGTGAACTTGAGACCGTCCATGGTAGATGTTTTCCTTCTTCTTGACACTAGTGGCAGGATTCAACTCAAGGTGTTAACCTTTTTGATGAGCAACCTCGCTCTGATACCACTTGAAAGTTCACCTAGTGTCAACTATCTTCACCTATGGGGGGGGGGGGAATAGGTGACGTGCAGCGTATTTGCGGAATTTAAAATTGTACCTGCACAATAAAAACAAACAGCACAGCACACAAAAAACACAAGCTATTTATAGTGGTTCCCCGATTTGGGTACATCCACTTTCCCCCTTCGACCTATCTCCCAACAAGGGACGACTCGGTCTCTTCACCAACAGGATTGAAATCCAATCCTTGCACTATCGGAAGGAACCCTTCCACACGTAGGAGTCAACACTCCCACAACACGGGTTGCACCCAACCCTTACAACTCGGAACAACCGTTCCTCTACAACAAAAGTAAAGCTAGAATGTACAAGAGATACAAACTACGTTTGGAGACTAAGGTGTCCCTCTTTGTTGACGACATGTTCTTGAAGTCCACAAAGAGTCCATAACCCTAGAACTCTCTTGGAGAGGATCTCCCCGGAACCAACGACGGCAAGATGGGCGGCGGCAAGGTTCACGGGTTCGGCGGCGACGACAATGTGCGGCTGCTGTACTTTGGAGATCCAAACCTCGTAGCGAAGCTAGCTAGGTCTACCAACGGTCACACGAGGATCGGTCGTCTCGATCGATTCGGACGGGGAAGTTTTTCCCGATCAACAAATCGAGAGACAGGGGATCTCTCGATAGACGCGTGAGACTCTAAGCTTGACTAAGCTTCTGTCGCCGGAAGATCAGGAAGAAATCTCGATCAAAAGCGGCGACCAACTTGCTCGAGCGACGACGGCGGCGGTGGAGCGGAACTTGCGATTTTAGGTCTAGATCGTGCTCGGCTTCTTTCTGTGTATTTCTACTGTTCAAAATACCCGTATATATATACTGTAGACAACTCCAATATGACCGTTGTGGGACCCACAAGAAGAATCCCTGAATCCCGGTCCAGAACATTGACAGTGGCAGAATCCGGTTCAGGAAGTTCCAGAAAATCGCCCAAGTCAAAATCGGTGAGAATCGAAAGTGAATCTCGCCGAGTCGCCGAGAATCAAAGGTGATTCTCGACGATTCGGCGAGAATCAAGGATGATTCTCGTCGAATTTTACTTGGTCATAATCTGCTCGACGATTGGTTCGGCGAGAATCACTAGTGATTCTCGCCGAATCTTACTTGGCACGGTTTTGAGGTACCCGGATAGAGTCGGCGAGAATCACTAATGATTCTCGACGATTCGGCGAGAATCACTAGTGATTCTCGCCGAATCGGCGAGAATCACTTGGTGATTCTCGTCGAATTAGACTTAGACGAATTTTCGTCTTTCCACCCAAGAGCTGCTCCTTGACCCATCCTTGCTCCTTGTCTGCTCTTGTATAAACACGGCCCTGTACTTGAAAGTAAGTGCACTCCAATAGAGAGAGTACACGTAGGCCAACACAATGATCTGCTCAACGAGGGATTACGTCGTGCAGACCCGTGTATATTGACCTACTGCACCCTGACATTGGTGTGCACTTAGCGTAGAATAACTGCAAGTACAACTTGAAATAATTTGTCAAAAACATTGCCTATTTACCTTAGCTTGTACAGGGGCTTCTTCAAATCAGGTACGTTGTGGATACAATACCCAACAACTAGGAGCGACATCAGGCTCAATTGAGCCCTATGCCATGTGAGAAGAGTGCAAAAATCCGAGCTTTTTCTTCTTGCTCGGGATTGCCGGAGGAGATGCCTCCGACAGCCTCACCGCCGGGAAACGCTAGCCAACCACCTCAACGAAGGTGGTGGCAATAATCGCTGGCGATGGCGCCGGCCCAGGTGGTCGGAATTTGCCAGCAAACATGGCCCAAGAAGAAGAAATCACAGCCGTTGGGCACCTGGGGACGATGAACGGATGTCGTCCATCTGATCTGATATGATTAATGAATTATATTAATGTGAACAATAAATTAAATGTCACATTTTTACACAGTCCTTGCATGCTAAAAATAGGCCTCTTAAATGCAAATTTAGATATAAACAACAAAATGAAAATTGTAGGCCTAGGTCTTACCTTCAATTTGCCATAATAAATTTGAGATTTGGAGCAGTAAGGCTCCCTGTCGGGCCATTCTACCCAAACTGGTCCTAGGCTAGGGCATAATTTCAAATTTGTGTCCAGGCCAAATTACAAGTCCTCATGGCCTAAGATTTTGGTCATGCATGAGACTATATTATACTTAGTTACTGACCAAAAATTGAAATTTTTGGAAAAACATTTCCCATAGTTTTTAGTAAAATTAGCTTATTTAAATTATTTGAATATATGGAGAAATACAACTACAAATGGCCCCAAATTTTGGTGGCATGGCCTTTTGGTCAATATAATCCCATGAAACAAATTTCAGCCTCTTTGGGCCTCTGCATGTTGGGTAAACCCACTTGCATGAGTGTGATGAATTTAGGCTTGGGGTGCCTTTAGCAAAAATCTATATAACGAGGATTTAGCCCATTGGGAACATTACAAGCCTATGAAATCTTGGTCAGAGGATTATTGGGGTGCAATGTACCTTCAATAGAAGTAATGGGATTTTTGGGATCAAATATACCATTATTTGTAATTTTTGAATATTAGGCCATTTAAAGATAGAAATTTGATAATGGGGTTATTGGTGAGATAAACTTTTCAAATTTTGATAAGAACTCAAGGGAGTCATATTTAACCCCTAGAAAATTTTATGGGTCTGTTTGATGAATATTTTGAAATTATATGGAATTTACAAATTTGCCCATTTATGGAAATTATTTAAAAATGATGGAAATTACAGTAGAAATATTATGGAAAAATTTCCAATGATTTCATCATGTGCTTGTGACCTTGTATAATTTTCTTAATATTTTTGGATGCTTTTATAGATTTAAAATCCCATAAATGGCATTTTTGTTATATTTGACATTTGAGTTTTGGTGAACCAAATTACTGTCTAGGGCTATGAAATTTTGTATTTGGTATTTTTTCATTAATTTACATCTGCAGTAATTTTCCTAAAACTTTAGCAACATATTTAATGTACTTCATTTGTAAAGTGGCCAAATCATGGATTTATCTTTAAAAAAAATTTAAATGGAAATATAAATGGGAAAATTACAATTCTTGGAAACCAGTCATAATTAGCTTAGATGATCATCAAAAAAATTTATTAGACCAGGGGGATCATTTGACATAGTACTTCTTGTATAAAGTGACATAGGCTACTTAATTAATGGATTTAAGTTAGGGTCTTTATGACTTAGAAAAATAGCGAAAACTCTTCATAATTAGTGTCATATATCATACCATCCCATGATAAATGGTTATGGTCACCTTGGCCAAGAAATTGGAAGTCGTACTTTACGGGTGGTATTAGGTCATGGGTTACATCTAACTCAGATGGTATATACTACTAGGACCGCAGGGGATAAGGATAGACATCGAGATGGTAATTATTATGGGAGAACAAACCATGGTTGGTCTACTATAGGTCATTCCTTGGATACGAGCGATAGAGTGCAAGTCCTAGGATTGTAATTATAACAAAGGCCGACGGAAGACCGCCACCCTTCTATTAACATCTTAAATCATTAGGACCACTCCAGAGTAATAATGAAAGCAGAATATGGATCATGGGTAGATATTAATAAAAGTAAATATCCTTGCAAAAGGGAGATTTGGGATTCAGCTCATCGTAGTTCCTAGTGCCCCTGAGAGCCCGTTATTGGGCATGCCTTGGGTAGTCCTGGGATCAACCCTAAACTGCTAGGCGTAACTAACACTAGACAAGAGTAGTCTAATAGGTTAAGACATTGTGGTCCATTCTCACCCGTTATGGGTTTGAGGGATTTTGATAAAGGCACTATGTGCATTCTCACCCGTGATGGGTTTGAGGGTTTTTGAATAAAAGCACTATGTGCAATCTCACCCGCGATGGGTTGGAGGGATTCGGGGCGGGTTGGTCCTGCGAGCTGGAGGCTCGGGTTGGAATATCTTACAAGTGCATAAACTTGTGGCGGGTCATGCGGTACTGGTCCAATCGTCACACTGATGGCACTACGGTGGCTCTGGCGAGGTGCGATGGTTTGAGGGGCCAGTGGATTGTTTTACGCTGCGGTCTGGAGGACGATGCCCTTAAACGAACACTCGACCAAAAAGACTGGTGGTTGGCCAGCAAATAGCACGCAGAGACTCTAGAGTGCACATAGGACGTGTACAAAGGCATATGGGAGGTCTAGGCCTGGTAGTGTGATACCCGCCTAGGAGTGGAGACGCCCGGTCCACTGCTGCCGTAGCTACAATGGTGGTGCCAGAGAGTGATGCTAGCTCCAAAAAGTGGGAACTAAAGGTCTGTGATCACAGAGTCGTGTGCGTGAGTTGCACTTGCATGAACCATAAACGCATGCATATCATACATTCATAACTAGGCCATACGCACCATGGATACTTATTATATAAAGTAGTATGGGTTCTTTTATATGATAAGTTATATTTCTGGAAACCTTAACTTATAAGTTTGTATGGTCATTCATATAAGTTAAGGTATTTCTATGATGGTAGTAGTAGCTTAATATACTTGCTGTCTTTACTTAGATTTCCTACAGTACTTGTTTTCATACTGTTCTTTACTTGTTTCTGTTCAACTTCCAAAAAGTGGGAACTAAAGCCCTTTTACTCTGTTTTTGATGAACTCATTTTGGACAGATGTACTCATATTTATTATGTGATGGTACTGTGACTTGTGGACTAGTGTTTGCTTTATACAGCTTTACTTCTTGCTCTCTTTTGGCCGAACAAGTTATATGATCGTACTAGCCGGCAGGATCGGCATGTTGCGGTGTCGACTAACCCGTGTGTTAGTGACACCTTAAGACGGCGGTTCTGGGCATAAGACCGGGTTAACTCCTTGGTAAGGGGGAGGGGTATTACATTACGTACACCTAAACACTAAGAATACACAGTAGAGCACCTGCATACTAATGTCGGCAAATCCACCAGTCTTTCTTTGGCCAAGTGACATACACACCCGCCGAGTCTATGTATTGACGTCAGTGCGAACGACCGTCCAATACCGAAGACCCACCACATTTATGCACATGCAATATGACAATATATATATATATATATATATATATATATATATATATATAATTCCGAGCCTCCAGCTCACTGAACTACCAAGTCCACCAAGTTCCGAGCCTATAGCACCCGAACTATGAAGTCCTCTTATCTTTATAACGAAAGCCCACCAACCGTGGGTCTAAACTATCCATTCATTTCCAATTTAGCTAAGATAAGTGAACGTGTGTATAAGATGGTGTTATTATTAGGAGTTGCTCTTGTTCACATTATCCTTACGATTTAAGATGGACCTTGGACTGCTCAAGGCCTACCCGGTGAAGGGTTTTCGAGGTCACTAGGAAATACGATGGGCTGAAGCCCAAAGCTCCCTTTCTCAAGGCACTTATTATTATTGTTCTCTACCCGTGACCAGCCCTTTGTTAATATTTCTGTTGAGCTAACCCTAAGTACATTTGACTCTCCATGCTAGGCTAGACTACCTCTTCTTACTATTCAGAGACCAAGGGCTATATGACATGTACAAGGGAGACACCCCAAATACTCTTCCAAATGACCTAAGATTATTATGGGGTAAATATTATGTCAAATATACGAGAAATCTAGAAACTTATAATTTTTCTAATTTAAGTGATATTTTATTTATTTTCCGAAAAAAATCCAAATGCCCTAGTTTTGAATATGAAGTACCTTTTTCATTCATGCAAAATGCTTCACAAAATTATGATAAATACAAGGCAGCTATTTTACTGTAAATTCAAATTCTCCCAATTTTCCAGCAAGGTTTAGGCCTCTAATCAAATTTTGAATATAAACACATAAATATCATCTAAAGAAACAAGTGCTCCGAATAAACTTCCAAAAATTATGAGAAAATTCAAGCGTGACTATAATGATCTATAAACACTCCAGGTGAAGTTTCCTAATTTTCTAGTGAATAATGAATTCTCTTTTTAATTTTGAACAATATTCCACTTTCATAAATTAATGAAATAAGTACATAAATTGTACATCTAAAAATTGTGATAAAATTTTCACACAAGCATATTGACCTAAGAACACCACTGATTAAGTTTCACAATTTTTCAATAAGTATTGAGCTCTGAATCTATTATTGAACATGTTTCCATACTTATATGCTTGTGAAGTATAGGAAATATGCATCTAAAAACTATAACAAAATTTAGGTATGAGCATAATTATCTAAAACTTCCTCTGCCCAAATTACATAATTTTTTAGTGAATAATGAGATCATAATAAACAAATGATTATCCAGGGCTAACCCATGTATTGCAAAAGAGGTGCTAAAATTATTGTTCCAAAATTTCCAATAAAATTACCAAAGACTCATACTTACTATATGACTACACTACCCAGGTTTTACAACTTTTCACAGAGTTTTAATAGCCTAAAATACAATTATAAGATTTGTGCCCTAAGCTAGGGTTAGGGTTTTGAGGGGTTTAACAACCTCTAAATCAAATACGATTTTCACCAGAGGACCTTAACCACCTTAGAGTCCTCTCCACCAAATATCAAGTCATTTCAAGATAATATGACTACATGACCTTCAAACCCTATGTTAGCACACATAGAGCAAACCCTAGAGTTCTAGTGCTCCACCCTTCAACTTCCACCCAAAATCAATGGTGGGGGTGTTTTATGTGCAAGGAAGGCAAAGTTCTAGGTTCCATCACCTTTGGGTGAGGTTGGCTAACTCAAGAACACTTAGAGCACTTTGCCCTAATTTGACCTAAAAGGGTCAATCTCTGCCTACACAAATATCCTATCACATCAAACCCAAATGGGGTGAAATTTTTACCAGAGCCTTATAATATCCCCCAAGATCATTCACCAAAATATTGGGGGTTTTTGAGGTGTTTAAGGCACCTATTTAAATTATATATGGTTTAATAAATTTTCCCAAAAAACTATAGAAATGTTTTTTTCCAAAAATTCTTATTTTTGGGCAGTCTAAGGGGAAGGTTATGAGTAGCCTATATTCCAAATTTCAAAGCATTTGAATGAGTGGTTTGGTGTGGGCACTAATTCTAATGTCTTGTCATGCCTATGTATAGGTTGGACCAAAATGAGTGCTGTGGTCATACCATCTTTCCAAATTGGTTCAAATAAATTTTAAATTAACCTAGCTTCAAGCACTACAATTTTCATGTTGGCCACTTTTAAAGTAGAAGCCTCTAAGTATTTTTAATATTTAAAACCATCTACTGCTAATAATTTCTAGAGAATCAAATAACAAAAATATCATTTAAAATACTTTGACCAAAATGGATGGCAACGTCTCATCCTCAACCTCCAGCCAAGGGTCGAGATTGGCCCGACCTGGAGCCTCTTCCAGTCCACTGTATGGCCACCCCGACCACCTCCCTAGCCGACCACCACCACCACCACCTCCATTGAGGTGGTCGCTAGCGTTTGGCGGCGACAATGAGGCGGCGGTTTCCGGCGAACTCAACACCACCATTTTCCATGAAAAATTTGAAAATCCAAGCTCCCAATCAGGCTCAATTGAGCCCGATTTCTCTACCTAAATCGATCTCGATCTAGCACTAGGAAAGGGGAAGAGGATCGGACATCAGTGGGGGTTGTTAGCCGCGCCGATCGTCGGTCCCCCATTCTCGGCCATGAAGCTTTGGGCACCATGGTGATCCATGCACAGAGGGCTTGAAATCTTCGGGATGGAGGGGGGTTTTATTCCTCTCCACTCCCTAAAGATGTTTAAAGAACCAATTAAGGAGAGGAGGGGTCAAGGCATGAATTGCCATTATCACAATTAATGGTGATTTTTGGCCTTAGTGGAAACCCCTTGAATTCACCTCCCCTTGGCCCCAATTCATTTGGAAACTCCTCAAAACAGATAGGGGAGATGAATGCTAATTAATTGGTGAAGAATGGAGGTGTGATTCACCTTCCCCACCATGAATGACCCTCTTTCCCACTTTCTCTCCCCTCAATTTTTGGGGAAAATTGAGCTCTCTATCCTAGTCACCCTACAAGAAATTAGATGACATAAATGATAATTTCAGCTCCCTTGGACTGATGAGCCAACCTAAATTGAGGCTAGCCCAAATGGATTGGGCTTGGTTGGGTCAATTTAAGTTATTTGACCTAATTAGGGCAAATTGGACTTTTGGGCAAATTGACCAAATGGGTGACCCCATTATGGGGCTTTTTGTGCATTGGGTTCCTTATGACATTATGACACGAGGGGTGGGATCAGTTTCAAGTTATGGTGGCAGATTGAGGTAGTTAGTGAAGGATTGCCCTTTTTTTGACCTAACAGGGCATTTTGGTCAATTGGCCAAATTGGAGGCCCCCCTGATGGGGCTTTTTGGTCCCCTAGGTCTCTCATGATGCCTTTAACCTAAATTTTGGGTCAATTCCATGTTGTGATGGGCAATTTGGTCAATAGGTGACGAATTGACCATTTTGACCTAATTAGGGCTTATGGTTGACTTTGGTCAACTTGACCTCTTTGGTTGGCCCCAATGGGTCTTAGGTGTCACTATGGACTCCTTGATGGCCTAGGGGTGTTTGGGTGGGGTTAAGGAGTCAAGTTGGAGTCCTAAAGTCAAGCCCTAAGTTGGGTATTTAAAGTTTACTATTTGCAGACTACGGTGCTTTATCACCTTTTTGCATAGGTCTACAAGGGTTCTAAGCTCCCTGGATTTTGTCATGACTTAGTCATTGCAAAATCACTCTGGGGGGTCTGGATGTTTAGGGGATGTTACAAATCCCAACATATGAAAATAAAAATTTCGTGCCCAAAATTCAGGTTAGGCCTGCGGGGTTTCTAAGAAAGGTACTAAAAGTAACATCCCAAAAATTAAATTATACTTGAGGTGAAGAGCTCAGGGTATCTCTGCTGCATCAAATCCCATGACTCCCAGGTATGCTACTCCTGACCATGATTTATCCACAGGACCTTGTCCAGTGGAACCTTCTTGTGACGCAAGACTCGAATCCCCGTGTTGTCAATCCGGACCAGCTCTAGGTGAACTGACCGATCTGATGCTACCGGCCTATCCGTGGTATCTATTTGCTTCCCCGGCTGTAGTAGAGCACTCCTAAGGGAGGAGATGTGGAAAACATCATGCAGGGCCCCCAGTTCCTGTAGCAACTCCAGCCTGTATGCCAAGGGACCGATCCGCTCTAGGATCGTGTAAGGAGCCATATATCTCGGGTTGAGCTTCTTCTTCCATCCGCAAACTCGTGAGACTCCATATATTGGTCATATCTTCAAGAATACCAGAACTCAAACCTATAACTCTACCTTACGATGTCTCGCATCGTAATACTTGGCCTGCCTGCTTTGCGCCTCTAGCATCCGATCCCGTATTAGCCGCACCTGAGCCTCGGTGTCCTTGATAAAATCTGAGCCCATCATCTTTGGGTCCTCGTCCTGTATCCATGACAGTGGAGTCCTTCACCTTTGTTGGGTACATTGGTCAAATGTACCTGATTTGAAGAAGCCTTCCCTAACTCAATGATATGCATCATAATGTATTTGATGTTTGTTTGAGTTACTTGTACAGGTTAGGTATACACTGGACTGAAGCTAAAAGTTTCTAAGTCCATGTGTCGACACCCAGAGGAAAAGTGTCGACACTTGAGAAAGCTTGTGTCGACACCCAGACAAGCAGTGTCGACACTTGGAGTCATTGTGTCGACACCTGGGATGAAGAGTCGACACCAGACAGAAAGTGTTGACACTTGGAGCTGTGTCGACACTCAGTGAAGAAGTATGCAGAAAAGCTGTGTCGACACTTAGCAGAAGTGTCGACACCTAGAAGAGCTGTGTCTACACCAGAAAGTGTCGACACTTGGAGCTGTGTCGACACTCAGCAAAAGTCTGCAGAGTCTAAGTAAAAGTGTCGACACTCAACACAATGTGTCGACACTATGCTGAAGAGTCAGTATTTGAAGTAAGTGTCGACACTCAACACAATGTGTCGACACTATGCTGAAGAGTCAGTATTTGAAGAAAGTGTCGACACTCAGCACAATGTGTCGACACACAACCAGAAGAGTCAACACTTGAAGAAAGTGTCGACACCCAGCACAATGTGTCGACACTTAGTTGAAGACTCTACACTTGAAGAAAGTGTCGACACAAGGAGCTGTGTCGACACTTAGCAAAGAACAGAAAAGTTTACAAAATATTCTAAGTACAAGTGTCGACACTAAGGGAATGTGTCGACACTCAGCTGAAGAATCAAGATTGAAGACTTGTGTCGACACCAAGAAGCAGTGTCGACACTTGACAGTTTCTACACATAAAGATGTGTCGACACAAAGGAGATGTGTCGACACTTAGAAGAATACAGTTAATGAATGAAGTACAAGTACTTGTGTCGACACTCAATTTCAGTGTCGACACATGCAGAAGAAACCGTGTCGAGACATACAAGGAATTGTGTCGACATCTTGTAGGCTTGTGTCGACACTTACACAATATGTGTCGACACTTGGTCTATAAGTGTCGACACTTAAGAACAGAAAGTCTCGACACTATCTGACAGTTAGAGAATTTCAAGAAGTGACTGGTTGACAAGACAGCTGCCGATCCAGCCGGTCTACATCAACTGTCAGAGAAATCAGAAGTTTGTTATGAACCGGACCAGCCGGTTACCATGAAGGAAGCCTATAAATAGGCATCCATAGTTTATAGAAACAGTTGTTGTGATTGAGAAACAAGAGTTACAGCTTGAGAGAATATTTAAAGTAGTTGATCAGATTAAATCAAGAAGTGATACACAGAGGATCAACACAAGAAGGTCTGTCAGTTCAACTGCAGATCTAAGAAGTTGGAGAGAGAGAGCTCCAATCAAGAATTCAGTCTTTGGAACTAAGGCTGAGAAGAAGGATTCAGAAACATCTGGATCTCAAGAAGCAGAGGTCAAGGAACAACTGCAGAAGATTCAGACTAATTCAGTTCTAACTCAAGAAGCTTTGAAGGAAGCTAAGTCAGTTTGGATCTAACTGAGTTCTTCCAAGAACTCTTCAAGAAACTCTCAACTCCTCTCTTATTTACTGAGTTGTAGAGTTAGCAATTGTATTTCTATTTTAACTTGTAGGATCCATTGGATCTGAGAGAATTGTAAGCCTATATTATAAAGGCTGGGGGTAGGGCTTGATTGCCTGAGTGTAGGAGTTGAAGAACTCTGAGTGTAGGCCTTAATTGGCTAAGTGTAGGCCTGGGTGGCTGAGTGTAGGCCTTAGTGGCTGAGTGTAAGGCTTTGGGCCTGAGGTGTAGGAACCTAGTTGGGTTCTGAGATAGTGGAGAAGTTTGGCCGAATCTAGTACACTGCTAGATAGGCGAAGGGGGAAAGTGGATGTACCCAAAGATTGGGGAACCACTATAAATTAGTGTGTCTGCTGTGGTGTGCTGAGCTGTGCTGTGGATTGACTGTTTGATTTCTGTAATTGCTGTTAGTTGTAATAATCTGTGAAATAACTGTTGTGCTGCCAACAAAATTGCAAAAAGGTTTAGGTCACCTATTCACCCCCCCCCCTCTAGGTGTTTAGGTACCATATCTTTCAAGTGGTATCAAAGCGAGGTTCCTCAAAAAGGACTAACTGTCTGAGGAGATCCAGTTTGACAGATTCAGTGTAAGTCAGGAAACAGTTTCAAGAAAATCAAGAAACATGGGGTCTTCAGAGAATCACAAGGAATTGGGTTCAATGAAACTGCCCATATGCAGAAAAGAGATTTTTGGAATCTGGAAAGAAAGGGTAAGGCTGTTCATGGAGGCCTCTGACCCTAGGATCTACATCACAGTCAAAGAAGGGCCTTATGTGCCCATGAAGATTTCAGTCTTGGATGCTACACAGAGAACTCCAAAGGATTTTTCTGAGATGACCAAGGATGAGATTGTCCTAGCTACAATGGACAAAAGGGCACAGAACATCATAGTTAGTGCAATTGATGATGCCACCTTCCAGAACCTTATCCACTGTAAAACAGCAAAAGAAATGTGGGATACCCTCATTGTCTACATGGAAGGTTCTGAAGAAGTAAGACAAGATAGGAAGTCCTTGCTTAATCAAGAATATGAGAGCTTTAGGCAAGGAAGAGGAGATAGCATCACTGAATGCTACAAGAAGTTTTATAGAATTGTTAATGAACTCATGTCCTATGGAAGAGAGTTCTCTAACTATGAATTGAATGATAAATTCTTAAGGTCCCTAACCAAAGACTGGGATACCAAGATCTGTGCCATCAGAGAAATGGCAAAGTTGGGAGAAATTCCTCCTCCCACACTGTTTGGCAAGTTGTTATCTTATGAGATGCAATTGTCAGTAAGAAAAGAGGAGGAAAAGTCAACAAGGACTGAACACAGGGAAAGGACTGTTGCCTTTAAGTCAGAAGTACCTAGAAAGAACAGGACTAAGTCATCAACTCCTCCTCCAGAGGTAGTTGAATCAGAATCTGATGAGTCTGTTAGCACTAAATCTACAAGCAGTGAAAGTGATGAAGATTTTGCTGCATTCACCAGACATTTTCAGAAATTCCTTAAGAAGAAACAGTGGAGGTCCAGACCTTCATATTCCAAAGGGAAAGAAGTCCAGTATCAGGAGAAGAAGCCTTCAAAGAAGGATAAGAAAAAGACAAAGACTAGTAAGGCAACTGGGTCTAAGATAGTATGTTACTGCTGCAATAGACAGGGGCATGTTATTGCATATTGTCCTGAGAGAAGAAAAGAATCCAGTGACAAAAAGAAGACTCACTTCAAAGGAAAGAAGGAGAAGTCCTTTGTTGCAAAGAATGAGAAGACTCTTTCAGACATTTCTTCTTCAGACACTGAGACAGATGCTGAAGCCTACATAGGGCTATTTGCTGAAGAAGAAGAAGAGTTTATGCAGATCATGGAATCAATCTATGAACAAGAAGAGTGTCAGTGCCAAGGACTGATGGCATTGACTGAAAGTACCAAAATCCTGGAGCAGCCAGGACCTAGTCAGGTACAAAGTCCAACTCAAAGTTCAGATTTCAGTTCTAGTTCAGAGTCAGATTCATCTTCATCAAGTGATGGAAGTGTTTCTGAATCTGAGGGAGATATTCATCAGCTCTTAGATGAATATAAAGTACTGTTGCAAGCCTATAAGAAAAGCAAGTCCCTTGCCAAAAGTCAGGCAAAGGAGATTGCTGATCTCAAGGAAGCTGCAACAGATTTTGAAAAACAGTATGATCAAAAACTGAATGAAGTAGCCAGGCTGAAACACATTACAGTGATTCAGATGGGTACTATTACATTTAAGAATGATCAAATTAAGAGACTGGAGATCAATCTCCAGAAGGAAAAAGAACTTGCTGCCAGGTTTTCAAAACCTAAATCAGTATTACCATTAATTGATGAATTTGTTCATCAAAAAGGCAAAGCTGGACTAGGTTTTGTTAGACCTGCAGGGAATGTACAGTCCAAGTTCAAGTCCAAGGGTAAAGCCCCAACATTCAACAAGCCTGCTGTAGTCAAGACAGCAAAGGTTGTATCTAAGCAAAGGTACAACAAGTTTGAATGCTGGTGCTGTGGCAAGGTTGGCCACTTTGCCTTGGATTGTTGGCACAATGCCAGTGCCAAGTTGAGTAGCAAGTTACCTGATGGAAAGCCAGTAGGTAGCTATGTCAAGTTGCAAACTAACAATCACCAAGGACCCAAGTTTACTTTGGGTTCTAAGGTTCATTAATTTGTTTTGCAGGTGAATCCAAGTGGCCATACCCCAACATGGTACTTGGATAGTGGATGTTCCAGACATATGACTGGAACAAGGGGACTACTGAAGGACTATATTCCAATCAAAAATGGTCCTAAAGTGACCTTTGGTGGTTCTGAAAAAGGAATCATCAAAGGGTTTGGTAACATCTCTTCAAACCTTGTTACCATTACTCAAGTGGCTTATGTTAAAGGGTTGAAACACAACCTCATTAGTATAAGTCAGTTAAGTGATGTAGGGTATGACATCTCATTTGTTAAAAATGGTTGTCATATCAAGAGGTCAAGTGATCAAGAGATCATTTTGACAGGATATAGAAAGAGAAATGTCTATTGTTTAGACATTATGATTGAGAACAATGGTTCTCCTGTCTGTCTTGTAGCTAATGAGACAATCTCTCATTGTGTCAAGTGGCACAAGAGGCTAGCTCATCTTAACTACAAGACTATTAACAAACTCTTTAGCAAAGAGTTAGTGAGGAATGGTCCTCAAGTTAAGTGTGTCAAAGATGGCATTTGCTCAGCTTGTCAAAAGGGCAAGCAGACTAAATCCACCTTTAGAAGCTTAGACAACAAAGATGCTGTGAGGTGTTTATACCTCTTGCATATGGATCTATTTGGTCCAATGCCAGTTTACAGCTTAGGTAGGAAGGTCTATACCTTTGTAGTTGTTGATGACTACTCAAGGTTTTCCTGGGTGTTCTTCTTAAAGCAGAAATCTGAAACACCTAGTGTCTTCTATAGTTTTGTTAAGCAAATTCAGAATGAATTGAACTGTACAGTGGTCAAAATTAGAAGTGACCATGGTACTGAGTTTCAGTCTGAAAGCATGACAAAGCTGTGTGAAGACTATGGGATATTTCAAGAATTCTCTTCACCTAGAACACCTCAGCAAAATGGCATTGCTGAAAGGAAAAATAGGACCTTGATAGAGGCTAGTAGAACCCTATTAAGTGATTCATCACTGCCAGAATATTTCTGGGCTGAAGTAGTTAACACTGCATGCCATGTGATAAATAGGGCTACCATCACTAAAAGGTTAAACAAGACCCCCTATGAAGTTGTGAAAGGCAGGAAACCAAACCTATCCTATTTCAGGATTTTTGGTTGCAAATGCTTCATACTTAACAATGGAAAGTCTTACTTAACTAAGTTTGCTGCCAAATCCCAAGAGGGAGTATTTGTTGGGTACAGCAATAATAGTAAGGCTTATAGAGTCTACAACTTGACTACACAAGTTGTAGAGGAATCTGTGCATGTAGTTTTTGATGAGACACAACTAATTAACAATGAGTTGTCTAGTAGTGTGTGCAGCCCCACAGGTCTTACTAAGAAGATGGACAAGCTAACCATAGAAGATGTACCTGCTGCAAGACAGCAAGTAGAAGAAGATGGCTTATGTCCAGGGGGAGAACTACATGAACAAGGAGCTGTAGAAGTACAAGGAACTCAGCTTGATGAAGATGCTGAAGAAGTTCAACCAGAAGTAAGGATGCCTCCAGCCAACAGGCATCTAAGAGATCATCCAGTAGAGCTGATCATTGGAGATCCAAGACAAGGTGTTCAGACTAGGAGCAGAAATCAGAATGTTGTAGTATATTCAAGTTTTCTGTCTCAAATAGAACCAAAGAAATTTGAAGAAGCTATACAAGATCCACAGTGGACTGAAGCAATGCAGGAGGAGCTTAATCAGTTCAAAAGGTACAAGGTTTGGGATCTGGTTCCTAAGCCTAAAGATCACAATGTGATAGGAACAAAGTGGATCTACAGGAACAAGTTAGATGAACAAGGTGTCATCATTAAGAATAAGGCAAGACTGGTTGCAAAAGGATATAGGCAAGAAGAAGGTATTGATTTTGATCAAACCTTTGCTCCAGTAGCCAGACTGGAAGCCATAAGGATGTTCTTGGCCTATGCAACCTACCAAGGATTCAAAGTATACCAAATGGATGTGAAGTCAGCATTCCTTAATGGTAATTTAAAAGAAAAAGTATATGTGGAGCAGCCTTCAGGTTTTGTTGATCCTACTCTTCCACATCATGTCTATAGACTTAGGAAAGCATTGTATGGGTTAAAGCAAGCTCCTAGAGCTTGGTATGAAACCCTATCTAGTTTCCTCATTGAGAACAAGTTCACAAGGGGGAAAATAGATAAGACTCTATTCCTTAGGGAATCTAGAGGCAAAGTCATACTTGTCCAAATATATGTAGATGACATTATATTTGGGTCTACTGAAAGTAGCCTTTGCAAAAAGTTTGCAAAGCTGATGCAAAGTCAATTTGAGATGAGTAGTATGGGAGAACTGAAGTTTTTCTTGGGTCTCCAAGTTAAACAGACTGAAAGTGGTCTATCCATATGTCAGTCTAAGTTCACCTTAGAACTCATAAGGAAGTATGGTATGGATTCTTCTACTACCATGAAGACTCCAATGGGGTCAAGTATGTCTCTTAGCAAGGATGATGCAGGGAAACCTGTAGATGAAACCTTGTATAGAGGGATAGTTGGCTCCCTACTATATTTGACTGCAAGTAGGCCTGACATTATGTATGCTACATGTGTTTGTGCCAGGTATCAAGCCTGCCCTAAAGAGTCTCATATGACTGCAGTCAAAAGAATTTTGAGATATCTAAAGGGCACACCCTATCTAGGCCTCTGGTACCCTAGGAATGGAGATTTTGATCTAACAGGCTATTCAGATGCAGACTTTGCAGGATGCAAAGAAGATAGAAAGAGCACTACTGGATCCTGTCAATTCCTAGGTGGAAGAATAATTTCATGGAGCAGTAAAAAGCAGACTAGTGTGGCTATTTCCACAGCTGAGTCAGAATATGTAGCTGCAGGAAGTTGCTGTGCTCAACTTCTGTGGATTCAACATCAGTTAGAAGACTATGGATTTCAGGTAAGTAGAACTCCACTTTACTGTGATTCTACTAGTGCTATTTCAATAGCTAACAATCCTGTATCACATAGTAGAACTAAACATATTGAGATTAAATATCACTTTTTTAGAGAGCATGTAGAAAGAAATGATATTGCACTTGAATATGTTAGAACTGATAATCAGATAGCTGATATGTTCACTAAGCCCTTAGAAGAAGCTAAATTCAATAGGTTCAAAATTGAACTAGGTATGATAAATTTAGACTAAGTTTACAGAACTAAAAATTGGCTAAGTAAAAAGGTGTCGACACATAGACAAGTCTATGTCGACACAGAATAGTAAGTGTCGACACTTCAGGAAAATGGTGTCGACACATCTAGGAAGCTGGTGTCGACACTTCAGAATGTTAGTGTCGACACATGTCGAGTAGGTGTCGACACATTCAATACGGTGTCGACACTTAAGTTTTACTCAGAATTTTCTAAGTAAAGTCTTGACTACATGTCGAGTAGTGTGGTGTCGACACTTAACCAAGTGTCGACACATAAAATCTGTTGACTAAACTTGTGTCGACACATGTGTGTCGAGACATTATAAGTCAGTGTCGACACTTATTGACAGTGTCGACACATCTTTAGAAATTCATCCCGCCTGTTCGTCTTCAAACAAGAAAGGTATAAATAGGGTTCTGTCTTTGTTTGTCGACACGCTTTCAAAAGTTTCGAGACCAAAACTCTTGTGTCGACATTTCTCTTCTCTAAAGACTAATTCTCCAAACCCTAATGGCTCCCAAGCTGGAAGAGAACGTTAACGAAGGCTATGAACTGGTGCGTGGCGCATTCGACGACGGTGATCAAGAAATCAAGTCGGTGATAACCCTAGTCACCAATTCAGGATTGGAGTTCTTGGTTTCAGAACCAACCAAGATATGGAAGAAGGAAGTTATAGAATTTCTTACTGGAGCGTCTGTAGATGACTCAGGCTACAGAATCAAGTCAAGGGTGCATGGCACCAAGGTCAAGATTTCACCCAAGTCTTTGAGAAAGGAACTTCAGCTACCTAAAGTTCAAGAAGAAGAGGAGGTGACCACATCTAAGACCAGAGAAGCACTTACCTGGTGTGGTCTTGATCCTAAGATGAAAATAGGATCAGTTTTCAACAGGAAGGGAATGAATAATCAAGGCAAATTCCTGTCTGAAGTTGTAGGCAAAGTTATACTAAGCAAACCAGGAGGACATGACAGGGTGTCAGCCTCTATGTTCAGTATTATGACCAGAATCATCTTCAACCTCAAAACAGACTGGTCTATGATTGTATTTGAGAAAGTGAAGGAAAGTCTGAAGAAGCCCAATCTGGGCAGGATACTAAGTCTCTACCTGGCTGGATCAATTCCAGAGGTAATGAGCACTGCTGCTGGAACTAAAATCAATCACATGAGGAGGATGGATATGAGAATACTTTCAAGATGGGAAAGAGTACTGTCTAAGGAAGTTCCTACTCCAGAGAAGCCAGTTTCTAAGAAGGACTCCCCTCCAAGGAAGAAAAGAAAAACTGCTGTTGTGGCCCAAGTGTCCTCTAGCAGTTCTGGAAGTGAAGAACAGGTGGTGTTCACACCTGATGATCAAGAGGAGGAGATAGTAGAAAAGACCCCTGCTGCTAAAGATGTGGCTGAGACTCAGGGGGAGCTGCCTCACACTAGTCCCATCCCTAGGGATCTAAGCCAGGGAGAGCTTCCAAGTGTAGAAGAACCATCTACACTGGAAAGTGAGCAAGCTACAATAATTATCCAAGAGGTACTTTCTGACCTCAATACTTTAGATTTTTCTGTAATAGATTCTGATTTGTCTGATGTCCATCAGCAAACTCAGCAAGCAAACCAAGAACCAGATGTTGTTCTTCCAGACACATCTGTAGTGATTCCTGATAAAGTGGTTGATGAACCCAGTACATCTCCTGCACAGTCTCCTCCTGAATACACAATGGAAGATCTATTTCTGAATCTAGATCAAGAGGATTATGATATGGACAAGAATGCTGCTGATGAAGAGAAGGGTGCTGCTGCTGAGGGGGAGAACTTGGAAGTTCAGGAAGAGCCTATACGGCTAGATACTGAGAAGGCACAAGATGTGCAAGCTGAACAACAATCAAGCCCTAAGGATAGGGTAAATATAGCAAGTACTTCAGAGTCTGAGGATGATGAAGCTGAGCAAGCTAAGAAGAAGCAGTTCTTTGTATTCAAAAGAAGGAGTCAGAGCTATAAGAAAGCTCTACAAACTGCTGCTCAACACTCACTAGTCCAACAAGCTCCATCAACAGATTACAGTAGCCTAATGGTAGCAATGCAAGTTAAGCTGGATGAGCAAAGGAGGGCCATAGAGACGTATATTGATGAAAGCCAAAAGTCCCTACAATTTGATCTAGCTCAAGATATCAAATCAATAAGGTTTGAAATGAATTTGAATAAGAAGGAAATGACTGACTGCTTCCACAAGGGTGGTAATGCAGTGGTCTATTTGGCAACTCACCAGGAGAAAATCAAGTCTCAAGTAGATGATATAGCACAGAAGCAAGGCTATGTGCTGGAAAATCAATTGAGAATGAATGATAATCTGACAGCTTCTCACAATGCAATAGTCACTGAACTGAAGAGTAAGTCTGCTGAACCTTCAACATCATCTGCTGCTGCCAAAGCTGAATTTGATAAAGTATTTCAGGAAGAAATTGCTGCTGTCAAGACTGCCATTAAGGATTCACAGAAGGTCATTTCAGAACAACTTACCAAGCTTAGACCTTTCTTTAAAGAGGGAATCAGGTACTTGGACAGCCAAATCAGATTCCAAAAGGATGATGTGAGAGATCATGTAGAACAAGAAGTCATAAAGGGGGAGAGGGTATTAGTCAAAGCTAGCTCTGACCATGCCAAATGGATTTCTAATTCCATCAGAGCTACACTGGGCTATCCTCCCCTGTGTGATGATGACAATGTAGCTGAATCTGGTATTCAAAGTGCATATCTTGGAGGAGAGCAACAGGAAGTAGCTCAGGTGATCTATCCACCTCCAGATTTTGACATGGTTCATGCTGATGTAAGAACAATGTATAGTCCAACTGCTGGTAAGCCTAATATTGTTCTGGAAAAGGTTGTTCAACCTATTACAGCAGCTATGCAAGAGGCTTTGGACAAAGAAGAAGAGACTAGGCTATCAAAGAAGAAGTTCAGGGAACTGGCTGAGCAAAAACCAGATTTTGAACAGTGGAGCCCTACTTCTAGGAACATCATTCTCACAGCCTGGAAAGCAGCCAAGGACAATGCACATGAGAGGAACAAGTGGTTCTCAGAAGCTGAATGGAGGAAGCATGAGATCAGGCAGGAAGCCATTGTCCAGTATAGAAGGAAGGCTAAGTTAGGAAAGCTACCTCCTACAGCTGTGGAGCCTAGCAAGTACTTTCCTAAGCCCTATCATTATTTTGAAAGGCAGAAAATCAAGGCTGAAGAACTTAAGAAGAAGGACTCCAAAGGGAAGAAGGTTGCTGATACTGAGCCTGCTGCTGCTGCTGCTGCTGTAAAGGCCAAAGTGCAAGCTGGAAAAGACATATTCATAAAAGAACCAGAGCAGAATTAGACTAAGCTTAGACTGAAGAATGTTGTACTCTGTTACATCTAAACATTATTGTAAATCTTTGAAAATATATTGCAAACAATGTATGAACAATTTTTGATAAATATATATTTCATGATTGTTTAGTAGAATGTGTCTAATTCTTGTTTGTTCTGTAATGCTGTATGAGTATACATGTGTGCTTTATTACATGTTTAAGTATACCCTGTTGATATATACCTGCTTTACATCATTCTCTAATTTTTAATTATGAGTGATGTATATCATTGACTAAGGGTTATGACTTCTCCAAATAGGGGGAGATTGTTGGGTACATTGGTCAAATGTACCTGATTTGAAGAAGCCTTCCCTAACTCAATGATATGCATCATAATGTATTTGATGTTTGTTTGAGTTACTTGTGCAGGTTAGGTATACACTGGACTGAAGCTAAAAGTTTCTAAGTCCATGTGTCGACACCCAGAGGAAAAGTGTCGACACTTGAGAAAGCTTGTGTCGACACCCAGACAAGCAGTGTCGACACTTGGAGTCATTGTGTCGACACCTGGGATGAAGAGTCGACACCAGACAGAAAGTGTCGACACTTGGAGCTGTGTCGACACTCAGTGAAGAAGTATGCAGAAAAGCTGTGTCGACACTTAGCAGAAGTGTCGACACCTAGAAGAGCTGTGTCTACACCAGAAAGTGTCGACACTTGGAGCTGTGTCGACACTCAGCAAAAGTCTGCAGAGTCTAAGTAAAAGTGTCGACACTCAACACAATGTGTCGACACTATGCTGAAGAGTCAGTATTTGAAGTAAGTGTCGACACTCAACACAATGTGTCGACACTATGCTGAAGAGTCAGTATTTGAAGAAAGTGTCGACACTCAGCACAATGTGTCGACACACAACCAGAAGAGTCAACACTTGAAGAAAGTGTCGACACCCAGCACAATGTGTCGACACTTAGTTGAAGACTCTACACTTGAAGAAAGTGTCGACACAAGGAGCTGTGTCGACACTTAGCAAAGAACAGAAAAGTTTACAAAATATTCTAAGTACAAGTGTCGACACTAAGGGAATGTGTCGACACTCAGCTGAAGAATCAAGATTGAAGACTTGTGTCGACACCAAGAAGCAGTGTCGACACTTGACAGTTTCTACACATAAAGATGTGTCGACACAAAGGAGATGTGTCGACACTTAGAAGAATACAGTTAATGAATGAAGTACAAGTACTTGTGTCGACACTCAATTTCAGTGTCGACACATGCAGAAGAAACCGTGTCGAGACATACAAGGAATTGTGTCGACATCTTGTAGGCTTGTGTCGACACTTACACAATATGTGTCGACACTTGGTCTATAAGTGTCGACACTTAAGAACAGAAAGTCTCGACACTATCTGACAGTTAGAGAATTTCAAGAAGTGACTGGTTGACAAGACAGCTGCCGATCCAGCCGGTCTACATCAACTGTCAGAGAAATCAGAAGTTTGTTATGAACCGGACCAGCCGGTTACCATGAAGGAAGCCTATAAATAGGCATCCATAGTTTACAGAAATAGTTGTTGTGATTGAGAAACAAGAGTTACAGCTTGAGAGAATATTTAAAGTAGTTGATCAGATTAAATCAAGAAGTGATACACAGAGGATCAACACAAGAAGGTCTGTCAGTTCAACTGCAGATCTAAGAAGTTGGAGAGAGAGAGCTCCAATCAAGAATTCAGTCTTTGGAACTAAGGCTGAGAAGAAGGATTCAGAAACATCTGGATCTCAAGAAGCAGAGGTCAAGGAACAACTGCAGAAGATTCAGACTAATTCAGTTCTAACTCAAGAAGCTTTGAAGGAAGCTAAGTCAGTTTGGATCTAACTGAGTTCTTCCAAGAACTCTTCAAGAAACTCTCAACTCCTCTCTTATTTACTGAGTTGTAGAGTTAGCAATTGTATTTCTATTTTAACTTGTAGGATCCATTGGATCTGAGAGAATTGTAAGCCTATATTATAAAGGCTGGGGGTAGGGCTTGATTGCCTGAGTGTAGGAGTTGAAGAACTCTGAGTGTAGGCCTTAATTGGCTGAGTGTAGGCCTGGGTGGCTGAGTGTAGGCCTTAGTGGCTGAGTGTAAGGCTTTGGGCCTGAGGTGTAGGAACCTAGTTGGGTTCTGAGATAGTGGAGAAGTTTGGCCGAATCTAGTACACTGCTAGATAGGCGAAGGGGGAAAGTGGATGTACCCAAAGATTGGGGAACCACTATAAATTAGTGTGTCTGCTGTGGTGTGCTGAGCTGTGCTGTGGATTGACTGTTTGATTTCTGTAATTGCTGTTAGTTGTAATAATCTGTGAAATAACTGTTGTGCTGCCAACAAAATTGCAAAAAGGTTTAGGTCACCTATTCACCCCCCCTCTAGGTGTTTAGGTACCATATCTTTCAACCTTCGTCCATACAGAGCCTTATAAGGGGCAATCCCTATGCTGTACTGGTAGCTGTTGTTATAAGAGAAATCGACTAGTGACAATAGCTTCTCCCAAGGCTCACCGCAGTCCAGAATACAAAGGCGAAGTAGATCCGCTCCATCTGCCCATCTGTTTGAGGGTGGCAGGCTGTATTGAATGTCAGCCGAGTGCCCAAGTAGGTCTGCACTAATCGCCACTCCCTGGACATAAACCGTCCATCCCGATCCTACACGATTGTCCTGGGCACGCCGTGATAATGGACGAATTGCTCCACAAACTTCCGCACCAGCACACCAACTGAGTCATCCTTCCTTATCGGGATAAATCTAGCTACTTTGTCATCCGGTTGATGATCACCCAGATCGAATCATTCCCCGTCCGATATCCGGGAAGCCCATGTATGAAATCCATCGCAATATCATCAAACTTCCACTCCGGCACCGAGAGTGGTTGCAACAATCCTGCAGGGTTCCTGCACTCCGCCTTCACCAACTAGCATGTCTCGCAGTGGGTTACGAAGTAGGTGACATCCTTCTTCATGCCTGGACAGTACATGGTGTTCTTCAGATCTGCAGTCATCTTCGTAACTTCCGTGTGTACCGAATACCGGCTGTAGTGGGCCTCTGTCATGATATCCTCCTAGACCTGGCCTCCCTCTGGTATATAAACCCATCCTCTGAAGCACACCAGGCCATCCCTTAGCTTATAATCTCCAGCAGTGCCTGCCTCCAAGGCCAGGAACATCGGCTCCAGCTTGGAATACTGCCTCTGCCCATCTCTGACTCAGTCTCGAATATCATCTGTGGCACTCATCACGGTTAGATACTCCTCATAGAGCTCGGGGTCATCATACGACACTAGCATGATGTGCATATCTTCTAATCTCTGCACCAGCTCTATGGACATAATTTGGGCTCAGCTCCGGAGGTGGCGGCTCTCTGACTCAATGCATCAGCTACCACATTCGCCTTCCCTCGGTGGTAGTGCATCTCATACTAGTAATCCGCTAGAAACTCCACCCATCACCTCTGCCTGGTATTCAGCTTCTTCTACGTGTCCACGTACTTCAAAGTTTTGTGAACAGAGTATATGTCGCAGTGGACACCATTGAGGTAGTGCCGCCAGACCTTCAGAGAAAACACGACCGCTCCCATCTCCAGGTCATGCACCAAGTAGTTCTGCTCGTACTTCTTTAACTGGCAGGAAGCATAAGCAATCACGTGGCCATTCTGCATTAGCACTGCACCCATGCCCTAGTAGGAAGCATCGGTGTAGACCTAAAATCCTTCCTTCCCCGATGGAAGGGCAAGGATAGGAGCTGTGGTAAGTATATCCTTCAGCTCCTCGAAAGCCATCTCGCACTGCGGAGTCCAGACAAAGGGCACATCCTTATTCGTCAGAGATGTTAGTGGGAGGGTAATTCGAGAGAATCCCTCCATGAAGTTCCGGTAATAACCGGCAAGTCCTAGAAAACTTCGCACGTTTGTGGTCTTCTTTAGTGGAGGCCAATCCCGAACTCCCTAAATCTTAGTCGGGTCCACTGCCAATCCAGTTCCACTGATAATGCGGACTAGGAATGCCACCTCCTTCAGCCAAAACTATCACTTGCTGAACTTCGCATAAAGGCGGTGCTCCCGCAATCTCTCTAGAGTCAATGCCAGATGTTGTGCGTGCTCCTCCTCTGTCCTCGAGTAAATGAGGATGTCATCAATAAATACGATGATAAACACGTCCAGATAAGCCTTGATCACTCAGTTCATGAGGCTCATGAACGCCGAAGGTGCATTCGTGAGCCCTAAGGGCATCACAGTAAACTCGAACAAACCATATCTGCTCCTAAAAGCAATCTTTGGAATGTCCTCCTCCTGAATCCGCAGCTGATAGTAGCCTGACCTCAAATCCAGCTTCGAAAAAAATGCGCCCCTTCAGCTGGTCAAACCGCTCATTTATCCTTGGTAGTGTAACGTGTCGAATCGCACTAGGCCCCCATGCATGTCTTTTGAGTCAGAAGAGCTGAATGGGGTTCATGGGGAGTGCTGACAACAGGGCAGTACATGTGAAAAGGAGGAGAAGTCAGTCAAACATAGGACACGGGTGGAGACATGGGCGTGTCCCTACCCGTGTGCGTGTGTGTCGAGTTGAACTCGACGAGGTGTGTCGACATCATATGACACGGGTAGCGACACATGCATGTCCCTACCCGTGTGTGTGTCGAGTTACACTCGACAGGGTGTGTCGAGATCGACGAGATGTGTCGAGATCAAGGAATTATATGACACAGGTAGAGACATGGGCGTGTCCCTACCCGCGTGCCAGTGTGTCAAGTTAATCTCGACATAGCGTGTCGAGATCGGTGATCGTGGTGTCGAGATCGACGAATTTCCTCCATTCGACGATTTTTGTTGAGTTCGACGATTTTAGATGAGCTCGATGATTTTAGTTGAGTTCGACAAATTTCGGTCGACGATAGGAGTCACGCCCGGTGTCACGGGCGTGACCATGGGCGTGACCAGGGTGTGTTCTCCGTTCGACGATTTTAGTTGCGTTCGACTAATTCCGTTCAACGATAGGAGTCACGCCCGATGTCATGGGCGTGATCATGGGCGTGACCGGGGCGTGTGCTCCGTTCGACAATTTTGGTAGAGTTCGACGATCGAAGTGCTGAGATCGACAAATTCCACTTGTGCGACGACTTGCGCTCGACGATCGTTGAGTGTCAAGTAAAGGGATAACACGGGCATCACGGGATGGGACACGGGCGTGGCCCTACCCGTGTCGAATATTGAATCGGCATTGTAACCGTCTGTAACGCTTCGCCCGTGTCGGTGAATTGATTTGACATTGTAACCGTCCGTAAAGATCCGCTCTTATTATATATATGGACTGTGAAAACCATAGCCATTTTCACTCTTCTTTCCAGCCATTTTCCCTGAGATAAATTCCTGATTGAGAGAGAGAAGTTGCTGGAGCAAGTTCTGGAAGAGGGATCCGCCAACGCCGTGAAGGAGAAGATGCTGCCAAGGAGGATTACGAGATCCATGGCCGGAAATGGAGGAACCGTTGGAATCGAGGTGAGCATCCTACCCTATCCCTTGGTGCTAGATTTGCAGATTTCTTGGCGAGACGTCGACTCAAAAGAGTCTACACATGTGAGAAGATGCTTTCTCTAGGGTGAGGCCAATCCAGGGCTTGTGCTCTTGGTTAGTGGTGTCTTCAACCTCTCCGATCTTCTAAGTGGAGATGGGGGATGGTTTCGTGAAGAGCAAAGGCCTCATGAGGGTGAATAAGGGTGGAGGAATTTTTGGAGGTGATCCGAGAGGATCGACTTGAGGAGGAAGATGAACCGATGCCGTTCATTCCACCTCAAGATGCGTGCTGAATCTGTATTCTGCGCGCAGCGATTTTCTAAGCCATTTTCATGAGGGATATGTCCAGATCTGGACTTTCTACTAAACATTAACGTTGAAGCCATTGAAAATACCTTTCCAATGAGTGGCTGCACAACTTTAGGCGATGTCTGTAGCCACAGGAAAGTCTGAACGAAAATGGTGTTCGATAAATCTTGCATGCAGAAATTGTGTTCTGTACGCAGCAGAACTCAAGGCTGATTTCTAATAGGATACATTCAAATCTGGGTCGAGGTCGGAATACTAAAGTTGTATCCCATGGAAAGACCTTTCCATCGAGTGGTTACACGTCTTCACCGGACTCCTGTATCTTCGGGAATCTCCGGTTGAAGTTGATTTCCAAATTTACTCTGCACCTAAATTCTGGGTTTATATAATATGGATTTGGATTCGGTGGAATTAATATTGCAAGTTACTTGGCTTGAATGAACTCTTTTATGGTTAATCATTTTAGTTGCATGATTGATGAAGTTTATTAATCAGATTTCATATAATCAAATTGTGAACCAAGCTTACTTAAACGAATTGACTTGTTAGAAATTTGGTAGATTATTATTTATGCGCATCATGTTTATAATATGTTGTTATCATTTGGAAAGATTGATAGATATTTATATGCGCATCATGTTTATAATAAGTTGTTATAATTTGGAAAGATTGATAGATCTTTATATGCGCATCATGTTTACAATAAGTTGATATCATTTGGAAAGTCACGTAGAAGAATAAACTTTGGCCATGAGTGTGTTTGATTAATGGAATGAGTTTAGTAGTCCAATACTTAGAGTGTAGTCTCCCTACGAGTAGTATTGTGGAAGGTTGTAAGTGCAGTGACGGCCGTCACTTGTTTGGTTAATGTTGAAAGGAGGAATATACGGATGGTTAGGCTGTGTCCTCGTGCTTACTTCTGAGGCCCCTTCCTTGCTATGTCGATGTGGCATTTGCATGCGGTGTGAGTCGACACACGGTGTCATAATCCTGTGTTAAGGATAGTGTGGCAGGTCTACGGCTCGCCGATCGTCACACCGACGAGAGTTGACAGTTAGACTTTGGGCGGTTGGGCTGTGTCCTCGGTGTTCACGTCCCGGGGCCCCTTCCGTGCCAAGTGAATGGTTGGGTTGTGTCCTTGTGCTTACTTCCGAGTCCCCTTCCAGGTCACACAAGGCCTATTCGGGCTGTGTTCTTGGTGCACATCTTCCCAAGACCCCGCTAGGCCATAGTACGCATGGGCTCCGCTATTGTGTTCTTAGCATTGAGGCGTACAGAGGCCTAGGTGAAGTAGTGTGGATACCCGCCTAGTAGTAGAAGTACCTATTCTATTGTCACCGCCTAGCCATGGCGGCTGATGCCTGTGAGGTTAGCTACCTGCTCGAAAAGTGGGAACAACAGTCTGTGTCGACATGCCAGTTGCATGTGTGTGAGCATGGGTGAGTCATTGCATAGCATACATAGCATTTCATAACATTGCACAACAAGATCCTCATCGTATAAGTTTGTATGGGCACTCTTATACGATGAGTTACCTTTATGTAACCCGATCCTTAACTTATTAGTTTGTATGGGCATCCTTATAAGTTAAGTTACTTTCCTGCTACTATTACTTATACTTGTTAGTTGCTATAGCTCTAAAATATTTGCTAGATCACGATACTGTTACTCTTACACTATTACCACCTGCTTGTACTTCTTTTTCTTGTATATATATATATATATATATATATATATATATATATTACCCTTGTTCCTTCTCTCTGCCCAGTGCCGAGGAGTCGCTGGGGGAGCAGATGTGAAGCCACTTAGTCGTTTCGACTAACGGTTGCTACATCTTCCTTTTAGGAGGTCACACCGCAGGTAGCGCAGCCGCGGACTACGCAGAAGGACAGCCAGGCTAGGACGATAGGGCCTGAAGTGACGGTGCCATCGATACCGTCGGTCACAGATGTGAGTGTTGAGAGGTTTTGATGTAGCCCCTTTTTGGGCAATTTCTATAGCTGTACTCTGATATGCAGAAGCATGTTTTAGCTTCTCTTTTGTTGTACTGATTTGGACATTATTACTTAGTGTGGATTGACTTCTCTTACTTATATTTTGGTTATGTTGACATGTTATATTGATATTGTTGTAGCCGGCGGAATAGGCGTCTTGTGGTACAGGTAAGACCGTGTGCTAATGCTACCGCAAGACGGCTGTTCTGGGCATAAGACCCCCCCCTTCGTGCCGTGTTTTGGGATCCAGGCTGGCGGGGGGGGGGGGGGGGGCTTACAAATGGTGTCAGTTTACCACGATCCTCAACTAAAGAAGTCATTCAACAATAGTGCCACCCCCGTTTGATTAGTCAGTTTGGGGACAAACTGACTTAGCGGAAGCAGTGGTGTGCCCATATGTAATTCACGCTATGTATGTCCAACTTTGACCTTAAGATTAGCCAACCTGACCATACGTTTGTGTTTTATGTGTAGATTCCAGCGCTCGTTAAGCAAGTGGGAGGCACTCCTGCGCCCTCCATACCCACTCCCACTCAGTTCCAACAATCTGAGTTGGGGCAGACGCTCACTGCCATCCTCGATGCTTTTAGGGCGCAGCAGCCCCCGATGCAACAAAAGGCCCCAAGGTCCAACTGGCTGAGCACGTTCCTGGCTCTCTCCCCTCCCGCCTACCTTGGGACAGAGTCAGCTTTACGTATAGAGGAATGACTAGACACGGTACAAGAGTTGTTGGCTGGTATCCGTTGCTCGGCCAACATGGCAGTGACATTGGCGGTGTCCGTCTTAGACTTACATGCTAAGAGGTGGTGGAAGTCCCTCATGGGCTCTACCTTCCAAGGCCGAGTCTACACAGAGATAAGTTGGAGTGAATTCTCGGGTGTTTTTTTGGAGCACTTTATCCCTACATCGGCCCGAGATGAGCTTGAGCAGAGGTTTATTCTAATAAAGTAAGGATCAAAGTCGGTTATGGAATACCAGCGGGAATTTCAGCATCTCGCAAGGTTTGTGGATTCTTACGAGTTGGATGATAGAGGTTATGCCAAGCGCTTCTACAAAGGGCTGCGAGATCCCCTAAGGCAGTCCCTTTTGTTTATAACGGATGGTAGCTTGGCAGAGATCATTGATATGGCGAAAAGATTGGAGGCGGACCAGCTGGGATGTAGTAAGAGGCCTGCGGAGGACGTGATGGAAGCCGCCCCAAGCAATAGAAGGAGGCGGGACTTCAGAGGAGGAAGAGGATATCAAAGAGGTGGAGGGCGTGTCCACCGAAACTATAGGGTGGAGCATCCGGTTCCGCAGCCGCCTGCGTTGCCTCCACCACAACAGCCTCAGCAATTTCAACAACCTGAAGGGCATCGTGGGCTGGTGTGCTTCGAATGCAACCAGTCGGGCCACATCCGACGTTTCTGCCCGTAGCTATTTGGGAACGTCCCTCCCGCTCTCCCGCCGGCAGCTCCTCGAGGGCGGGGTCACATACGTGGTCGAGGACGAGGACCGCGAGGAGGTAACCCCGGCCCTGCTATTGATCAGGTGTACGCGCTTGACATGGCGCAGGAAAGGAACCGCCAAGATGTGATTGCAGGTATGATTTAATTTATTAACATATTTTCATGGTCTAACATGAATTGATTAAGACTTACTAGACACCTAGCAATAAGTTTTGGTTGTTAGTACTTAGGTACCGTGATTATTGGCGGGAAGACGGCCTATGCGATGTTCGATACCCGTGCCTCACACTCCTTTGTGTCCGAGGATTTCATAAAAGACATGGAGGGTGTACAGTACTTTACCGGCATAGCCCGACGAGTACGCCTTCCGGACGGCTCGGAGATGACCGCAACCGTCAAGTGCGAGTTGGAGTTATTTATTTATGGGAAGGCCTTTGATACGCCTGCCATGGTCCTGAGAATGCCGGAGTTTGACATCATTTTGGGCATGGCATGGCTGTACTGGCACTTCGCGAGGATCGACTGCGCGAAGAAGCGGATCTATTTGAGACATGGAGACTCCGACGTCATCTTCCAAGGTATTGGCTTCTCGCCTCGTATGATATTATCTTCTTTTCAGGCTGTAAAAGCCCATATGAAGGGGGATGAGGTCTTCATGGTCTGGTTCGAGTTGAAGGAAGAAGCATTGGAAGTGAAGGATGTACGGGTAGTGCAGGATTTTCTCGAGGTATTTCCTGAGAAGCTGCCAGGATTGCCCCCACATAGAGTGGTTGACTTCCAGATTAATCTAGTACCAGGTGCCAAGCCTGCATCCAAGGCCCCGTACAGAATGGCACCGAAGGAACTCGCGGAGTTTAGAGTTCAATTGCAAGAACTGGTGGAGTCAGGGTTCGTTCTCCCCAGTTCATCACCCTGGGGAGCACCTGTACTGTTCGTGAAGAAGAACGATGGAACCCTGCGGTTGTGCATAGATTATCGAGAACTCAATCGGTTAACGGTGCGGAACACTTATCCAATACCTCAGATCGACGAGTTGTTCGATCAACTAGTGGGAGAACATTGGTTTTCCAAACTGGATTTGCGCTCTGGATACTATCAGTTGAGGATTTGAGAAGGGGACATCCAGAAAACGGCCTTCAGTTTAAGATATGGTTTGTATGAGTTCACGGAAATGCCGTTTGTGCTCACAAATGCCCCTTCGGCCTTCATGAGCCTGATGAACAAGGTGTTTGAACAGTATTTGGACATCTTCATCATTGTTTTTATCGACGACATCTTGGTCTACTCAAAGACGGAGGAGGAGCATGTCGAGCATCTAACCTTGGTGTTGAAGAAATTGAAGGAGCACGCCTTATACGCCAAGTTTATCTAGTGTGAATTCTGGCTTAAGGAGGTTGCTTTCTTGGGGCATGTGATTAGTGGAGCAGGATTAGCAGTGGATCCAGCAAAGGTGCGAGCCGTGAAGGAGTGGTCGCCCTTGAAGTCGGCGGACTATATGCGAAGCTTTCTTGGACTTGCTGGGTACTACCGCAAGTTCGTGAAAGGATTTTCCAAGATTGCCCTTCCTCTTACTTCTTTGACGAAGAAAGGTGTGCCATTTGAGTGGACTCCCCAATGTGAAGCGGCGTTCCAAGAGCTGAAGGATAGGCTTACCTTCGCCCTCATACTTGCACTTCCGTTTGGGAAGGAAGGATTTCAGGTTTACACGGATGCGTCATATCAAGGGATGGGAGCGGTATTGATGCAACACGGGCACGCAATCGCTTATGCTTCAAGGCAATTAAAGAAACATGAAATCAATTACCCGGTTCATGATTTGGTGTTGGGAGCAGTGGTGTTCACTTTGAAGGTCTGGAGGCATTATCTATATGGCGTCCACTGCGAGATCTTTTTCGATCACAAAAACTTGAAGTATGTCCACACGAAGAAGGAGTTGAACCTGAGACCACGACGGTGGTTGGAATTTCTATGCGACTATGAATTCACCATGAACTACCACCCCGGGAAAGCGAACTCGGTAGCCGATGCATTGAGTAGAAAAGTACTAGGCTCTAGCCCAGAGTCCCGGTTGATGAGTATGGAGTTGGCTCGGATGATTGAGGAGATGGATATTACTCTGGTATTCAAGGCTCCTTCGGCAGAGTATGCAGAGTATTTGGCAAGCATGAGCATAGTTTGTGATATCCGGGACCGGATTCCCGTAGAGCAAGGAATGGATGCGGCCTTGGCCCCGGCAGTCAAGGCAATTGAAGATGGGACCACCGATGAGTACACACTAAAAGACGGCCTCGTTTATTTTCGTGGCCAGCTCTATATTCCCAAGGGCGGAAAAATCCGGGAGGATATCTTGAGAGAGGCACATTGCTCTCAATATTTTGTACACCCCGGTATTGCCAAGATGTACGCTGACTTACGGAAGACCATGTGCTGGCCGGGAATGAAGAAGGATGTTCGTTACTATGTTACATATTGAGAAGCTTGTCAAAGGGTGAAGGCCGAATGTAAGAGTCCCGGTGGTTTGTTGCAGTTGTTGCCCATCCCCAAGTGGAAGTTTGAGGATATCTCCATGGACTTCGTCCACGGGCTACCTCGCTCCCGCTCTGGGAATGATTCAGTGTGGGTTATTATTGATCGACTGACAAAGGTGGCCTGGTTCATTCCAATGAAGAAGGAAGCACACGTGGACGTTTTGGTACGCCTCTTTGTGGAGCAGTTTGTACGGTATCATGGCATGCCCAAGACAATTATTTCGGATCGGGATGGTCGGTTTACTTCCAAGGAGTGGAAGGCGGTGCAGGCGTATTTGGGCTCGCGCCTAACCTTTAGTACTGCATTCCACCCTCAGATGGACGGGCAGTCTGAGCGCACCATCAGAACACTGGAGGATTTATTGAGGTTATGTGTGCTGGACAGAGGAGAGCCGTGGGAAAGACTCTTGCCCCTAGTGGAATCCTCCTATAATAATAGCCATCAGGCGAGCATCGGTATGGCGCCCCATGAAGCCCTTTACGGAAGAAGTTGCAGGACTCCCTTGTCTTGGGTGCAGGATGAAGATCTGAAGGCATTGGGAAATGAATATATAGATGATACTGATACGGCGGTCAGATTCATACGAGATCGCATGTTGGAGGCTCAAAGTCGGCAGACGAAGTATTACAATGCAAAGCACCAGATGGTGGAGTTCCAAGTGGGTGGTAAAGTGTTCCTCAAGATTCGGCCGATGCATGGAGTGTCGCGGGTGCGTGGAGTGAAAAAGCTCAGCCCAAGGTATGTTGGGCCTTATACTATACTGGAAAGGATTGGCCCGTTGGCCTATCGGTTGGAGTTACCGCCAGATCTAGAGAACCTCCACGACGTGTTCCATGTGTCGTCACTTCGAAAGGCGCTGTTACGGCCCGATCAATATACCCCCACTACTGCTGGTGTTGTGGCGTCCGATAGGTCTGTGCGACTAGAGCCGGTGCGGATCGTAGATAACGAGACGAGAATATTGCGCCGCAAATGTGTTCCCTTGGTGAAGGTTCTATGGTCTAACCATGGGAAGGAGGAGTACACATGGGAGCCAATGGATTTGATGCAACAACGCTACCCGGAGTTGTTTGCTCAAGGTAATTTTATTTAAAAGCATATGTTAATTTTCCTGTTATGCTTTTCTCTCCTAGCCCAAGCCTGATTTCGGGGACGAAATCTTTTATTTTGTTTATAGGATTTGTAACGTCCCGAATACCACTAGGCCCCCATGCGTGTCTTTTGAGTCAGGAGAGCTGACTGGGGTTCATAGGGAGTGCTGACAACAGGGCAGTATATGTGAAAAGGAGGAGAAGTCAGTCAAACATAGGACACGGGTAGAGACAAGGGCGTGTCCCTACCCGTGTGTGTGCGTCGAGTGGAACTCGATGTGGCGTGTCGAGATCGACGAGGTGTGTCGACATCATATGATACAGGTAGCGACACGGGCGTGTCACTACCTGTGTGTGTGTCGAGTTACACTCGACAGGGCATGTCGAGTTCGACGAGATGAGTCGAGATCAAGGAATTATATGACACGAGTAGAGACACGGGCGTATCCCTACCCGTGTGTCAGTGTGTCGAGTTAAGCTCGACATAGCGTGTTGAGATCGGCGATCATGGTGTCGAGATCGATGAATTTCCTCCGTTCGACGATTTTGGTTGAGTTCGACGATTTTAGTTGAGTTCGACGATTTTAGTTGAGTTTGACGAATTTTGGTCTACGATAGGAGTCACGCCCGGTGTCACGGGCGTGACCATGGGCGTGACCAGGGCGTGTTCTCCGTTCGACGATTTTAGTTGCGTTCGACGAATTCCATTCGATGATAGGAGGCACACCCGATGTCACGGGCGTGACCATGGGCGTGACCATGGGCATGACCGGGGCGTGTGCTCCGTTCGACGATTTTGGTAGAGTTCGACGATCGAAGTGCTGAGATCGACAAATTCCCCATGTGCGATGACTTGCGCTCGACGATCGTCGAGTGTCAAGTAAAGGGATAACACGGGCGTCACGGGATGGGACACGGGCGTGTCCCTACCCGTGTCGAATATTGAATCGGCATTGTAACCATCTGTAACGCTTCGCCCATGTCGGCGAATTGATTTGACATTGTAACCGTCCGTAAAGCTCCGCTCTTGTTATATATATGGACTGTGAAAACCCTAGCCGTTTTCATTCTTCTTTCCAGCCGTTTTCCTTGAGAGAAATTCCTGATTGAGAGAGAGAAGTTGCTGGAGCAAGTTCTGGAGGAGGGATTCGCCAATGCCGCGAAGGAGAAGATGCCGCCAAGGAGAATTACGAGATCCATGGCCGAAAATGGAGGAACCGCTGGAATCGAGGTGAGCTTCCTACCCTCTCCCTTGGTGCTAGATCTGTAGATATCTATGCGAGACGTCGACTCAAAAGAGTCTACACATGTGAGAAGATGCTTTCTCTAGGGTGAGGCCAATCCAGGGCTTGTGCTCTTGGTTTGTGGGGTCTTCAACCTCTCCGATCTTCTAGGTGGAGATGGGGGATGGTTTCGTGAAGATCAAAGGCCTCATGAGGGTGAATAAGGGTGGAGGAATTTCTGGAAGTGATCCGAGAGGATCGACTTGAGGAGGAAGATGAACCGATGCCGTTCATTCCGCCTCAAGATGCGTGCTGAATCTGTATTCTGCGCGCACTGATCTTCTAAGCCATTTTCATGAGGGATATGTCCAGATCTGGGCTTTTGACTAAACACAAAATTAGAAGACCTTGAAAATACCTTTCCAACGAGTGGCTGCAGGACTTCAGGCGACGTCTGTAGCCACGGGAAAGTCTGAACGAAAATGGTGTTCGATAAATCCTGCATGCAGAAATTGTGTTCTGTACGCAGCGGACCTCAAGGCTGATTTCTAATAGGATACAGTCAAATCTGGGTTGAGGTCTGAATACGAAAGTTATAGACCATGGAAAGACCTTTCCATCGAGTGGTTACACATCTTCACCAGACTCGTTTATGTTCAGGAATCTCCGGCTGAAGTTGCTGTCCAGATTTACTCTGCACCTAAATTCTGGGTTTATATAATATGGATTTGGATTCGGTGGAATTAATATTGCAAGTTACTTGCCTTGAATGAACTCATTTATGGTTAATCATTTTAGTTGCATGATTGATGAAGTTTATTAATCCGATTTCATATAATCAAATTGTGAAGCAAGCTTACTTAAACAAATTGACTTGTTAGAAATTTGGTAGATTATTATTTATGCGCGTCATGTTTATAATATGTTGTTATCATTTGGAAAGATTTATAGATCTTTATATGCTCATCATGTTTATAATAAGTTGTTATCATTTGGAAAGATTGATAGATCTTTATATGCGCATCATGTTTACAATAAGTTGATATCATTTGGAAAGTCACGTAGAAGAATAAACTATGACCATGAGTGTGTTTGATTAATGGAATGAGTTTAGTAGTCCAATACTTAGAGTGTAGTCTCCCTACGGGTAGTGTTATGGAAGGATGTAAGTGCGGCGACGGCCGTCACTTGTTGGGTTAATGTTCAAAGGAGGTATAGACGGATGGTTGGGCTGTGTCCTCGTGCTTACTTCCGAGGCCCCTTCCTTGCTATGTCAATGTGGCATTTGCATGTGGTGTGAGTCGACACACAGTGTCGTAATCTTGGGTTAAGGATAGTGTGGCAGGTCTACGGGCTCACCGATCGTCACACCGATGGGAGTTGACAGTTAGACTTTGGGCGGTTGGGCTGTATACTCGGTGTTCGCGTCCCGGGGCCCCTTCCGTGCCAAGTGAACGGTTGCGCTATGTCCTCGTGCTTACTTCCGAGGCGCCTTCCGGGTCACACATGGCCAGTTCGGGCTGTGTTCTTGGTGCACATCTTCCCAAGACCCCGCTGGGCCATAGTATGCATGGGCTCCGCTGTTGTGTTCTTAGCGTTGAGGCGTACGGAGACCTAGGTGAAGTAATATGGATACCCGCCTAGTAGTAGAAGTGCCCGTTCTACTGTCACCGCTTGGCCACGGTGGCTGATGCCTGAGAAGTTAGCTACCTGCTCGAAAAGTGGGAACTACAGTCTGTGTCGACATGGCAGTTGCATGTGTGTGAGCATGGGTGACTCATTGCATAGCATACATAGCATTTCATAGCATTGCACAACAAGATCCTCATCGTATAAGTTTGTATGGGCACACTTATACGATGAGTTACCTTTATGTAACCTGATCCTTAACTTATAAGTTTGTATGCGCATCCTTATAAGTTAAGTTACTTTCCCGCAACTGTTACTTATACTTGTTAGTTGCTATAGCTCTTAAATATTTGCTAGATCATGATACTGTTACTCTTACACTATTGCCAGCTGCTTGTACTTCTTTTACTTGTATATATATATATATATATATTACCCTTGTTCCTTCTCTCCACCCGGTGCCGAGGAGTCGTCGGGTTAGCGGATATGAAGCCACTTAGTCATTTCGACTAACGGTTGCTACGTCTTCCTTTTAGGAGGTCACGCCATAGGTAGAGCAGCCGTGGACTACGCAGCAGGATAGCCAGGCCAGGACAATAGGGCCTGAAGTGACGGTGCCATCGATACCGTCGGTCACAGATGCGAGTGTTGAGAGGTTTTGATGTAGCCCCTTTTTGGGCAATTTCTATAGCTGTACTCTGATATGTAGAAGCATGTTTTAGCTTCTCTTTTCTTGTACTGATTTGGATATTATTACTTAGTGTGGATTGACTTCTCTTGCTTATATTTTTGTTGGGTTGGCATGTTATATTGATATTGTTGTAGCCGACGGAATAGGCGTCTTGTGGTACAGGTTAGCTCGTGTGCTAATGCTACCGCAGGACGGCTGTTCTAGGCATAAGACCCCCCTTCATGCTATGTTTTGGGATCCGGGAGGGGGGGGGGTCTTACAGGTAGTGTAAAGATATTCCGGACCGTCAGTCTGTTTAGTGCTCGGTAGTCGATGCATAATCTGAGCATCCCGTCCTTCTTCTTCACAAATAAAACCGGAGCTCCCCATGGTGTGGAGCTCGGTATGACGAATCCTGCCTCCACTAGTTCCGCAGCTGACTCCAAAATTCCGCCAGCTCCTTCGGGGCCATTCGATAAGGTGCTCCAGATACCGGCTTAGCCCCTGGTACCAACTAGATCTAGAAGTCCTTCTCCCGATGCAGAGGTAGTCCTGTTAGCTTCTCTGGGAATACGTCGCCATAATCCTGATCCACTGGAATTCTAGTAATCTGATCCCGGGTCTCTGTCATCTCAAACAACACCTGATACACCTCGTCCCCCTGCAGGTGGGCCTTGACGCCCTGAATAGAGGAGAGTAGGTAACGGGAGACGTGAGTGGTACCTTCGAAGGTCGCGTAGGTGTCGCTGTATCGTAGCAAGACCCTCCTTGCCGGGCAATCAATCTGGGCATGATTCCAAACGAGCCATGCCATGCCCAAGATGAGGTTGAAGTCCGGCATTCTCAAGATCGTTGCCAGATACTTGAACGTTAAGCCGTCTATGATCACTTTCAGGAGGCACTTCTCTGTAGACTGGATCTCCGTCCCATTAGGGAGACACACCCTCCTGGTGGCTCCCGTATAGTACTGAATCTGGTCCAGGTCCTTAACGAAGTCCTCCGAAATGAAGTTTTGTGTCGTCCGCGTGTCAAATAGGGTATAAGCAGGATTGTTGCATACCATCAGTAGTCCTAAATCAATTAGAAAAATCTTAGGTCTAAGGTTTTCTAGCCAAGGTTGTACAGTTGTTCTACTAGTTATCAATAAGGAAGGTGGCAAAATCATAAATAAATTACTCTCATACCTGCTATCACCCTGTTCGGGTTCCGGGACTGCGCAAGATCCAGAGCATACATTCGCTCCCTGTTCGTCCTGCGGTCGCCGCCCTGAAATCCACGTCCGCTTCCACGTAGTCGACCTCCTAGCTATTAAGCTGGTAGGCCACCTCGAGCTACTGGTGGGGCCCTACCCCTCATAGGGTAGTTGGCCCGATTGTGCCCTGGCTGGTGACAATAGTAGCACACCTACGGGGGAGGTGGTCCCTCCCCTACCATCGACACCTCTCGCATCTGTAGTGGCTGCGGGGCCAGCACTGCCTCCTCCCTCTACTCCTACCCTTCTTCCTGATGGGGTCGATCCCCGTTCCTTATCTCTCCAATGAACCGACCTCACTGCTGCTCCCTTATTCCTCCAAGGACCGCATCATCCCCGGGACTCTTCCTGCCTCGAACAGCGAGCTGGACTGCCTCTAGCTTCTTCGCCATCTCCAAGATTCGACTCATAGTCCCATCATATACAAACAGCAGGGCCTGCCTCAGGTCATCACGGAGGCCCTTATAAAACCTCTTGGCGTAGCTCGCCTCGTCTAGTTGATATGAGTTTGCAAATTTGGCCAAATGTGTGAACTCCCGGTGGTATTCCAACATCGTCCTGTTGCCCTGCTTCAACTGTAGGAACCGATCCTCCAGCTCATCTCTTGCAGACTGTGGCACAAAGTGCTCCAGCAACGCCGCCTTGAACTCCTCACAAGTAATGTATGCGGCCTCTAATCCCGCATAAGTGCTCTCCATCACTGACTTCCACCATCTCTTCGCGTGTGACTCCAAATAGGAGTCGGCGAGAGATACGACCATATCCATCGGGCAGCGTATCCCCGCTAGCATCTTGTACATGATCTCCAACCACTCCTCCGTGCATACTGCCATCTCCGTCCCGAGGTATGATGAGGGAGCAAGGACTCGGAATACACTCAGCCAGTTTGCTTAGGTGTTTGGCTGAGGGTCCAGGGCCTGATGTGTCCTGAATTCCTCCAGTATGGCAGTCAAAGTCTGCCCCACCTCCGTTTTCTGAAACGGAGTCTGAGCTGGCGGGGGTGGATCCACATTCGGGGCCGGAGGTGTCCTTTACTACGGGGTAGTGTTCATCGCAGGATACAAAAGACGAGCTTCTTTTAGTAAGGTGACCTATAAAACTTTGTTATGAGTGAACATTAGCATGTGATTCCTCCCATGGGCACACCATTGCTTCCGCTACTAGTTTGTCCTCAAACTAAGCCCGTGTGTGGTGTCCCAAGGGTTGTGGACTACTTCCTATCAGATCGAGGTTTCCTCTGATACCAGTTGTAAGACCCTCCTTTTTTTCAACTCAGGGGTCTTAGGCCCAAAACCGCCGTTTTGCGGTAACTCCATCCCCCAAGGATTTCAACACCACAAAATGCCTATTCTGCCGGCCATCTCGATCACCAATGACATGAAGTATATAACAATAAAGTAAACATCCAAGTCCACAACATAATACAAAACAGGAAAACACAGCCACATGTCCACATCATAAAGGTCTAAAAGAGAAAACAACGAAACAAAGTAAAACAGGCTTATGCCTGGTATGTCAGATCCTCACTACAAGTCACTCGCGAAAGCAAATCTAAAAGTAAGCATCACCACTCACACATCCAGAAGCCAGTGCACCCAATCTAGACTGGCCCACCTCCGTCTGCACCGTACTCTACTGGTGCTACATCTCCTGGGGCTTCTCCATGTCTCCCATCCGGTGCACCTAAAATATTGTGGTCCACCGACCGTCAGTCAAACTAAACTCAGTCACAATCCCCCACCCCTCTCCCAGTGGCTCCTAGGCACCGAGCGGAGAGGAGTGAAGAGGAGGACAACAAGGCAGAGTGTATAACAAACAGATGGCTCCTAAACAAACAGAGGTATGACAGTAAAACATAACAAGAGTATAATAGTAAACTAAAGTGCTGAGCAGTAAGGTAAATATAAAAGAACAGAATAGAAAGTAAGAACAATAACAAAAAGTTACCATTGATTTATAGGGATCAACTCTATAAACCAAGGGGTCGTTTTGCAGAGCCTATTGTATAAAATGTCCCATACCAATTTATACGATAGGTGTCACATTTAAATGTAATGATTTATGCTATGCTATGTTATGCCATGAATCATACAAATGCATCACACACACGCAACTCTATGTGCACAGACCTTTAGTTCTGCAGTTTTGGAGTTAGCTAAACTCTCAGGAGCTTCCCGTCGTGGCAAACGAAGATAGTGGGCTGGGCCGCCACACTCCTAGACTGGCATTCGCACTACCTAGCCTAGCCCTTATGTACGCCTCAACACTAAGAACACACATTGGAGCCCCTGCGTACTAATGCTTTCAAAACCAACAGTCTTTCTTTGGCCAAGTGACATCCACACCCGCCGAGTCAACGTATTGACGTCGGTGCGAACGACTGTCCAATACCGAAGACCCACCATATTTATGCACATGCAACATGACAATATATATATATATAAATAATTCCGAGCCTCCAGCTCACCGGACTACCAAGTCCACCAAGTTCTGAGCCTACAGCACCCGGTCTATCAAGTCCTCTTATCTATATAACGAAAGCCCACCAACCGTGGGTCTAAACTATCCATTCATTTCGAATTTAGCTAAGATAAGTGAATGTGTGTGTGTAGGATGATGTTATTATTAGGAGTTTCTCTTGTTCACATTATCATTACGATTTAAGGTTATCCTTGGACTGCCCAGGGCCTACCCGGTGAAGGGTTCTCGAGGGCCTAGGAACTATGAAGGGCTGAAGCCCAAAGCTCCCTTTCTCAAGGCACTTATTATTATTATTTTCTACCCATAACCAGCCCTTTATTAATATTTCAGTTGCGCTAACTCGAAGTACATTTGACTCTCCATGCTATCCTAGACTACCTCTTCTTACTATTTACAGACAAAGGACTATATGACATGTACAAGTGAGATAGGCCAAATACTCTTCCAAATGACCTAAGATTATTATGGGGTAACTATTATGTCAAATATGCGACAAATCCAGAAACTTATAATTTTTCAAATTTAACTGATATTTTATTTATTTTCCTAAAAAATCCAAATGCCCTAGTTTTGAATATGAAGTACCGTTTTTAGTGATGCAAAATGCTTCACGAAATTATGATAAATACAGGACAGCTATTTTTCTGCAAATTCAAAGTCTACCAATTTTCCAGCAAGTTTTAGGCCTCTGATCAAATTTTGAATATAAACCCATAAATATCAATTAAAGAAACAAGTGCTGCGAATAAACTTCCAGAAATTATGAGAAAATTCAAGCATGACTATAATGACCTATAAACACTCTAGGCCAAGTTTCCTAATTTTCCAGTGAATAATGAACTCTCTTTTTAATTTTGAACAATATTCCAATTTCATAAATTAATGAAATAAGTACAGAAATTATACATCTAAAAATTATGATAAAATTTCCACATGAGCATATTGACGTAAGAACACCACTGATTAAGTTTCACGATTTTCCAACAAGTATTGATCTCTGAGTCTATTATTGAACATGTTTCCATACTTATAAGCTTGTGATGTAAGTATAGTAAATATGCATTTAAAAACTATAACAAAATTCAGGTATGAGCATAATGATCCAAAACTTCCTCTGCCCAAGTTACATAAATTTCCAGTGAATAGTGAGATCATAATAAACAAATGATTATCATGGGCTAACCCATATATTGCAAAGGTGGTACCAAAATTATTGTTCCAAAATTTCCAACAAAATTACCAGAGACTCATACTAACCATATGACTACACTACCCAAGTTTTACAACTTTTCACAGAGTTTTAATAGCCTAACATATAATTTTAAGATTTGTGCCCTAAGATAGCATTAGGGTTTTGAGGGGTTTAAAAACCTCTAAATCCAATAAGATTTTTACCAGAGTACCTTAACCACCCTGTAGTCCTCTCCACCAAATTTCAAGGTCATATGACCACATGACTTTCAAACCATAGGTTAGCACACATAGAGCCAACCCTAGAGTTCTAGGGCTCCACCCTTCAACTTCCACCCAAAATCAGTGGAGGTGGTGTTTTATGTGCTAGGAAGGCAAAGTTCCAGGTTCCATCACCTTTGGGTGAGGTTGGCTAACTCAAGAACACTTAGAGCACTTTGCCCTAATTTGACCTAAAAGGGTCAATCTCTGCCTACACAAATACCCTATCAAATCAAACCCAAATGGGGTGAAATTTTTACCAAAGCCTTATAATATCCCCCAAGATCACCCACCAAAATATTGGGGGTTTTGAGGTGTTTAAGGCACCTAATTAAATTATATATGGTTTATTAAATTTTACCAAAAACTATAGAAATATGTTTTCCAAAAATTTTGATTTTGGGCAGTCTAATGGGAAGTTATGAGGAGCCTATATTACAAATTTCAAAGCATTTCGATGAGTGGTTTGGTGTGGGCACAAATTCTAATGTCTGGTCATGCCTATGTATAGGTTGCACCAAAATGAGTGTTCTGGTCACACCTTTTTTCCAAATTGGTTCAAATAAATTTTAAATTAAACTAGACTGCATGCACTACAATTTTCATGGGGGCCACTTTTACAGTAGAAAACGCTAAGTATTTTTTAATATTTAAAACCATCTAGTGCTAATAATCTCCAAAAAATCAAATAACAATAATATCATTTAAAATACTTTGACCAAAATGGATGACATCCGCTCATCCTCAACCTCTAGCCAAGGGCTGAGATTGGCCCAACCTGGAGCCTCTTCCAGTCAACTTTATGACCACCCCGACCACCTCCCTGGCCGGCCACCACCACCACCACCTCCGTTGAGGTGGTGGCTAGCGTTTGGCGGCGACCATGCCGTCGGAGTCTGCAGTTTCCGGCAAACTCAACACCACCATTTTCCATGAAAAATTCGAAAATCCAAGCTCCCAATTCGGCTCAATTGAGCCCGATTTCTCAACCTAAACTGATCAGACCTCAGTGGGGGTGGTTAGCCGTGCCGATCGTCGGTCCCCCATTCTCGACCGTGAAGCTTTGGGAGCCATGGTGATCCTTGCACAGAGGGCTCGAAATCTTCGGGAAAGAGGGGGGGGGGGGGGTTATTCCTCTCCACTCCCTAAAGATGTTGAAAGAACCAATTGGGGAGAGGAGGGGTCAAGGAATGAATTGCCATTATAACCATTAATGGTGATTTTCGGCCTTCGTGGAAACCCCTTGAAATTCACCTCCCCTTGGCCCCAATTCGTTTGAAACTTCTCAAAAATGATAGGGGGAGATGATTGCTAATTAATTGGTGAAGAATGGAGGGGTGATTCACCTTCTCCACCATGAATGACCCTCTTTCTCACTTTCTCTCTACTCCATTTTTGGAGAAAATTGAGCTCTCTCTCCTAGTCACCCTACACGAAATTGGGTGACATAAATGATAATTTCAGTTCCCTTGGACTGATGAGCCAACCAAAATTGAGGCTAGCCCATGTGGATTGGGCTTGGTTAGGTTAATTTAAGCGATTTGACCTAATTAGGGCAAATTGGACTCTTGGGCAAATTGACCAAATGGGTGACCCCATGATGGGGCTTTTTGTTCCATTGGGTTCCTTATGACATTATGACAACATGGGTGGGGTCAATTTCAAGTTATGGTGGATGATTGAGGTAGTTAGTGAAGGATTGCCCTTTTTTCACCTAACAGGGCATTTTGTTCGATTGGCCAAATTGGAGGCAGCCCTGATGGGGCCTTTTGGTCCCCCTAGATCTCTCATGATGCCTTTAACCTAAATGTGGGGTCAATTTCATGTTGTGATGGGTAATTTGGTCAATAGGTGAAGAATTGACCATTTTGACCTAATTAGGGCTTAAGGATGACTTTGGACAACGTGACCTCTTTGGTTGGCCCCGATGGGTCTTAGGTGTCACTCTAGACTCCTTAATGGCCTAGGGGTGTTGGGGTGGGGTTAAGGAGTCAAGTTGGAGCCCTAAAGTCAAGTCCTAAGTTGGGTATTTAAGGTTTACTATCTGCAAATCAAGGTGCTTTATCACCTTTTTGCCTAGGTCTACAAGGGTTTCTAAGCTCACTGGATTTTATCATGACTTAGTCATGACAAAATCACTCTGGGGGTCTGGTTGTTTGGGGAATGTTACAGTGACCTAGCCGGCGGTGGGCTGCGGCATGGCCCGCGATCGCTGCTCAGTCGGCGGCGGTCTCGCCGGTGGCGGCGGCCTACCGGCGGCGGCGGCTACTAGCCAGTGGCGGTGGCAGCCCGTGGTGGCGGCTGGCCAACGCTTACACCCCAATGGGTGTGGTTTTCCTAAGTGGGGAGATGGAGTGGGCCCCACCCCCATGTTTCCCCCATCATGGGGAGTTCATGAGAGGTGTGGTTTGACTAGTCAACCCCATGATCTCTCCCACTTTCGGTGGAGATCATGGAGGAATATTCCCCTATAAATGGTGGTGTAACCCATCAATTCCCCCCAAGTCTTGTTTGTTGAAGTGCGCAGCGAGCGAGAGAAGAAGGGCTTCCTGTTGTCTTACTTTCCTCTATCATGACAACCTCCGGCGAGAAGTTGGAGACAGCGACGGACGGTGTTTCGAAGGTACTCGGAGCGAACTCACCGCAGGAGAGTCAGCCGGCAAAGACACCGAAGTTGGCCACGTGCGGCCTGTCGTGCATCTCGAGCGAACTGGCTGGCAGGCCGCGCATGCCCAAGTCGTGCATGTGTGTGGGAGGTTGCACGTGGATGCGCGCACCCTGGTTGCATGTGCACGCAGCTGGCCGCGCGTGGCAGGCTGCAAGCGCCTAGGTCCCATGTGCGCGCGACAAGTCGTGCATGGCCGCGACTGGCCGCGTGTGGCCGCATGTGCGGCATGCCGCTCGGGCCCACGTTGCACACACGATAGGCCGTGCGTTCCTCAGGTCGCGCGCGTGGTAGGTCGTGTGCGCCCAGGCCGCATGTGCCCTGGTCGCGCGCCCCAAGCCACGCTCACCCAGGGCGCGCGCGGCAGGCCGCACGTGCGCCAGGCCCAGTGTGCACCGAGCCGCGTCACGCAGGTATGTCCGGGAGCCCCCCTCCCCCCTTTTTCCTTGATTCAGCGTGTGGTGCGCACGTGTTCTGTGCGCAGTTTGGGTAAATCTGACCCCTCTTATCCTTGCACCGTGCAAGTCTCGGAGCGTTCTTCTGGTCCGATGCTCTTGCGCTCCACTTTAAACAAAGACGGTGTTTAGATTGGGAGGAATAAATATGGGCTTCCTGTCGGTTTGGAGGTGAGGATCCCGCGTGTCGAGGAGCGAGTCCAGAATCCTCCTCGTGGCTGGCTGACAATTTGCAAACTTTCCCTGAGGTCCGGCTGCTGCTTCCTGCCGTGCGAGGAGGTGATCGATATCTTGAAGTTCTATGGGGTGCCAATTTCACAGTTTGTCCCTATTGGAATTGCCCGAATTATGGGCTTAGCTGCATTCTTTCGCGAGCATGGAGGATGACTTCCCTTTGACCAGTTCCGAGAATAGTGCGACGTTCGCTTCGATGGCGGCGAAAGGGTGGAGGTTCACAACAACAAAAGTTGGTTGGAGTTTGAGGTTCGAAAAGATCGTCGACATGGGAACACTTTGTTTGGGTATGTTAGGAATTCATGGTGCCTTCCTGAGGCGTGGGACACACTGTCGGACTGCTGTCGACGAGTGAGGGGGAAGGAACGAGAATTCTCTCTGGTACTTGGGTTTTTAGAGCCTCGTGAACTAGCCAACCGTCTATTTAATATTTTTGTCTATGTGGAGGAGCAGCGCCTGCTGCGGTGTGCTATGTCTTCGGATGTAGCTCAGATTGTTGGGACTTCTCAGGGAGGGGGTCGAAAGAGGAAAGCTGTGGCGGCCCCTCCTGGCGACCTTGATACGGCGGCGGTGGCGGCCCCTTCTGATTCCTTTCCCGAGTCGACTCCTGAGGTGCAGATACTTGTGTCCCTAGTTCCTCAGGTGTCTTTGGAGGTGGTGGCCCCTCAGATGTCATCTTCCTTGAGTGCAATGAGTGATGCAGTAAGTTCCTTGACATGTTGTGTAGATTTTTTTCACTTTATTATTTGGTGTTAACCCATGCCTTTTCCTTGCGCAGATAGAGACCCAAGCCCAGATTGCGGTAACCTGGAATGAACACTATGTGAGTTTGAAGGATGGGTACCTTGCCCTTCAGGAGAATCATAGGTTGACATCGAGCTTGCTTGCCTCCCTGACAGAGGAATATGATCGGGACGTTGCGCAGTTTCGCCGGACCGGGTCAGTGCTGAAGTCTGAGCTAGAGATTGCACGTGGAGCCTTTGAGGTGGAGAAAACTCTTGTGGAGAGGACCACCCATATGTTGAAGCACTCGAAGGAGGAGACTTTGGGCTTGGAGACCCAGTTGCAGGCGACACGGGAGGAGGCTACCGACCTCGAGACTCAGTTACGGACGGCGAAGGCCCAAGTGGATATGATGTCTTCTGGTAGCCATGAGTTGGAACTGAAGGCCGCAGGACTTGCAGAATACCTGGAATCATTGGACTACATGCGAGACCATAGTTTGATTGCAGAGAAGGTTCGTGACGTGATTTGGTACAAGTAGGTGGAGCCCCAGATGGACGATGTTCGTGAGCTGGCGCTCCGGTGCTATGTTTTGAAGGCCTTCCGCGTGGTTAGCAAGAGTTTGGCATGTGACACATCCGACTTCAGCTTTGCAGATGTTTTCGAATACGAGCATTCTAGCTTGGATGATGAGTAGTAGCCTTTTATCTTTGTAGCTGTGTATTTGCATTTTGTTGTTTTAGTTGGTCGTATTGTATTTTGCCTTTTGTTCAGCATTTGTCGTTGTTGCCCTTAGGTGCCAGTTGCCCCTTTTTGTATCATTCCAATTGTTTTGTTATGACATTATTCTTTTCGTGCCATCTTAGTCGTTCTTGTTTGCATGGCTCTGGTCCGTGGCTTTGTTTGTACGTTCTTAGGCAACGACTTTGTTCTCGTGCCTTTAGTCCATGTCTTTGTTTGCGCAGCTCAGGTCCGTGACTTTGTCACGAAAGGGGGGCCGGCTCTTGCGAAGTTTCATGAGTCAGGCTCGCGGTTTATGTTGCACGGCTCAGGTCCGCGACTTTGTCGTGAAATGGGGTAGGCCCTTGCGAGGTTGCACGAGTCAGGCTCGCGTCTTAGGTTGCATGGCTCAGGTCCGCGACTTTGTCATGAAAGGGGGGCATGCCCTTGTGAGGTTGCACGAGTGAGGCTCGTGGCTTAGTTTGCATGAGTGCTGCTCGTGGATTCTTCGTGAGGGGGCAGGCCCCCACAGGATGTACAAGGCAGGCTCACAGATTAGTTTACACGAGGGCTGATCGCGGCTTCTTCATGAGAGGGGCAGGCACCCACGGTGTGTGCGAGTCAGGCACGAGGTTTAGTTTATACGAGGGCTGCTTGCGGCTTCTTCGTGTGGGGGCAGGCTCCCACGGGGTTGCGCGAGTCAAGCTCACGGCTTAGTTTGCACGAGGGCTGATTGCGGCTTCTTCGTGAGGAGCGCAGGCCCCCACGAGGTGCGCGAGTCAGTCTCATGGCTTAGTTTGCACAAGGGCTACTTGCGGCTTCTTCCTGAGGGGGCAGGCCCCCACAGGGTTGCACAAGTCAGGCTCGCTGCTTTGTTTGCGTGAGGGCTGCTCATGGCTTTTTCGTGAGGGGGGCAGGACCCCATGGGGTTGCGCGAGTCAGGCTCGTTGCTTAGTTTGTGCGAGGGATGCTCACGACTTCTTCGTGATAGGGGCAGGCCCCCACAGGGTTGCGCGAATCAGGCTCGCAGCTTAGTTTGCACGAGGGCTGCTCGCGGCTTCTTCTTGAGGGGGAAGCCCCCACGGGGTTGTGCGAGTTAGGCTCGTGGCTTAGATTGCGTGAGGGCTGCTCACGGCTTCTTCATGAGGGGGGCAGACCCCCACGGGGTTGTGCGAGTCAGGATCGTGATTTTGTTTGCACGAGGGTTGCTCACGGCTTATTCATGAGCGGGGTAGGCCCCACGGGGTTTTGCGAGTCAGGCTCGTGGCTTAGTTTGCACGAGGGTTGCTCGCGGCTTCTTCGTGAGGGGGGGGGGGGGGGTAGGCCCCCACGGGGTTGCGCGAGTCATGCTCGCGGCTTAGTTTGCGTGAGGGCTGCTCGCAGCTTGTTCGTGAGGGAGGCATGCCTCCACGGGGTTGCGCGAGTCAGGCTCACGGTTTAGTTTGAATGAGGGTTGCTCGCGGCTTCTTCGTGAGGGGGGCAGGCCCTTACGGGGTTGTGCGAGTCAGGCTCGCGGCTTAGTTTGCACTAGGGTTGCTCGTGGCTTCTTTGTGAGGGGACAGGCTCCCACGGGGTTGCCCGAGTTAGGCTCGCGACATAATTTGTCGGAGAATGTAAGTACTCAATCGGACCACCGAGAATATGGCTACTCAATCCGGTTGCACGACCTAGCCTGGCTGAACTACTTCTTAGTTAGGTATCATTAAAGCGAATAGCAAAAAGATAGTTTTCGCAAGCCCGAGCTTGCAGTTTTTACAATAGCAGATAAATAAATGAGTGGAAAAAGAGAAATGACTCAAGGATGGAAGTGGCGGGAACGGGATTGGAAAACATCCAGGAGTGATTATTGGAGTATTGTAGTGTAGTCATAGTCAGCTTTGATGACATTGAACTTTACGTCATAGGATTCTTGCCGAGGTGCTTCTTCAAGAGTGACTGGGAGAGTAATGGTGCCCATGATTGGTACCGAGCCATTCCCCAAAACACGTTCGCTGCCTGATGCTTTCTCGAGGTTGCTAGTGGTTAATTTGAGTTGAAGCAACGTTGATAAAAACAACACATTAACAGTAGTCGCTCCGTCCATTAGAGCCTAGTTCAACCTAGTGGATGGATCGCCAATTCTGACAGTTGTACATCTCATGCTTTGACTAGGAGGAGGTCTATTTCTTGGTAGGAATTGATCAACCTCCCCCAGACCGGTCAGTCGCTGGATTTCTTTCTTCAGCCGATTGCATCCATTAGTGCTGTGGCCTTGACCCTGATGATACTCGCAGTAATTTGACAAATCTCCTCAATCAGGGGTGAGCGGCCTAGGCCTGCACAGGGCTGGATGGTTACAAATTGCTTCAAAGATCTTGCCTTGACGGGCGTTGAGCGCCGCAAATTGACGCAACTTTCTCCCCTTGCAGGTACTTGTGCGCTGATCGTAGTTTCTCTTATGATCGGGGTACACATTGTTCTCTAATTTCTTTTCTGGACTCTACCCGGGCTTGGACTTTCCACTGAGGGCTTTCTGACCGTCATGAACCTTTTGATAAAGAAAGATGCGAGTTCAATGTAGCTGCTTATCCTCTCCTCTTGTAGAGAATGAAACCAAGCTCGAGCCTTAACTTTTAGTGTTGTCGGAAATGCTTAGACCATGTGTTGATCTGAAGTGTTACGAGTGTGCATGATAGTTTCGAAGCACCTCACGTGTGCGAGTGGGTTGACGGTTCCGCTGAAACTGTGGATTTCAGTGTCATCCTCCAGATCTGGCCCTGCCCAAGAGTCAAGTGAGTTGTATTTGGGTAGATGTTCACCTAGTACCAGCTTTATGGCCGAGGCATTGAGACACCTCTCGTTTCCAATGTTCTCTTCATAATGAGCATTGGCGAGGTGACGATCATGCATCTCTTGGAGTAGTGCTGCGGGCTTAAGGGAGCTACTTGTACTTGAGAATTCCTTCTCTATGTCATACTCCTTGTACGGGCGATGTCTGGTTGAGGCGGAGAGTTCTCCAGATAGAGGTAAAATACCTTGCTTGAATGGCCGCGTAACTCTTGGCTGGTGGAATGCCAGATCATCTTGAATTGCGTACATCATTCTAGTGTGGGTTGTATTCAGAGGGGAGTATTCTCGAAGTGGATGTTGCCCCGCATTCCTCAGAGAGTCACGTCAACGATTGTTGTTGTGGTACCCAGCTTGACTTCGTTCTTCTTGTCCTATGTGAGTTTGTTCTTTTCCTTGCGGGGCTCCTTGCGTCGAGCCATGATTTGGCAGAGGCAGGGGAATGACTGGTGCTGGTGGCAGAGGAGGAGCGGGTGCTGCTGCTATATTTCTGAGCAGAGTGAGCATTTCGGTCTGCTGCTCCTCCATCTGGCGAACGCGCCTCTCGAGGGCGCTAACAGGGGAAAAAGCAGCTTCAGCCGTAAGCGGCATGTCTACCAAAGAGTGCGAGCGTGCCAACTCGACGTGTCCACTGTTGGGTACATTGGTTAAATGTACCTGATTTGAAGAAGCCTCACCCAACTCAATGATATACATCATAATGTATTTGATGTATGTTGAGTTTACTTATGCAGGTTATGTAATCACTGGACTGAAGCAAAAAGTTTCTAAGTCCATGTGTCGACACCCAGAGAGAAAGTATCGACACTTAAGAAGGCTTGTGTCGACACCCAGACAAGCAGTGTTGACACTTGGAGTCATTGTGTCGACACCTAGGATGCAGAGTCGACACCAGACAGAAAGTGTCGACACAAGGAGCTGTGTCGACACTCAGTGAAGAAAAGTGCAGACAGAAAGTGTCGACACAAGGAGCTGTGTCGACACCCAGTGAAGCTGAGTCTACACCAGACAATGTCGACACTTGGAGCTGTGTCGACACTCAGCAAAAGTCTGCAGAGACTAAGTACAAGTGTCGACACTCAACACAATGTGTCGACACTAAGCAGAAGAGTCAGCACTTGAAGTAAGTGTCGACACCCAGCACAATGTGTCGTCACTCAACAGAAGAGTCAGCATTTGAAGTATGTGTCGACACCTAGAACAATGTGTCGACACTCAGCTAAAGACTCTACACTTGAAGAAAGTGTCGACACAAGGAGCTGTGTCGACACTTAGCAAAGATCAGAAAGATCAACAAAATTATTCTAAGTACAAGTGTCGACACTAAGGGAATGTGTCGACACTCAGCTGAAGTCTCAACAAGAAGAAGGTGTGTCGACACAAGGAGCTGTGTCGACACTCAGCAAGAATCTACATAGAAGACTATGTGTCGACACCAAGAAGTAGTGTCGACACTTAACAGATTCAACACAAGAAGATGTGTCGACACAAAGGAGATGTGTCGACACTTAGAAGAATTCAGTTAAAGATAGAAGATCAAGTACTTGTGTCGACACTCAATTTCAGTGTCGACACATGAAGAAGAATCTGTGTCGAGACATACAAGAAGTTGTGTCGACACCTTGTAGACTTGTGTCGACACTTACACAGCATGTGTCGACACTTGGTCTATAAGTGTCGACACTTAAAGACAGAAAGTCTCGACACTTTCAGACAGTTAGAGAATTTCAAGAAATGACTGGATGACTTGACAGCTGCCGTTCCAGCCGGTCTACAGCACCTGTCAGAGATATCAGAAGTCAGTTATGGACCGGACCAGCCGGTTACCATGAAGAAGGCCTATAAATAGGCACCTACAGTTTACAGAAACAGTTGTTCAGTGGTTCAGATTGTTGTTCAAGTGGATCACATTGTTGAAGAACAAGTCATCAAAGTGGTACACAGAGTATCAAATCAAGAAGATCTTGCAGTCCAAGTGCAGATCTAAGAAGTTGGAGAGAGAGGGCTCCATCCAAGAAATCAGCCTCTGGAACTAGGCTGAGAAGAAGGATTCAGATTCATTCTGGATCTTAAGTGGCAGAGGTCAAGGAACTACTGCAGGAGGATTCAGTCTTATTCAGTTCTACTCAAGAAGCTTTGAAGAAAGCTAAGTCAGATTGAATCCAGCTGAGTTCTTCCAAGAACTCATCAAGAAACTCTCAACTCCCCTCTTTTATTTCTGAGTTGTTGAGTCAATATTTGTAATACATTTTTATCTTGTAGGATCCTTTGGATCTGAGTGAATTGTAAGCCTATAATTATAAAGGCTGAGGGTAGGGCTTGAGAGCCTGAGTGTAGGAGATTGAGATCTCTGAGTGTAGGCCTTATTGGCTGAGTGTAGGCCCTGTTGGCTGAGTGTAGGCCTTGGTTGGCTGAGTGTAGGCCTTGATTGGCTGAGTGTAGGCTTTGGGATAAAGCTGAGTTGTAAGGCTTTGGGCCTGAGGTGTAGGAACCAATTTGGGTTCTGAGACAGTGGAGGAGTTTGGCCGAATCTAGTACACTGCTAGATAGGCGAAGGGGGAAAGTGGATGTACCCATATCTTGGGGAACCACTATAAACCACTGTGTATGCTGTGCTGTGCTGTGCTGTGATTATTGCTGTGTTTGCTATGATAGAATAAGTTAGAAAGCTGTGTTATAATCTGTTGGCTGCCATTAAAGTTTAAAAAGGATTAGGTCACCTATTCACCCCCCTCTAGGTGTTTAGGTACCATATCTTTCAAGTGGTATCAGAGCCAGGTTACTCAAAACAAGGACTAACAGTCTGAGGAGATCCTGTTTGGCAGATTCAGTGTAAGGCAAAACACAGATTCAAGAAATTCAAGAAAATCAAGAAACATGGGTTCTTCTGAGACCCATGAAATTGCCCATATGCAGGAAATAGATCTTTGGAATCTGGAAGGAAAGGGTAAGGCTGTTTATGGAGGCCTCAGATCCTAGAATCTACATCACAGTAAAAGAAGGGCCTTATGTGCCCATGAAGATTTCAGTTCTAGATGCAAATCAGAGAACTCCAAAGGATTTCTCTGAGATGACTAAGGATGAGATTGTCCTAGCTACCATGGACAAGAGGGCACAGAACATAATAGTGAGTGCCATTGATGATGCAACTTTTCAGAATCTTATACATTGTAAGACAGCTAAGGAGATGTGGGACACTCTTATAGTGTATATGGAAGGATCTGAAGAAGTTAGACAAGATAGAAAATCCTTGCTAAATCAGGAGTATGAGAGTTTTAGACAAGGTAAAGGTGATAGCATAACTGAGTGCTACAAAAAGTTCTACAGAATAGTTAATGAACTCATGTCTTATGGAAGAGAGTTCAGTAACTATGAACTAAATGACAAGTTCTTAAGGTCCCTAAGCAAAGATTGGGACACCAAGATCTGTGCCATTAGAGAAATGGCTAAGTTGGGGGAAATTCCTCCTCCTACACTATTTGGCAAGTTATTGTCATATGAGATGCAGTTGACAGTGAGAAAAGAGGAGGAGAAATCAACAAGGACTGAGCACAAGGAAAGATCAGTTGCTTTCAAGGAAGATGTCCCCAGGAAGTGCAGGAATAAATCACCAACTCCACCTCCAAAGATTGCTGAATCAGAGTCAGATGAAACAGTCAGCACCAAGTCAGAAAGCAGTGAAAGTGATGAAGACTTTGCTGCTTTCACTAGACACTTTCAAAAGTTTTTGAAAAAGAAACAGTGGAGGTCAAGGCCTTCTACATCACAAGGAAAGGAAGACTCTTATCAGAAAAAGAGGTCTTCAAAGAATGACAAGAAAAGGACAAAGTCAAGCAAGTCAACTGGTTCAAAGATAGTGTGTTATTGCTGCAATAGACAGGGCCATGTTATTGCAGATTGTCCAGAGAAGAGAAAGGAATCTGGTGATAGGAAAAAGCCTCACTTCAAAGGCAAGAAAGAGAAGTCTTTTGTAGCCAAGAAAGAGAAGACTCTATCAGATATCTCTTCTTCAGAATCTGAGTCTGATGCTGAAGCCTACATAGGGCTGTTTGCTGAAGAAGAAGAAGAAGAATTCATGCAGATTATGGAGTCAATTTATGAACAAGAAGACAGTCATTGCCAAGGGCTAATGGCTTTGACAGAGAGTGCCAAAATCCTGGAGCAGCCAGGACCCAGTAAGGTACAAAGTTCAAGTTTAAATTCAGTTTCTTGTTCTAGTTCAGATTCAGATTCTTCTTCATCAAGTGATGAGAATGTATCTGAGTCTGAGGATGATATTCATCAGCTTATAGATGAATATAAGGTGCTGTTGTAGGCTTACAAGAACAGCAAATCCCTTGCCAAAAGTCAGGCAAAGGAAATTGCTGATCTTAAAGCTGCAGCAACAGATTTTGAGAAGTTTTTTGATCAAAAACTGAATGAGATAGCCAGGTTGAAGCACATAACAGTGATTCAAATGGGTACTATATCATTTAAAAATGATCAAATCAAGAGTCTGGAGATCAATCTTCAGAAAGAGAGAGAGCTTGTTGCTAGGTTTTCTAAACCTAAGTCAGTGTTACCTTTAATTGATGAATTTGTTCATCATAAAGGCAAGGCTGGACTGGGCTTTATTAGACCTGCAGGGACTGAGCAGTCCAAGTCTAAGTCCAAGGGCAAAGCCCCAACATTCAACAATCCTGCTATAGACAAGACAGCCAAGGCAGTATCTAAGCAAAGGTACAACAAGTATGAATGTTGGTGCTGTGGCAAAGTTGGCCATTTTGCAGTGGACTGTTGGCACAATGTCAGTGCCAAAGTGAGTACCAAACTACCTGTTGGAAAGCCAGTGGGTAGCTTTGTCAAACTGCAAACTAACAAGTACCAAGGACCCAAGAATTCTTTGGGTTCTAAGGTTCATTAATCTGTTTTGCAGGTGAGTCCAAGTTGCCATACCCCAACATGGTACTTGGACAGTGGATGTTCCAGACATATGACTGGGACAAGGGGACTACTAAGGGACTACATTCCAATAAAAGATGGTCCAAAGGTTACCTTTTGTGGTTCTGAAAAAGGAATCATCAAAGGGTTTGGTAACATTTCTACAAACTTGGTTACCATTACTCAAGTGGCTTATGTTAAAGGGTTGAAACACAACCTAATAAGTATAAGTCAATTAAGTGATGTAGGGTATGACATCTCATTTGTTAAAAATGGTTGTCATATCAAGAGGTCAAGTGATCAAGAGATCATTTTGACAGGTTATAGGAAGAGGAATGTCTACTGTCTAGACATTATGATTGAGAACAATGGTTCTCCAGTTTGTCTTGTAGCTGATGAGACAGTCTCTCATTGTGTCAAATGGCACAAGAGGCTAGCCCATCTTAACTACAAGACTATTGGCAAACTCTTTAGCAAAGAGTTAGTGAGGAATGGTCCTCAAGTTAAGTGTGTCAAAGATGGTATTTGCTCAGCTTGTCAAAAGGGCAAGCAGACTAAATCCACCTTTAGAAGCATTGAAAACAAAGATGCTGTGAGGTGTTTATACCTCTTGCATATGGATCTCTTTGGTCCATTGCCAGTTCACAGCTTAGGTAGGAAGGTCTATACCCTTGTAGTTGTAGATGACTACTCAAGGTTTTCCTGGGTGTTCTTTTTAAGACAGAAATCTGAAACACCTAGTGTCTTCTATAGCTTTGTCAAGCAAATTCAGAATGAACTAAATAGTACAGTGGTCAAGATTAGAAGTGACCATGGTACTGAGTTTCAGTCTGAAAGCATGACAAAACTATGTGAAGACTTTGGGATATTTCAAGAATTCTCTTCACCTAGAACACCTCAGCAAAATGGTATTGCTGAGAGGAAGAATAGGACCTTGATAGAGGCTGGTAGGACCCTACTAAGTGATACATCACTGCCAGAGTGTTTCTGGGCTGAAGCAGTCAACAATGCATGCCATGTTATAAATAGGGCTACCATCACTAAAGGGCTCAACAAGACCCCCTATGAAGTTGTGAAAGGCAGGAAACCAAACCGATCATATTTCTGGATCTTTGGTTGCAAATGCTTCATACTTAACAATGGGAAGTCTTACTTAACTAAGTTTGCTGCCAAGTCCCAAGAGGGAATTTTTATTGGGTACAACAATAATAGTAAGGCTTATAGAGTCTACAACTTGACTACACAAGTTGTAGAAGAATCTGTGCATGTAGTTTTTGATGAGACTAAACTTACTAATAATGAGTTGTCTAGCAGTGTATGCAGCCCCACAGGTTTGACAAAGAAAATGGACAAGCTTACTATAGAAGAAGTGCCTGCTGCAAGATAGCAAGGAGAGGAGAGTAGCTGTTGTCCAGGGGGAGAACTACATGTGCCAATTGCTGAAGAAATCCAAGGTATACAGCATGATGCAGATGCTGAAGTGGTTCAACCAGAAGTTAGGATGCCTCCAGCTCACAGGCATCTTAGAGATCATCTAGTAGAGCTGATTATTGGAGATCCAAGACAAGGAGTTCAAACCAGGAGTAGAAACATGAATGCAGCAATCTACTCCAGCTTTCTGTCACAAGTTGAACCTAAGAAGTTTTAAGAAGCAATACAAGATCCACAATGGACTGAAGCAATGCAAGAAGAGCTTAATCAGTTCAAGAGGTGCAAGGTTTGGGAACTTGTTCCTAAACCTAAAGACCACAATGTAATAGGAACTAAGTGGATCTACAGGAATAAGATGGATGAACAAGGGGTCATCATTAAGAATAAGGCTAGACTGGTTGCTAAAGGATATAGGCAAGAAGAAGGTATTGATTTTGATCAAACCTTTGCTCCAGTAGCCAGACTGGAAGCCATAAGGATGTTCTTGGCCTATGCAACCTATCAAGGATTCAAGGTGTACCAAATGGATGTCAATTCAGTATTCCTAAATGGTAATCTTAAGGAAGAAGTCTATGTGGAGCAGCCTTCAGGTTTTGTTGATCCAACTCTACCTCATCATGTCTATAGACTTAGGAAAGCTTTATATGGGTTAAAGCAAGCCCCTAGGGCTTGGTATGAAACCCTATCTAGTTTCCTCATTGAGAATAAGTTCTCAAGGGGGAAAATAGATAAGACTCTATTCCTTAGGGAATCTAGAGGCAAAGTCATACTAGTCCAAATATATGTAGATGACATTATATTTGGGTCTACTGAAAGCAGCCTTTGCAAAAAGTTTGCAAAACTTATGCAAGGTCAGTTTGAGATGAGTAGTATGGGAGAGCTGAAGTTTTTCTTGGGTCTCCAAGTTAAACAGACTGAGAGTGGTTTATCCATTTGTCAGTCCAAGTTCACCCTAGAACTCATAAGGAAGTATGGTATGGATTCATCTAGCACCATGAAGACTCCTATGGGGTCAAGTATGTCTCTTAGCAAGGATGATGCAGGGAAACCTGTAGATGAAACCTTGTATAGAGGGATAGTTGGCTCCCTATTATACTTGACTGCTAGTAGACCAGACATCATGTATGCTACATGTGTTTGTGCAAGGTATCAAGCCTGTCCTAAAGAGTCTCATTTGACTGCAGTCAAAAGAATATTGAGATATCTAAAGGGCACTCCCTATCTAGGCCTCTGGTACCCTAGGAATGGAAATTTTGATCTAACAGGTTATTCAGATGCAGACTTTGCAGGATGCAAAGAGGATAGAAAGAGCACTACTGGAACCTGTCAATTCCTAGGTGGGAGACTAATTTCATGGAGTAGCAAGAAACAAACCAGTGTGGCTATCTCCACAGCAGAGTCAGAGTATGTGGCTGCAGGAAGTTGCTGTGCTCAACTTCTGTGGATTCAACATCAGCTAGAGGACTATGGATTTTAGGTAAGTAGAACTCCACTTTTCTGTGATTCTACTAGTGCTATTTCAATAGCTAATAACCCTGTATCTCATAGTAGGACAAAACATATTGAAATTAAGTATCATTTTCTTAGAGAGCATGTAGAAAGAGAAGATATTTCATTAGAATATGTTAAAACTGATAATCAAGTAGCTGATATGTTTACTAAGCCACTAGAAGAAGCTAAGTTCAATAGATTCAAAATTGAACTAGGAATGATAAACTTAGTGTAAGTTTACAGATTTGAAAATGACTAAGTAAAAAGGTGTCGACACATAGACAAGTCTATATCGACACAGAATAGTGGTGTCGATACTTCAGGAAAAAGGTGTCGACACATCTAGGAATGTGGTGTCGACACTTCAGAATGTTAGTGTCGACACATGTCAAGTAGGTGTCGACACATCCAATATGGTGTCGACACTTATGTTTTACTCAGAATTTTTCTAAGTAAAGTCTCGACAATGTGTCGAGTTATGTTGTGTCGACACATAACCAAGTGTCGACACATAAAATTTGTTGACTAAACTTGTGTCGACACATGTGTGTCGAGACATTATAAGTCAGTGTCGACACTTGTTGCCAGTGTCGACACATTTTAAGTTAGCTGTCCCGCCTGTTCATCTTCAAAATTAGAAAGGTATAAATAGGGTTCTGTCTTTGTTTGTCGACACGCTTTCAAAGTTTCGAGACCAAAACTTCTGTGTCGACACCTCTCTTTTCTAAAGACAAATTCTACAAACCCTAATGGCTCCTAAGCTTGAGGAGAACATTAACGAAGGTTATGAGCTTGTGCGCGACGCGTTCGACGATGCTGATCCAGAACTCAAGGCGGTTGTAACCCTAGTCGCCGATTCTAGACTAGAATATCTAGTGTCAGAACCTACAAAGATTTGGAAGAAGGAGGTACTTGAATTTCTTAATGGAGCTGCAGTAGATGAATCTGGATACAAAATCAAATCCAGAGTTCATGGAGAAAAGGTTAAGGTAACCCCAAAAAGTCTGAGGAAGGTACTCCAGCTACCAAAAACTCAAGATGAAGAAGAGGTTACTGCTTCAAAGACCAGGGAAGCTTTAACCTGGTGTGGACTTGATCCTAAGATGAAGATAGGATCTGTTTTCAACAGAAAAGGCATGAATAATCAAGGGAAGTTCATGTCTGAGATAGTGGGAAAAGTCTTACTCAGCAAGCCTGGAGGGCATGACAGAGTGTCTGCCTATATGTTTGGAATTATGACTAGAATTATCTTTGCTCTAAGAACTGACTGGTCTCTAGTGGTTTATGAGAAGATTAAGGAGAGCTTGAAGAAGCCCAATCTGGGCAGGATCATAAGTCTCTACCTAGCTGGTGTGATACCAGAAGTAATGAGTACTGCTGCAGGCAGCAAGATAAATCACATGAGGAAAATGGATCTAAGGATCTTTTTTAGATGGGACAAGGTGTTGTCCAAGGATGTGTCAACCCCTGAGAAGGCAGTTACTGAAAAAGATACTCATCCAAAGAAGAAAAGGAAGATAGCTCCTGTGGAACAAGTATCCACTAGCAGTTCTGGGAGTGAAGAACATGTTGTTTTCACTCCTGATGATCATGAGGAAGTGCCTGCAGTGAAGTCTCCAGCTCCTCCAGCTGATGCAGAGATCCAAGGGGAGCTGCCTCCAGCTAGCCCCATTCACAAGGATCAAAGCCAGGGGGAGCCTCCAGTTGTAGAAGCACCATCTACACTGGAAAGTGAGCAAGCCACCACCATCATTCAAGAGGTACTCACTGAACTAAACACATTGAATTTTTCTATGGAAGCTGATACAGATTTGTCTGATGATCATCAGCAAATCCAGCTGGATAGCCAAGTCACAGATGCTGCCAAAGATGACACATCTGCTGTATTAAAAGTAATCCCTGATCCAGTGGTTGAAGAGCAAAGACTGTCTCCAGCTCCTTCACCACCAGAATACACAATGGAAGATTTATTTCTAAATCTAGATCAAGCTGATTTTGACATGGACAAAGAAGCTGCTGGAAGAGATACTACTGCTGCTGAGGGGGAGCAAGTACAAGATCTGGAAGAGCCTATTAGGATGGAAACTGAGAAAGCACCTGATGTGCAAACTGAGAAGTCTCAAAGCCCTAAGGATAGGGTTGACATAGCCAGCACTTCTGCCTCTGAAGATGAGGAGAGTACTAGGGCAAAGAAGAAGAAATTGTATGTCTTTAAAAGAAGAAGTCAAAGTTATAAGAAGGCTCTGCAATCAATTGCACCACAGCCTCTAGTTCAGCAAGCTCCAACTGCTGATTATAGTGCTTTAATGGTTGCCCTACAGATAAAATTGGATGAGCAAAGGCAGGCAATAGAGAAGTATGTAGATGAAGGGCAGAAATCACTTCAATTTGATCTGGCCCAGGAAATAAATTCTATAAGGTTTGAAATGAACCTTAACAAAAAGGAAATGACTGATTGCTTCCACAAAGGTGGAAATGCAGTGGTGTATTTGACAACACACCAAGAGAAGATCAAGGCACAGGTGGATGATATAGCATTGAAACAAGGATATGTTATTGAGAATCAATTAAGAATGAATGACAATTTGACTGCCTCCCATAATGCTATAGTCACTGAGTTGAAGAACAAGGCTGCTGAACCTTCTACCTCTACTGCTGCTGCTAAAGCTGATTTTGATAAAGTATTCCAAGAGGAAATTTCTGCTGTAAAGACTGCTATCCAAGCCTCCCAGAAGGTCATATCTGAACAACTTCAAAAGCTAAAACCTTACTTTAAAGATGGAATCAGGTACTTGAATAGTCAGATCAGATTTCAAAAGGATGATGTCAGAGATCATATGGCTAAAGAAGTCATAAAGGGGGAGAGAGTGTTAGTCAAGGCAAGTTCTAAGCACGCAAAATGGATATCAAATTCAATCAGGGCTACACTTGGATACCCTCCTCTGTGTGATGACCAAGATGTTGCTGAATCAGACATTAACCCTGCTTATTTTGGAGGTGAGCAACCAGAAGTAGCTCAGGTCATTTATCCACCTCCAGACTTTGAAATGATTCAAGCAGATGTGAGCACAATGTATAGCCCAACTGAGGGAAAGTCTAATGTTATTCTGGATAAAGTGGTTCAGCCTATGACTGAAGCTATGCAAGCAGCTCTTCAAAAAGAAGAAGAAGCTCTACAAAAAGAGGAAGAGACAAGGTTGTCCAAAAAGAGGTTTAGGGAACAAGCAGAACAAAGGCCAGACTTTGAATAGTGGAGCCCTACTTATAGGAATATAATTTTAACTGCCTGGAAAGCTGCCAAGGACAATACTCATGAAAGGAACAAATGGTTTTCTGAAGCAGAATGGAGAAAACATGAGATCAGGCAGGAAGCAATAGTTCAGTATAGAAGAAAGGCAAAGATGGGAAAGCTACCTCCTACTGCAGTGGAGCCTAGCAAGTACTTTCCTAAGCCATATCACTATTTTGAGAGGCAGAAGATCAAAGCTGAAGAGCTTAAGAAGAAGGACTTGAAAGGAAAGAAGCATGCTGATGCTGAAACTGCTGATGCCCCTGTCAAAGCTCAAGTTCAAGCTGGCAAGGGAATTGTTATCAAGGAACCTGATCAGAAATAGATTAAGATTTTACTTGAAGATTATTTTGTAATCTTTTAAATGAAAAGCATTTTTATAAACTACTGAAAATGTATAAGAAAAATGTTAGAACAATATATGATCAATATATTTCATGATTGTTCTGTGAATGTGTCTATTTCTTACTTGTTCTGAAATGATGATTGTGTATACATGTGTGATTTAATACATGTTATGTTTACCCTATTATACATTATCCTGCTTTACATCATTTTGTAATTTTTATTATGAATGGTGTATATCATTGACTAAGGGTTATGACTTCTCCAAATAGGGGGAGATTGTTGGGTACATTGGTTAAATGTACCTGATTTGAAGAAGTCTCACCCAACTCAATGATATACATCATAATGTATTTGATGTATGTTGAGTTTACTTGTGCAGGTTATGTAATCACTGGACTGAAGCAAAAAGTTTCTAAGTCTATGTGTCGACACCCAGAGAGAAAGTATCGACACTTAAGAAGGCTTGTGTCGACACCCAGACAAGCAGTGTCGACACTTGGAGTCATTGTGTCGACACCTAGGATGCAGAGTCGACACCAGACAGAAAGTGTCGACACAAGGAGCTGTGTCGACACTCAGTGAAGAAAAGTGCAAACAGAAAGTGTCGACACAAGGAGCTTTGTCGACACCCAGTGAAGCTGAGTCTACACCAGACAGTGTCGACACTTGGAGCTGTGTCGACACTCAGCAAAAGTCTGCATAGACTAAGTACAAGTGTCGACACTCAACACAATGTGTCGACACTAAGCAGAAGAGTCAGCACTTGAAGTAAGTGTCGACACCCAGCACAATGTGTCGTCACTCAACAGAAGAGTCAGCATTTGAAGTATGTGTCGACACCTAGAACAATGTGTCGACACTCAGCTAAAGACTCTACACTTGAAGTAAGTGTCGACACAAGGAGCTGTGTCGACACTTAGCAAAGATCAGAAAGATCAACAAAATTATTCTAAGTACAAGTGTCGACACTAAGGGAATGTGTCGACACTCAGCTGAAGTCTCAACAAGAAGAAGGTGTGTCGACACAAGGAGCTGTGTCGACACTCAGCAAGAATCTACATAGAAGACTATGTGTCGACACCAAGAAGTAGTGTCGACACTTAACAGATTCAACACAAGAAGATGTGTCGACACAAAGGAGATGTGTCGACACTTAGAAGAATTCTGTTAAAGATAGAAGATCAAGTACTTGTGTTGACACTCAATTTCAGTGTCGACACATGAAGAAGAATCTGTGTCGAGACATACAAGAAGTTGTGTCGACACCTTGTAGACTTGTGTCGACACTTACACAGCATGTGTCGACACTTGGTCTATAAGTGTCGACACTTAAAGACAGAAAGTCTCGACACTTTCAGACAGTTAGAGAATTTCAAGAAATGACTGGATGACTTGACAGCTGCCGTTCCAGCCGGTCTACAGCACCTATCAGAGATATCAGAAGTCAGTTATGGACCGGACCAGCCGGTTACCATGAAGAAGGCCTATAAATAGGCACCTACAGTTTACAGAAACAGTTGTTCAGTGGTTCAGATTGTTGTTCAAGTGGATCACATTGTTGAAGAACAAGTCATCAAAGTGGTACACAGAGTATCAAATCAAGAAGATCTTGCAGTCCAAGTGCAGATCTAAGAAGTTGGAGAGAGAGGGCTCCATCCAAGAAATCAGCCTCTGGAACTAGGCTGAGAAGAAGGATTCAGATTCATTCTGGATCTTAAGTGGCAGAGGTCAAGGAACTACTGCAGGAGGATTCAGTCTTATTCAGTTCTACTCAAGAAGCTTTGAAGAAAGCTAAGTCAGATTGAATCCAGCTGAGTTCTTCCAAGAACTCATCAAGAAACTCTCAACTCCCCTCTTTTATTTCTGAGTTGTTGAGTCAATATTTGTAATACATTTTTATCTTGTAGGATCCTTTGGATCTGAGTGAATTGTAAGCCTATAATTATAAAGGCTGAGGGTAGGGCTTGAGAGCCTGAGTGTAGGAGATTGAGATCTCTGAGTGTAGGCCTTGTTGGCTGAGTGTAGGCCCTGTTGGCTGAATGTAGGCCTTGGTTGGCTGAGTGTAGGCCTTGATTGGCTGAGTGTAGGCTTTGGGATAAAGCTGAGTTGTAAGGCTTTGGGCCTGAGGTGTAGGAACCAATTTGGGTTCTGAGACAGTGGAGGAGTTTGGCCGAATCTAGTACACTGCTAGATAGGTGAAGGGGGAAAGTGGATGTACCCATATCTTGGGGAACCACTATAAACCACTGTGTATGCTGTGCTGTGCTGTGCTGTGATTATTGCTGTGTTTGCTGTGTTTGCTGTTATAGAATAAGTTAGAAAGCTGTGTTATAAACTGTTGGCTGCCATTAAAGTTTAAAAAGGATTAGGTCACCTATTCACCCCCCCCCCCTCTAGGTGTTTAGGTACCATATCTTTCATCCACCAAGGGCGGATCCTTCAGTGGTGTGAGTGCTTCGTTTTGCCATTGGAGCAGGACTTGGAAGTGGCTGCGCTGGTGATCTAATTCTTTTGAAGGATGCTGGGAAATCGGGTTCCCATAGACGGCGCCAAATTGTTGCGGGCTAGCTCGATGCCCCGGTTGGACCGGATTCAATTGCACCGTCTTAGCTTGAGGAGTGGTCGAGTATACACAAAGTTAGAGAGAAAGAAAGGTTGACTCAAGATGTGATGACGTGGAAAAACCCCTCAATTGGGTAAAAAACCACGCGACCGGATTTGTGCCGGTCAAAATCGTCTAGCTGCCCGTGATTACAATGCGTTTTGATAATCGGGGTGACAGGCCTCTCCCATTATAACTTGGGGTGAGAGAGAAGGTCTACGGCTCCCATCCGGCAACAGGCTACGCCGCAGGAGCGATTTGGACACTCGAATGCGAGAGATGGCACTGGTGCTCTAAAGCTTGGAGTGCGGGTTCATCGTGCGCCTGCTTGCAGGGCTCCACTTCCTCCCTCTGCTATCTCCGAGAATTAGGCGTTTTCCTACTGGTGGTGCCTTGGTGGTTCGTGATGGCTCGTGGTGGCGGGAGGATGATCCGAGGTAGGAGTCTGATAGAGCTATTGTCTGAGGAAGAAGATGACCGAGATCCAAAAGATGATCTCTGATTAGACCTTGGGGCTCCTTTTATAGACTCCTGGGGAGGATCATGGCGGGCACCACCACTAATGTAGTGGGTTAGTGGGTGGTTACCCACCAGATCAGACGGTGTGGAGAGCCCAACATTATCGGACGGTGGGTAAGCCGCCCACTGCGGTGGGGCGGCCATGCATCGACGAAGGCTGGCCAAGGGGCGGTCGGGGCCGCGGCCAGGCCAGCGGCCGCGTCTAGGCCGGCGGTGGCCTGGTAGGTGGGTGCGACCTAGCCGGCTGTGGCTTGGCGGGTGGCGACCGGGTCGGCGGCCGTGGCCAGGCCAGCAGCAGGCTGGTCGGCGGGAGCTGCCTGGCCGGAGGCACTCTAGCCGCGGCCTGTCTGTCGGGCTCAGTGCCGACAGGGTCGGCGGCCGCGGCCTGGCCAGCCGAGGTCCGACCAGCGACGGGCTGATCGGCGAGAGCGGCCTGGCCGGCCGCGGCTTGTCCGGCGACCGCGGCGGCGACCGCGGTGGCAACCTCGCCGGCAGTGGGCTGCGGCCTGGTCGGCGATCGCTGCCCGGCCAGCGGTGGCCCCGCCGGTGGCGGCAGCCTGCCGGCAGCAGTTGGCCAGCGGTTACCCCAATGGGGGTGGTTTTCCTAAGTGGGGAGATGGTGTGGGCCCGAATCCCCATGTTTACCTCATCATGGGGAGTTCATTGGAGGTGTGGTTTGACTAGTCAACCCCATGATCTCTCCCACTTTGGGTGGAGATCATGGGAGAATATTTTCCTATAAATGGGGGTGTAACCCATCAATTATTCATCCAAAAATCTTGATAAAATTACCAGTGGTTTAAGTTGACCATAAAACACTTCTGACCAAAAATAATAATTTCCTAAGTCCATTTGGTGACATAAATAAATTACTTAAAGATATTCAACATAGGGCACTTTGTGAATGGTCCTAATGAAATATCTTCCAATAATTTTATAAAAATTCACAGAACATTAGAATGTAAAAAAAGTCCTCTGACCAAGTTTTATAATTTCTTAGTAACAAATCCATAATTAATTTTCTTACAATTAGGGCAAACATTGAGGTTGTGAATAAAGTACCAAATATATCAATCCAAAAATCATTACGAAATTATCAAAGGACAATAACACCAATATAAGCTCACCGCCAAAGTTTAATGAATATCCAAAATTATATAAACATAAAATTTCATTTTGAAATAAATAGCCCTAATTAATCCTTACTTATCTCAGAGGGGAAAAATATTCCTAAAAATTCCCATAAAATTATCTTGGGCTTATTACCACCCTATGAAGTAGTCTACAAATGTTCAAGTTGTTCCAAGGATATATGACGCCATGTCCTTCTCAATACTCAAAGGGAAACCCTAGGGTTTGTACAAGGGTTTGTGGGCATATCCACCCCAAACAACCCCAAACTCTAAGTGAGAGTGTTTTAACTAACCTTGAGGCTTTGGACAAAGTCTCATCCCCTTTGGGTGATAATTGGCCCCTGCATGCCCCAAGCACCCTTTTGCCCTAATTTACCCTTAAGGGACCAAACGTTGTTCACACCAATACCTATGCTAATCAACCCCAAATGGGATGAGATTTCTACAAGGGTCATATAATGTCCCTAAGGAATATCTACCAAAATTTTGGAGGTATTTGATGTAAATAGACCTTCAAATTAAATCATATATTATTTATTAAATTTTTGCAAATCCTATATAAAAATATTATTCAAAAATTCCCATTTTTGGATATGTTATAGGTATGGTAAGACTGCATCCCGGTCCAAATTTCAAATCATTTGGACAAGTGTTTTAGTGGGGGCACTCAATTTAGTCTCTGACTAGCCCTAAATATAGGCTGCACCATTTTGAGTGTTGTGGTCAGACCACTAACCCAAATGGCTTGAAATCAATTTTAAAATAAAGTAGATTTCAAGGCCTACATTTTTCATGTTGGCCACTTTTCAAGGTTCAGTCTCTAAGGGCCTTATATATTTAATTTAAAGGGTGCACAATAAAGGGTTAAAAATACACATTTAAATGATTTATAATAAGATTGATCCAATGGTCCATAGGTCATCTTCAACCTCAAGCCAAAGGCCATGATTAGCCCGACCTGGAGCATTTTCTAGTGGTTTTTGTCAGCGATCCAGTCCCCCCCCCCCCCCCCCCCCCCCGCCGGCCACCACCACTACCATAATGTTTTTGGAAAATCTCGAATTTTTTCTCACTTGGATCGGCTCGTTTGAGACCGATTTATCAACCTAATATAATCTAGATACTAGCACAAGGGGAGAGGAGGAGAAGTGGACATTGTTTGGGGTTCGACGATGATGGCGGCGACAGTTGGCCGTGGTGTTTTTTCACCCTTGTGAGCTTTCCCGATTCCTCGATCCTCCACCAAAACCTTTGATCCTATGTACTATTTTGACTGTCAAGGACATTTTAGAGGTGATGGGTTAGCCAAAATTAGGAATGGGTGGTTGTATAAGGGGGATTTATATTTTTTTCATGGGTGGGGAGGTGAAGGGGTGGTCAGCCATGGTGGTTGGGCTCCCCTCTTGATGTCTATGGGCTGGTGTTGATGGGGAGATGAATCCTAAGAATCAGGGAATCCCAAAGGCAGCTTAGAGGAGGTGGAAGGAGTGTCTCATGATCTTCCTCCATTAACCCTCTCTCTTTTTTCTTTATCTCTCCTACATTAAAGGGCAACTTGACTTTCTCAAATTGGGCTTATCCGAAGTGGCTTGTGCTTAGTTAGGTCATTTAGGCTAGTTTGACCTATTTCAGGGGTTGAGTTGACTTTGGTCAATTTGACCTTTTGGTTTGACCCCAATGGGTCCTTGGTGACCTATTGGCCTCCCCTAAGGTCTAGGAAGGGTTGGATATGGTTTGTTTGGCACCTTGGAGGTCACTTGATCCTTAATTAGGGCACTTTGACCACTTTAGGGTTAGGGCTGACTTTTTATCAACTTGACCTTTTAGTTGACCCCAATTGGTCCTTAGTGACCGAATAGACCTCTTAAAGGGCTAGGGAGGTTTAGGTGGGGTCATGTTGGCAAGTTGGAGATCCATTGGCCCCAGATAGGCTACTTTGACCATTTTAGAGTTTGGGTTGAATTTGGTCAACTTGAACATTTTGGTTGACCCAAATGGGTTCTAGGTCACCCAATGAACCTTCTAAAGGGGCTAGGTATGTTATGATGGGGTCAAAGAGTCAAGGTGAGGCCCTAAAGTAAAACCCTATGTTAGGTAATTGGAAAGTGTTATTTGCAGACCATGCTGATCTTCACCTTCATGCCTTAGTTCTCTTGGTCTTCTTGAGCTTCATAGGGTTTTGTCATGACCTAGTCATGACAAATCTACTCTTAGGGGTCTAGTTGTTTGAGGGATGTTACAAATCCCAATAAACAAAAACAATTGTCCCAGAAATTCAGGTTAGGCCTACGGGGCCACTAAGAGTAACTAGATGTAGCATCCCTCAGAAATTGAAGTTATACCTGATGTAAAGAGATCCAAGTACTTTTGTTGTATCGGATCCAGTGGCTCCCATATATACTCCTCCTATCCATGATTTGAACACCTGATCTTGAACAACGGAACCTTCTCGCACCGCAAGACTCGCACTGTCGTATCATCTATCCTGACCGGCTCTAAGGGGACTGATCGATTAGAAGCTGTCGAGCCATCTATACTAGGAACCTGCTGCTCCGGCCGATAACCCCATCATGTGTCACAAGATCCATGACGTCTTTCTTTATTCCAGGGAAATACACCTTCTGATAAACATAATTTTCTTCCAGTAAATTGAGTTCTTGTTTGTGAGTGTAGACAACAACTCTATACAGTTCCTCTACACGATCAGGTTCTTACTCCTTCTAGTACGCCTAAGTAATCAATCAACTCATCTTCATGTGTTATCCAATCTTATCAATTAATGGGAATGATCGCTTCATCAAATGACTTGTTGTCCTCAAAATTTCAGAGGGTGTATGTAAGACCCATCTCCCCTTACCAAGGAGGTAACACGATCTTATGCCCAGAACCGATGTCTTACGGTGACACTAACTCGTAGGGTAGTCGACACCGCAAGACGTCGATCCTGCCGGCGAGTACGATCATTCAAACTGTACGGCCAATCGAGAGTAGAAGTAAAATAAGTAGTATGTAATACTAATTAGTCCACAGAATCACATTACATACCATATATATATGGAAATGAAAAGTACATCAACAGTCCATAATGAGTACAATGGAAATAGAAAAGGCCTTATGCCCTATAAATGATATCAAATCTCTCTTCCTCATAAAGGAAAACTAAGCAGAAGCTAATCTATCAATGGTACACGCGTCATCACCTGACGCCGGGCAGCAATAGTAGTAGTAGGTGGTCTCAGCTCCTCAAGTCATGTCGCCTCGTCCTGCTGGTCGTGCTGGTGCTCCATCTCCTCAAGCTCCTAAAATGATACAGTCATAACATGCCGTTAGTTATAAAGACTAAGACATTTCATGTTGATAGCTGCCTCTGAATATGCCTCTAATAGGCCTAATATCTGCACGCAAGAACACTGTAAAAATGTGACAATAATAACACTATTCATAAATAATGAAATATCAATTTAATACCTCAAATAGGACGGCTCCTGACCATCGTCCCCAATCAGCTAACGGCTGAGATGGAGCTGTCCTGGGCCGAGTTTGCTGGCTATTTCCGACCACCTGTGCTGTCACAACCCGCATTTTCTCCGTATTCAAAAATACGTCAGAGTAGAGAAAATACGCGTCGTGATGCCACACCGTGCAGGGGACAACTGCAGACACTTAGGCGGCTTGTTCTCACATTTACTTCATGTAAAAGATTTATGAAATTAAGTTAAAAACAATACATATAAATTATTAGAGTTACTGACCATGTCCCTCGGTCGGGTGGATCACTAGTCCATAGGTGAGAAATAGATAAGTTTTACGCGGCGAAAAATACTTAGTTGATTCATTTGTTATCCTATATAAGAATCAAGGTCTAACATATTATAATGGTGATGTGTCTTCTACATATATATATATATATATATATATATATATATATATATATATATATATATATATATATATATATATATATATATATATATATATATATATATATATATATATATAAACTTTATAACACTTAAAATAGTAGATTGTTGCAGTTAAAAGTCATGCAATGCCAATACTCCAGAATGCAGTTTTGTATAGTTTAAAATAACTAAATGCATCCTAACATAAATCCTTCCTGTACAACAAGTATAAACAGGTAAAAAAGTAACAGATGTAAAAGCAGCAAGTAGTCGATCCCAGAAACAGTCAAAGACTATGGGCATCAACAACTGACACGAACCCATAGTAAAATCTGACAAGTCTAAAAAAAGTCAACTACCTCAAAGCTCTAAGGTGGAAGCAAACGACCGCAGCAACCCACAACCCCCGAAGCACAACACGGTCAGCTAAACCTGCTACTGCTCTGATCCTGAGGCATTCAAAAGAAGAACACCTCAGAAGCAAGTTACAATTGGTGCAAAGAGTAAAGGCAGACCAAACAAACCTCAAAGTGAAGGAAATCTATAAAACAACTACAACAAAAGGTCACCAGCAAAGTAAAAGTAAGCAAACAGTAAATCTAGCCGAGCAAGAATGACTGATCACATCAACTGGATAGAACATCGTACCAACATCGGAAGTTCAAACTTTTATCTTTCATTAATATTTATGTTATTCATCAATAAAAATGAGACTGATCTGCTCAACAATAAAGAGTACTGTTCCGGGGAAAAAGGTCCACAACGCGCACAAACCCAGACAATAGGCACCATGCTGAGGGAGAAATTCCAGCATGCACAGACCAAGCTAAGGTAATGTGTTGGGGATGAAAGTCCACAACACGCACAGACTCAACCATAAGGCACTATGCTGAGGGAGAAACCCCAACGGGCACAGTCTATCTGTGTTTCTTTAGTTAATTATACAAGCAGAGTTCCTTTTATTCATCACAGACTCCAGGTTAACCTACAAAGTGGATTGCATAAGAACATTTCAAGGGTCAAACAAAGTATAGTATAAACAAAACAATGAGACACACAAGGCGTCGCAACGATCTACATGACTCGATAAATAAAGTGACAGGGCAACCAAATTCGATTACCCAATCTACAGAATGACAAGTCACAATCCAAAGAAAAATACTTAGAATTTGTCAAACAAGTTTCAATAAAATAGAACGACAAGTTTCAATGAAATTTAGAGATAAGTTTCAATGGAATATAAACATGACAACTCAACGAAATCTGGCAAAATAAAGAGGAAGGGAGCAAGAGAGAGGGGGCAAGAACACCACTTGCCTCGCTTCCTACCACAATCGGTCTCCCAAAATTACTCCACGTCACGGATCTAGTCAAAAGAAGATGCGGGGAAATGAAATCTACAAGATCAAGGCCGAGACAGAGGTTAGGGCCGAAAATCGTAATGAAAAACTTCCACGGAATGAGAAATACTTACCACAAACGTGAAGATCTCGTCGAGAGCTTTCCGGATCTATGCTCTGTTTGCGATTTCGAGCACCGTAGCTCCAACGACGGCGATCCGAAGTTTCACGAACCGACGTTCTATCTCTTGCTCTAGCTTCTCTGGTTCGGTCAAAACTTCCGGAAGAAGATGAAGTTTCTTTCTATTTATCCTTAAGTATAAGAATAAGTACTATATATATATATATATATATATATATATATATATATATATATATATATATATATATATATATATATATAAAAATTCTTTTGTCTAAACAGGAAGGAGGCGGACAATTCATATGCAGGTGTGCGAAAAATGAAAATAGAGCGTTAGGATGACTTCAAATAGAAAAGTACTTACCATGAATGTTGTAGACCTCATCGAGACGAACAAATTTATGTGAACTATTTTTTTCATATGACACAATTTTGACCCTCAAAATGACGCCCGAACGTAGACTGGAACGAAATTCTCGAGAAGGGCTGCACACTACTCGAGAACATTTTCAGGAGTACTCGAGAAGAAGAAAACAGGCACTCGAGAACAAAAAATATTTTACTCGAGAAGATAAAGTCGTACTTGAGAACAGTAAATGATTTACCGAGAAGAAAAAAAAAGAGTTGTCGAGTATGTACAACCTCGGGCTCGCAAAGAGCCCCCAAGAAGCAAATAGGTCGAGATGGGCGAATGGGACCAAGGGGACCACTCGCAAGAGGCGAGGTGATGGACTCTCCAATGGGCAAGATACCCCCATCCAGAGGCGAGAGGGCCTCCAGAGGCGAGAGGGCCTCCTTGGGTGAGAGAGTTTCCAGCAGCAAGGAGATCTCACAGCAAAGGCGAGAGGCGCCGGCAAGACGGGCAGTAGGGTCCCTCTCGCCAGCAGGTGCTTTTCCACTCGCCAGGGGGAGAAGAGGCCTTTTTTCTATACCTCCCTGTCAAACATGGGTTTTAACTCTTCTGCCCCGGGTATTTTTACCCTGTTACCCTTAGTGGACTGCATATAGCTCCTCACAACAGCGGAGTTTGGCTGTTGGCAGACCCAGCCAAGGGTACCCCGGTAATTTCAGACCGGTGCAGTCTTGTTATTGGCAGTTCAGATTCTGAAATCTATAAATAAGCCCATAGGGGTTCTTCAGAAGGGACTCTTTTTTTTTAGACTCCGAAGAGGAATCATTGACACAGTCTTCTGAGGAACTCCAAGCCCAGCTTTTGGCTTTGGAGGGGAAGCTCTCTGTGACCTTTCGGGTAAGCGGTGGGACCTCTCTGCTGCGGCTTTGGGCCGATTTTTCTTAGTCCTTCATGACCAGTCGGAGGTCGGAGCTTAGGCCAAGTAGGTGCCGGCTACGCCCCTATTTTGTGAACATTCGTCGAAGTCAAATTTTAGCTTCAACAGTTCTGGTGCGGTGAGCGTGGAAGTAGCCGGTTCAAGAAAAGTTTGAGTTTGGTTCTATGACAGGAGGTGAAGGAGAAGGATCTGGTTCTGGAGGTTCCCCCTCCCAGGTGGAAGAGGCGACGAGGAAAATGCTGGAGGAATTCAGGCGAGAGGTCATGCAAACCATAAGCTTGGCCTTCTCGGCAAGGAGCGAGTGGGCGACGCCTCAGGTCCCGATCGAGGTGGTCCCACTTTTAGGCGAGAACGCCGCTGGTCAGCGACCGAGGAAGGAAGTCCCCGCGGCGGCTGGCGAGAGGGACGTGGCGGCGCGAGAGCTCTTCCCAGGCCAGCGTCCCAGGAAGGAGATCCCTGCAGAAGACGACGAGAAGGAGGCAGCTGTGCGAGAGCTCTTCCCTGGGCACGTTCTCGCGGATCGGGCCAGCCAACCGAGGCCGCGAGACGTGCCCTCTCGGCAAGTAGTCGGTGAGAGCCTGTTCAGTGAACTCGTCATCTCGGCTCCGGTGCCGGAGGTGTTCCGGGAGCCCGACATGTCCTACTACTCGGGGAAGGATGATCCTGTACAGCATGTGCAGTGGTTTGAAGATGTGGTTTCAATAAGACAAATGACGGATGCGTTTAAGTGTCGTCTGTTTGCCATCACCTTGAAGGAGAAGTCGCGAGATTGGTTCCACCAGTTACCGGCAAGGTCGATTTATTTTTTTGAGGACCTGCGGAGGGGTTTCTTATTGAGGTTTTCAACATCGAAGAAGCGTAAGAAGGAGGCAGAGTGCTTGTTCTCGGTAAGGCAGAGCCAGGATGAAACGTTGGGACACTATGTGGATCGGTTTCAGGAGGAGATCCTCCAGGTCCAGGAGGTCCCTGGGTATACGCTGATGCTTGCATTCACCCTGGGGCTGAGGCCAGGCTTCTTTAGCATGGAGTTGAAAAGGGTGCCCCCCCTCTCTTTTGAGGAACTTATGGAGAGGGCGACGAAGGAGACGGATTTTGAGAGGGCCAATCCGGCGTTTGCAAGGAGGTTAGCCAGATTGGCGGAGGACGACGCAAAGGAAACAGGAGCGGGAAAGCAAAAGGAGCAGAGGGAGCAGAGAGAAGAGAGAAGGAGGGAGGAACCCCGAGGCCAGGGACACCAAGGACAAAATCAACGGGGGGCCCGCGAGCCGAACAACCGGATAGGTTGGAGGCCTCATGAGGGTCGCCCCCAGGAGCTAGGAGGAGGCTTCCAGGGGAGAGATAACTTCCGGGAGCCGAGGAGGTTCGATCAACCGGCATGGAGACAGGGCGCGAGGGATCGTTTTCAGCATCAACAAGAGGCGATGGGGATCGGCCGAGGGAGAGGAGCTCGAGGAGGAAGAAGAGGAAGAGGAGAAGGAAGAAGGGGTGGGGTGGCGTTGCCTTTCTGTGACTTCCATCAGGAGGGAGGTCACGCAATGGCCACATGCCTGGAGTTCTTGGAAATGAGAGAGGCCAGAGGATTGAGGAGGCAGGATCCGCCGGTAAGGATCGTGGAAATGCAACAAGGGGAGGCGGAGGATAGGTGCGAGGACCGGGTGGATGTAGGGACCCGGGGAGGAATCGGGGCCATCCATGGAGTGATTGGGATCGAGGCCACCCGAAAGGGGAGCCTCCAGACCATGTTCCGAAAGGGGGTAGCCTCGACCTCCCAAACCCCGCCCCCGCTGGAAAAAATTACCTTCTCTTCAGAGGATATGCCGGAGTATGAGGACCCGTTCTGCGATGCCTTGGTAATCCAGATGGCGGTAGAGAACTTTACGGTCTCCAAGATCCTGGTGGATAATGGGAGCTCCGTAAATGTGATTTTTAAGAAGGCCTTCGATGAGATGCAGGTGGAAACCAAAAGGATCTTGGCCTCGGATGGACCGTTGTTCGGATTCTCCGAGGAGAGAAAGGAAGTAGAAGGGGGAGTAGGGCTGCACGTGAGGTTGGGGGGGCGTGTCACGGAACTGCCGGTTCGTGATTGTGGACGCCCCGAGCAGCTATAACGCCTTCTTTGGGCGTCCCCTCATCAGCGCCTTTCGCTGCGTCCCCTCCTCTTTTCATCAATGTCTCAAGTTCAACAACGAAGGAGTGCAGGTCAGGGTCAGAGGGGATCCAAAAGTGGCAAGACAGTGCTACGTCATGGCGGTTAACACCATATCTTGGATAGCAGAGGCGGAGGAGTTGGAGAAGGAGATGGCGGCGCGAGAAGAAGCTATCAGGGAAAAGGAGGTGGACTCAGAGGAAACGAGAGAAGGAACTAATGGGGAAGTCAGGGGAGAAGAGGCCGAGAAGCAGCAAGGAGGAGATGTGCAGGAGGCCCAGCGGGGTGTTGAGGTCGAGCAGCAACAGGAGAGCCCGGAGGGGGCCATGGAGATTGAGGGGGAGCAGAGAAGAGGAGGTGTGCAAGAGGTCCGGAGGAGCGGGGAGTTGGAACCACAAAAGGGAAGGCAGGAGGAAGTGGGAGGAGAAGGGGCTGAGGAGGGAGCCCGAAGGGGCATGGAAATTGAGACGCAACAGGACGAGGTGACGGAAGTAGAAGGAGCAGGAGGGGAGGAAGAGCCGGAGCAGGAAGAAGCAAGGGACGGCTGGGAACATTCGCGGCTGGAGGTGGCCGAGGAAGTGGTGGAGATGGAGGTCCACACCAGTCAGGGGCAGGTGCAAAGGGTGCAGATCAGTGGGGGCTTGAGCCCCGAAGACCAGGAGTAGATGCTGGCCTGCATTAAGAGCAACGTCGACGTCTTCGCCTGGAGCGCGGCGGACATGCCGGGCATTGATGCGGACGTGGCCTACCACCGCCTAAATCTGGACCCTCGGACGTGCCCCATACGTCAGAAGATGAGAGCCATCGCCACCAAGCTGGAGGATCCCATTCGCGAGGAGGTCAAGAAGCTCCTGGAGGCGGGCTTCATCTCAGAGATCCAGTATCCAGGCTGGATCTCCAATGTAGTAATGGTGAAGAAGGGGGGGGGGGGAAATGGAGAATGTGTATTGACATTTCTTTATTAAATAAATCATGCCCTAAGGATTGCTACCCCCTGCCTCGAATCGACGCGCTGGTTGATTCAGCCGTCAGTTTTTCTATTATGAGTTTTCTGGATGCTTTTTCAGGTTACCATCAGATCCGGATGCACCCTCCTGATGTCAAGGACGTCTCCTTCATCACAAGGGAAGGGTGCTTTAGTTACAACATGATGCCCTTTGGGTTAAAAAATACGGGAGCGACATACCAATGGATGATGGATCGAGTTTTCCAGGGCCAGAGGGGTTGGAACCTAGAAGTCTACGTTGATGACCTCATGGTAAAGAGCAAGGGGGTGAACTCGCATCTCCAGGATCTGGATGAGACATTCTCCACCTTGAGGAAGTTCAAAATGAGGTTGAACACCTTAAAATGTGTTTTTGGGGCAAGTCGTGGGAAATTCCTTGGGCACCTCCTGACCCCGGCAGGGGTCAAACCTAATCCGGATAAAGTAAAAGCCATTATGGAGCTAGAATCACCGTGAAATGCTAAGGAGGTGCAGCGCTTGACATGAAAGCTTGCCGGGCTTAGCAGATTCCTCTCCAGGTCAGGAGAGAAGTGCTCACCTTTCTTTAAAGTGCTACGAGGGAATCAAAGATTTGAATGGACCACGGAGTGCGAAGAAGCTTTTCAAAAGCTGAAGGAGCAACTCTCCCGGGCTCCTCTGCTCCAAAGCCCAAAAGAGGGGGAAGATCTGACCTTGTATCTAGGAGTGGGAGCAGAGGCGGTGAGCTCCGTCCTAGTCAGAGAAGAGGGAAAGAAGCAGCTACACATTTATTATGTTAGCAGGATCCTAAGAAAGGCGGAGCTTCGTTACCCTATCCTAGAAAAACTGGCATACGCCTTGATTATTTCAGCCAGGAAGCTCCGGCCATATTTCCAAGCACATTCGATTAGGGTGGTGACGGACCATCCTCTCCGAAAGATTTTTGAAGGAGTAGAGCACTCGGGTAGGCTGGCCAAGTGGTCTATCTAGTTGAGTGAATTCAACATTTCGTTCGTACCAAGGCTCTCCATTAAGGCACATATGATGGCCGACTTCTTGGCAGACTACGTCGCGGAGGTCGGGGCCGAGGAGCCGTGGCCACCGGAAGCATGGAAGATAATGGTCGACGGGGCCTCAGGAAAGCATTCCCTTGGAGCAGGGGTGGTACTAACAAGTCCTCAGGGGCTAACAATAAAACAGGCGGTCGCCTTGCATTTCCCCACCACCAACAACCAAGCAAATACGAGGCAGTGATAGCCGGCCTTCGCTTGGCTAGGGAGCTCGAGATTAAGTACGTTGAGGTTTTCACAGATTCGCTGGTGGTGGCATCTCAGATACATGGAGAATTCGAGGCTCGGGAGCCCACCCTTGTGAAATATTTGTCCAGGGTGAGGACAATCATCGGGGGGTTCCGGATGTTCTCCATCCAGCACGTCCCCAGAGAAGAGAACGCTGCTGCCGATCGATTGGCTAAGTTCGGACCTTGGGAAGGGGGTGCCCTGACTGATTTATTCCATCCAGTGATCGAAGAAGGGGAGCTAATGGAAGTGGATCGGCGGCCCTCGTGGGTAGATCCTTTTGTTACCTTATTTCTGACAGGAACCCTCCCTGAGGGGGTCAAGGAGGCAAGGAACTTCCGGCATAAGGCAGCTCATTATCTCATGCATGACGGAGGGCTACACCGGAGGATGCTTTCGGGTCTCCTAGCTCGATGCGTAACGGAGGAGGAGACCAAACACATTCTGGAAGAGGTGCACTCCGGGGAATGTGGTAGTCATTCCGGAGGGAGGACGTTGGAAGCAAGGGTGGTCAGGTAGGGGTACTTCTGGCCCACCCTGAGGAAGGACGCGACAGAGTTTGCGAGGAAATGCCGAAAATGCCAGCTCTACGCCCCCTCTAGCTCTTGCAGGCACAAAGGCTCCGAAGCATCACAGCACCATGGCCTTTCGCCATTTGGGGAATGGATTTAGTTGGGCCTTTCCATCAAGCTAGTGGACAAAGAAGATTCCTCCTGGTTATGATAGATTACTTCTCCAAGTGGCTAGAGGTTAAGGCGCTAGCAAAGGTGACCTCCCAAGTCATCAGGAACTTCGTCTGGGGGGAGATCATCTGCAGGCACGGGCTGCCTCAGGCCATCGTCACAGATAACGGCACCCAGTTTGCTAGCGAAGAGTTCATCAGCTTCTGCACTCAGCTGGGCATCGACCTCAGGTTTGCCTCCGTCCACCACCCCAGGAGCAACGGTCAGGTGGAGGCGGCAAACAAGATTATCGTTAACTTACTAAAGAAGAAGGTGGAGAATCTGAGAGGGAATTGGGTAGAGCAGCTCCCCTCGGTCCTGTGGGCTCTGAGAACAACCCCGAACATGGCCACTGGCGAGACCCCTTTCAAGCTTTCCCATGGTTGTGAGGCGGTACTACCGGTGGAGTTCGAGGTCCGATCCCCACGAGTTGCGGCTGCAGGTGATGGAGACGAGGCATGGAGGATGGAAAATGAAGAAGGCCTGCGCCTCTCACTAGACCTGGCAGAGGAGCTGCGAGACGTAGCAGCCATCAGACAAGAAGAGATCAATCGTCGAATGGCAAAGCACTTCGACAGACATATCAGGATAAAGCAATTCGCGGAAGGAGACCTAGTACTAAAAAAGGTTGATGCGGCAGGGAGGTCCGCCCCAGTGGGAAAGCTCAATCCAAATTGGGAGGGACCTTATATTGTAGAGAGAGTGTTGAAAGCGGGGGGTTACTACCTCCAGGATGTGGAGGGTAGGACCTTGAACCATTCCTGGAGTGGGGATGACTTAAAACGCTTCTACCCATGAGAAGGGAGAGCAGAAGATATGTACTCGAAGCATAATCAATATAATATACTCCTCAAATTATTTCTTGTTCATTATTTCTCGTGAAGTCCTAATGACAGGAAGAGGTATCTTCATCGGCACCCCGAGCTCGGCTCGGCCCCAGGCAGACCCGCTGCGTAGGCTCTCATCTAGCTGGCAGGTCCGAAGGCTCGCCTGTGGGGGATAGGTTTTGGTTTGAGATCTTCATCTTCACCCCGAGCTCGGCTCGGCCCCAGGTAGACCCGCTGCGCAGGCTCTCATCTAGCTGGCAGGTCCGAAGGCTCGCCTGTGGGGGATAGGTTTTGGTTTGAGATCTTCATCGGCACCCCGATCTCGGCTCAGCCCCAGGTAGACCCGCTGCGCAGGCTCTCATCTAGCTGGCAGGTTTGAAGGCTCGCCTGTGGGGGATAGGTTTTGGTTTGAGATCTTCATCGGCACCCCGAGCTCGGCTCGGCCCCAGGTAGACCCGCTGCGCAGGCTCTCATCTAGCTGGCAGGTCCGAAGGCTCGCCTGTGGGGGATAGGTTTTGGTTTGAGAACTTCATCGGCACCCCGAGCTCGGCTCGGCCCCAGGTAGACCCACTACGCAGGCTCTCATCTAGCTGGCAGGTCCGAAGGCTGGCCTATGGGGGATAGGTTTTGGTTTGAGATCTTCATCGGCACCCCGAGCTCGGCTCGGCCCCAGGTAGACCCGCTGCACAGGCTCTCATCTAGCTGGCAGGTCCGAAGGCTCGCCTGTGGGGGATAGGTTTTGGTTTGAGATCTTCATCGGCACCCCGAGATCGGCTCGACCCCAGGTAGACCCGCTGCGCATGCTCTCATCTAGCTGGCAGGTCCGAAGGCTCGCCTGTGGGGGGATAGGTTTTGGTTTGAGATCTTCATCGGCACCCCGAGCTCGGCTCGGCCCCAGGTAGACCCGCTGTGCAGGCTCTCATCTAGCTGGCAGGTCCGAAGGCTCGACTGTGGGGGATAGGTTTTGGTTTGAGATCTTCATTGGCACCCCGAGCTCGGCTCGGCCCCAGGTAGACCCGCTGCGCAGGCTCTCATCTAGCTGGCAGGTCCGAAGGCTCTCCTGTGGGGGATAGGTTTTGGTTTGAGAACTTCATCGACACCCCGAGCTCAGCTTGGCCCCAGGTAGACCCGCTGCGCAGGCTCTCATCTAGCTGGCAGGTCCGAAGGCTCGCCTGTGGGGGATAGGTTCTGGTTTGAGATCTTCATCGGCACCCCGAGCTCAGCTCGGCCCCAGGTAGACCCGCTGTGCAGGCTCTCATCTAGCTGACAGGTCCGAAGGCTTGCCTGTGGGGGATAGGTTTTGGATTGAGAACTTCATCGGCACCCCGAGCTCGGCTCGGCCCCAGGTAGACCCGCTGCGCAGGCTCTCATCTAGCTGGCAGGTCCGAAGGCTCGCATGTGGTGGATAGGTTTTGGTTTGAGAACTTCATCGGCACCCCGAGCTCGGCTCTGCCCCAGGTAGACCCGCTGCGCAGGCTCTCATCTAGCTGGCAGGTCCGAAGGCTCGCCTGTGGGGGATAGGTTTTGGTTTGAGATCTTCATCGGCACCCCGAGCTCGGCTCGGCCCCAGGTAGACCCGCTGCGCAGGCTCTCATCTAGCTCGCAGGTCCGAAGGCTCGCCTGTGGGGGATAGGTTTTGCTTTGAGAACTTCATTGGCACCCCGAGCTCGGCTCGGCCCCAGGTAGACCCGCTGCGCAGGCTCTCATCTAGCTGGCAGGTCTGAAGGCTCGCCTGTGGGGGATAGGTTTTGGTTTGAGATCTTCATCGGCACCCCGAGCTCGGCTCGGCCCCAGGTAGACCCGCTGCACAGGCTCTCATCTAGCTGGCAGGTCCGAAGGCTCGCATGTAGGGGATAGGTTTTGGTTTGAAATCTTCATCGGCACCCCGAGCTCGGCTCGGCCCCAGGTAGACCCGCTGCGCAGGCTCTCATCTAGTTGGTAGGTCCGAAGGCTCGCCTATGGGGGATAGGTTTTGGTTTGAGAACTTCATCGGCACCCCGAGCTCGGCTCGGCCCCAGGTAGACCCGCTGCGCAGGCTCTCATCTAGCTGGCAGGTCCGAAGGCTCGCCTGTGGGGGATAGGTTTTGGTTTGAGATCTTCATCGGCACCCCGAGCTCGGCTCGGCCCCAGGTAGACCCGCTGCGTAGGCTCTCATCTAGCTGGCAGGTCCGAAGGCTCGCCTGTGGGGGATAGGTTTTGGTTTGAGAACTTCATCGGCACCCCGAGCTCGGCTCGGCCCCAGCTAGACCCGCTGCGCAGGCTCTCATCTAGCTGGCAGGTCCGAAGGCTCGCCTATGGGGGATAGGTTTTGGTTTGAGATCTTCATCGGCACCCCGAGCTCGGCTCGGCCCCAGGTAGACCCGCTGCGCAGGCTCTCATCTAGCTGGCAGGTCCGAAGGCTCGCCTGTGGGGGATAGGTTTTGGTTTGAGATCTTCATCGGCACCACGAGCTCGGTTCGGCCCCAGGTAGACCCGCTGCGCAGGCTCTCATCTAGCTGGCAGGTCCGAAGGCTCGCCTGTGGGGGATAGGTTTTGGTTTGAGATCTTCATCGGCACCCCGAGCTCGGCTCGGCCCCAGGTAGACCCGCTGCGCAGGCTCTCATCTAGCTGGCAGGTCCGAAGGCTCGCCTGTGGGGGATAGGTTTTGGTTTGAGATCTTCATCGGCACCCCGAGCTCAGCTCGGCCCTAGGTAGACCCGCTGCGCAGGCTCTCATCTAGCTGGCAGGTCCGAAGGCTCGCCTGCGGGGGATAGGGTTGGGTCAAGCTATCTCCATCAGCATCAAACTGACAAGACAGAGAATTCACTTTGGCGGAATAGGGTGAAAAGTCCCCTTAAGAGACATTACACCTTAGTATCTCAGCTTAGTCCTAAGGTACAAAAATAAACTAAGGGAAAAGGGGTGTGGAGTAGGGCAGGTGGCAGCACTCGCAGCGGATGGCTTTTGAGGATCGTCTCGCCGGTAGCGAAAGGGCACTCGCGAGGCAAGGCATTGCGTCAACTCGCGGCCGTAAGCGCGTTGAGAAGCCGTCTCGCGTAGAACATTAAAAAGGCAGATATAGAAAGGTTATGCGGCGAGACGAAGTGGTAGCACCGTCCCGCAGGCAAAATCAAACCAGGGATCAACTTCACAAAATAGAAAACAAAAATAGAAACAAAAATGAGCACTCACTCGTCACTTGGCAGATGCCACAAAAATATGATTTAAAGTTTTCACAACATCAAAAGGAGGAGAGAGTGATTCTAAGTCTTGGAGGCGGCGCATCAGTCCTCCTCGCCAGATGAAGAATCATCGCTCTCCTCGCTATACAGCTCAGGGACCAAGTCACGCGCAGTCACAGTCTCGGATTCATCCTTCACGACCCCCAGATCCTTCATCATTCGCAGCACCAACTCTGCCGCACAGACACCAGCATCTTGGCATTGCTCCTCGACTTCCTCATAAGAATAATGTGGCGGAGGTGTCCGGAAGGGCTCGCGACGAGACGACGACGCAGCATCAGCCCGAAGGCGCGCGTTCTCAGCTGTCAATACCCCGACCTCCTCCTCCAATGTCGCCACGCACGAGCGCAGTTGTTCCGCCGTCTCGGAATCCTACGGAACGACCTAGCAATTAGCTAAGAATGATGAAAAAAGAAAAAGGCCCAAGGAAAAGGTTATGGCTTACCACGCCGCCTTGGGCCTTCGCGAGGAGGGATTCGGCATCTGATAACCTTCTCGCCAGATCGGCGGACTTCTCCCGCTCCGCCTCCAGATTTTCCTCGCTGGCCTTCCACTTTGAATTAATGTAAATGAGGCGGCGAGAGGAGCGGTGCGAGAACTCCAAGGCCCGCATTTGGTGATGGAAAGTTTTCAACACAAGGTCCTTGGTGGACTCGCTCTCAGGTGAAACGGCGTCAAGGCCGCCATAGAGGCCGTACCCTATGGCGAAGGCGTGGCTGGTAGGGACCTCTTGCTCCTTCCAAGATGGAAGGAGGGTGGAGATGGACACGCGGTTGGCGTCCCGCCCCCACAATAGAACCGGGTCGCCGACTGCATCATGAACCACGGGACCCAGGTTGTAATTCATATGGGAGGAGGGAGCGGGACGGCCAGAGGAGTCACCCTCGCGAGAGGAGGTGGCAGCCGCCTATTCAGGAGCAACAGCTTGCGGGTTGGAAGCCGTGGCGGGCATTTTGGAGGCAGCAGCAGGTTGATCAGAGAGTACCGTCCCGGGAGTAGGCGAGACGACCTGGTGATTAGGCGAGAGGGACGGCGGAGTTTCCCCTATAGAAATAGGGCTCCCTTGGGGAGCTTTCCTCCTCTCCTTAGAGATAACCACAGCCTTCTTTATTTTCTTTTTGGGAGGGCTGGAGCGAGAGGGGACCTTGTCGTCTCCGGGCCACTTCGGCGGGATGACCGCCAGGGACTCTCTCGCCGCCTCCGCCGCTACGTTGGCGAGATCAAGACCCTTTGAGGGGTGAATGTTGCTCTTGTAAGGAGGGGACGCTGGAACAATTCGCTCACCTAAAAGCGAGCAGGGGTTATGAAGAAGCGAAACAACAAATAGCGAGAAGAGAGGAACGAAAGGATAAGATAAGAATACCCTCGCCCGGGAGCACTGGGGGGAGCGAGTCGAGACCTCGCCGCAAGAAGTTGACCTCGAAGTTCTTGCCAACTAGGTACTCGCACAGCAGCTTCTCTGGGCCGCTGACTTGGGGGGTGGCTTAGAAGCTCTCTGGCGGAGAGACTGACGCGAGAGGGATGCCGCCGAAGTCAGCACGGTCTCCCCGGATGAAGACGAATCGGGTGAGCCAATGATGGTTCTTGTTGGGCGTCTCGCATACCTTAAGCCCCTGCCCAGTAAAATACGAGACGCCATCGGCGTTGGCGTGGTAGATGAAAAGCTTGCGGAAGGCAGTCAAGCTGAACTCGATGCGCTCCCGGCGCATGTAGCAGGCGAACGCGATCAACACCGAGATGGCGTTAGGGTTGAACTGTGCCGGGACGACACCAAAATATTTGAAGACCTGCTTCACCTCAGGCCAAAGGGGCAGCCGCAACCCCGCCTCAAAATGCGAGACGGGGAAGGCGAGTTCCCCCGGGTAATAAGTGTTGATGCACTCGCCGACCTTGGGAGGACGCGACTCGACCCCTTCCCCCAGGTACTCGCGGGCAAACTTGTCATGATCTTCTCGAGGGAGCCGACCGAGCGGGAAGTCATGGTCAGTAAACCTCTTCCCGTAGCGGCTACGCCCCTCACCCTCCTCCACCTTCTTCTTACCCATCTTCTTTGGCGAAATGGTCTTCGGCGAGACGAAGAGAAAAATTTGCGAGAGATCCAAGAAAGGAAGGCGAGAGGGGCCGGCGAGACGGAGAGGTCAGAAAGCTAAAAGCTTGGGTAACAGCAGAAGTAAAAAGTGCGGTATCTAATCCCGGACAAGGCATATTTATAACCGATGAATAGCAAATGATTAATGGGCGGGAAAAGCATGAGGGGAGGGGAAGAGTCAACAGTTCTTTTCTCTCTCCTAAAAATCTCGATCGGCGCGACCCGTCGCAATCAGGAAAAAATATATATGTGACACGAATTAATAAGAGTTAAAAAAGGAACGAAATATCAGCAATAAAATATATATATATATATATATATATATATATATATATATATATATATATATATATATATATATATATATATATATATATATATATATATATATATATATATATATATATATATATATATATATATGTTCAAAGGCCGTCCCGCGTACAGCAGGCACCCAGTTCCCTATGCGTCTTGGCGAGACGACGCCGCGAGACTACTGTTATTACAATTTTCACGAGAAGAAGAAAAAGACAAGTAGCGAGACGGACATCCTTCAGTACGGGCGCCATTCCCAGCGGCCACCACGAGTTCCCCCACGGGGAGGTCTACTCCGCGAGTGGAAGGAGCGAATGGATTCAAGACCGCGGCGCGCGAGACGGAGCTGCATATCGGTCTCATTAATGATGGCCTCGGGGTTGGTGCCGTCGACATCCAGCTCGGCATTAACTCCAGAAGATAGGCGAGCGCACTCGCTCTCCAGCGATTCGATGCGCTTCTCCGCGGCCTGCTTATCCAGCGTCAAGGAGTGGATGATGCGCGCGTGCTTCCGAAAAAGCTCAGCCGTCTTGCGCTTCATCTCCGCTGGATTCGATGGGTCACCCAGATAGTCTTCAATCCCGTCTACAGGAGGAGGCGAGATGGAGAGTCGCTTTGGCTGCTCCTCAACAGGAGAGTTGGCCCGAGAATCTGTGCAAGGGGTGCAGAGGCAAGGTGGGAGAGGCACTCGTAGAAGGGAGTGAGAATAGCGAAGGGGATTCAAAAGGGCGAGGGAAGGTCCCTTACCAGGATGGCGAGAGGTATCGACGGTCGGGGAAGGATCGTTCCTCCTCTCACTGGGAGTAGTTGGGGGAGTAGAAGAGGGCTGCGAATCAAACTCCTCGCAGTGGGCAGCAAAGCCGTCTCGCGGACTCTTCGGGGGCTGCGGAATCACGAGAGCCCCCTGAAAAAACACTAAGTCAGCAAAAGAGAGCACCCGGTTGCGGAGATAACAGTGGTAAAAGCGAGTACCCACCTCTTTTTCCGTGGAAGGCGCATGGGGAGTGGGGATGGTTTCCAAAGCAGCGTGAGACAGATCTCCTGCGGCAGGTGACGGACCACCAGCCTTCGTCTTTTTTAGGCGAGACGACGGGGGGAGGGGGCGAACTAGAGAAGAGGTAAAAGAGGCCACGTTGGCCTTGTGCTGCTCTCGCAATAGTGCGAGACGCTCGCGGAAGCTCTGGCTGTGCGTCATAACAAAAGACTCAAGATAGAGAAGAAGGATATGCAGAGCAGGGCGCAGGTGTGCGGGGCAGGAATCATATATTTATAGGCCCCGGTGGGGGCCTCAAAAGATTCCTCTTAAATACGTTTTTTAATGCGCCTTAAATAACGAGCCTCGGTTGGACATTCTTTTCGAGCTTAGAATAATCTCAAAAAGAGCGGGGATTGTGTACAACCTCGGCCTCGCAAAGAGCCCCCAAGAAGCAAATAGGTCGAGATGGGTGAATGGGACCAAGGGGACCACTCGCAAGAGGCGAGGTGATGGACTCTCCAATGGGCAAGATACCCCCATCCAGAGGCGAGAGGGCCTCCAGAGGCGAGAGGGCCTCCTTGGGCGAGAGAGTCTCCAGCAGCAAGGAGATCTCGCAGCAAAGGCGAGAGGCGCCGGCGAGATGGGCAGTGGGGTCCCTCTCGCCAGCAGGTGCTTTTCCACTCGCCAGGGGGAGAAGAGGCCTTTTTTCTATACCTCCCTGTCAAACAGGGGTTTTTACTCTTCTGCCCCGGGTATTTTTACCCTCTTACCCTTAGTGGACTGCATATAGCTCCTCAGAACAGCGGAGTTTGGCTGTTGGCAGACCCAGCCAAGGGTACCCCGGTAATTTCAGACCGGTGCAGTCTTGTTATTGGCAGTTCAGATTCTGAAATCTATAAATAAGCCCATAGGGGTTCTTCAGAAGGGACTCTTTTTTTTAGACTCCGAAGAGGAATCATTGACACAGTCTTCTGAGGAAATCCAAGCCCAGCTTTTGGCTTTGGAAGGGAAGCTCTCTGTGACCTTTCGGGGAAGCGGTGGGACCTCCCTACTGCGGCTTTGGGCCGGTTTTTCTTAGTCCTTCACGACCAGTCGGAGGTCGGAGCTTAGGCCAAGTAGGAGCCGGCTACGCCCCTATTTTGTGAACATTCGTCGAAGTCAAATTTTGGCTTCAACAGAGTACAGATAAGGTTACCCTAGAAAAAAGACGAGTTCTCGAGTGTTGTTTTTACATGAACAGTGTTTTTTACAAATATATCCAAAAAATTAAACTATAGAGATGAATAGTAAATGACATTTTCGAATAGTGGTTTAATATTAAAATAATCATATTTATATACTTTTGAATATGGAAACACGAGATCAAAACGGAAGCCCAAACGCCCACCGAATTAAATGAAATTCGCACCGTAAGCGAATGTCAGTGCTACGAATCTAACGGCGATGACAAAACCAAAATCTGACATGCCGTTCTCGAGATATTAATTTTCAAAGTCTACGGCAAACATAAATTCTACAAAACTTCGGAAATTCGCCGAGGCTCGAATATCGTTGGGATCGCGACGAAACTTGATGAGCATGTCAAAAATTAATTAATTCAATTTCCCAACGAGAAATTTTCCATTTTTGATAAGGATTCACGAATTTGGCCGACTCGACCGAATAGACGCGAAAACGCACTAACGACGACGTGCCGTCAACTCCACGTTAACGTAACGCCCCTTACGTCATTATGACGTCAACAAGAGGATTAAATAATTGCCGGGAAATCAGGGACATTACATGGGCTGACGATTATCGCTACCACCTCCGTTGAGGTGGTGGCTAGCGTTTCCCGGCGGTGTGGCCGCAGGAGGTGGCTCCTCCGACGATCCCCAGCTGGAACTAAAGCTCTGGAATCTAGCTCACTGCTCACATGGTTTCGGGCTCAATTGAGCCCAATGTCTCGCCTAATCAATCTAGATAGCTAGCACGGGGTGAGGGGAGGTGAAATAGACCTAGATGCGGGCTTGGCGGCGTGTGCGGTGGTGGTGCGCCATGTCCGACGATCTCTCCAGCGATCTTGCGCATTTCCTAGATTCTCCAGCAAAAAGCTTGATCCAGCAGTCGATCTTCACTCGTCTTAACCTCCTGAAGCTGATGGTGGGCTTAGATTTCGCTAGGAGTGGCTGGGTGAGGAGTTTTGATTATGGGGATGGCCGGCCATGAGCATAGGATGCTCCTCCTTGCTGCCAAGTGACCACCAAACCCTAAAAGCAACTGGAAATGACCTTGGGAGCTCAACCACATGCTTGGGCAGAGGGAAGGAGGGCCAAGTGTCCTTTATTCCCCTTTTCCTCCCTTCTCTCTCTTCCCCTTTGGCCAAAAAACCCAAAAAACACCCTTGCATGTCACTACCCTCCAAATTCAAAGGGTAGGGGCTGTAAATGTGCACTTGGGTTGGTCATGGGCCTTGAGTTATGGGTTTAGCCCTTGGGGAATGTGCTTGGTCTTCAAATCATTTAAATAGCCCTAAGGTTGACCAAGTTGACTTCTAGGGTTGACTTGGTCAACTTGATAAGTGGGCTGAATCCACTTGATGGTCATGGATATAATGACACCGCCCAACTTGGGTTGGGACATGGTGGTGCCTCACTTGTACTAATTGGGCCTATAGGTGTGGGTTTGACCAATTTAGGGTTTGGGTTGACTTGGGTCAATGGGTGACCCAATGATGTGTCTTTTAGTTCACTGAGATTGTTATTAGAGTTAGGGGTATAGTGGTGGGGCCAATGTGTATCTAAGATACAAATTTGGGCTAGTTTGACTTGAGTTGACGTGGGTCCTATAGTGGTCCTATGTGACTACACCCTAACTCCCTGGGTCAAACCTAGCCTAAAACTCAAACCCCCACCACATGTCATATCCCAATCTAAGTTAGGTGGTCTAATAGAAAATGGGATGTTATAATTCCCAATAAATAAATAAAAACAATTTCATCCCCGAAATTTAGGTTCGGGTATACTGGGATTCTACACACAAGAATTTAAGAACTTTAAAGAAAAATTAAAGTATTAACTTAGGTAAAAAGCTCCGGGTGCCGCTTTAGCATCAGATCCCTCGGCTCCTAGGTGTGCTCCTCCTGTCCATAGTTGGACCACAACACCTTCACTAGGGGAACCTTCTTATTCCGCAGCACTCGGACCGCGGTATCATCGATCCAGACCGGCTCAAAACGAACTGATCTATCAGGTGCTATCAAGCCTTCTGTAGCCGTAATATGCTGCTTTGGCGGAAGGAGAGCTCTCCGTAGTGAAGAGACATGGAAGATATCTTCCAAGGTCCCTAACTCCAGCGGCAGCTCCAGTTTGTAAGCTAAGGGGCCGATCCACTCCAGGATCAAATATGGCCCATATATCGAGGGCTGGGCTTCTTTTGCCTCCTCACCCAAGAAACACCATGTACCGGACATATCTTCAAGAACAGTCTGTCCCCCATCTGGAATTTGACCTTCCGATGCCGCGCATTGTAGTAATTAGCCTGCCTACTCTGAGCCTCCAGCATCTGATCCCTGATCAGGCGTATCTTAGCATCCGTATCCTCTATGTATTCCGATCCAAGTGCCCTGGGGTCCTCATTCTGAACCCAAGATAGTGGTGTCCGACACTTCCTCCTGTATAGAGCCTCATAAGGTGCCATCCCAATGCTCACCTGGTGATTGTTGTTGTAGGAGAACTCAACCAGTGGAAACAGACTCTCCCAGGGCCTCCCCGTATCCACTATACACAATCGTAACAGATCCTCCATAGTCCTGATGGTCCGCTCTGTCTAACCATAAGTCTGCGAATGGAAAGCGATGCTAAAAGTATGCTGAGAACCCAAGTACGCTTGCACCATTCTCCACTCCCTAGAAGTGAACTGACCGTCACGATCCGAGACAATCGTCCTGGGGACCACGTGGTACCTGACGAACTGCTCCACAAACAACCTCACTAAAGTAGCAACTGAGTTGTCCTTCCTGATCGGTATAAACCGGGACACCTTTGTAACGCCTTTGATTTTTTTTTCTGGCAATTATTTAATCCTTTCAGTGACGCCGTAGTGGAGTAAGGGGCGTTACGTTAGTTAACGTGGAGTTGACGACGCGTCGCCATTAGTGCGTTTTCACGTCAATTCGGTCGAGTCGGACAAATTTGTGAATCCTTATCGAAAAAGGAAAATTTCATGTTGGAAAATTAAATTAATTAATTTTTGACATGCTCGTCAAGTTTCGTCGCGATCCGAGCGATATTCGAGCCTCGACGAATTTCCGAAGTTTTGTAGAATTTATGTTCGCCGTAGACTTTGAAAATTTATATCTTGAGAGTGCCTCGTCGGATTTTGGTTTTGACTTCACCGTTGGGTTCGTAGCATCAGTGTTCGCTTACAGTGTGAGTTTCGTTCAATTCAGCGCTTGTTTGGGCCTCCATTTTGATCTCGTTTTTTCCTTATTCAAAAATATATAAAATGGTTATTTTAATATTAAAGCACTATTCAAAAATGACTTTTACTATTCATCTCTATAGTTTCTTTTTTGGATATATTTGTAAAAAAGGCACTGTTCATGCAATAGAATTGTCAAGTGAACCATTCTGTTCTCGAGTAAGTTAGGCTTCTTCTCGAGTAGTGCATGAAATGTTCTCGAGTATTGTTGTAAAGTTCTCGAGTATAGTTCGGCTTCTTCTTGAGTAGTGCCTGAAATATTCTCGAGTACTGCCATCTTTTCTCGAGTGCTATTTCCTTTTTCTCGAGTACTAAATTTTAGTACTCGAGTAGCCCTTTCTCTACTTCTCGAGTTCTGTAGCTTCATCCCGAGAAATTCGTTCCCGTTTGCGTTCAGGCGCCTTTTTGAGGGTCAAAACGTTGTCGTATAAAAAAAATGGTTAACATGGATTTTGTTCGTCTCGACGAGATTTACAACTTCTGTGTTAATCACTTTTCGATTTGAAGAAATCGTAAACCTCTAATTCCATTTTCCACGCACCTGCATTTAAATCATCCATTTTTCTTTCTCTTTAGACAGAAGAATATATATATATATATATATATATATATATATATATATATATATATATATATATATATATATATATATATATATATATATATATTAGTACTTATTCTTATACTTAAGAATATATAGAAAAGAACTTCATCTTCTTCTCTTGGCCGAGCCATAGAGCGAGAGTGACGGCAAAGTTCTAAGTTCGTGAATCTTCTGGTGGCCGCTGATGGAGCTCCGGTGCTCGAAATTTCCAACCGATCATAGATCTGGAAAGCTCTCGTTGAGAGCTACACCATCGTGATAAATTTTTTCTCATTTCTTGAGTTTTCACGTTAGGGTTTTTCGGCACTAACCTCTATTTCGGCCATTTTTGTTCAGATTTTGACTCCTCCAGTCTTCTTTTTTCCCGATCTACGACGAGGGGTGATTCGGAGGATTTTTTCGGTAAAACCGAGGCAAGTGGTGTTCTTGCTCTCCCTCTTGCTCCTTTATTCTAAATTTTTTTGCCACATTTGGTTAAGTTTGTCATGTTTCAACTTCATATAAACTCGTCCTTAAATTCCAATTTTTTTCTTTTCCTTGAATTGTAACTTTTTTACCCTAGAACCATACCCCCAATTTTTATTCCTTAGAATTGGTAAACAAATTGGTTGTCGTGTCGTTTTAACTATTGGGTCATGTTGATCATTGTGACACCTTGTGCGTTCCATTGTCTTTGATTAAACTTCACTTTGCTTGACCTTGAAATGTCCTTATGCAGTCCATAATGTTTGTTGATCGTGAGTCTGTAATGAATAAAAGGAACTCTTCTTGTATAATTATGTAACTAAAGAAATACAGATGGACTATGCGCGTTGGGGTTCCTCCCTCGGTATAGTGCCTTATGGTTGAGTCTGTGCGTGTTGTGGACTTTCATTCCCGCACATTACCTTAGCTTGGTCTGTGCGTGTTGGGGTTTCTCCCTCGGCATGTTGCCTGTTGGCTGGGTTTGTGCGCGTTGTGGATCTTTTTTCCCGACACAGTACTCTTTATTGTTGAGCTGATCAGTCTCATTTTTTATTGATGAATAACATGAATATTAATGAAAGATGAAAGTTTGAACTTCTGATGTTGGTACTTTATTCTGTCCTGATGATGTGATTAGTCATTCTTGCTCGCTAGATTTACTGTCTGCTTACTTTTACTCTGCTGCTGATACTTTTGTTGGAGTCGTTTTGCAAATTTCCTTCACTTTGAGGTTTGTTTGGTCTGCCTTTACTCTTGCACCATTTGTAACTTGCTTCTGAGGTGTTCTTCTTTTGAATGCCTCAGGATCAGAGTAGTATCAGGTTTAGCTGCCCATTTTATGCTTCTGGTGCTGCGGGTTGCTACGGCCGTTTGATTCCACACCAGAGCATTGAGGTAGTTGACATTGTTTAGACTTGTCTAATTTTTCTATGGGTTCGTGTTAGTTGTTAACGCCCATAGTCTTGAACTTTTTCTGTGATAGACTACTTGCTAAGTTTACTGCTGTTACTTTTTACTTGTTTATACTTGCTCTCTGGGAAGTATTTATGTTACGATGCATTTAATTATTTTAAAGTTTACAAAACTGCATTCTGGAGTATCAGGATGACATGACTTTTAACTCCAAAAATCTACTACTTTTAAAAGTTATAATAGTGTTATATATATATATTAAATGTAAAAGTCATATCATCATTATAATATGCTAGACCTTCATTCTCATATAGAATAACAAATGAATCAACTTAGTATTTTCCGTCGCGTAAAACTTATATTTTTTCTCACATATGGACTAGTGATCCCCCCAACCGAAGGACACGGTTAGTAACTCAAATAACATATATGTATTGTTTTTAAATTAATTTCATAAATCTTTTACTAGAAGTAAATGTGAGGACGAGTAGCCTGAGCGTCTATAGTTGTCCCCTGCATGGCGTGGCATCACAGCGCGTATTTTTCTCTACTCTGACGTATTTTTGAAGACGGAGAAAATGCGAGCCGTGACAGTTGGTATCAGAGCCAGGTTTTGTAAGAGGGTTGGTTGTTTTGGCAAGCTAGTCGAACAACTTTCCCTTAAGCAAAACTCCGATCATATCATTTAATTGCATATACACACCGATATGTCATCAGTAGATCTTGATGGAAGCGTGAACACTTCACTCATAGCATGATAAGAAGTATACATGACATATTATGTAGTATGAGATGCATAATATGTGTTTGTATATGGATCCACCATAGGTGGCAATATGTGACGGTTATGTAGTATGGGATGCATAACCATCATCACATGGATGCTCATTAACACATTTACTTTTCTTCGTTACATACAATATTATGTAGTATGAGATGCATAATATTATATGTGTATGCCGCTCAAAATATGCACTAAGGCCTTTTTTAGAATGCATAGCACTGCATATATAACATATCATCGCATGAGCACACGTGTCAAGTTAAAGATCTGCATAATGACATATGTACACCCATGATTTGAAACAAAATTTAAACATTCATGCATTCATATTATAGACACAAGTTAGAAGCATAACATCATTTTATGATTTCAAAGAGCAAGGTAACAACATGAGCAAGTATCCGTTCTTTTCCGATGTAATCTGAGTTTGTTCGTTCCTGATCTGATCTGAGTCAGGGTTTTTGAGTTTTCTAGCTTCAGTGTCATAAGCTAGGTCCTTGATAAGTCGTTTGTTCGTATCAGTAAAATATGAACCCGAAACAATTTGCTAAGGGAATATCTCCCTAGTTTGTGAAACCTTGGGCAAGGTTTGACTAGACATCCGTTTATTCTGTATAATGCTTCATAAACGTGTTGCAACGAGGTCAACTCCCCAGTTAGAGGGTTAGTCTTTTGGCGCCCAGAGTCAAGCAGTGATCGAAGGGCTGCAACAAAGTAATGAGGCCCTGACAAGGCAAATGGTGTACATGTAATACCAGATACAATGGTTGTTGGTTTTCGTCATCGTGCAATAGACTAGAGCGCAGGACCCTGCTGTGGGGCAAACTGTTCCTACCCCCTCTGCTGCTCTAGTTCCCCCAGTCACACTACCGCCTGAGATGAATTTCATTTCTCACTTCCAGCAACTAGGACCTCCTTCGTATGATAGTAGAGCAGACTTCATGGCATTGGATGACTAGATCATTTCTATGAAAGAAATATTTTCTTATTCTGGCATTTCCTCCGATCAGAAGGTGATGATTGCGGCGTATCAGCTCAAGGGTCTTGTGAAGAGTTGGTGGATCAGAGAAAAAGACAATCTTTCTGATGGGTGCTCGTGGGAATCATTCAAGAGTATGTTACTAAATAAGTTTTTACCATCGGTCAAGCAAGATTGTCTAATGAACAACTTTTTACACCTAAAGCAGAGGCAACTCACTGTTAGTGAGTACGAGGTTGAGTTTAGCAAGCTCAGTCATTTCGCCCCAGATCTGGTAGCATCTAAAGAAGGCAGAGTAAAGCATTTCCTGGGTGGTCTGAGGTATGACATCCAGCAGTTGCAATCTCAGACGTGATTTTGGGCATGGACTGGCTGTCCAGCTATGATGCTGTCATTCAGTGCAAGCACAAGGACTTGGATTTTAAAGGTGACAATGGCCAGCCCATGAGTGTGTATGGTTTGCCGCGTCAGGAATCTCCAATCATTTCTGTGGTACGTGATCGCAAATTTCTAGAGTCTGCCTATGATTCTTTTCTTGTATCCGTTTCTGTTTTGGGAGCTGCACCGATTGAGCCTCATGTTGAGGATGTTTCTATGGTGCGTGAGTTTCCGAATGTCTTTCCTGTTAGTCTTCCTGGACCTCCTCATGAGAGAGAGGTGGAGTTTGTTATAGACCTTTAGTATGGCACTAGCCCTAATACAAAGACACCGTACCGCATGGCGCCACGTGAGTTAGAGGAGATACCTACTCAATTGGATGAGTAATTACAATGCCGTTTCATTAGACCCACTTCTTCCCCCTGGGGTGCACCAGTGCTCTTCGTGAAGAAAAAGGATGGAATAATGAGGCTATGCATTGACTATCAAGAGCTAAACAAGGTGACCATTAAGAATAGATATTTGTTGCCTAGGATCGATGACTTGTTCGATAAATTACGAGGTAGCTCCGTGTTCTCGAAGATTGACCTCCATTCACGTTACCATCAGTTAAGAATCTGGGAGTCAGACATTACACAAACTGCTTTTCATTCTCGATATGGTCACTTTGAATTTCTGGTAATGTCATTTGGATTAACAAATGCAAAGTCAGCTTTTATGGAATTGATGAACAGGGTGTTCAAGGATTTTCTGGATAAGTTCACGGTTGTATTCATTGACGATGTACTGGTATATTCCAGAAATACAGATGAGCATGCCTTGCACTTGCGCTTGGTCCTATCTACTCTCAGGGAGCACAAGCTATATGCGAAACTTAGCAAGTGCGAGTTCTGGTTTTCTCAGGTGTCATTCATATGACACATTATAAACAAGGACGGTATCTCAGTGGACCCCGCGAAGATAGCCACAGTCTTGGATTGGAAGAGACCTACATTGCCTAAGGAGATAAGGAGCTTCTTACAGTTGGCAGGTTACTACAAAATATTTGTGAAAGGATTCTCTGTGCTCTCTGAGCCATTGACCAGGCTTACGTAAAAGAGTGCAGCTTTTGTTTGTGGTGATGCCTGTGAGGAAGCTTTTCAAGGGCTCAAGAGGAGATATTGTTCTGCTCCAGTTTTGGTATTACCGGTGGAAGGAGTAGAGTATGTTGCTTATGCGTACGCCTCGCGAGTTGGACTCGGTTGCGTATTGATGCAGGAAGGGAAAGTGATTGCATATGGATCGAGACAATTGAAGGTACATGAAAAAGAATTATCCTACGCACGACCTGGAATTTGTTGTTGTCATTTAGGCCTTGAAGTTGTGGAGACATCTTCTATATGGAGTGTCGTGCAAAATTTATACGGACCACAAAAGTTTGAAATATGTCTTCACGCAGAAGGAGTTGAATTTGCGCCAGCCTAGATGTCTAGAGTATATTGCGGACTATGAAGTCGATATCCTTTATCATCCCAGCAAGGCTAATGTAGTAGCAGATGCATTGAGCCAGAAGCCCACACATATCTTTAACCTCTCGGTGCAATCCCTTGTTGAAGAGTTTTTGCTCATGGACATAATCGTAGGGAATAGCGCTTCGCTGAGTAGTTTAGAGGTGGAAGAGCCTTCGTGGATTACTTTCACTACGCTACATCAGAAAGACGATCCTGATTTGCAGCACCTCCGCAGTAGGACTAAGAAAGGGGAATTACCTGACATTTCAGTTGATGACATTGGTACCCTAAAGTACCGCGACAGATGTTGTATTCCTGCTATTGTGGACATTCGAGCAAGTATATGCAGTGAAGCGCATGGTTCAAGTGTTGCTTATCATCCTGGTTCCACGAAAATGTACAAAGATTAGAAGCAGATTGTTTGGTGGTCAGGTATGAAGAATGACATCGCACGATTTGTATCTGAATGTTATACCTGCCAGCATGTCAAAGCTGATTGCAGAAGGCCGGGTGGTAAGTTAATGCCTTTAGATATACCGAGTTGGAAATGGGAGAGGTTATCTATGGATTTCATTACTTGTTTGTCGAGGTCACCCCGAGCGCATGATGTAGTGTGGGTTATCGTGGATAGACTAACCAAATGTGCCCACTTTGTGCCTTTCAAGATTGATTATTCCATGGAAAAGATAGCTGAGCTTTATCTGGATGAAGTTATCAGACTGCATGGCGTACCTACGAGTATTGTGTCAGACCGAGACTCCCGATTCATGTCTCATTTCTGGCAGAGCTTGCAAGGAACTCTAGGTACTGACCTTAGGTATTCTACTGCCTATCATCCTCAGACAAATGGTCAGGCAGAGAGAGTGAATCAGATCTTGGGGGATATGATTAGATGTTATATTCTGGACCATGGTGGGGCTTGGGACAAATGCCTCGTACTGATGGAGTTCACGTATAATAATAGTTATCAGGAGAGTTTGCAGATGGTGCCCTTTGAAGCTTTATATGGAAGGCATTGTCGAACTCCGCTGTTTTGGGCAGAAGTTGGTGAGAAGCCTTTGCTCAGTTTGGAAGCACCGGAGGATATGAGAATTTCAGTGACGCATATTCGTGAAAAGCTGAGGTTTGTTCAGGAGCGATACGAGAAGTATGCTAATCAGCGCTGAGTTGAACTGGAATTTGCAGTTCAGGATATGATATTTGAAAGAATTAGTTCCTAAACACCTAGGGGGGTGAATAGGTGTAAATCCTTTTTCTTCTAAGGCAGAATATTTATTCAGTTAATTAATCAGAAAGAGCTAATTTAACAGCTAACACAACACAGAATTCACAGAATCACACAATCACAGATTGCACACAGTTTTTATAGTGGTTATCTAAGGTCTGGGTACATCCACTTTACCTCATCGCCTATCTAGCAGTGTGCTAGATTCGGCCTAACTTCTTCTCTTCACCTCAGATCCGCAGATCTTACAGCAGCTCAGAACCCAAATAGGGCTCCTACAACTCAGAGTGAGTCCACACTCCTACAGCTTAGGCAATCTGCCCTACCTCAACCTTCAACAAGGCCTACCACTCAGAGATCTAAATCTCCTACAACTCAGCCTTTATAAATCAGGCTTACAACTCAGATCTTAAAAAGATCCTACAGAAAATAGATTTAACAATGTATTTTACCACCACCCTGGTAGAGAGAGAAAGGATGGATGGATTCTTGATCAGTTCTTGGAAGAATCTGATGGCAGAGAACAACCACTCTTAGCTTTCTTCAAAGCTTCTTGAATCTGAACTCAGTAGGGTTGAACTCCTTTGAAGTTGATATTCAATCAGCTTCTTTCTTGAAATTCAAATCTCAATCTGAATCCTTCTTGGCAGATTGGTTCAGAATCTGCACTAGAGGAACTTGTTGATGTAAGTCCCTTTCTTCACTTCAATAGATGGAGCTCTCTCTCTCCAACTTCTTTTTTTATCCTATTACTGTATCAATATTTTACTTCTATCATCAATATCTTTTTCTGTTGATGGAGAATGCCTTTATATAGACTTCCTCCATGGTAACCGGCTGATCCGGTTTCTAACAAACTTCTGACAGCTCTGACAGTTGTAGTAGACCGGTTGGTAATGGCAGCTGTCAAGTCATCCAGTCACTTCTTGAAACTCTATCTCTGTCAGCAAAGTGTCGAGACTGAACTTCATCATGTGTCGTCACAAGTAGACTAAGTGTCGACATAAGCCTTGGTGGTGTCGACACAGCTCCCTTGGTGTTGACACTGCTTCTCGACATAGCTTCTGTAAAATGTGTCGACACTAGTTCTGTGGTGTCGACACAGTCACTTCTTTTCTTCACACAAATTGACTTTGTTGAAATTCTTCCATGTGTCGACATAAGTCCTGTGTGTCGACACAGTTGATGTCGACAAAGTCTTCTGTGTGTCGACACTGCCTCTGTGTATCGACACAGTTGATGTCGACTAAGCTTTCTCTATGTGTCGACACTGCCTCTGTATGTCGACACAGTTGATGTCGACTAAGCTTTCTCTGTGTGTCGACATTGCCTCTGTGTTTCGACACAGTTGATGTCGACAAAGTCTTCTGTGTGTCGACACAGTTGATGTTGACTAAACGTCTCTGTGTGTTGACACTGCCCTTGTATGTCAACACAGTTGATGTCTACAAAGCCTTCTCTATGAGTCGACACTGCCTCTATGTGTCGACACAGTTTCTTCTACTGTCGACACAGCCTTTCCAAGTGTCGACACAATTAACTCCAAGTGTCGACAGAGCTTTTCTCCAGTGTCGACACAAGCCTTTATAAGTGTCGACCCAGCTTCTTCTAGTGTCGACTTATGGACTTGAAACTTTTTCCTGCATTCTTGCATTTTCTTAACCTGCACATATAAACTCAAAATAACATCAAATACACCTTGATGCATATCATTGAGTAAGGTGAGGCTTCTTCAAATCTGGTACACATTTTCCAATGTACCCAACAATCTCCCCCTATTTGGAGAAGTCATAACCCTTAGTCAATGATATACACCATTCATAACAAACACATATTATGATGTATAAAAATATTATATGATAGGGTAACTTCTAAACAAAACATATATAAAAAGTCATCACAGAATAATAATGCAACCAGTATGAGCAATAATCATGTTTTGTTTCAACTTTCCAAAGTTTCTTTAATAATAGTTTACATAGATTTTTTTTAACACTAAAGATTACAAAGTTGTAAAATCTAGTAAATCTATCCTAAGGCTGCTCAGGCTCCTTGATGACTATGCCTTTGCCTGATTGGATCTTGGCTTGTACTGGAGCATCTGTATCTTCAGCTGCCTTCTTTCCCTTCAGATCCTTCTTCTTTTGTTCTTCAGCCCTAATTCTCTGTCTTTCAAAATAATGAAAAGGCTTAGGGAAGTATTTGATATTCTCCTGAGCATTAGGAGGTATCTTCCAAGCTTTTGCCTTTCTTCTATATTATAGAATGGCTTCCTGTCTAGCTTCATGCTTTTGCCATTCTTGGTCTGTTTACCATTTGCCACTGTCATGGGTCTTGTCTTCTACAGCCTTCCAAGCAGTCAATATAATATTTCTGGAAGTTGGACTCCACTGCTCAAAATCAGGCTTTAATTCAGCCTGTTCTCTGAATATCTTCTTTGACAGTTGAGCTTCTTGCTGAGCATCCTTGTCAAGCCCTAACATTTCCACTTTCTCAATAATAATATTTTTAGCACCCTCTGGAGGGATGTACATGGACTGTACTTCTTGGCGAATCATTTCAAAATCGGCTGGAGGGTAAATGACCTGAGCAACTTCAGGTTGGTCACTTCCAAAATAAGCAGGATGCACACCTAACTCAGCTACATTATCATCATCACAGAGGGGTGGATATCCAAGTGTGGCTCTGATGCTATTAGATATCCATTTAGCATGATTTGAGGCAGCTTTGACTAACACTCTCTCCCCCTTTATGACTTCTCTTGTAATATGATCCCTGAGGTCATCTTTCTGAAATCTAATTTGTTCATCAAGATAATTAACACCATCTTTATAGAATGACCTTAACTTCAGTAGCTATGCAGAAATGGTATTTTGAGATTGCTCAATAGCTGTTTGGACAGCAGCTAGTCCTTCCTTTAATTGCTTATCAAAATCGCCCTTGGCTTTAGTCCTTGCCTCAGTCTGGGCAGTAGCAATATTCTTTAACTCTATAACAATCATATTATGTGATTCTGTCAGATTATCATTCATTCTATGTTGATTATCTAGGACAAAGCATTGCTTAATAGCTATATCATCAACTTGATTCTTTATTCCTTCTTATTGTTTTGCAAGAAAGACAACAACATTGCCACCCTTGTGGAAGCAATCTGTCATTTCCTTCTTGTTTTGATTTACTTCAAATCTTATTGATTTTATAACCTGAGCCAAGGAGAATTACAGATCTTTATGGGTCTCATCCATATATTTCTCCATGACAATCCTTTGTTCATCTAACTTTACTTGCAATGAGATCAACAAGGGACTAGAATCAATAGCTGGGGCAGATGGTGGAGCAGTTTGTAATGCCCTCTTATAGCTCTGGCTTCTTATTTTGAATACCATTAGCTTTCTTTTCTTAGCTTGAATTTCTGCTTCATCTTCCGAAGCTGAGGTACTGTCTATATCAACTCTTTCGTTAGGACTAGGAGGCAATTCCTGTTCAGTCCTAGGTTGCTTCCTCTGAGTCTCTTGCTCCTCCTCAATGTTAACTTGCTCCCCCTTAAAGTCTGCTTTCTCCCCCTCAAATTCAGTTTGCTCCCCCTCAGTTCTTGCTTGTACTATATCTGGAAACAACTCCTCAAGGGTGAACTTTTGTTGAGTAGGGACTTGAGGCACCACCAACTCAGGTGCATTAACAGCAACAGATGTATCCTCCATGATAACATCTTGTGCTTGATTGTTTAGTTGTATGGTCTGGTCAACATCAATCAAGGACTCAGTTAGTATTTCATTCTCATTATTGAAAATTGATTGATTAACTTCTTGAATTACCTCAAGAATAGTCTGTGTAGCCATTTCACTTTCCAAGTGGGTTAGCTCTTTCTTAAGATGAGGCTCCCCCTGCACCTGAGCACTATCTGCAATATCTTGTGCAAGAGATTTATCAGGAATCTCTGGCCTCTCTTCATCAGGCATGTCCTTTGTTAGGACTCTATCCCATCTGTAGATGATCCTTATGTCAATTCTTCTCATATGGTTGATCTTTGAACCAGCAGTTTGTTCCATTACTTCAGGAATTGTTCTAGCCAAGTACAGACTCATAATTCTTCCCAGATTTGGCTTCTTAAGACATTCCTTAATCTTTTCAAAAATTACTACTAACCAATCTGTGTTTAGTCTGTAGATAATCCTGGTCATCAGGCTGAACATATAGGCAGAAATCATATCATGACCCCTTGCTTGCAGAGAATGACTTTTCCAACCACTTCTGAATGGAATTTTCCTTGCTGATTCATTCCTTTTCTGTTCATTGCTGATCCAATCTTCAAGGTGGGATCCAATCCACACCATTGAAGTGCTTCCCTAGTCTTTGATGAAGGAACTTCTTCTTTTTCTTGTGTTCTTGGGAGTTGAAGAGTTTTCATTAAGCTCTTCAATGTAAGTTTAACCTTAGTTCCCTGAACTGTAGATTTGATCTTAAGTCCAGTAAAAATCTAAAGTAGCTGCGCCATAGAAATCTAGTATTTCTTTCTTCCAAATCTTTGTTGGTTCAGATACCAGAAATTCCAATCCATTTTCTGCAATTAGGGTTACTACTGCTTTAATTTCGGGTTCCACATTAACAAAGGCGTTGCGTACCAGCTCATAGCCTTCGTTGATATTATCTTCTTGCTTTGGCGCCATTAGGGTTGAGTGAAAGCTTGGATTAAGAAGAGAGAAGTTGTCGACACAGGGTTTTGGTCTCGAAAATATGGAGAGTGTGTCGACAAGGTTTCTTGTTGACCTATTTATACCCTTCTAACGGATGAAGGTGAAAAGTCGCGTCAAAATTCTCTTAATGTGTCGACACAGTTGTAATGTGTAGACACAGACTTATAATGTCTCGACATAAATTCTATTTGTCTTAGTCGAGTTCGACGATCTGTGGTCGACGAAACTGTGTTCGACGATATGCGTCGATTCTGCGCTCGATGAAATCTGCGTGTTTACTCTAAGTGTCGACACCACTTCTGGATGTGTCGACACTACTTCTCTGAAGTGTCGACACTGATTCTCTAGATGTGTCGACACCACTTTTCTAGGATGTCGACACCTATTTTCTAGATGTGTCGACATCACTTTCCGGTAATATCGATACCAATTACTATGTGTCAACACAGACAAATTCTTGTGTCGACACAATTTTACTTAGCCCAATTTGTTAAACTAATTTATGTTCAACATACCTATTTCAATTTTGAAATTGTTGAATTTAGTTTCATCTAAAGGCTTAGTAAACATGTCAGCTAGTTGTAAATCAGTACTAACAAATTCTAAAGAGATATCTTCTTTCTCTACATGATCTCTAAGAAAATGGTATCTTATTTCTATATGCTTTGTTCTACTATGAGAAACAGGATTATGAGCAATAGAAATAGCACTAGTAGAATCACATAATAATGAAATTCTACTTACCTGAATACCATAATCTTCTAACTGATGTTGTATCCACAATAGTTGTGCACAGAAACTTCCAGCAGCAACATACTCAGACTCAGATGTGGATATTGCCACACTGGTCTACTTCTTACAGCTACAAGACACCAATCTTTCTCCTAGAAATTGACAGGTGTCAGTTGTGCTTTTCCTATCTACTTTGCAACCTGCAAAATCTGCATCTGAATAGCCCATTAGTAGAAAATCTCTATTCCTAGGATTCCAAAGGCCTAGATTAGGTGTGCCCTTAAGATATCTCAAAATCCTTTTGACAGCAGTAAGATGAGATTATTTAGGGCAGGAGTGGTACCTAGCACAGACACATGTAGCATACATGATATCTGGTCTACTAGCATTCAGATATTGGAGGGAGCCAACTATTCATCTATACAAAGTTTCATCTACAGGTTTCCCTGCATCATCTTTGCTAAGAGATACACTTGTCCCCATTGGAGTTCTCATGGTAGTGGATGACTCCATACCATACTTATTAATTAACTCTAGGGTGAACTTAGACTGGGATATGGACAAGACATCATCAGTCTGTCTTACTTGGAGACCCAAGAAGAACTTAAGTTCTCCCATACTGCTCATTTCAAATTTCTCTTGCATAAGTTTTGCAGACTTTCTACAAAGGTTATTCTCAGTAGAACCAAATATTATGTCATCAACATATATTTGGACTAGGATAATCTTTCCTTTGGATTCCCTAAGGAATAGAGTCTTGTCTATTTTCCCCCTTGAGAATTTGTTCTCAATGAGGAAAGTAGACAGGGTTTCATACCAAGCCCTTGGGGCTTGTTTTAACCCATACAAAGCTTTCCTAAGTCTATAAATATAAGTAGGATTGAGTGGATCAACAAAACCTGAGGGCTGTTCTACATAAACCTCCTCTTTTAAGTCTCTATTTAAGAATGCAGACTTAACATCCATCTGGAACACTTTGAAGCCTTGATATACTGCATAGGCTAGGAATAGCCTGATAGCATCCAACCTAGCCACTGGAGCAAAAGTCTGATCATAGTCTATGCCCTCCTCCTGTCTGTATCCTTTGGCAACTAGTCTTTACTTATTCTTCACTATGATCCCACTCTCATCAAGCTTGTTTCTATAAATCCACTTTGTCCCTATGACATTGTGGCCCTTTGGTTTTGGAACCAAATCCCAGACCTTGCACGTTCTGAATTGATTTAACTCCTCCTGCATAGCATCAATCCAGTGAAGATCTTGTATTGCTTCTTCAAATCTCTTGGGTTCCACTTGAGTTAAGAAGCTAGAGCAAAGAACTGTGTTAAAGTTACTGCTCCTTGTTTGTACTCCTTGTCTTGGATCACCAATGATCTGGTGTGCAGGATGATCCTTCAACTGTCTAACTGCTGGAGGTAATCTATCAGCAGTTTGACCTTCTCCAATCTCTTCATTATGCTGCACCTCATGGTCTTCATCAGCATCATGAGTGTCTTGTACTCCCCCTGGACAATAACTACCATTTTCCTCATCCTGCTTTGCAGTTGGAACTTCTCTGATAGTAAGCTGGTCCATCTTCTGCTGTATCCCTATGGAGCTACAAGAACTACTTGCCAACTCACTGTTAATAAGTCTAGTTTCATCAAAGATGACATGAATTGACTCTTCTACAACCTGAGTAGCCAAATTGTAGACCCTATAAGCCTTACTATTGTTGCTGTACCCAAAAAATATCGCATCTTGGGATTTGGCAGCAAACTTAGTTAGGTGAGATTTGCCATTGTTAAGCACATAGCATTTGCAACCAAAGATCCTAAAATAGGATAAATTTGGTTTTCTGCCTTTCATAACCTCACAGGGTGTCTTTTTGTGGCTTTTGGTGATGGAAGCCCAATTGAGCACATGACATGCAGTGTTTACTGCCTCAGCCCAGAAATATTCTGGGAGAGTAGTGTCACTCAATAGTGTTCTTCCAGCCTCAATCAATGTCCTATTCTTTCTCTCAGCAATGCCATTTTTCTGAGGTGTTCTGGGTGAGGAGAATTCCTGAAGAATCCCAAATTCTTCACACCGCCTTGTCATACTTTCATATTGGAATTCAGTTCCATGGTCACTTCTGATTTTGACCACTGAACTATCTAATTCATTCTGAATTTGTTTGACGAAATTGTAGAAGACCTTTGGGGTTTCAGATTTCTGTCTCAGAAAGAATACCCATGAGAATCCAGAATAGTCATCTAAAACCACAACAGTGTAGACCTTCCTACCTAGGCTATGAACTGACATAGGACCAAATAAATCCATATGCAAGAGGTATAAGCACCTCACTGAGTCTTTGGTTTCTAGGCTATGAAAGGAGGATCTAGTCTGCTTGCCTTTTTGACAAGCTGAACATATTCCATCCTTTTAACACTTAACTTGAGGACCATTCCTCACTAACTCTTTACTAAAGAGTTGGCCAATTGTCTTGTAGTTAAGATGGGCAAGCCTCTTGTGCCATTTGACGTAATGAGAGGCTTTCTCATCAGCCACAAGACAGATAGGCGAATTTTTATTCTCACACTCAAAATTTAGGCAGTATACATTTCTTTTCCTATATCCAGTCAATATGACTTTTTGATCACTTGACCTCTTAATATGACACCCATTCTTGACAAATGAAATGTCATATCCTAGATCACTCAGCTGGCTTATGCTTATTAGGTTATGTTTCAAACCCTTTACATAGGCCACTTGAGTGATTGTAATTGAGTTGTTGGAAATGTTACCAAAACCTTTGATGATTCCCTTTTCAGAACCACCAAAGATTACTTTAGGCCCATTCAGCATAGGTGAGTAGTCCTTCAGCAATCCCCTTGTTCCAGTCATTTTCCTGGAACATCCACTATCCAAGTACCATATAGGGGCATGGCAACTTGGACTCACCTGCATCAAAGATTACTTAACCTTAGAACCCAAATAAATTTTGGGTCCTTGGTTCCAGTTAGTCTGAAACCTAACAAATCTACCTGCAGCTCTTCTAACAGGCAGACTGTTATTCTCCTTGACACTGGTATTGTGCCAACAGTCTAAGGCATAATGGTCTATCTTGCCACATCACCAGCACTCAAACTTATTATACCTCTTTTTAGGTATAATCTTAGCTGTATTGTTTACAGCAGTTCTTTTGTTTTGTGCTAGGGCTTTGTCTTTCTTATTGGACTGTGCAGCCCATGCAGTTTTCTTAAAGCCTATTCCTGTCTTACCCTCTTGTGACACAAAGTCATCTATTAAGGGTAGGATAGATTTTGGCTTAGAGAAACTAGCCACAATCTCCTTCTCTTTTGAAGTCTGTTTTCCAGACTTTTAATCTGATCATTTTTGAATGTGATTGTTCCCATTTGAATAACAGTTATGTTCTTAAATTTGGCATTCTCATTCATCTTTTGATCCAGCAGCTTCTCTGAATCAGATGCAGCCAACTTAAGAGCTGCAATTTCCTTAGACTGATATTTGGCCAGGTTTTTGCTTCTCTTAAGTGCCTGCAATAAATCTCCATATTCATCTATCAGCTGATGAATATCTCCTTCAGATTCAGACCCATTTTCATCTCTTGATGGAGATGCATCTGATTCTGACCAAGTGAAGCAATCAGAATCTACAGGTACACTTTTTACCTTACTGGGGCCAGGCTGATCCTAGCACTGGTCTTCTTCAGACACTGTCATCAGTACTTTACACTGATGGTCTTCCTGCTCATAGATGGAGTCCAGTAATTGCATGAACTCATCCTCTTCTTCTGCAAACAAACCAATATATTCCTTAGCCTCATACTCAGACTCTGAAGTTGATTGATCTGTCAAACTTTTCTCTTTCTCAGCAACCAAGGATTTCACCTTCTTGCTCTTGTGCTGAGACTTCTTTCTATTAGCAGATTCCTTCCTTTTGTTTGGACAGTCAGCCACAACATGTCCAGCTTTGTTGCAGCAATAACATATGATCTTGGATGTAGTTGACTTGCTAGGCTTTGTCCCATTCCTGTCCTTCCTTGATGATTTCCTCTTCTGATAATAGTCATCCTTGGTCTGAGATGTGGAAGGCTTAGATTTCCACTGCTTCTTCTTTAAGAATCTCAGGAACTGCCTTGTGAATGCTGCAAAGTCTTCATCATAATTATTACTGTCTGAACTGGCATTATCTGAATTTTTTGAGATCATTTCTGCATCACTCTTAGGAAAATATGGAGACATTCTCCTATTCTTCCTTGTGGCTTCTACCTTGAAAGCCACTGACTTTTCTTTATAGTCACCCTTTGTATTTTTCTCTTCCTCCTTTCTGGCCAACAGCTGCATCTAATAAGATAATAATTTGCCAAACAATGTTGGAGGAGAAATCTAAGCCAGTCTGGCCACTTCCCTTATGACACAGATCTTAGTATCCCAATCCTTAGTCAAAGACCTAAGGAATTTGTCATTCAGCTCATAAGTACTGAATATTCTTCCATAAGACATTAGTTTATTGACAATCCTATAGAACTTCTTATAACATTCAGTTATACTTTCAGACTTGGCTTGTCTGAAACTCTCATATTCTTGATTAAGCATAGACTTTCTATCTTGCCTTACCTCTTCAGAACCCTCCATGTAGACAATCAATGTGTCCCACATCTCCTTGGAGGTTTTGCAGTGAATTAGATTCTGGAATGTTGAATCATCAATGTCACTTACTATAATATTCTGGGCTCTTTTATCCATTGTAGCCAAGATGATCTCATCCTTAGTCATCTCCGAAAAATCCTTTAGAATTCTTTGATTGGCATCAAAAACAGAAATCTGCATTGGAATATATGGTCCTTCCTTAACTGTTATATAAATTCTAGGATCAGATGCCTCCATGAATAATCTGACCCTTTCCTTCCATATTCTGAATATTTCTTTCCTGCAGATGGGCAATTTCATTGAATCAAGTTCTTTATGGTTTTCTCCTGAACCCATCTTCTTTAACTTATTTCTACCTTACAGATCTCACTCAGACTGTTAAGTCTATGTTTGAGGAACCTGGCTCTGATACCACTTGAAAGAATTAGTTCCTAAACACCTAGAGGGGGGGGGGGGTGAATAGGTGTAAGTCCTTTTTCTTCTAAGGCAGAATATCTATTCAGTTAATTAATAAGAAACAGCTAATTTAACAGCTAACACAGCACAAAATTCACATAATCACACAATCACAGATTGCACACAGTTTTTATAGTGGTCCTCCTAGGTCTTGGTACATCCACTTTCCCCCTTCGCCTATTGTTGAAACCGGAATCCGGCCTCTTGTGGAGTTCGACCCTTGGGGAAGGGGTGGTCTCGCGCTTACTTTGCTCCTGCAAGAAAAACAACAAAGAAGGCAAGAAGAAACAGACCCAAGGGCTCGGTAGGGAGGTCCCACAACAAACCTGGAAGATCTCTGAGCACTTCCCCTCCTTAGCCAGAAGCCGAGCTAAGGTACCCTCAGAAAGCACTTGTAAACAGGAGCAGGGAGGCACTCAAAGCGTGCCTTCTGAGGTACCCCTTGGGTCTTATTTATAGTTTTTTGGAATCTGAACTGACCAGAAGAACTGACCTGAAAATACCAAAGAGCCCTGGGATGGGTCTGCCAACAGCCAAACTCCGCTGTCCTGAATAGCTATGCGCAGTCCAACCAGGTCTGACAACAGCGTGGCTCTGCTGTTCTGAGAAGATATTCGCACCCATGGGGAGTCAGCTCGCCTCCAGTCCCCCTCCGCAGGAGGCGGGCGCGACCTGGCTCCAGCGGCCCGCCTATTCTTCCTGGGCGAACGCGAGCCGGACCGCCGCGACCCGCCCGTCCTCTGCCGGGGCGGACAGGAAACCAGGTCGCGTGTAGGGGGCGGGCTGGTGGCCATCGCGACCCTCCGACCAGCTCGCAGGTCACGGGTTGCCGAGCCCATCCGCTAGTACTGGTGCGACGAAGGGCATCCCCCGCTCTGGTCGGCGATTCCCTGAGCGAGCGGGAGAGTAGGGGAGCCGTCTCGCCCGGCTCGCTCGCCTGATATGAGCGGGAGCGGACCAGCCCCCTGCCGCATGTCTACTCGCTGCTTGGGTGCGGGTCGCGGGACTAGATCCGCTCGACGAACACGGGGTTGTACACAATCCCCGCTCTTTTTGAGCTTGATACAAGCTCAGAAAGAATCATCCAACCCACGTGTTCGGCGAGTACTGTGCTGAGCTGGCAGGGAATCTTCTTGTGGGGCCCCACTATTCGGCTATAAATACACCACGGATCCCAGGGGGGGTCTCTCCAGATCATCTCGTCTTTCAACTGGACTGCAGCCTCCTAATGCTGGTTAACGAAGAGGTGCGAGCCCGTCTGGCGGCCGCGAGCCAGAAAACTCGGGAGGAGGCCCTCGAGGCCGCTCCTTGGTTAGCGTGCGGGTCTCCCGGCCCTCTTTTCAGGCCGGTGAAGGGGAAGATTGTGAGGCGGTCCCCGACGAATAACTTCCCGGGTTCCAGCTCGGCGGTTGGCGATGAGGTCGCTCCTGAGGTATGCGACCTTCCTCCTCGGCTTGTTGCTACGTTTCTGACCCCTCACCTTGCAAACACAGCATCGGGAAGGTGAGGAGGATGGGGGGGGGAGGATCGTCCCCCTCCCTTGTCGTCTGAGAGGGCTAGTAGTCCCTCAGGCCTGGACCGTCCACCCCCGAACACCCCTCGTCCGCCAGTTCCCCCCGGACTAGGGAAATCTCTCGCGGCCCTCGAGGGGGAACCTTTTCAGGGTCGGCTGGGCTCCTCTCTCCCTTCTATTGGTGCGGACGACGTGCCAACCCCTGGTAAGTTCGTGCTTAGCGCTTGCCCTTATTCTCGCTGGTTCCTTATGAATTGCCCCTTTTTGTAGGCTACAACATGGTCTCCTCCGAAACGAAGATGAGCGAAGGGTACTCGCCTCCGCCTGACATGGAGGGTGTTTCAGATTACCTGGGAGACCCGGCTGATGCGGTGGGTATGAAGTGGCAGGTGACGCGGCTGTTCCAGAAACATACTCTGCTACTCCAGGAGCTCGTGAAGAGGGTCGACCAAGACAAGGCCGACACTAAGGCTCGGCTCGCGGCCCTGGAGGGGGCCCCACGTGCTGTAGAATGTGGCGAGGTCACCTCGCCTGGCGTGCACATCACGTGGGCCGAGGAGCGCCTAAGGAATGCCTCGGAGCAAGTTGTCCTGGCCCAGCAGGAGCTGGTGGCGGTGCGTGACTATCACTATCCTCGCGTGCCGCCGCGATCCAGGATGCAACGACGGGGCAGGTGGAAGTGGATCCAGTACTGATCCACCCTTCCGTCTCCCCTCCTGCGGGATGTTGCCGGGTTGCTACTATTTCAAAGTCATCCTGTATCTGTAACGATTTGCAACTCTTTTTGCCCGCCTATGGGCCCAATTTTTGCTGCTGAAGTATGTTGAAATTACCATGTTGTTGCCCTCATTCTCCGCGGTGCGAGCTCGAGGGTACTCGCGTACTTCGCTCGCCCTCCCTCCGGGGGGAGGGCAGGTTAGGGAATGGATTTGCTCTACCCGCCCTGCCGATCGGGGTGGGGGCGGGCCGAGGGGCTCGCTAGCCGGGAGTCTCCCCGACTCGCGCGGAATCCCGGGTGGTTGCGGGCCGAGGCTCGCCCGCTCCAGTCCTGCGCGGATGCGGCCGGGCGAAAACCGCGCCAGATCGGCCTTGGTGGTGCGGTCGCGCGCCGAGAAGTCGAACAGTCGGGCTGATTTTTGCTACACGCACCCCTTCATTCGGCGGGAAGTTTCCCGCCCTTTCTTTCTCCCTATAAATAGGTCTTGCCGGCTTTTATTCCCTCACCGGTTCAAAACACTCTCCCGCTTCCTGCTCTCCACGAGGTACGGCTCGCGCTCGCCTTCTGGATCTGTCTCGCACGTTTGGCGGCGATTCGGTGAGAATGGGCGGTGACGGCGGCGATGCGGACGGGCGAAGCAAGTGCGCCTGGACTTTCTCAGAGCACGATTTTCCTCACGCCGTCATCTCGGAACGCGAGTACCTGGATGCCCTCGGCGACCACGTCCTGCCGGGCTTTTCGGCGAGACAGCCCGGGGAAGGAGAAAAGATCAACGATCTATCCAGGGATGAGCTCGCCATACCCCTGGCTCACTTTGAGGTGGGTCTGCGACTTCCCCTGTGGCCCGAGTTACGCCAAGTGCTGAAGTACTTTGGGGTCGTCCTAGGTCAGATGACCCCGAACTCCATAGCTGTGATGGTGGGTTCGCCTGCTTTCTGCGAGAGGAGCGAATCGAGTTCAGTCTCGCAGTTTTCCGGAAGCTATTCTCCTTCTGGGCGAATCGGGACGGGACCGCCTATTTCTCCAGCGCCCACCTCAAGGTGCGGGAGACCGTAAATAAGAGTCACAACTGGCTCAAAAAGTTCCTGTTCGTCAAAGGGGATTTCGGCAACGTCCCCTTCTCGCCGGTGCAGCTCAGCGAGGCGAGTTACCGCCCGCCCAACCTAGGGGGCCACGAGGCCGACCTGTGCGGGTTCTTCGCCGGGAAGAATTTTGAGGTCACGTACTTGCGCCGCCATCTTGATGACCTTGCCTCCGTCCCTCCTGGGGGAGGTTTGTCACTCGCTACTGCTCTGCCTTACCCTTCTCTTCTTTGTATCACCCCCTACTCTTGGCAGGCGAGCGGGACGTTCCCCTTCATCCCCCTTACGAGAGCGCTCGGATCGCCTCCGGGGTCCTCGCCCGAGCCCAGGCCGCAGACGCTGCTCAGCGCGACGCCCCGTCGGTCCCTGCCAAGAAGCGGCCGGGCGGCGGACAGCCCGCTCCCCCGCCCAAGATGGCTAAGCCTACGGGCCAGCAGCCCGCCGGGGGCCAAAGGAAAGGCAAGGCTCCGACGGTTCTTCCGGCTGAGGTTTCCCCCCCTATGGTCGCCTCGTCCAGCGACGCCCCCGGTGGGGTGGCAGGCACTTCTGCACCGCCGGACGGGTCGCAAACTGCCGCGAAGCCGGTGCCGAGAGGGCACCGCAACTTTGGCTACGGCGAGAAGTATTTGGACGAGCTTGGCGTTCCGCTTCTGTCATGGGACAAGGACTCGAATCGCGCGGTGGTCTCAACCCTGTTGCCGAGTTGGTTGGAGCAGGATACCATCGGCGGGGAGGCCTACAACTTCTCATTCGGCCTCTACTCGCGAGAGGACGCAGCTATCTACGACAAAGAGGCGACGCGAGTACTGGTTCACGAGAGTGCGCGGGCCCAGCTGCGCGGCCTGGAGCTAGCCCATATGGTTGGGAGGCGCTGCACCCAGCTGGAGCGGAACGCCACCTCCCTCAAGAAGTTGGCGGACGAGAGGGAGGAGGCCCGGAAGCGTGCCCAGGAGGACGCTGATCTTCAGAGGAGACGGGCCGACGCGGTGGAGGAGACCCTCGCGCAGTACCTGGGTGGGGTGGTATGTGTTCACCTTCAATAACCGCCCCTTCTCGCGAGTTCACCTTACGATTCTCTCTCCTTTGCCCAGGATGCGGCGACGGCGAGCCGGATGGGTCCCGAGATTGCCAACCTTGGTCAGGACAAATCGGCGCTGGAGGCGCGGGTGCGCGAGATGGAGGCTGCCGCTGCAGTCCCTCCGCCTGATAATAAGGGCTGCCAGCTCGAGCACCATTCTGACCACGAGTTGGAAGTGTTGATGCAGAAAAACGCCGCCAGCGCCGTGAAGTACACGATGCAGATGCTGCGACGTGCAGATCTCCTCAAGAGCGAGGCCGCGGAACTCTCGGCGTGCGACGTGGTGCCGGCGCTGTTCCTCCCTGTGCCGGATCCCGGGGATAAGTCCTTCCAGCCCATCTAGGACTCCCCGCCCGGGATCCCACATCGCCTTCGCTTCTTTATCATCCGCTTGTTAGACGTATACCGCATGTATTTTTAGTTGTTTTTGAGGTGTAAGCGCGAGCCGCGCCTAGACTTTTGTGATTTTCATTTATTATTGCTCTTAAAATGCTTCCTCGCATGCCTCATTTGTTTATCCGCTGTTACCGCACGGGCCGACCCGCCTCTACGGCCCAGCCCCGCTGAGGTGGCCACTCGCCCACCAGGCAAGGCGAGCCGGCTCGTCCTTCTCCTGAGTTATCAAATTTCTTGTGGGTTCTCGCCTAGGTTCTCGCCTCCGTTCGGCCATCTTTCTTGGGGCTGGGTGGTTATGTTAGACCCCTTTTTGGTTAATCTTCGTGACTCCAGCCGCTAGCCAATCACCGTCGAGCGGCTCCTCCCCCCCCTTTCCGCCAGCTAGATTCGAGCCTGGCAGCGGGATCTTCTCGGGGTCCAAACACATTCCATCGAGTGACTTCCGGCCCTGTCGGCTAGGTGAGAGCCTGACAGCGGGATCTTCTCGAGGCCAAGGATGACACCGAGCGACTTCCGGCCCTGCCAGCTAGGTGAGAGCCTGGCAGCGGGATCTTCTCGGGGTCCAAACACATTCCATCGAGTGACTTCCGGCCCTGTCAGCTAGGTGAGAGCCTGACAGCGGGATCTTCTCGAGGCCAAGGATGACACCGAGTGACTTCCGGCCCTGCCAGCTAGGTGAGAGCCTTGCAGCGGGATCTTCTCGGGGGCCAAACACATTCCATAGAGTGACTTCCGGCCCTGTCAGCTAGGTGAGAGCCTGACTGCGGGATCTTCTTGAGGCTAAGGATGACACCGAGTGACTTCCGGCCCTGCCAGCTAGGTGAGAGCCTGGCAGCGGGATCTTCTCGGGGTCCAAACACATTCCATCGAGTGACTTTCGGCCCTGTCAGCTAGGTGAGAGTCTGATAGTGGAATCTTCTCGAGGCCAAGGATGACACCGAGTGACTTCCGGCCCTGCCAGCTAGGTGAGAGCCTGGCAGCGGGATCTTCTCGGGGTCCAAACAAATTCCATGTCTACATGCGGGCTGGCTATAACAGTATTAGAGCGTTGAAGGAATTTACTATAATGAAAGTTTCACTTATATGCTTTAGGGGAAAAAACGCTTCAAGTCGTCACCACTCCAGGTGTGACTCAGGGTCTCGCCCTCTATATTTTGGAGTCGATAGCCTCCTGACTTTAGAGCTTCCTTTACAATAAATGGTCCCTCCCAGCTGGGATTGAGCTTCCCCACGGATGCCGACCTCCCTGCCGCATCCACCTTCTTCAGCACCAAGTCTCCTTCCACGAACTGCTTGATCCTGACATGCTTGTCAAAGTATTTGGCCATCCTTATTTTTACCTCCTCCTGTCGGACAGCCGAAGGTCCCTCAATTCTTCCACCATGTCGAGGGAGAGCCTCAACTCCTCCTCGTTCTCGGCTTGCCATTCTTCTCGGCCCTCTTTGGCTGCCACGACTCGCGGAGTCTGAACTTCAAATTCCACGGGGAGCACTGCCTCGCACCCATGGGAGAGCTTGAAGGGGGTCTCCCCCGTAGCCGTGTTGGGGGTCGTTCTCAGGGCCCAAAGAACTGCGGGAAGCTGCTCCACCCAGCTCCCCCTCAAATTCTCCACCTTCTTCTTGAGGAGGTTGACGATGATCTTATTTGCTGCCTCTACCTATCCATTTCTCCTAGGGTGGTGGACCGAGGCGAACCTGAGGTCGATTCCAAGCTGTTCGCAGAAGCTGGTGAATTCGGCACTGGCGAACTGGGGCCCGTTGTCCGTGATGATGGCCTGGGGCAGCCCATGGCGACAGATGATCTCCCCCCAAACAAAGTTCCTAATCGCCTGGGAGGTCACCTTGGCCAGTGCCTTCACCTCCATCCATTTGGAGAAGTAGTCAATCATCACTAGGAGGAACCTTCTCTGACCGCTGGCTTGGGGAAATGGTCCAACCAAATCCATTCCCCAGATTGCGAAGGGCCAGGGGGCCGTGATACTCCTGAGTCGTTGGGCCGGCTGTAGCTGAAGAGGGGCAAACAGCTTGCACTTATGACATCTTCTTGTGAATTCTACAGTGTCTCGGCCCAGGGTGGTCCAGAAATACCCTTGCCTGACTATCCTCCCTTCCAGGGTCCGACTCCCGGAGTGACTCCCACACTCCCCGGAGTGGACTTCCTCCAAGATCCTTTGCGCTTCTCCTTCGGTCACGCAGCGGGCCAGCATCCCCGAGAGAGTCTTCCTGTATAGCTGCCCGTCCTGGAGGAGGTAATATGCTGACTTGTGCCTTAGTTTCTTCTTATCTACCACCTCCGGATACTCCCCCATGGAGAGGAAAACCACCACTGGATCCATCCACGAAGCTTGTTGATCGATTTCCATAAGCTCTCCTTCTTCGATGGAGGGGCGGAACAGGTCGGTGATGGTGCCCCCCACCTGCGGACCATGCTTCGCTAGCTGATCAGCTTGTTCATTCTCTTCCCTGGGCACGTGTCGGATGGCGAAAGTTTGAAAAGTTCCGATGACCCCCTTCACCTTAGCCAGGTACGATTGCAGGGTGGGCTCCCTTGCCTCGAACTCCCCGTTGATCTGAGAAGCTACTACCATGGAGTCCGTAAGGACCTCCACATCTGACACCCCCAGCTCCCTGGCCAGGCGCAGCCCCGCTATCACGGCCTCGTATTCGGCCTGGTTGTTGGTAATGGGAAAGTGCACCACTACTGTTTGCTTAATTCGAGTCCCCTGGGGACTTTCCAGGACCACCCCTACTCCTAGGGAATGCCTTCCCGAGGCACCATCCACTCTCACCTTCCAAGGGGTTGGGCGGGTGAGCTCTTCCTCCGCTACCTCCACCACGTAGTCGGCCAGGAAGTCGGCCATCGCCTGAGCTTTGATCGAGAGCCGCGGAACGAAGGAGACATCGAACTCGCTCAGCTCCACCGACCACTTAGCCAGCCTGCCTAAATGCACCACCCCCTCGAAGATGTTGCGGAGAGGATGGTCGGTCACCACTCGGATTGAGTGTGCTTGGAAGTAAGGTCGCAGCCTCCGAGCCGAGATGATCAGTGCGAAGGCCAGCTTCTCCAAAATTGGATACCAGAGCTCGGCCTTCCTCAGGACCCGACTCACGTAATAAACAGGGAGCTGCCTCTTCCCCTCTTCACGAACCAAAACCGAGCTCAGGGCCTCCTCCCCGATCCCGAGATATAGGAACAGGTCCTCCCCCTCCTTCGGTCCTTGGAGCAGTGGAGCCTTTGTCAACTGCACCTTGAGGGCCTGGAACGCCTCCTCGCACTCCTTGGTCCATTCAAACCTCTGACCGCCCCCTCAGCGTTTTGAAGAAGGGGGAGCACTTCTCCCCCGCCCGAGAAAGGAATCGACTCAGCCCTGCTAGCTTCCCCGTCAGCCGTTGGACCTCCTTCGCATTCCGCGGGGACCCCAGCTCCAAGATGGCCCTGACCTTATCTGGATTCGGCTCGACCCCCGCGGGGGTGAGAAGGTGCCCCAAGAACTTTCCCCTGCTGTCCCTAAATACACATTTTAGTGGATTCAGCCGCATCTTGTATTTGCGCAGGGTGGTGAAGGTCTCCTCCAGGTCCCGGAGGTGGGAGTCCACATCCCTGCTTTTGATCATGAGGTCATCCACATACACCTACAAGTTCCTCCCCCTCTGCTCCTTGAAGACCATATCCATCATTTTCTTGTAGGTTGCCCCAGCGTTCTTCAGCCCGAAGGGCATCATCTTGTAGCAGTAGCATCCGTCCCCTGTGATGAACGAGACATCCTTGATGTCTGGGGGGTGCATCCTGATTTGATGATAACCTGAAAAGGCATCTAAAAAACTCATTACAGAAAAGCCGACGGCTGAGTCAACTAGCACGTCGATCCGAGGCAAAGGATAACAGTCCTTAGGACAAGCTTTATTAAGTAAGGAAAAATCGATACACATTATCCATCAGCCGTCTCCTTTTTTAACCATGACGACGTTAGAGACCCAGCCGGGGTACTGAATCTCGGACACGAAGCCAGCCTTGAGGAGCTTTGCCACCTCCTCCCTGATGGGCTCCGCCAGCTTGTCTGCCGTGGATCTCTTTTTCTGCTGAACGGGGCGTGTTCCCGGGTCCAGGTTGAGGCGGTGGCAAGCCACATCCGCGTCAACCCCCGGCATCTCCGCGGCGTTCCAGGCGAAGATGTCCACGTTCTTCTGGATGCACCCCAGCATCCTGCCTTGGTCCTCCGGGGTCAGCCCTCCGCAGACGCGGATCTTCTCCATCCTGCCTCCCCAGGTGAGCACCTCCAGCTCCACCACTTCTTCCGCTGCCTCCAGCCTGGATTGCTCCCCCCATCCTTCGGCATCCCCTTCCTCTGGAATGGGGACCTCTACCTCCATCTCTTCTCCCACGCCCCTCACTTCGGCCACCTCCTCCAGATCTCCTCCTGCCGCCTCTCCTGCGCGGTCCTTCACTTCCGGCTCCTCCCCTCCTGCTTCCTGCTCGACCTCCTCCATCCTTCGCCCCATCTCCTCGGCTCCCTCCTGCCAGGAGATGGTGTTCACCGCAGTGACATAACACTCACGTGCCACCTTTGGGTCCCCCCTGACCCTGACTTGGACCCCCTCAGCGTTGAACTTCAAACACTGATGGAAAGACGAGGGGACGCAGCGGAAGGCGCTGATAAGAGGTCTCCCGAAGATGGCGCTGTAGCTGCTGGGGGCGTCCACAATGACGAACTTGCAGTTTCGGGACTGCCCCCCCCCCCCAAGGTGACATGGAGGCCTACTCCTCCCTCCACCTCCTTCCTTTCTCCTGAGAACCCGAACAAGGGCCCGTCTGAGGCCAGCACCCTCTTAGCCTCCACTTTCATCGCGTCAAACGCCTTTTTGAAGACGACGTTGACGGAGCTCCCGTTGTCCACGAGAATCCAAGAGACAGTGAAATTCTCGATGACGGCCTTGATGACCAGCGCATCACAGAACGGATCCTCGTGGTCTGGCATATCACTCCTGGAGAAGGTGATCCTCTCCTCCGGTGGCGGGGTCTGGGACGTAGAGGCGACACTCCGCCGGTACATGGTGTGGAGACTTGCCTTGCGGGAAGCCTCGATCCCCACTCCCCCGTGGATCACTCCGATCCCTCCTCGGGTCCCGACATCAACCCGGTCTTCGCAACGATCCTCCTCCGCCCGAGGCAGGACCTCCTCGATCCTCACTTCTTGCCGCGCCTGCTACTGCTGCTGCCGCTCCCTATTCCCTCTCATCTCCAAGAATTCCGGGCACGTGGCCGTTGCTTGCCCCTCTTCCTGATGGAAGTCGCAATAGGGCAGCTCCACCCTGACCTCCCTTCTCCTCCTCCTCATGATCCCCCTCCTTGCTCCCAAGGCTATGGCCATGGCTTCCTCCTGATCGGGGAGCCGGGGCCTCTGGCCCTGCCTCCAGCCCGGAGGGTGGAACTAATCTTGCCTTCCCTGGTGGTGACCCTTTCCATAGTATCCTCTCGGTGGCCCATGCCCCTGCCATTCAGGTCTCCAGCCCAGCCGACGGTCGGGCTCCTAGTGCCCCCACCTCGGCTGCTGCTGCCACTGGAGCTGCCTTTGCTCCCTCTGCCTAGGCTCTCCTCTTCTCTCCTCCTGTGCCTTTCCTCCTCTCGACTCTTTCTCTTCCTCCGTGGCCCACCTGGCCAGCTTCCTTGCAAACTCCGGGTTCGACGCCTCCCCGTCGACCTCTCTCGCCGCCCTCTCCATCAACTCCTCGTACCCGTTGCAGGCCCAGGGTAAAGGCCATCATCAGACTATGGCCCGGCATCTCCTGGACCTGAGTAACTTCCTCCTGAAATCGGTCCACGTAGCTCCCCAACGTCTCGTTCACTCCTTGCTTAATGTGGAACAAAGACTCAGACTCCTTCTTCCTCTTCTTCGAGGTGGTGAATCTCAGCATGAACCCCCGGCGCAGGTCCTCGAAGCAGTAGATGGAGCTGGCCGGGAGCTGGTGGAACCACTCCCTCGCCTTCTCCCGGATGGTGATAGCAAAGAGTCGGCATTTGAATCCGTCCGACATCTGACGGATGGAGACCACATCCTCGAACCATTGGACATGCTGGACCGGGTCTCCCTTCCCGGTGTAGTAAGACATCTCGGGCTCCCTAAACCCATCCGGGACTGGAGCTGAGGAGACCAGCTCGCTGAAAGGACTGCCTCCCCCCACTATGCGAGCCGACGAGTCTCGCGAGCCCAACTCACCGAACCTGCCTCGGCCTGCCGAGCCGGGGAAGAGCTCGCGCCCCGGGAGCTCGCGCCCCGGGAGCTCGCACCCTCGTCCTTCCTCGGCCACTTCCTTCCCAGCTCGTCGGCCGGGAGCGTCCTCGCCCAAAGAGGGGGCGACCGCGATCTGGGCTACCGGAGTCGAGCACTCGGCCGGCGCGCCGAGTGCGAATTTGACGAGGCCCAGCTCCTCGTTCCTGAAGTCTTCCAGCATCCCCACCGTTGCGAGAGATGGGGGGGGAGGGGGCGGCGAGTTCTACCTGTCAGATCCTTGTCCTCCCGTCATTTGAGCTCGCCGAAGCTTTTCTGCGCTGACCACGATCCACGCTCATCGCACCAAAATGTTGAAACCGGAATCCGGCCTCTTGTGGAGTTCGACCCTTGGGGAAGGGGTGGTCTCGCGCTTACTTTGCTACTGCAAGAAAAACAACAATGAAGGCATGAAGAAACAGACCCAAGGGTTCGGCAGGGAGGTCCCACCACAAACCCGGAAGATCTCTGAGCGCTTCCCCACCTTAGCCAGAAGCCAAGCTAAGGTACCCTCAGAAAGCACTTGTAAACAGGAGCAGGGAGACACTCAAAGCGTGCCTTCTGAGGTACCCCTTGGGTCTTATTTATAGTTTTTTGGAATCTGAACTGCCAATAACCAGAAGAACTGACCTGAAAATACCAAAGAGCCCCGGGTTGGGTCTGCCAACATCCAAACTCCGCTGTCCTGAACAGATATGCGCAGTCCAACCTGGTCTGCCAACAGCGTGGCTTCGCTGTTTTGAGAAGCTATTCGCACACATGGGGAGTCAGCTCGCCTCCAGTCCCCCTCCGCGGGAGGCGAGCGCGACCTGGCTCCAGCGGCCCGCCTATTCTTCCTGGGCGAACGCGAGCCGGACCGCCACGACCCGCCCGTCCTCTACCGGGGCGGACAGGCAACCAGGTCGCGTGTAGGGGGCGGGCTGGTGGCCATCGCGACCCTCCGACCAGCTCGCAGGTCACGGGTTACCGAGCCCATCCGCTAGTACTAGTGCGACGAAGGGCACCCCCCGCTCTGGTCGGCGATTCCCTGAGCGAGCGGGAGAGTAGGGGAGCCGTCTTGCCCGGCTCGCTCGCCTGAAATGAGCGGGAGCAGACCAGCCCCCTGCCGCATGTCTGCTCGCTGCTTGGGTGAGGGTCACGGGACTAGATCTGCTCGACGAACACGGGGTTGTACACCTATCTAGCAGTGTGCTAGATTCAGCCTAACTTCTTCTCTTCACCTCAGATCCGCAGATCTTACAGCAGCTCAGAACCCAAACAGGGATCCTACAACTTAGAGTGAGTCCACACTCCTACAGCTCAGGCAATCTGCCCTACCTCAGCCTTCAACAAGGCCTACCACTCAGAGATCTAAATCTCCTACAACTCAGCCTTTATAAATCAGGCTTAAAGCTCAGATCTTAAAAGATCCTATAGAAAATAGATTTAACAATGTATTTTACCACCACCCTGGTAGAGAGAGCAAGGATGGATGGCTTCTTGATCAGTTCTTGGAAGAATCTGATGGCAGAGAACAACCACTCTTAGCTTTCTTCAAAGCTTCTTGAATCTGAACTCAGTAGGGTTGAACTCCTTTGAAGTTGATCTTCAATCATCTTTTTTCTTGAAATTCAGATCTCAATCTGAATCCTTCTTGGCATACTGGTTCAGAATCTGCACTAGAGGAACTTGTTGATGTCAGTCCCTTTCTCACTTCAATAGATGGAGCTCTCTCTCTCCAACTTCTTTTTTTATTCTAATACTGTATCAATATTTTACTCCTATCATCAATATCTTTTTCTGTTGATGGAGAATTCCTTTATATAGACTTCCTCCATGGTAACCGATTGATCCAGTTTCTAACAAACTTCTGACAGCTCTGACAGTTGTAGTAGACTGGTTGGTAATGGCAGTTGTCAAGTCATCCAGTCACTTCTTAAAACTCTGTCTCTGTCAGCAAAGTTTCGAGACTGAACTTCATCATGTGTCGACACAAGTAGACTAAGTGTCGACACAAGCCTTGGTGGTGTCGACACAGCTCCCTTGGTGTTGACACTACTTCTCAAAACAGCTTCCGTAGAATGTGTCGACACTAGTTCTGTGGTGTCGACACAGTCACTTCTTTTCTTCACACAAATTGACTTTGTTGAAAATCTGCCATGTGTAGACACAAGTCCTGTGTGTCGACATAGTTGATGTCGACAAAGTCTTCTGTGTGTCGACACTGCCTCTGTATGTCGACACAGTTGATGTCGAATAAGCTTTCTCCGTGTGTCGACATTGCCTCTGTGTGTCGACACAGTTGATGTCGACTAAGCTTTCTCTGTGTGTCGACACTGAATCTGTGTGTCGACATAGTTGATGTCGACAAAGTCTTCTGTGTGTCGACACAGTTGATGTTGACTAATCTTCTCTGTGTGTCGACACTGCCTCTGCATGACGACACAATTGATGTCGACAAAGCCTTCTTTGTGAGTCGACACTGCCTCTGTGTTTCGACACAGTTTCTTCTAGTGTCAACACAGCCTTTCCAAGTATCGACACAATTAACTCCAAGTGTCGACACAGCTTTTCTCTAGTGTCGACACAAGGCTTCATAAGTGTTGACACAACTTCTCCTAGTGTCGACTTATGGACTTAGAAACTTTTTCCTGCCTTCTTGAATTTTCTTAACCTGCACATATAAACTCAAAATAACATCAAATACACCTTGATGCATATCATTGAGTAAAGTGAGGCTTTTCAAATCTGGTACACATTTTCCAATGTACCCAATAATATTTCTGAAGGTCTCTCCGATGCCAGGTGTTAAGAGATTTGGAAGGAACCATAAGCTAGATCCCTGCTATGTGGGACCTTTTCAGATTCTGGAGCGCATCAGAGTTTCTACCTATACACTGGAATTGGCTGATTCTTTCCCTAGTGTTCACGACGTGTTTCAGGTAAGCCAGTTATGAAAGTGTGTTCGTAGTGATTGGCATGTCCTTGGCTCCGTGCCCCAGTTGCAGCCTAATTTCTCATATGTCGAAGAGCCTGTCTGTATTCTAGAGATGCAAGATCGTGTGCTAAGAAAGAAGACAATTCTGATGGTTGAGGTTCTCTAATGCAATCAGGATGCTAGAGGTGCAACTTGGAAATTAGAATCCGCAATGAGAGAATCTCATCCTCAGCTGTTCTCCTAGTCCTCCCCGGTTGGTATTCTTTTTTAATGAATTCTTCTGTCATGTCTCTCCCTCTGCCCTCTTGTTTCGCTTCGTGTTACAAGTTTCAGGACGAAACTTTCTTTTTGGAGGGGTGACTGTAACGCCCCTGATTTTTTCCCGCAATTATTTAATCATCTCGGTGATGCCACAGTGGTTTAAGGGGCGTTACGTTCGATAACGTGGAGTTGATGGCGCGTCGCCGTTAGTGCGTTTTCGCGTCTATTCGGTCGAGTCGGCCAAATTTGTGAATCCTTGTTGAAAACGGAAAATTTCACGTTGGAAAATTAAATTAATTAATTTTTGACATGCTCATCAAGTTTCGTCGCGATCCGAGCGATATTCGAGCCGCGGCGAGTTTCCGAAATTTTGTAGAATTTATGTTCGCCGTAGACTTTGAAAATTTATATCTTGAGAATGTCTTGTCGGATTTTGGTTTTGACTTCGCCGTTGGGTTCGTAGCGCTAGTGTTCGCCTACAGTGTGAGTTTCGTTCAATTCGGCGCTCGTTTGGCCCTCCATTTTGATCTCGTTTTTCCTTATTCAAAAATATAACATATGATTATTTTAATATTAAAGTACTATTCAAAAATTTCTTTTACTATTCATCTATATAGTTTGTTTTTTTTGATATATTTGTAAAAAGACACTGTTCATGCAATAAAATTGTCGAGTGAACCATTCTATTCTCAAGTAAAGTTAGGCTTCTTCTCGAGTAGTGCATGAAATGTTCTCGAGTACTGCTGTAAAGTTCTCGAGTATAGTTCTGCTTCTTCTCGAGTAGTGCCTGAAATATTCTCGTGTACTGCCATCTTTTCTCGTTTGCTATTTCCTTATTCTCGAGTACTAAATTTTAGTACTCGAGTCACCCTTTTTCTACTTCTCGAGTACTGTAGCTTCATCCCGAGAAATTCATTCCAGTTTGTGTTCAGGCATATTTTTGACGTTCAAAACGGTGTCATGAAAATAAATATTAAAATAGATTTTGTTCGTCTCGACGAGATCTACAACTTCCGTGTTGATCACTTTTCGATTTGAAGCCATCGTAAATCTCTAACTCCGTTTTCAACGCACCTGCACTTAAATCGTCCGTTTTTCTTCCTCTTTAGACAAAAGAATATATATATATATATATATATATATATATATATATATATATATATATATATATATATATATATATATATATATATATATATATATCTTTCCAATATCTTTATTATATAAGCAAACACCTAATTGCATTATGGTGTAACATTTTAATCCCAAAATATCCTTATTAAAACAACTTTTTTTACTTAACTTTGGGACATTTTGGTCTTTTGGTAGGCTAAACGCTGAAGTTTATTTTAAATCTTCGTTCCTGCACTGTTTGCCCTCCTCAAAAACGTGATATCCGCTTTTTCTTCTACGCAGGCTTAACAGCGCAGGTAGGGTATGGCAATCCCTCATCCCGCGACTTCACCGCACCAAGATCATCTCGCGATGCTGGTTCTACAAAGAGGGCAATGGCATACTCCTCGCACATGCTTCTTCTCCCACTGCGTCATACTCCCGCTGCATCATTTACGACTCGCGCTCATCCCCGCTCTTCCTCTCCCGCTGACTTCTTCTCTCTAGAAGCCTCCACTTGCAGTCTCCAACGATGTTCCAGCTCACCAGAGATGTTCCTGTTCGCCAATTTCTTCATTACTTTTCCACCTACTCGCTGACGAAGGTCTCCATCTGGCACTAGGTCATCGCCAACCAAACGTTGTCTAGGGCATTCCTTATTAAAACAACTTTTTTTACTTAACTTTGGGACATTTTGGTCTTTTGGCAGGCTAAATGCTGAAGTTTATTTTAAATCTTCGTTCTTGCACTGTTTGCCCTCCTCAAAAACGCGATATCCGCTTTTTCTTCTACGCAGGCTTCACAGCGCAGGTAGGGTATGACAATCCCTCATCCCGCGACTTCACCGCACCAAGATCATCTCGCGATGCTGGTTCTACAAAGAGGGCAATGGCATACTCCTCGCGCGTGCTTCTTCTCCCACTGCGTCATACTCCCGCTGCATCATTTACGACTCACGCTCATCCCCGCTCTTCCTCTCCCGCTGACTTCTTCTCTCTAGAAGCCTCCACTTACAGTCTCCAACGATGTTCCAGCTCACCAGAGATGTTCCTGTTCGCCAATTTCTTCATTACTTTTCCACCTACTCCCTGACGAAGGTCTCCATTTGGCACTAGGTCATCGCCAACCAAACGTTGTCTAGGGCATTCCTGTGATCTGCACAACTCCTCTGATCGTCCTCCTCAGGCAAGTTGCTTAGCACACACCGCCATGCCTAAATGAAATAGCCCAAGGGTTCTTTTGTACGCATCGGCACTGAGCAGGAAAAATGGCTTAGCACACACACCCTCCACCATCCATTTGAGGTTCAACCCTATTCCTTTGTCCCTCTCTACTCCCCTCCTCTCTATCTTTCCCACTCTGTCTTTCCATCTCTCTCTATCTTTCCCTCTATCTTTCCCCTCCCTCTTTTTATCTTCCTCTCCCACTTAGTTTTTTCCTAACACTACTTCATCCCCTTTCTTTCTTGACTGCAGGTACTGGAATTAGGGCAACAAACTTCTCCCACCTCCTAGCTGCATGTATAAATCAGCTCTCCTCCTCCTTCAATTAACCAACAGGTTCTATTATATTAAACTTTTGTTGTTTGAAGCTCCACTCTACCATCTCGCTTGCCCTAAAAATGCATTTTTGGCACTAAAGTTTTGTTGTTTGATGTTTTTTGTACTCTTTTGAATTTCTGGCATTTCGTAGTGCATAATGTATACCCCTATTCCTGTTCTATGAAGTCTTACATGCTCAGGAATTAACTGCTTTGAATTTGCACTATAGTGTAGTGCATAATATATACCCCAATGATCTTTGTGCCACCATCAGGTTCATCGGAATCCACGATCCTGCCATTTCTGCGATCTATCACATCGATAAATATTTCATTAGCACTCTAATAAAATGAATGAAATTTATTCATGCTCTCACGATGTGTCACTTTATATTTCCCTAATTTGAAGCTTATCAGTGAATGTTGCTTCCAAAATCAGTTATTTTAGATGGTTTTATCACTGGACGCTGCTTTCAAATGCAGATATAGCTGTTACTTTTGCATTTTATTTAGTTAATGGAAGAGGTGTTTACATGGGCTTATCAATGAGGATGCTTTTAAAAGTCTTATCTGAAGGTGTTTAAAGGTTCGTTGGGCGCACCTGTTGGAACACCCTATTACTAATTTGGGTCAGGATCACTATGTCTCTAGGAAACAAATGTTTGACCCCCTGTATAGCTCAAAAGGACAATTAGAATTGAGTCTAAGGGTTAGAAGTCTAGGTTTGGAAGCTGCCCTCAAGACCCAGGATTTTCTGTTTGGAGACTAAGCCATATCGTCAAGCTCAGCACGACAATTCGTCGAACTCCGATCGACGATCGTCTAGCTCAACTTTGATAGTTCATCGAACTCCATTCGACGATCGCTGAGCTCAACTTCTTCATATCGTCGAACTCCATTCGACGATCGGTGAGCTCAGTTCGACGATCTTAACTCAGCTTTGGATCTTGATCTCTGAGCTCAGTTCGACGAGCTTTGAGCTCAGATCGACGATATTTTGCTGCTGTATAAGTCCATATCGCTGAGCTCAGTCCGACGATAGCAGAGCTCAGTTCGACGCTTTCAGATAACTTCAAGGATGTTTCCAGATTCAAATTCAAATCAGTTAAGGAATTATTCTGCAATTAATTCTGAAGATTTCCTAGCCGCTTTCATTCATTTCTGGACCAAGTTTCAAGGGATTTTCAAGGAATATTTCTGTGGACTTTCCTCCAGAAGAGATTTTGCAATTAAGGATGCAATTAATGCAGGCCAACGAATATACTTGACAGAGAATATTATTCTATTCTGTATCAGAGAATAGAAGTGAAGATTTTTTGAATATCACACAGAATACAGAGAGAGACACATAGATTACAGACACACAGACAGACATCAGTAATCTTCAACAAAAGTATTCCGTCTCAAAGAATTCTCAAGAACACACATCCAAGGAGATCAAGTTTTTCTGAAATCCTCTGATCTCTCAGTTTCAAGTGTTCAAGGCCAACATCTTTCAAGACTCCAGACATTCAACATTTCAGCTATTGCTGAAATCATCTAATGCTGGAGTTCAACTTTTGAAGGCCTATCACCCTACAACAAAGCCTCTCTTCCTAAAGATCTCAAGGACTCAGGGGGAGCTTTGACACCATCAATCCACATAGTTTTCTCAGTTGTTTGAGAAAGAGAAGACTTCCATCACTCTCTCACCCCCTCTCTGTAAAGGGTTTCTCAAACTCCCTTCAAAAGTTTGAGCTTGGTTTTTGAGCACCTTGTCAAAAGCTCATTGGTGGCAAGACACCTGATCAAAAAATCTGCTTTGGTTTTTGAGTACCTTATCAAAAGCTCATTGGTGCCCAGGACACCTGATCAACTCATCCTGCAGTGGATTCCTACCTAGGGTGGTAGAAGAGTGGATGTACCCAAGTTTAGGGGAACCACTATATTTCCTTGTGTCTTCTGGTTTTACTTGTTTTTATTTTTGTTTTTGGCCTTGATTATTCTGTGATTTGCTTTTGATTAATTTAGTTCTGTGTTTAGATCTATTACTGCTTCCCTGCTCACTCATATTACAACAATTGTTGTAAAAAGTTTCAAAGCACCATATACTCTATTCACCCCCCCCCTCTAGAGTATATCAGATCTAACTGCACTTTCAATTGGTATCAGAGGGAGGTTGGTTAAACATACCACACCTTGGTGGTTGCACAGGCTAACACCTGAACCCAAAGATCCCTAGTTAGATCTTCTTTTCTTCTGTATTTTATTATTAGATTTTGTTTTCACAAATCATGGCCCAAAACAAAGATTATGCTAGCACCAGACCTCCAGTGTGCAATCTATCCAAGTTTGCACTTTGGAAAGCAAGGATCAGACTATACATGAATTCTATTGACGAAGATATTTTTAACTCTGTTTTGACAGTATGTCCAAGACCTCCAGAGAACTCCAGTACAAATGCTGTTCCACCTCCAACAGGAACAGATGCTGACATCAAGAGACGGAAGGTAGCTGATGCCAAGGCTATGAACATCTTAGCACAGACAATGTCTGATGACATATTTCAAAAGGTGGCTGAATGCAATTCAGCAAAGGAAATTTGGGACAAACTCTCAAAAATAGTCTCAGGATCAGCTAATGAGAGAAAGGATAGGAGATCCCACCTCATATCTCAATATGAGAATTTCAAGAAGGGAGAAACTGAGTCAGTGGGAGATATGTACAACAGGCTCAGTCTAATTGTCAGTGAACTCAGGACATTGGATAAAGAGATCTCACTAACTGAACTCAATGACAAGATTCTAATGTGCTTCCCTAGCACTTGGGATTCAAGAATCTGGCCAATTAAGGATGCCAGAAGTCTGAATGAGATCACCACTGAAGCTCTATTGGGTAAGCTCAAATCTTATGAGCTACTCATCAAGAATAGAGAAGAAGAACAGAAGGCTGCCTCACCAGCCATAAGAAAAGAGAAGACCATAGCCTTCAAAGCAACTAAAGATCAGCCTGAAGACAAAGTCACAGGCAATGATGAACTGCTCAGTCTCTTGGCCAAAAGATTCTACAAAATGGCCAGAAAGGACTTCAGAAGGAGATCATACAAGGAGCATGATAAGCCAAGGTATGACAAGTCCATTAATAATAATAAAGAAATTATTTGCTTTGGTTGCAGGAAATCAGGGCATATAGTTCCTGACTGTCCAGAAAATAAAAACAAGGACAGAAGGGACAAGAAAGAAAGAAGAAAGGAGAAAGACTCCAAGAGGAATGACAATGGCAAACCCTCATCAAGCAAAAACAAACATACAAGAAAGGGGTTTGTTGCTGAATCCTGGAGTGAAACTGAAGAGGAGTCAGAAGCCTCATCCAGCTCCAGTGATGATGAGGATGATGCAGAAGAGAAAGATTTCTGCATGATGGCAATCAATGCCTCACAACACAATTCAGAAGAAGAGGAGTCAGAGTCAGACTCAGAGACTCAACCTGAAGAAGATCAGGTAATTGGTTCTTTTGATTTTAATTCAGAGGACATTAAATCTGAATTTAAAGCATTGTGTTTAGACCTGCTAAAATCTGAGAAAGAAATTATCTCTCTCAGAAATCATTTATCTGAACATAATACTTTAAAATCAGAAAACCTCAAACTCTCTCAGGAGTTGGAGTGCTGTAGGGAGCAGATAGCTTCACTGAAAAGTGAGCTGTCTGAGGCCAAGAAGCTTGAAGAATCCCTTAATGGGAGAAGCATCAAGCTGATGGACATCACAAGCACAGTGAACTCCAGATTCAATAGTACACTGGGCTTGGGTGCTTCATCCAGCCAACCCATAGTTCTAACAACTCCAATTAAATTCATTTCTGATAAAGGAAAGGGAGTTGTAGAGGTTGCTAGGAAAAATTCTGATCTGCCCCAGAAAACTAAGTCCCAGCAGAAATCGTCGAACGGAGATCGACGATCGCCTAATGAAGTTCGACGATCGCCGAACGCAGATCGACGATCTCAGCCAAAATCGTCGAACGCAGGTCGACGATCTCAAGTACCTGAACTCAGCCATAGTCGACCGTCGAACGGAGCACGACGATCTAACCCAAGATCGTCGAATGCAGCTCCAAGATCGTCGAACAGAGGTCAGAGCTCTGGGAAATTTTTCAAGGGCAAATCAAAATTCAATCTTAAGCGTCCTTCATCCCAAATCTTTAACCCTTATACTGAATGGATTATACCTCCAAGGAGATATCATCCTGAAGGATATAAGAGTCAACCTGGGATGTCTTTCATTTCAGAATTTAAAGGTTATCAACCTCGGCCCAAGGTAAACTGGGTCAAAAACAAATGAATTGTCTTATGTGCAGGTGAAGACCTATCCAACATCTAACCAGCAATGGTACTTGCATAGTGGGTGCTCTAAGCACATGACAGGGAATAAGGACAACCTCACTTCCTTTAGAGCCAAGCTTGGACCCAAAGTTATCTTTGGTGATTCAAACTTTGGACAGACTAAAGGATATGGTGCAGTCCAGATTGGATCAGTAACTTTCAAGAAGGTAGCTTATGTGGAAGGACTGAAGCACAATTTAATAAGCATCAGTCAGCTGTGTGATGAAGGCTACCAGGTGACCTTCAGCAAAGCCTTATGCAAAATCAAGTCAGAGGACAACACAACTGTGTTGACAGGTAAAAGGAAAGGTAACATCTATCTAGTAGATTTTCTTTCAACTGATGTAGATATTTGCTTGTTTAATTCTGTCTGTAGACCAAACATCTTATGGCATAAGAGACTAGAACACCTAAACTTTAGAACTATTGCTAGGCTATCCAAGGACAACCTTGTTAGAGGACTACCTTCTGGCCCCTATAAGAAGGAAGGACTCTGCAGGGCTTGTCAATTAGGCAAGCAAACTAAAAACAGCTTTAAGTCACTTAATAAGAGTGATTCACCTAGGATATTGTATCTGTTACACATGGATCTTTTTGGACCCATCACAGTACAAAGCCTAGGAGGGAAATCCTACACTTTAGTAGTTGTAGATGACTTCTCTAGATTCACTTGGGTGTTCTTTCTAAGGAAGAAGTCTGATAACTTTAAGTGTCTGACAGAGTTTCTCAAATGTATACAGATTGAGTTCAATACTCACATTGCCCTGATCAGAAGTGATCATGGGACTGAGTTTGATTCTCTTCTTATGCAAGAGTTCTGTCAGAGTGAAGGGATCAGGCATACTTTCTCAGCTCCTAGAACTCCTCAACAAAATGGGGTAGCTGAAAGGAAAAATAGAACCCTTATTGAATCAGCCACTACATTGTTGTCAGATGCTCATCTACCTCTATCCTTTTGGGCAGAGGCAGTGAACACCTCCAACTATGTGCTGAATAGAAGTTTGATACATAAACTAAAGGGAAAGACTCCCTATGAATTACTCAAAGGGAAGAAACCTAAAGTTGATTATTTTAGAGTCTTTGGTTGTATTTGCTACATACATAACAATGACAAGAAATATTTAGCAAAATTTCAAGCCAAAGCTGATGAAGGAGTGTTACTGGGATACTCCATGATCAGCAAGGCTTATAGGGTCTATAATAAATCATCTTTAAAAATTGAGGAATCTGTTCATATATCATTTGATGAATCTAACATGTCTTTCAAGGAGAAGATCCCTTCTACCATAGAACCTTTGCAGGAACATTCTCTAGTTGAAGACTTGAATAAGTTACAGGTTACTCAAGAGGATGAAAGCAGTGAAGATGAAGGAAATGCTCAACATATTGAAGAACAACTTGAAGAGCCAGTTGTTGTACCATAAGAGGAAACAACAACACAGGTTGGTGAACAATCAACACCCCCTGTTGATTTAGTAACATCAAGAGACCATCCAATTTCCCAAATAATTGGAGAAATCTCAGCTAGTGTGCAAACCAGAAATCAGGTCAACCAAAACCTGTTGCACACCTGCTTCCTATCTCAAATTGAACCTCAGTCCATTCAAGATGCAGAGCAAGATCCACACTGGATCATTGCAATGCAAGAGGAGTTGCATCAATTTGAAAGGAACAAAGTATGAGAACTAGTGCCAAAGCCTAAGGATCACTCCATTGTTGGAACAAAATGGGTATTCAGAAACAAACTGGATGATCAAGGAGTAATTGTAAGGAACAAGGCAAGGCTAGTTGCTCAGGGATATTCTCAAGAAGAAGGAATAGACTACGACCAGACTTTTGCACCTGTTGCAAGATTGGAAGCCATCAGAATATTTTTAGCTTATGCAGCACATAAAGTCTTCAAGGTATATCAGATGGATGTCAAAAGTGCATTTCTAAATGGAGGCATCAAAGATGAAGTATATGTCATACAACCTCCAGGTTTTATCTCTCCAACTTATCCTGATTATGTTTTTAGATTGAACAAAGCATTATATGGTCTCAAGCAAGCTCCTAGAGCATGGTATGAGACCCTAGCATGCTTTCTCTTGGAAAATGGTTTTATAAGGGGTAGAGTAGACCAAACTCTTTTCATTAGAACCCATAAGTCCCATACCCTACTAGTACAGATTTATGTAGACGATATTATTTTTGGTTCTACTGACTCCAAATTGTGCAGAAGGTTTTCCAACCTAATGCATTCTAAATTTGAGATGAGTAGCATGGGTGAGCTATCCTTTTTCCTAGGATTGCAAGTCAAGCAACATGCTGAAGGCATCTTTATTTCTCAAACCAAATATGCAAATGAATTGGTTAAGAAATTTGGCATGTCTGAAGCATCTTGTATGAAAACACCCATGCCTACTAATGCTGTATTGGATGTCGATGAACATGGGAAACCTGTTGATCAGACAACATATAGAGCAATGATTGGCTCTTTACTGTATCTTACAGCTAGTAGACCAGATATAATGTTTGCTACATGTATATGTGCTAGGTTCCAAGTTAGCCCTAGAGAGTCACACCTAACATTAGTAAAGAGGATTCTCAGGTATGTTAAAAGTTGTCCAAATCTAGGTCTCTGGTATCCAAAAGATTCAGCATTTGAATTAACTGGATTTTCTGATGCTGATTATGCTGGATGCAGAATTGACAGGAAAAGAACCAGTGGAACTTGTCAGTTCCTTGGTGACAGACTTGTCTCTTGGTTTTGTAAGAAACAAACATCTGTGTCAACTTCAACTGCTGAAGCTGAATATATGGCTGCAGGCAGTTATTGTTCACAAATCTTGTGGATTCAAAACCAACTCCTAGACTATGACTACAACTTAGAGAAGTCTAAAATCTTTTGTGACAACACCAGTGCTATTTCTATAGCTCAAAATCCAGTCCTCCATAGTAGGACAAAACACATAGAGATTAGGCATCATTTCTTAAGGGATAATGTTGAAAAGAATAAAATTGAACTACAATATATCCCAACTGATTTACAAAGGGGAAACATTTTCACCAAGCCCTTGGATAAAAAGAAACACACCTTCTTCCTAAATCAGTTAGGAATGTTAGATGGAGGAAGTCTTAAATAATATCCAAGATTTTGAAAGCTTAAAAATTGACCAAGACTAGGCAAACATCCTGATTTTTCTTAGTGTCTAGAGTTTTTCTGATCTCTGAACTGCTCTCGACGATTTTCCCCCAGATCGTCGAACAGAGATCGACGATATCTGAAATCGTCGACCTGAGTTCAGCGTTTCTCAGATAGTATGAACTATCTATTCCGGTCAACGATCGTCGAACGGCGCTCAACGCTTTTATTCCTTGAACGATCGTCGAACAGAGCTCGACGCTCTCCAATATCGTCGAATGGAGATCGACGATGTTGAAGACTCTTCAGATTCCTTTAGAAGCCCCGATCGTCGAACTGAGTTCAACGATCTTTCCAATTCTGCGTCGAACCGTAATATAAAATTCATTTTTCGCCGTCATTCTCCTTTGCGCTTTCGATTTCTCTGCAAGAATTTTCTTTCCCTCCAAACAGTTCTGCACTTGGTCGTTTTGTTTGTTGAATTTTTGCAGGTCCCATGGCTGTGTATGTTGTTGTTCTCGCCGCCATGAAGTTTGATGCTGGCTTCGACATCGACATAGAATCCTTCGGCACAACCAACCAGGTTTTTCAGGACATCATAGAGTTATTCAAAGATCAGAACCTGACTGCAATCATGACCACAAGGACCAAGCTTGCATCTGATGAGATCAAGGAATGGGTCTACACTGCCCACAATCAAGACAACTCCACAATTGTTGGGTATATATCTGGCACACAAGTACCTCTAACCCCAGCAATTCTATCAGAGGTTTTTGAGTTGAGAAATGGTGAAGATACTGCTGACTTGTCTGGAGAAGAGTATACTGACTTGCTTGCCAGAATGGGTCATTCAGAGGCTAACCCTAGCAAGCTCATGAAAAAGAACCTTTATGTGGAATACAGATTCATGGCAGATGTTGTTGGGAAAGTGCTACTGGCTAAGCACTCTGCTCATGATACAATCTCAAGGTTTCAGCTCCGCCTAATGGGAGCCCTTGTAGACAGGAAGAATTTTAATTGAGGAGAAGTATTCTTTGACCTTATCAAGAAGAAGATAAACAAAAGTTTTGTAAACTTTGGGAGAATCATAGGAGTGTTTCTGCAGCATAGGTGCCCTGCTCTGCTGGTCACTTCTGGAATCCACATCAATGCATCCAAGAGACTATCTTGTGCCCTCTTTGGAAAATGGGACAGACAAATCATTAAGCCCAGCAGGCCCTCCTCCAGCACTCCTTCAGGCACAAGGACTCTCAGAGTCACTTCCCCACAGGTCTCTGCCCCTGCAGATGACCTGCCTGCTGTTGCTGCTCCTCCTCCTCCTCCAATTCCATCCCTTCCCATACCATCTACTATTCCAACTCCATCCACCATCATCATCTCCAGTCCCTCTCCAACATCCACACCATCTCCAGTACCTATTCTACCAACACCAGAAGACCAATTCCATCCATTATTCTCCTACCCCCAACCAGATGCTACTTCATCACCCTCCATTCCATCCTTCACCCTCATTGAAGATTCCTTTATGGATGACTCTCCATCCTCTCCTCCTGAGCTACCCTCATCCTCCACTTCCTATCAAGATCTTCTATAAGAGATCATTGACCAACCCACATTCACCCCATCTATCTCCATCCTACTGTCCTCCATATCCACCTTACCCTCACCTCAGCCATCTCTTCCCCCATTCACCAGCTCTCCACTACCCTCACCCTCAGCTGCTCCTCCATCTTCTACCTTTGCTCCAGTCACCCTTGAGCAAGTAGACCTTCCAGCCCTTGCTGACAGGTTGTATGAGTTGCTAGCCCCCAGGCTATCTCTTCTTTTGGAGACCTCCTTGGCTCCATTACACCTGTTAGTGGCAGCTCTCTCTGCCAGGCTCTCATCTCTCTTCCCTCAGGCAGCCCCTACAACAGTGTGCCTTGATCCAGCCTTGTCTGAATCTAGGCAGGGTGAGATGCCCTATGAAGTGAGTCTTCATGCTGCTGCTGTTGCTGCTATTTCTGTGAGCTTGCCTGCTGCTGCTATTCTTGCTCCTTCTTCAGCTCCTGTTCTTGCTGCTGCTGCTGTGTCTCAAGAACAAATTCCTCCTGCTGCAGTCTTTGCAATAGACCTCAGGTCTTTGCTTTCAAACTTTGATCAGTTATATTTCAGATGTCTGCCAGAGCCAGTTGCTGTCCAGCCCCCAGAGGATCTGTCCAAGGCACTTATGCCATTCTACTGCTGTGACCCCAGCATCATCACCTCTTTTGTCAACTCAGTATATGTTGTTGCTTCTTCTGATGAAAGCATTGTTGTTGATGTTGTTGCCTCTACTGCTGTTGAACATTTTGATACTGTTGCTGAAAGTTTTGATACTGCTGCTGAAATTTCTGTTATTGCTGTTGAGCCAATTTCCAAGGAAATTCTTATGTCAGAGGCACCTGAGTTTGAGCCTTCTGCAGTTTCTGATGATAACTCTACTGTTGATGCTGTTGTTAGTGAAGCTATTGCTGCTGTTGTCACTTCTCCAGTATCTGTTGCTGCTGCTGTTACTTCTCTAGAAACTGTTGTTTCTGTTGTTGTCACTTCTCCTGAACCAGCAATATCTGTTGCTGTCACTGCTGTTACTACTTCAACACCTGCTGCTACACCTTCTATTGCCTCATCTGCTTCTGTACAGCTTAAGAAGGATTTGATGAAGAAAATTGATGCCCTGTATGATGACCAGAGTTCTGAAAGTGATGAGTACAGAACAGACTCTGATGACTCTTCTGCTACTATTGCCAGGAAAAGAAAGGCAAGGAGCAAAGCCATGAAGAGAGTACCTCCTGCCAAGGTCAAAGATAACAATGATATACCATACTACATTCTTCATGACTGCCCTATCACTGAGCACTGGATGCAGTACTCTAAGAATCAGCTGAAAGCAATGAAAAAGAAGAGGAAATATGAAAAGGGTTCTTCACAATTCCAACACTCTCATCCTCCTCCACCACCTCCTCCTGATGCAGGTGCAGGTGGAAGTTCTGCAGCTCAACACCCTGCTAGAAGTCAGGCCCCCTATCAGCCTCATGCTAGATTTTATAATAGGGGAAGCCAATCCAGGGATTCTCAATCTAGGAGAGGAGGATACAGAGGCAACCAAAGAGATTTCCAGGTCTACTCCAAAGGATACTCAAGGCAACACCCATACTCCAGGGGAGGACAAATTTCTTCTGACACCACATCTGGTCCTTTCCCCTATAAATTAAGGGAAACTGTGTCATCCAGGCCTCCTATGGACAACCCTTCTAACAGATATGAGCCACCATTACCTTTTGAGGACCCTGAGAACAATCCAGCTGCTTGGGCTGCAAGAATGAAGGAACTTGCTGCACTAGATCAAATCAAGAAAGCTACAGAGCAAGGAAGAGACTCATCTAGTATCTCTACAATGTCTGAACAGAGAAAGAAAGAGCTAGAAAGATATGCATCAAGCAAATTTTTTGATTCTGACAGGTATATAGAACTGCATCCTGAAGCTGTAGTTCCCAGTCCTAAACAGCAAACATCTTTAGGTGCAGCAGATGATACCAGATCAAAGAAAGAAGCCCTCAATCCCAACAGAGAGATCAAACTTGTTAAGGGCAAGGAAAAGAAATGACAATGTAAGGTGACATTCTTTGTGATTTCTGATTACTATCTGGATGTTTTATATCTCTGTGGTTCTGCTTGTCCAGTTTTTCTTCTTGTTTTTCTGTATTTGCTGCTTGTATGTTATTTAATTTTTCCAAAGTCTGTAAATAGTAATCCTAACCCAAATAGGGGGAGATTGTTGGAACACCCTATTACTAATTTGGGTCAGGATCACTATGTCTCTAGGAAACAAATGTTTGACCCCCTGTATAGCTCAAAAGGTCAATTAGAATTGAGTCTAAGGGTTAGAAGTCTAGGTTTGGAAGCTGCCCTCAAGACCCAGGATTTTCTGTTTGGAGACTAAGTCATATCGTCAAGCTCAGCACGAGGATTCGTCGAACTCCGATCGACGATCGTCTAGCTCAACTTCGACAGATCGTCGAACTCCTTTCGACGATCGCTGAGCTCAACTTCTTCATATCGTCGAACTCCATTCGATGATCGGTGAGCTCAGTTCGACGATCTTGACTCAGCTTTGGATCTTGATCTCTGAGCTCAGTTCGACGAGCTTTGAGCTCAGATAGATGATATTTTGCTGCTGTATAAGTCCATGTCGCTGAGCTCAGTCCGACGATAGTAGAGCTCAGTTCGACGCTTTCAGATAACTTCAACGATGTTTCCAGATTCAAATTCAAATCAGTTAAGGAATTATTCTGCAATTAATTCTGAAGATTTCCTAGCCGCTTTCATTCATTTCTGGACCAAGGTTCAAGAGATTTTCAAGGAATATTTCTGTGGACTTTCCTCCAGAAGAGATTTTGCAATTAAGGATGCAATTAATGCAGGCCAACGGATATACTTGACAGAGAATATTATTCTATTCTGTATCAGAGAATAGAAGTGAAGATTTTTTGAATATCACACAGAATACAGAGAGAGACACATAGATTACAGACACACAGACACACATCAGTAATCTTCAACAAAAGTATTCTGTCTCAAAGAATTCTCAAGAACACACATCCAAGGAGATCAAGTTTTTCTGAAATCCTCTGATCTCTCAGTTTCAAGTGTTCAAGGCCAACATCTTTCAAGACTCCAGACATTCAACATTTCAGCTATTGCTGAAATCATCTATTGTTGGAGTTCAACTTTTGAAGGCCTATCACCCTACAGCAAAGCCTCTCTTCCTGAAGATCTCAAGGACTCAGGGGGAGCTTTGACACCATCAATCCACATAGTCTTCTCAGTTGTTTGAGAAAGAGAAGACTTCCATCACTCTCTCACCCCCTCTCTGTAAAGGGTTTCTCAAACTCCCTTCAAAAGTTTGAGCTTGGTTTTTGAGCACATTGTCAAAAGCTCATTGGTGGTAAGACACCTGATCAAAAAATCTGCTTTGGTTTTTGAGTACCTTATCAAAAGCTCATTGGTGCCCAGGACACCTGATCAACTCATCCTGCAGTGGATTCCTACCTAGGGTGGTAGAAGAGTGTATGTACCCAAGTTTAGGGGAACCACTATATTTCCTTGTGTCTTCTGGTTTTGCTTGTTTTTATTTTTGTTTCTGGCCTTGATTATTCTGTGATTAGCTTTTGATTAATTTAGTTCTGTGTTTAGATCTATTACTGCTTCCCTGCTCACTCATATTACAACAATTGTTGTAAAAAGTTTCAAAGCACCATATACTCTATTCACCCCCCTCTAGAGTATATCAGATCTAGCTGTACTTTCAGCACCATTAGGGTTACGACGAGGGTGCAAACGCTCCACCATCTGTGACTTGGGAAGGAGGTGGGGTCCGAGATGGTGAGTTTTGGAGCTTTTTGCTCAGGAATAGACTGCAAATGCCACCACCGCCTACCCCAACATTTGTTTTTCTGCTTTTGGCGGCATCTGCTCCCTCGCTGGTGGTCCTCCTGCTTTGATACATATACGCACTTTGCATCCTTTGTTGGCAATTTTTTTATTACTTGCAAATTTTACTCCAAAAATTTATAAATATTTCCACATTTCTATATATAGTTAATAGAAAGCCCACATTTATATTGACATTTATTCTTCAAGATTGAATTTTTGACTTATGTTTCCTTGCATTAAGCAGCCCAAGCAAGTGTTACACAAATTTTAAAGAATTTTTGACGTATGTTTCCCTACATTTTTCTTTAGAACTTCATTTTGGAATGTTTTTGTGGACATTAGAAGGTTGATAAGTGATGCTAATTTGACTTGGGTAATGATGGTCGGGGCATTTAAACTATATATTGAGTTTGGTGTTAAGATAAATGTCCCACTAAATTCATAAGTTTTTTTATTGGTTTTGATTGTATACTGATTTTTTTTGTTTAAGATTTTAGAGAAACCATACAATTTGGATTTGCTGAAGCATTCAAGGTATCCATGAATTGAGAAAATATTTCAATGGAAGTGCATGCAAGTTTTGATACTTTTGTTTAGGCAATATATGAGGATACTATTCAGCCCGATATTTTTATTTAAATGGAAGTGCATATGTAAAACCTAAAAAAATATTTATTTTTTGTAATTAATGGCTACATTTAGTTTACATGTTAGTACTTGAATGCTTAATTAGTTAAATCCTTCAGTTATCTCCTCTTATCTCCTCATTTTTCAATGCTTAGATCTCTGCTTATCTCCTTTTCTTTCCGAACATTTTGCAAATTTGTGCAGGAACCATTGCTCGCAAGGACCTAAAATCTTTGTTTTCAAGATTTTGCAGGTAATCTCTGATTCTCGCAAGTTTATGATTGATTTTTTTTATTCAAGCTGTCTTTACAACATCCATGCAGGTGTACTCGATAGATCAAATGAAGATGAGTTGCGGTATGCACACAATCACAGTAACAAAATAAAATTGAGCTTAATAAAACCAAGCTAATACTCTAAACTTATTTCAGGTCTCACTTATTTCAGGTCTCACCTGTATAGAGAATGTGGCATCTTTAGATGATTGTTGTTTTTAGGCTTCTCGATCTCATCTTCTTGATAGGTAATGTTAAAATTCAACAAACCGCAGACGCCCCCTTGGATACCCTGCTGAAAATTCAACAAACCGAAGGAGAATACGCCCACTTATATGTTGAAAGTTTTCCCGGATCGTGGAGTTAACAGTGATTATCTCAACAAAGCAGTAACAACCAGCAACACATGCAGCACAAGCTTCTTTATTGATCAAGAGCAAACTTCTTTACAAGGCGAGACATACATGGCGAGACATGCTTCACCAAAACCCAACACCGGGAGAGCAGAGACAGTTACAAAGACAAGAACAAAAAACAAGCCGCGCGGACTCAAACAATCAAGCCGCCGACCTACTGCTGTGAAGTCCGCTCAGTCCGCCAGGTCGCCAGACCGCAACCCAAGCCGCGCGGACTCACCCTTACTCCAATGCTTAGCTCTTCACCGCCGGTCTGCACGCCGCCAGACCGCACAAGCTGCGCCACCGAATGGAACAGTCCGCCAGAAACCGGCGACTTCCTGAACCCCGAACCAAGTCGCCAAAGAGAAGACCGCCTGGCCGCTATCCGCGACCTGCTGTTTACCGCCTGTTGCTTAACCGCAGAGTCCGCACTGTCCCTGACCGCAATCAGAGCCAAGTCCTGGCTTTCCAGCGCTATCCGCACAACCTGCACAGCACAACCGGGTCAACTCTATCCGCGCGGACACAAAGTCCAGACCGCAGCAACTTACGCGAGCTCAAAAACTGTTCACTTACTTCGGGTTAGGTCTGTCTTCGTTTCCTGATGTGACATGGGTCCTATTTATAGGCACGACGATGAGTATGGTCACCGCCCTTCCCGATAGGATCACCGCCACAACCCGCAGCAAGAACTTATGTGTCCGCCAGCCCGCGGACACACATGCCAGTTCGCCGCCCTGTGCAGATAGCCAGTCCGCCCCAGCTTCTCCAAGGCCGGACTCCAATATCCAGTCCGCCTTGCCGCCAGAGACCAAGCCAGGACAACAGCCGGACTCCGCAACAGCCGTATCCGCCATTCTGCGGACAAGGCATCAGCCCGCAAAACCCGAGCCCGCAACCGCGCCATCAAGGCACCTGCCGGACTCAGCGGATACCCGGCTATCGTCCGCATATCCCAAGTCCATTACCTCATTGCCAAGGCACCTCCGGACTTAGCGGACACGCCAATCCAGTCCGCTAACAGCAGACTCCAGTCCGCGTATACAGCGAACTCCAGTCCGCTTCCCTGAGTCCATAACCTCATCACAAGGCTCAACCGGACTCAGCGGACTCCGGCTCCAGTCCGCACGCTCCTGCACAAGCAATTCTCCAGTTCGCATTTCCCCAAGCTAGCAAACAAGGCAACTGCACTTCTACTAAGCTTGGCGGACTGAGAAACCAGCCCGCGCTCCACTGCGCGATCTCCCCGGACTGAGCCATCCTGGACTTGGTTCAATTCCCACCAAGCCAGCCCACTGGCCACAAGGGCCAGTCCGCACTTACAGGCGGACACTGGATCTAGCCCGCCATACCGGGCGACCTCCAGTTCCTGTCCGCGCTGACCGGCGGTCTCCACGGCTTCCACTTGCCGCTTCACTAGAGCAAGACCAAGGCATCTGCCAAACCGGTCTGCCGAGCTCCAGTTCTTCAGTCCGCTTCAAGCCGGACTCCGCGGATAACATTCCTATCCGCCCGGTTACTTCCTGGGAGTAAACCGCCTGCTGAGCATACACTGGCCTGTCAGACCGCCGCTGCTGTCCGCGCAGTCCGCGCGAACAGACCGCCCAGGCCGCCACAGAGCAAACCGCCTGCAACATCCCTGCCGACCTAGCAGTCCGCCAACCCAGTCCGCGTAGTCCGCGCGGATAGGTTTCCCAAGCCTTCCATTCACCCACTTTCACTTCACAGAATTCAACACTCCCCCTTGAAGTGAGAAGTGGTGAATAACTCCAGCAGCTCCCGTAACCTTGCACCTGTTCCTTCCGATAGCATCTACGAAGAGATGTCCAAGACATAGTCCTCGCCCCGCATATCATGGACCATGAGGGAGCCCTCCAGCATCTCCCAAAAGGAGCCATGCTTCCCTCTGCCTTCTTCAGCTTCAACCTCCACTCATGCATCACAGGAGTATCACCAACTTCCTTGGACCCAGAAGCCCAAGCCTCGTTGCCTCTGAGAGAAGTCACCTCATCAGACTTGGTGTCAACCACCTCCTTGATTCTAGTGGGGTCATCACAGCCAGAAGTCCCTTGCTCGATCTGAGGGCTAACAAGGAAACACGGGACCAAGTCCGCCGTGTTCCCTTCACTATATCGAGCTGGTGGCTTACTGATCCTCTTCGATCTCCGAAGAACCTGATCATGGCTAACCACCTCCGCTGCTTTTGAACCAGCTCCGTTCCCGGGCAAACCCGGAACAATGCTCCCTTTGTTCCCTGAACAAGACGCCTCCTTACTGGAACCAAGAGCACCTGGAGCAACGCTCCCCCTGCTACCTGAACCAGAAGACTCCCCTCTTGAACATGAACTGCCTGGAACATCGCTCCCCTTGCTTCCTGAACAGGAAGCCTCCGCCTTTGAGCCAGAAGGTCCTGGAGCATCGCTCCCCCTTCTTCCCGACTCTGACGCCTTTGCCCCGGAGCTAGAACAACCTGGAGCACCTGGTGACTCAGGCAACTCCACTTCCTTAGCAGCAGCCTCCTTCAGCCCACCATCTGACCTGCTTAACTCTAGCTCCACATAAGAGCTACCCCAATACGGCGTCAACTCATCAAAGACAATGTCTCTCGACACTATGAGTTTCTTCGTCGCAGGATCCATACACCTCCATCTTCTTTTCTGCTCATCATACCCAACAAAGACTAGCTTTGTTTTGAGAGCACCCGGAGAATGTATATAGCAGGTAGATCCAAACACCCGAAGGTGCTTCACTGAGGGCTTCACTCCGAACATTAGCACATAAGGAGTCTTTACTATGATCGGACTAAGAGGCATCCGGTTGATGACATGAGTAGCACAGGCTATTCCCTCCGCCCAAAGAGCCTTCGGAACGCCTTTACTCCGAAGCCAACACTTGCAGGTCTCCGTTAACCAACGGATCATCCGAGCTGCAACACTACCCTGTTGTGAAGTATGTCCACAAGAAAGCTCCATCCGGATCCCTTGCTTCCTGCAAAAGCGTGAGAACTCGGTTGAGGCAAACTCACCACCGAAACTTGTCCTCAACACCTTGATCCTCCGGCCAAGCTGGCCTTCGACAAGCTTCTTGAACTCCACAAACAAGCGTACCATGCTGGACTTCGTCTTCATAAAGTATACCCAAGTATACCCAGAATAGTCATCAACCAATATCAGCATGAACCTGCTGCCTCCAAGACTGGTCGTGACGGTCGGTCCCACCAGAGCACAATGGACAACCGCCAATGGTGCATTACTCCTGGCTTGTGCTTTGTCGACCATGAAGCGATAGGCTCCACTTTCCTGACATCCCGCACACCCCCGACCATCGCCATAGGATGACAATCTAGGCAAGCCTCTTACGAGTCTTCTTTCCGCCATTGCTTTCAGCTTGTCCATCCCTACATGCCCCAGTCTTTCATGCCAGATAGCAGCACTATCCTTGGCATCCAGCCGATCAGATCCAGAACTAGTTGAAGTCCCAACTACGTTCTTCTCCTTCCTCCCTACCTGAGCAACGTTCGCCGAGAGCAAGGTAACCTTGCACTCCTTCCGAAGATGACCTTGCTGCTTGCATTTATAGCACCGTGGTCCTTCCTTCCTCTTCCTATCACGCCTAGGAGAAACACTCCTTTCTTCCTGATATGAAGTAGAGGGACCATCATCAGCAGCAACCTCCTTCACCTTCTTCCTGAACAACCCATCAAGGGAAGTCCAAACCTCCGCAGCTGACCGACATCCACTGATGTGGTCCAAGAGCTCCGATGAGATCACCTGCTTGAGAATAGACTCCGCTTTCGCATTTGCCTCCTTCCAAGCTCTCATCGCCTCAGCATTGCCAGCAGTATCCTCTTGTCTTCCTGCTCCGCATACAACCTCCCAAAGGTCCTCGCCAAGAAGAAAGCTCTTCATACAGGACTTCCACCGTTCACAGTTCGCCTCTGTAAGAAGATCAATACCAAGACAACTTGCATCCTCCACTGCCATGGTTCTACCACTGGTTTCCTCGACAGACGAGCAACTAATTCCATTGAGCACTGCTTGACCACTCCAACAACCTCGCTTTGATACCATGTTAAAATTCAACAAACCGCAGACGCCCCCTTGGATACCCTGCTGAAAATTCAACAAACCGAAGGAGAATACGCCCACTTATATGTTGAAAGTTTTCCCGGATCATGGAGTTAACAGTGATTATCTCAACAAAGCAGTAACAACCAGCAACACATGCAGCACAAGCTTCTTTATTGATCAAGAGCAAACTTCTTTACAAGGCGAGACATACATGGCGAGACATGCTTCACCAAAACCCAACACCGGGAGAGCAGAGACAGTTACAAAGACAAGAACAAAAAACAAGCCGCGCGGACTCAAACAATCAAGCCGCCGACCTACTGCTGTGGAGTCCGCTCAATCCGGCAGGTCGCCAGACCGCAACCCAAGCCGCGCGGACTCACCCTTACTCCAATGCTTAGATCTTCACCGCCGGTCTGCACGCCGCCAGACCGCACAAGCTGCGCCACCGAATGGAACAGTCCGCCAGAAACCGGCGACTTCCTGAACCCCGAACCAAGTCGCCAAAGAGAAGACCGCCTGGCCGCTATCCGCGACCTGCTGTTTACCGCCTGTTGCTTAACCGCAGAGTCCGCACTGTCCCTGACCGCAATCAGAGCCAAGTCCTGGCTTTCCAGCGCTATCCGCACAACCTGCACAGCACAACCGGGTCAACTCTATCCGCGCGGACACAAAGTCCAGACCGCAGCAACTTACGCGAGCTCAAAAACTGTTCACTTACTTCGGGTTAGGTCTGTCTTCGTTTCCTGATGTGACATGGGTCCTATTTATAGGCACGACGATGAGTATGGTCACCGCCCTTCCCGATAGGATCACCGCCACAACCCGCAGCAAGAACTTATGTGTCCGCCAGCCCGCGGACACACATGCCAGTTCGCCGCCCTGTGCAGATAGCCAGTCCGCCCCAGCTTCTCCAAGGCCGGACTCCAATATCCAGTCCGCCTTGCCGCCAGAGACCAAGCCAGGACAACAGCCGGACTCCACAACAGCCGTATCCGCCATTCTGCGGACAAGGCATCAGCCCGCAAAACCCGAGCCCGCAACCGCGCCATCAAGGCACCTGCCGGACTCAGCGGATACCCGGCTATCGTCCGCATATCCCAAGTCCATTACCTCATTGCCAAGGCACCTCCGGACTTAGCGGACACGCCAATCCAGTCCGCTAACAGCAGACTCCAGTCCGCGTATACAGCGAACTCCAGTCCGCTTCCCTGAGTCCATAACCTCATCACAAGGCTCAACCGGACTCAGCGGACTCCGGCTCCAGTCCGCACGCTCCTGCACAAGCAATTCTCCAGTCCGCATTTCCCCAAGCTAGCAAACAAGGCAACTGCACTTCTACTAAGCTTGGCGGACTGAGAAACCAGCCCGCGCTCCACTGCGCGATCTCCCCGGACTGAGCCATCCTGGACTTGGTTCAATTCCCACCAAGCCAGCCCACTGGCCGCAAGGGCCAGTCCGCACTTACAGGCGGACACTGGATCTAGCCCGCCATACCGGGCGACCTCCAGTTCCTGTCCGCGCTGACCGGCGGTCTCCACGGCTTCCACTTGCCGCTTCACTAGAGCAAGACCAAGGCATCTGCCAAACCGGTCTGCCGAGCTCCAGTTCTTCAGTCCGCTTCAAGCCGGACTCCGCGGATAACATTCCTATCCGCCCGGTTACTTCCTGGGAGTAAACCGCCTGCTGAGCATACACTGGCCTGTCAGACCGCCGCTGCTGTCCGCGCAGTCCGCGCGAACAGACCGCCCAGGCCGCCACAGAGCAAACCGCCTGCAACATCCCTGCCGACCTAGCAGTCCGCCAACCCAGTCCGCGTAGTCCGCGCGGATAGGTTTCCCAAGCCTTCCATTCACCCACTTTCACTTCACAGAATTCAACAGGTAATCCTAAATTTATATAAATATATAGTATTGTTACAGATATTGATTTTTATTGATTCGTTGGAATTGCTAATTATAGGGTTGCCGGCTAAAATTTTGGTTAGAATTGATAAGTTCTGTTTGATTTCTTTGAGTGTATTTATATAAGTCCATTGAAAGAATTTAGTTTTCATGGCATTAATTTGAATGTACAATTCAACTATGATCTTCCCTGTCCAACCTATAGTTGGGCATTTATGCTTCAAACCTTGAATAATCTATAATCTTTCCTTGCTCCAATCAGACCTTTCTCTTTCTCCTGTTGCATCGAAGATTCTTGCAGCTTCATCCTACATCCCAGGTACAAGCTGAAGTTTCTCCTTCAAAAAGTTATTCTCAGCTTTGGTTACTTTTAATTTTTATGCTTATATTATGGTTTCGACTTTCAATAAACTATAACCCAATATTTATGCTTATATTATGGCTGTACTCAGTTTATAATTTCATTCTATTTCAATACCAAAGCTTTTGCCAGCTTCATCCTACACCTCCCAAATACAAACTGAAGTTTCTATTTCAAAAAGCTATTCCAGCTTTGTTTATTTTAAATTTTTTATGCTTATATTATGGTTTCGGCTTTCAATAAATTATAGCCTGATATTTTGTGTTTTCAGCTCTTCTTCTCTCCATGTCATCACGATAAATGTAAAAATCTCTCCATGTCATCACACTATAAAATTGAGATGGGGAGGCACTACCCGTGCACGGTCACACATGTGACAAAAAGTGAGATGTAGATCGATCGATATCGCCTTCCACGACCGATGCCGCCGGCCACGATCGATGTCGTCACATACAACCGATGTCGCAGTCCATGACCAATGTCGCCGCCCAATCGCCAATGACCAATGTCGTCCGCCCCTAACAACTAATGTTGTCGGCCCCGACCAATGTCTCCGGCCCCGACCAATGTTGTCATCCACGATAAATGTCGTTCCCACGACCAATGTCTCCCTCATGATAAATGACGCGCCTACAACAAATGTTGCCTTGCACGAGGTCCCCAGTGCACGACTGCCCATGACTGATGTTGCCGCCCACAATAGATCATGATATAGCTAGCATATAGAGGGTCAGATCATGATATAACTGCAATTTCGAAATGATCTAACAATAATATTATCCTCCATCGTATGTCGTCGCTCAGGATCGATGTTGCCGCCCATGATAGATGTTGTCGTCCATGACAGATATTGTCGCCCACGACTGATGTCACCCCCATGACCGATGTCGCGCCCACGATAAATGTTGCCCTCACGACAAATGTCGCCCCCCAACCAATGCCCCCCTCCTCGACCAATGCCCCCCTCTCCGACCAATGTCACCCCTCCCAAACCAATATCGCCCCCACGCCAAATGTCGCTTTCACGCCAAATGTCGCCCGCACGACAAATGTCGCCCCACGATAAACGTCGCCCCCACGACCAATGTTTCCCCCGAGGACAATGTTGTCCCCACGACTAATGTCCGCCCCCCCCCCCCCCCCCCCCCGACCAATTCATACCCCACGACATATGACACCCCCACAACTGATGTCGTCCTACGACAAATGTCACCCCCACAACCAATGTCGCCCCCAAGACCAATGTTGCTCTAACAACCAATGTCACCCCCCTGACCAATGTCGCCCCACAACATATGTCACCCACATGTCAAATGTCGCCCACACGTTAAATTTCACCACCACGACAAATGTCGCACCCACGATCAATGTTGCTCCCACGACCAATGTCGCCCCCACGACATATCTCGCCACACGACAAATGTGGCCTCCACAACAAATGTTGCCCGCACGGGGTCCCCCGTGCACGACTGCTTGTAAATGAATATATATATTCATCAATCACACCAAGATTTTGATCTCAGCGGTTGGATGCAATATCCTTCAAACCGTTGCCACCGTTGGATTGCAGCATGCAAATAAATCCAACAAATACATCCAGCTGGTTCGATCCCCAAATCCCGCTGTTCACTTGTCCTGTCCGCCGAAAGCAGCAGCCCGAACTCTTCTCTCCCGTCATGTCCGTTGAAAGCAGCAGGACGGTTGAAAGCATCATACCTTTTTACCTCCCGCATGTCATGCCTCAGCGCCTTTAACTCCTGCCGCACTTCAGAACTCTTCCCGCAAACGGTGGTGCCAGACATCTTTCTCGGCTGAACCTTGCTCCGTCGGACGGTGGTGTCCTCCGTCGGTTCAGAACTCTTTCCCCCTGCCGCTTCGGAACTCTTCCTGCAGACGGTGGTGCCGGACATCTTTCTCCGCCGAAAATAGGGGACTTTTTCTGCTGAACCTTGCTTCCTCGGACGGTTGTGCCCTCCGTCGGACGGTCATTTCGGAGATATTTCTCCGCCTGCACAGTAAGTCTTCTAATCTAGGCTTCAGTTTTGTATGGATCCAGAAATTAAGAATCCCTCTTAACCTTTCAGCCAACCATGTTTCTGCTGTTTTATTGTTTGCCCAGAAAGTTTTTTAAGTTTTCTACCGTTTTCTCACCTAGGCTTCCCTTTTCTATGGGTTTTTTATCTCCACTTTTATGCTTTGATCGCTTGCCCAGTAGGTTTCCAGCTAAATTATTTGCCCTGTTTAGTATATGTTTCTTTCATAATGTTGGTGTCGGAGTTTCCAGTTATATTGTTTGCCCAGAAAGTTTCCTGTTTAATTTTTTCCTACTCCATCGTGATGCTTGGATCTCGGTGTCTCCACTTAAATTGTTTGCCCTTTTTTATATATGTATGTCTTTAGCTTATTTTGCAAGCAGAATTTATGAAGTGATTATGCTTGGATTTTCTTGCATGTGTTGAAATGTTCAATATTTTCTGCATGTATTGTTCATTTTCTACTGAGCCTCCTTACCACAAACAAAAATCCATCTTCTCTAGTGAATCAAACTTTAAAATATCTAAAAAGAGTAGAGAGGAGTCAGAGAGGTTGGCAGTTGGCATAGGAACGTGGGGTAGTGGATGGAGGTTTTAATTAAGAGTGGGCTTAATGGATGACACCATGGAGGTAGTGGTCTTATGTTGCCCTGGAAATCAAATTGGGATTGGATTGCAGATCAAATTTTTAAACAGATTTTTTTAAACAATTAAAACTTTCACAAAGCCCTCTATCATTGCCAAAGCTTTATGTGATGATAGAAGCTTTATATTCAGCATCTCCCATTGAGTGCCGGGTTTTTACCTAGGAAGCTTTATGTGTGTAGGTAAAAATTTGTGTTTTTACCTAGGAAGAAAACTCTGAAGCGCTTTGCAAGCTTTATGTTCTTGATTTAAGCACTACAAGCTTCCCCTGTCATATAAGACCATCTAAACTGCAAGCCGGTACTTTATTTCAATTCCTGAATAACATTATTTTACTTATCATATTTTTATGTTCTTTACTGCAAGCTCTATTCAGATTTCATCTTTTTATTGTTTATGGTACCATATACCTAGAATGTTGTTCTTCATTTTTCAGCATTGCCCAGTGCTCTACTAAATGTCCAATATTTTCAGTAAGAGTCTATATAGAAATGCAAGTCAGATATTTATCAGTGCTCTACATGCTGAGCCTCCTTACCACAAACCAAATTCCCTCTTCTCCAGGTAATCAGAATTTAAAATATCTAAAAAGAGTAGAGAGGAGTCAGATAGGTTGGCAGTTCGCATAGGAACTTGGGGTAGTGGATGGAGGTTTTAATTAAGAGTGGGCTTAATGGATGACACCATGGAGGTAGTGGTCTTATGTTGCCATCAATTGGGAGGGAGTGGAATCAAATTAGTATTAGCGTGGAGGTGGGTGTTATGGAAAGGTGGAGATGGTGATGTTGAAGTATTTACTTAAGTGGTGGTCCAAGATGAGGGGAAAGCTCTTAGCTCAAGTGGAAATAAAAGGAAATTCTTCCCGTCATTTTGATTTAGCTCCTGTAAAGCAACATGGGACTACCAAACATACTCAATATCATATACAAAATGAACGAATCACTGACTTTAGATCATTCATAGTAAATATATGTAACCAACATAAAAATAAAACACGACCAGTCATAACATACAAAATGAGTCCTATATTTGTATGATTGTCTCATAGTAGTGAGATACCCTACTAACCGAAGCACAATATTTAGATAAAAATTTTGCACTCAATGTCCAAGTGTACTATTTAATATCATCTTCAAATATGGAAGTTTATATATTTTCTAAGTCTAATGTTCTCAAAAAATCTTAAATAAGAATTTTACGTGTGGTCCTAATGCTACAATTAAAATATTGCCTTTTGTAGAATTAGACTTGCATATAATCCAGTGTTCGGCTCCGCTTGACCAACAGGTTAGGATCCATTCTATGTGCATGAGTACCAAGACTTTGCATCAGGTATACCACTATATTCTCTGTCAGCTAAGTTAGCACCAACACCTACTGACCTGCTTGAATTGGCACTTCCAAACACTTTTTTGATAAATGTACCCTCACATCTATCTCCTCCTATCCACAAAATGATAAGGTGCATTAAGGAACATGCTTCCTTGATCTTATATCGAAAAATGACAAATGCTTGAAGCTACCACCAAAACATGATACTTACTCTGAGCATAAACTTAGGAGCATACGACCGCGTTCTCTAAAACTCCAGAAGCTCCTCCATGCACCTTCCTAAACAATAAAAGCATAATCAAAGCCCATATCCAAAGAACAAAACAGCAAGATGGATACAAAAGAACACTAAAATACTGATGAAGTATCATATGAGCTTTGAATCACAAAAATAAACACTAACCACTTTCCCAACATAAACAAAAAGCGAACTTTCACACAGAGTGATATCGAAATAGATTGCCGAATATCAAATTTCACAATTTCCATGCACACAATCTAGGCCCAAAACACAACCATAATAACAACTAGGAAACCAATACAAATGCCCAAAAAAGCAGTTGCTTAAGTATGGTTTCCGAAAGAAAACAACAGAGAAAGCCACACTTCTCCATTAAAACCCTTCCATGATTGAAGATTCTTTACTTGGAAATAACATGAATGTAAAGAACCAAGTTGACTCACTCTGCACGTTCCCTTGGAGTTGTGGATGCGGTGATTGCCAGTAATAGAAACCGTGATCGCAATCAGGAACTCCCAATTGACACAGGGTGAAGTGCGGAGGCGGAGGCCCAAAATGGTTTCATATCTTTATCGAACTCTAAATTGCAAAAGCTTTTTCCAAGATTACACCTTTCTGGTTGTTTTGATTACAATCTATTCGATTATTTATACCATAGGAAGGAAAATCAGACGTGCAACATAAAACACCCCCCAAAAGTCTGAGCAGTAATAGGATATGAGTGTTTTCTTGGTTTTAAAATGGGTTATGAGTTTGCTTAGTTGCAGTTTATGTTATCCATTCACTTGCTATGTTCCCCAACAATTATTTTCATAATGTCTTCATTTTATAGTCCTCATGTATATTTCATGATTGTTGATGTCATATAATTGCTGAACATTGTTTTTGCAAGTGTTCATGTCATGATAAACTTAACTATTGCTTGGCTCCAATTGGTACGGTGTTGGTGGTTGTAAATGCACGAGTTATAGCGTCATTTGCTAGGAATCATCTAACAAACAGAATCCATTTGCACATACAACATACATGTTCTCAATTTCCGTTCAGTTTTATAGGACGCGTTTACGCTAATCTTATAAGTATTCGGTGATTCAAAGTTTCAAATTTAGGGTTGCACGTTGGTGATAGAAACTATATTCAAGACAGAACTTTATTAGCGCCGCTAAATGAGCATGTGAATATATTGAACAACACTACTCTTCTACAATTTCCAGGCGTTCCTATATACAATGTTGCTACTATCTGGGAGTCGAACGCCATTTAAACTCCTGTAAGTTGTTTTTCAGACATTACTCTTCAACATTTAGAACCCATTATAAATAATGGAAGAAACAGGAAGTCAAGAATTACTTCAAAATTTACTGACTCCAGGAATTATCTCCCCAATTTTATAAACATTTTCAAACACAATAGAAAATAATGTGTGAATACAATACATTAATGAATTATGTGTACAACTACCAGATAGTCGCACAAGCTTACTGCGCTGCATTCAACCCGCGTACAATGAAATAATACAACTGAACAATAATGTGCTGAAGAAAATGAACGAAAACACGCACAATGCAGTTGTCATAAGGCGCAAGAAAGAACATCGACCAACAATGTGACCATGCATTCAACTTATGAAAATAATGAGCTTTCAACGCCGACAACAACCCCAACAATTGCAAGCCAAGAGCTGCTTCAAAATCTACTAACTTCAGGTATTATCTGCCCAATTTTATAAACTTTTTTAAACACAATAGAAAATAATATGTGAATGCAATACATTGACGAAATATGTGTACAACTACAAGATAGTCGCACACGCTTATTGCACCGTGATTCTACTCGCGTACAATGAAATAATATGACTGAACAACAACGTGATGAAGAAAATAAACGAAAACATGCACAATGCAGTTATCATGAAGCGCAAGAAAGAACATAGACCAACGATGTGACCATGCATTCAACTTCTCAAATAAATGAGCTTTCAAAGCCGACAAAAACCCCAACAATTGCAAGCCAAGAGCTGCTTTGAAATCTACTGACTCCAGGTATTACCTACCCAAAAATGAGATATCCCTTGACATAATATCTCATGCATGTGAATTTAATTCTCTGTTATCACACAACTACCAGAAAGTCGTAATCTCTTATTACACCGCAATTATTGCCGCACACGACGAAGCAATATGACAGTTCAACAACGTGCTGCCAAAAATACCCGAAGATGAGGACAATGACATGTTCGTGAAGATCAACAAAGAGGGATATCTAATGTTATGAACGCATGTTCAACTTTCGAAATAGGCGAAAGTTCAATATCCACCCGGCCTGCAACAATCTCTCACGGTACACACGAGTAACTATCTCTGTGACTTCACTCATTTATGTATTTGTACTTCTAAATAATCACTAAATGCCTGAATAGTTCACCCCAACTACAGAACCAAACAACAATGATAGTTCTGACACAAAAATGATAGTGCTGAAGAAGACGATGAGGAATATAATGCAACCACAAGGATGTATATTCAGCGTAATTGCACTAAAAATTTCTATCCAGCACACATTGAAACACGCTTTGAACTACACTCACCGACAACCTGTCCCCATGTCGTGCTAGACTATTTCAACGAGAGACAAGCTCAATGTGTTTTAACAGAGGAAGAATATCAATACCTGAAATCCCAACACCTACAGAATTATTCAATCTCTACACCGATCAATCTGAGAAAGGTCAGCATTTCAGGCAACATCTGCGAGCATACAACCATGTTTTCTCCTTCACGTCATTGGGTGTAACTCTTGATAACACGATAGCCCCATTTCACCTTGGAATTTATAGATTTCGGGCACACGGATCCATATATCATCGCATCGGAAACCTAACCCCAGATCATGGTCTAAGACCACGCTTCCTTTAGCTATTCATCTACGACACCGAGCATGAGACAACAAATCATTTGAAATAAAATAATGAGCTTAGGATTGAGGTCCTACAGACAATAACACGCAAATTGGATATATTCAATCCCTTCGTTCAGATGTTCAGGCAACTATCGCGTCAACCAAACATACATGAATGCAAGTTGCTTATAAAAGAATGCCCTTCCAATCTACATCAATACACTATGCATTTGGCCTCTCAAGTTACAGCTATATTAGTTGGACAAGAAGAAGGACAACCAACGCAATAAAGAGATATCGTTGTTCAAACGATTAGAGGACACCTTCAGAATGTCCAAGAATACTCTGGCTACTACGACCCACTTCAATATCTTTTGTTGTTACCGTTTGGGACATTTGGCTGGTCTAGCAATTTACAGTCAATCACAAACTCAAAAATCACATGTTGTGATTACTATTCATATATGCTTCAGGTAATCACCACTTATTCTACACATTTTTTAGATGTCACGTCTTTACTACTCATGCAATTTTTCTAACTATTTATTGAATTTTCTCAAGATTCTGCTGCTTCTAATTCGATATTATTGCGCAGCGGAAGGTTACTACAACAGTATGTGGTCGATAACTATGTAAAAATAGAACCTCAGAAATTGCGGTTTATTAGATCACATCAAAGTGACCTGCGCGCAGAACTATATTCGGGGTTATAAGATTGTTTTTGTGCGGGTGAAAATACAGCTGGTAGGATAAACTCACTTCGTCTTGAGAATATAAGTATATTGTTTCATTACTAACAAGCACTTTATCGTGTTATTTCAAATTAGGTAATGTCAGAAAAAGAATCATACTACCATCTTCATTTAATGGTAGCCCAAGAGATATGTATCAGCGATATCAAGATGCAATGGCAATTGTTCAGCACAGCGACAAGCTAGATTTCTTTATCACCATGACATGCAATCTAGGATGGAAGGAGATTAAAGATGAGCTCATGGAAGGACAAGCTCCATATGACCGTCCAGATCTCCTCACTAGGATATTTTGTTCTAAATATATGGAGCTCAAAAAAGATATATTCTACTGAGGCGTGTTAGGAAAGGTCGTCAGACATGTTCATGTTATTGAATTTCAAGAAAGGGGGTTACCACATGTGCACATGTTGGTGTTATTGGATCCGACAAACAAATTAACCTCCCCTGACAAATACGATTTAGTTGTATGAGCTGAGATACCTTATAGAGACCAGGAACCTGCACTGTACGAGTCCGTAACAAATATATGATTCACGGGCCATGCAGACCTTACAAAACAAATGCACAATGTACGAATAATCATACATGTAACAAAGGTTTTCCTAAATAGTATGCATAACCGAAAATAGAAGGGAATGATGCTTACCTAGTGTATCAAATAAGGAATGATAACAGGAATATTACATTAGGCAGAAATGCAGCTTTCAATGTTGATAATAGATGGGTAGTTCCATATAATCCATGGTTGCTTTTAAAATATGATTGTCATCTAAATGTTGAGATTTGCAGCATTATCAATGGCATTAAATATTTATACAAGTACATATATAAGGGACCCGATCATGTATCTTTTGAGGTCCGTCCTGGTGCTAATCAAGATGAAATAAACAATTATGTTGACGGTAGATGGTTGTGCCCGCCTGAGTCATTATGGAGAACGTTCAAGTTCCAGATGAGTCGAATATATCCATCGGTGGAGTGATTACAAATACATCTACCTAACAAACATCATATATAATTTTATGGTGAATAGTCAATTTCATCGATATTAATGGATGATCGCAATTCGAAAACAATGTTGGCCGAGTTTTTTGGAGTTTATTCACAACATAGAGAGCAAAACCTTTATTTGTATAGAGATTTTCCAAAATATTATCGATGGTTCAAAAAATAAAAAATTTGGAGGAAAAGGATCAGGAATCGAAGGGTGATTGGTAGAATTTATTCAGTACCCCTTTCTGATAGCGAAAGATACTATTTACGCATGCTTATAAATCACGTACAAGGTCAAAAGTAATTCGATTCACTATGATACGCACTGCATCACTTTTAATAATACTGCACAGAACTATGGTTTGCTTGAGAATGATAACCGTATTCGAGAATGTCTACTTGAGGCTCGAGTATTCAGGATGCCATCCGCTTTGAGAAGACTGTTCGCTACTATATTGATCATCTGTGAACTAGTCGATGTCAGAAGTATTTGGGATGAAAATTATGCAAGCATGATCGAAGATTATCCAAGTTCTGGCATGACCAACGAGTTCTACATCATGAATAAAGTAGTTCATAGCCTCAATGATATTCTGAAGCAACATAAATGATCTATTACAGAGTTTGATTTACCACCCGTCAATGAATCATTCAATGATTTAATTAACCTATCCAGTCTTATAGAAGACGAATTATCAATACCTATTACACGAGATGATCTTAACACAGTTGCGTTGCTCAATGAAGGTTAGTTATATGCTTACATTATGATCAGCGAGGCAATAAAGAACAAAGCCCATGAGTGTTTTTTTGTTGATGGACCTGGAGGAACTAGAAAAACATATCTGTACCGTGCAATTCTTGCCACATTTAGGAAAATAGGATGCATCATTATAGCTACAGCTACTTCTCGTATTGCTGCTACCCTTTTACCGGGAGGTCGGACTGAACATTCAAAATTACAAATACCCATTAAATTGGACTACAAATCATTCTGTTCTTTTACAAAACAGTCGGATTTTGCAGAAGTAATCAGACAATCAAAAGCCATAATTTGGGATGAAGCACCCATGGCTAATAGAAAGCCATTCGAGACAGTTGATCGTTCATTATGTGATGTTACTGATGTAGACAAGCCATTCAGCGGGAAAATTATCATTATGGGAGGTGATTTTCGATAGGTACTTCCGGTTGTTGTTAATGGAACAAGAGCACAAATAATTAATGCAAGCATCGTTCAATCACATTTATGGAGTCATGTCAAGATATTAACTCTAACAGAAAATATGCGAGCCAAAAATAATAACAGCTTCTCTGAATATCTCCTCCGAGTTGGAAATGGTTTGGAAATGACCATACAAGACGATATGATTAGAATCCCTGATACAATGGGGATGCCATGGGAATGTGAGAAATCTATTCGAGATTTAATAGATGTGACATTCCCAAGTTTAGGGCTGCACGTTGGTGATAAAGATTATATTCGAGACTGAGCTTTATTAACACCGCTCAAAGAGCATGTGAATATGTTGAACAACACCACTCTATTACAATTCCCAGACGATGAAGTTGTATACTAGTCTTATGATTCTGTCGTTGATGATAGGAGATGTTTGTATCAACCTGAATTTCTAAATTCATTGACGCCAGGTAACTTACCGCCCCATAAGCTTAAGTTAAAAATCAGAGCTTCTATCATGTTAATAAGAAATATTGATCCAAAGATAGGTGTATGTAATGAAACAAGACTTATTTGTCGCCAATTTGCGAAAAATATAATAGAAGCAGAGATTTTAATAGGCCACTTTCAAGGGAAGTTGGTCTTCTTACCACGAATACCATTGAAGACAGCTGAAGATAATATACTGTCATTTCAATTAACGCACAAACAGTTTCTATTGAGGCTAAGTTTTGCACTGACGATTAATAAATCACAAGGCCAAACAATCGAAAATGTTGGAATATATCTGCCAAATAATGTGTTCAGTCATGGCCAGTTGTACGTAGCTTTATCGCGAGGTGTGTCCAGTGAAAAAACAAATATTCTGATAAAGAACGGCAAGATAGCTGGTCAAGAAAGCATTTACACAATGAACGTTGTTTACAAAGAAATATTTGCACAACTTAGACAACATCATGCAACATATCTCCAATGTAGGTCGATTGCTCATTATTTTCACAACACTACAACTATTCCAATCAACCGTTAAATAAATTTTTTTTTGCAGAATACACGCCGTGATCGGTGTTGATTGTGAAATGACTTCCAATTCGGCAGTAATACAAATTGTATATCAAACTATCGTATTATCATTGTATTATTGTCCTTTTTGATGGTTTGTAAAATTCTCACCGTATTGTGAGATTTTCGGCAAAAATTGAATATTAACTGCTTTGAAATGTATTGTCTGTTTTCCTCAAGTTTTGAAATGTTTAATCAATTTTGATAAATCTTTTTTTATTTTGCACCAAAATCCATAGGATGCCCTAATTCAGACCTAATTTTGATCTACTATTCTAATTTGGATCCCTACTTCATTTCAAACGCAAGCAGATGGCAAACCAAAATCAATCTGAGGCGGCGGCGTCATTACAAAACAGGGGTGTCCCAATCCAACGTAAGAGCTTCATACTATACGAAGACTAATTTCATGCATTTACATAACCTAAATATGTATTACATGTTAAATACTGTCATTTGTTTTCAGCTCTGCCAGCCTCAATAGAGAAAATTTGCAATATCACTGCTACCACCGACAACGATTATGAATACTACGATGAAGTTTGCAGAGAGGGTACAGCCAGATGGTCTGATGGTCCGCATGCTAGGGTTGAAGGTTTTAGGCTAATTATCCCAGCAGTTCCAAGTGGCTTGGATGCTAAAGAAGAGTGGAATTTTGTTATCGATATGATAAGAAGGTAACACATAACAAGAAATATATGTTTTTTAACACATTTAAAAATTATTAACTAATGATTTATCTTTAAATCTTTGATTGAAACAGAGTCTCTCGAGGCCGCTGAATGAAATCTATTGCTGTATAAGAAGGAGCTGCTAATATTTTGAAATGCGTTCAACTGCGAGATTCTGGCGGTTTTGGGGTTTTTGCAGTTTCAATGTTTTGAATACATATTTGGAATCAATGCTGCTGTTATGTACATCTCGCGTGCTCATGGATTTTTTCATTGCGAAATGCTCTTCTAATATTTTGGTTATGGATTTGTAATCAATACTGCGAAATGTGTTATATTTTGAGACATTTTGCATTGCAAGTATGAACTTGGTTCTGAGCTTTTTTCATTGCAAGTGCAAGTATGAACTTTGCATGTTACAATCATATTTCTTTGTTGTTAATTACTTCCTAAAATTAATGTTCTTTATCAAATATCTATGATTGTGAGGTTGAAGTGTTGCGTACAGAAAAGGACAACGTCACCCCTTCGGAACAATGTCGCCGCCCACCGAAAAATGTCGCCGCCCCTGCACAATGTCGCCGCCCCGACACATTGTCACTGCCCCCAACCATTGTTGCCGCCCATAAAAAATTTTGCCGCCCACGAATAATGTCGCCGCCCACGAACAATATCGCCGCCCACGACCAATGTCGCCACCCACGACAAATGTCTCACTCATGACCAATATCGCAGTCCACGACACCTGCTGCTACCCACCCATGTCGTTGCAAGGTGGGCGAAGCCCGCTTGGTTGCAAGCGAAGCCCGTAGTTACGCATCGAGAACGGGAGGAGCCCGTTCGAAGATGCTAGTGTATATATATATAAGTACTTATTCTTATACTTAAGAATATATAGAAAAGGACTTCATCTTATTCTCTTGGCCGAACCAGAGAGCAAGAGTGACGTCAGAGTTCTAAGTTCGTGAATCTTCTGGTGGTCGCCGATGGAGCTTTGGTGCTCAAAATTTCCAACCGATCATAGATCTGGAAAGCTCTCGTCGAGAACTACGCCATCGTGGTGAAATATTTCTCATTTCTTGAGTTTTCTTGTTATAGTTTTTCGGCCCTAACCTCTATTTTAGCCATTTTTGTTCAGATTTCGACTCCTCCCATCTTCCTTTGCCCCGATCTCCGACGTGGGGTGATTCATATGTTTTTCCGATAAAACCAAGAAAAGTGGTGTTCTTGCTCTCCCTCTTGCTCCTTTATTCTAAATATTTTGCCATATTTGGTTCAGTTTGTCATGTTTCAACTTCATAGAAACTCATCCTTAAATTCCAATTTTTTTCTTTTCCTTGAATTGTAACTTGTTTCCCCTAGAACCATACCCCCAATTTTTATTCCGTAGAATTGGTAAACAAATTGGTTGTCGTGTCGTTTTACCTATCGAGTCATGTTGATCGTTGTGACAACTTGTGCGTTCCGTTGTTTTTGATTAAACTTCACTTTACATGACCTTGAAATGTCCTTATGCAATCCACATTGTTTGTTGACCGTGAGTCTGTAATGAATAAAAGGAACTATGCTTGTATAATTATGTAACTAAAGAAACACAGATGGACTGTGCGCGTTGGGGTTCCTCCCTCGGCATAGTGCATTATGGTTGAGTCTGTGCGCGTTGTGGACTTTCATTCCCGACACATTTCGTTAGCTTGGTTTGTGAGCGTTGGGGTTTATCCCTCAGCATGGTGCATGTTGTTTGGGTTTGTGCGCGTTGTGGACCTTTTTCCCTGGCACAATACTCTTTATTGTTGAGCTGATCAGTCTCATTTTTTTATTGATGAATAACATGAATATTAATGAAAGATTAAAGTTTGAACTTCTGATGTTGGTACTTTATTCTATCTTGATGATGCGATTAGTCATTCTTGCTCGTCTAGATTTACTGTTTGCTTACTTTTACTCTACTGCTGACCCTTTTGTTGCAGTTGTTTTGCAAATTTCCTTACTTTGAGGTTTGTTTGGTCTAACTTTATTCTTTGCACCATTTGTAACTTGCTTCTGAGATGTTCTTCTTTTGAATGCCTCGGGATCAGTGCAGTAGCAGATTTAGTTGACCGTTTTATGTTTCTGGTGTTGTGGGTTACTGTGGCCGTTTGATTCCACCCCAGAGCTTTGAGGTAGTTGACTTTGTCTAGACTTGTCAGAGTTTTCTATGGGTTCGTGTCAGTTGTTGACGCGCATAGTCTTGAACTTTTTCTGTGATAGACTACTTGTTGATTTTACTGATGTTACTTTTTACCGGTTTATACTTGCTCTCTGGGAAAGATTTATGTTAGGATGCATTTAATTATTTTAAAGTTTACAAAACTGCATTCTGGAGTATCGGCATGACATGACTTTTAACTGTAAAAATCTACTACTTTTAAGAGCTATAAAAGTCTTTATATGTATATATATTAAATGTAGAAGCCATATCATCATTATAATATGCTAGACCTTCATTCTCATATAAGATGACAAATGAATCAACTCAATATTTTCCGCCGCGTAAAACTTATATAATTTCTAACCTATAGACTAATGAACCCCCCCCCCCCCGACCAAGGGACACGGTCAGTAACTCAAATAACATATATGTATTGTTTTTAACTTAATTTCATAAATCTTTTACATGAAGTAAATGTGAGGATGATTAGCCTGAGCGTCTGCAGTTGTTCCCTGCATGGTGTGACATCACAGCGTGCATTTTTCTTTACTCTGACGTATTTTTGAATATGGAGAAAATGTGAGGCGTGACAACCTTGGTCAGTCTATCGACAATGTCCCAAATAGAATTGTGCTCTAAGTGGGAGCGAGGCAATCCGTGCATGATGTCCATAACAATATCTTCAAACTTCCACTCTGACACCGGTAGTGACTTTAGTAACCATCCTGGGCTCTTGCACTCTACCTTTAATTGCTGGCATGTCTCGAAGTATGTCACATAGTAGATGATCTCCCTCTTCATTCCCAACCAATACATGCTCCTCCGCAGATCTGCTGTCATCTTGGTGATACTGGGGTGCACTGAGTACTGAGAATAGTTTGCCTCCCTAAGTATATCCTCTCAGATACCACCTCCTGTGGGTATATAAACACGACCACGGAAATGAACGAGGTCATCGCGCAATGAATAATCCTCTATCTTGACCCCTTCGAGGGACCTAAATAACGGCTCCAAAGCTTCATCTAGCCTCTGATATGTCCTGATGCGCTCTCTTATATCACACTCAAGGATCATGGAGTTCAAGTACTCCCAATAAATCTCCGGATCGGACTCGGAAATGACAGAAATGTGCATATCCTCTAGCATCTGCAGTAGTTCCATAGACATGACCCGAGGCTCTGGTACTGAGGTGCTAGCTCTCCTACTCAAGGCATCTGCCACGTTGTTCGCCTTCCCCGAGTGATAATGCATGGTGTAATCATAGTCGCACAAAAATTCAAACCATCTTCTTTGGCACAGGTTCAGGTCCTTCTGCGTGTCAACATACTTGAGGTTCTTGTGATCCGAGAAGATGTCACAATGAAACCCATATAGGAAATGTCTCCAAATCTTCAACGCAAGTACCACCACCCCGATCTCTAAATCATCTACGGGGTAGTTCTGTTCGTTCTTCTTCAACTGTATGGAAGCATAAGCGATGTCATGTTCGTGCTGCATCAGGAGCGTACCCATCCCCTGATATGAGGCGTTAGTATAAATGTGAAATCCTTCGTTTCCAGATGGAAGTGCAAGGATGGGGGAAGAGGTGAGCATATCCTTTAGCTCCTGAAATGTTAGCTCACACTTCTCTGTCCATGTAAAAGTTGCCTCCTTCTTCGTCAAGGACTTGAGGGGGAGTGCTATCCTCGAGAACCCCTCCACGAACTTGCGATAATATCCCGCGAGTCCCAAAAAACTACGTATGTCTGAAGCTGACTTTGGTCGCGACCAAACTCTAACTGCCTACACCTTGGCTGGGTCCACGCCAACCCGGCCCCACTGATAGTATGCCCCTAGAATGCCACCTCTTGCAGCCAGAACTGGCATTTAGAGAACTTGGCATACTTCTGGTGCTCTCTCAACTTCCCCAAAACCAATATTAAATGCTGATTGTGGTCCTCCTGTGTTTGGGAGTAGATCAAAATGTCATCGTTGAAGACTATGACAAATCTATCTAGGTAGGGCTCGAAGACATGGTTCATCAAACTCATGAATGTAGAAGGTGCATTCGTGAGACCGAATGGCATTACCGTGAACTCGTACAATCCATAGCAGGTACTGAAAGCTGTCTTTGGGATGTCCTCCTCCTGGATCCGCAGCTGATAGTATCTAGATCTCAAATCCAACTTGGAGAACCAGAAGGCTCTCTGAAGCTGATCAAAAAGCTCGTCGATCCGGGGTAGCGGATATGTGTTTCGGACCATCAACCGGTTCAACTCTCGGTAGTCGATGTAGAGTCGCTGCGACCCATCCTTCTTCTTGACAAATAATACCGGTGCTCCAAATGGTGATGTGCTCGATTGGACAAATCATGACTCCACCAGATCCTGTAACTGAATGCTGAACTCCGCTAGCTCCTTTGTGGCCATCTTGTATGACATCCGAGATACGAGCCTCGCTCCTAGCACCAACTAAATGGGGATGTCCATGTCCCTGGCTGGTGGCAATCCGGGCAATTTCTCTGAAAATACGTCGAAGAAATATCGAACCACCGGGATGTCAACAATAGAAGCTTCAGCTCCCGCCATATCGAAGCAGATAATGGATACTTCCTCTCCCTGCTTGTGGGCTTTGACAGCCTGTACAGATGATAATAAAAGGTGGGAGACAAGTCTAATACCTTCAAAGATAACATAGGAGTCCCCGTGCCTCAATGTGATTCTCTTCGATGGGTAATCGATCTGGGCATGGTTCTAATACAACAATGTCATGCCTAGGATTAGATCGAAGTTTGGTATCTTTAGGATTGTTACAGGTGCTTTAAATGTCTTTCCGCCAATTTCTGCCTCCATGTTGTACTTGGTAGATGATAATAGCTCTGATCCATCCGGTAGCAGCACCATCATCGTCGAGCCCGTGAATCATTCCATGCCATCCAATCCTTCCACAAAGGCTTCTGATACGAACGAGTGCGAAGCACCCGTATTGAACAGTGTATGAGCGGGCTTGCCGCAGATAAAGACTATACCTGAGGTTGATTTGAGTTTTAAATTGGTTGTTATTCTACAAGGTGAAGTACTATATATTGAAAAATCTTAAATTCATAATACTATTTAAGTACATGTGATGACGTCCTCAGGATTCCTCGGCTCGGTGAGGTCTAATGCATACACCTACTCTTGCCCTCTGCCCCGGCCATAAGGTCCTTGGGCTCTGCCTCGACCTTGTCCTCGACCTCGGCCCTACTGTACTGAAGGGGCCACTAGAGGTGGAGTAGTAAATGGACGAAACTGATGCAGGCACTCAGATCTAATATGGCCCGGCTGGTTGCACCCGAAACAAACTTCCGGTCATTGGCCACGATCATCTTGCCTCATCTTGCCATGTGTTTGTAGTGGTGGAGGAGCTAGTGCTGCAGGAGGCCTATGCTCCTACCTGAAGTTGGGACGATAGCATCCCCTACCCCTCTTGTGCCTCATAACTCTGCCTCTCTGTGAGCCCCAACTATTCTCCCCGAAGGACTACCCATCCAGCTATCTCTTACCCCTGCTCTACACCATCAGCTAGTTTGCCTCCAACTTCTTGACCATCTCTATGATATGAGTTGAAGTGCCATGAGAGATGAATAGTAGGGCCTGTCTCAAATCATCTCGAAGGCCCCAGTAGAATCTCTTTGCATACCTCTCATTGTCCAAATCATGTATCCCTGTAAACCTGGCCAGATGGGAAAACTCCCTCTGGTACTCGATCATTGACCTGGTCCCCTGTTTGAGGTTCAAAAACCTCTCTTCTAGCTCGTCCCGGTCCGTGGTGGACACAAAATGCTCCAAGAATGCCTCACTGAACTCCTCCCAAGAAATATCTGACAGTGCCCTATCTGGATAGGTGGAGTCCATTATGGACTTCCACCACATCTTTGCGTGGGCATCCGGTGCAGAAGATGCCAAAGGGACTGCCTGGCTCACAGGGCAGCTGATGCCTGTCAGCATCTCCTGTATGGCCTCAAGCCATTCCACGGTCTTTACCGCATTCTCCGTCCCGTGGTACATAGGTGGGGACAAGCTCCTTAATGCACTCAACTAGTTCGATCCCAGATTTGGAAGCTGTATCGGGACCTGCTGGGCTCTGAAGGACTCAAGAATGTCCATCATGGTCTACCACATCTCTGTCTGTTGAAAAGGAATTGCAGCCGGAGGGGGAGGAACCACGTTCTACGGTACGGCGACCTGTGGAGGCTGCATAAAGGTAAGGTTTAAATTAGAATTGGCCTAACTCATTGCTTATGTGGACTGTTTTATGTGACGTTTTACACATGGGCACACCATTGCTTCCGCTGCATTATTTGTCCGCAAACTAATGCTCGAGCGGGGTGACCTAGTGCGGTGGACTTCTTCTCGTATGATCGTTTGTACAAGTGATACCAGTTTGTAAGACCCATCTCCCCTTACAAAGGAGATAACCTGGTTTTATGCCCAGAACCGCCGCCTTACGGTGACACTAACTCGTAGGGTAGTCGACAATGCAAGACGCCGATCCTACCAGCGAGTACGACCATTCAACCTGTTCGGCCAATCGAGAGTAGAAGTAAAACCAGTAATATGTAATACTAATTAGTCCACAGAATCACATTACATATCATATATATATAGAAATGAAAAGTACATCAACAGTCCATAATGAGTACAACGGAAATAGAAAAGGGCTTATGCCCTGTACATGATATCAAATCTCTTTTCCTCACAAAGGAAAACTAAGCGGAAGCTAATTTATCAATGGTACATATGTCATCACCTGACGCCGTGCTGCAATAGTAGTAGTAGGTGGTGTCAGCTCCTCAAGTCCTATCGCCTCGTCTGCTGGTCGTACCGGTGCTCCATCTCCTCGAGCTCCTAAAATGATACTGTCACAACCGACAGTTAGTCATAAAGACTAAGCCATTTCCTCCACACCTCGCCCCCGCGACTCCTATGCACCGTGCGGGAGGACGAAGTAGAGGACAACAAGGGGTATAAAATAAATAGAAGGTGACAGTGGAACTAATCTATCAATATTATGCAGCAGCAAGTATATCTCTATTCTAGCAGTTTATATATCGTACGAGTAAAGTAAGAAAGAACTGTAACAAGCAAAGAATAGAGCAGAAAGTAAACTACACAACTACTGCTAAACTATCATCACATAAGTATCTTAACTTATATGAATGCCCATACAAACTTATAAGTTAAGGTTTCCAAATATAACTTATCATATAAAAGAGCGCATACTAATTTATGTAATAAGGATCCATAGTGCGTATGACCTAAATATATATGTATGTCATGTATGAAGGTTATGATTCATGCAAGTGCAACTCACACACATGACTCTGTGATCACGGACCTTTAGTTCCCGCTTTTTGGAGCTAGCACCACTGTCTGGTACCACCGTTGTGGATACGATAGCAGTGGAGCGGGTGTCTCCACTCCTAGGCGGGTATACACACTACCAGGCCTAGACCTCCCATATACCTCTGTACACATCCCAGGTGCACTCTAAAGTCTCTGTATACTATTTGCTGGCAACCTACCAGTATTTTTGGTCAAGTGTGCGATTTTGGGGATCGTCCTCCAGGCCGCAGTGTAAAATAACCCAATGGCCCCTCAAGACATCACACCTTGCCAGAGTCACCGTACTGCCATTGGTGTGATGATTGGCCCAGTACCGCATGACCCGCCACAAGTTTATTTCTATGCACATGCAAGATATTCCAACCCGAGCCTCCAGCTCGCAGGACTGAACCTGTCCTGATATCAACCTCTCGAGCCTCCAGCTCGCAGGACCAACCCATCCTGATACCGTCCAACCCATCACGGGTGAGATTGCACATCAGTGCTTTAGTTCTGAATCCCTCTAACCCTTCACGAGTGAGATTGTTACCATGTTCTCTTAGCCTATTAGACTACTCTAGTCTAATGTTAGTTTACCTAGCGATTTAGGGTTTATCACAGGATTGCCCAGGGCATGCCCGGTGAAGGTCTATCGGGGGCACTAGGAACTACGATGGGCTAAATCCCAAAGCTCCCTTTCTCAAGGACACTTACTCTTATTAGTATTTACCCATTATTCGTACCCACTCTCGTTATTGCTCTGGTGTGAACCTAATGACTTAAGGTATTATTGGGAGAGCGGCGATCTTCCGTCGGTCTCTGTTTTAGTTATTCTCCTTGGGGTGTTGCACTCTAATGCTCGTTAATAAGTGACCTATTAGACACCAACAGAGATTATCTTCCCAATATAGTTATCAACTCAACCTTCTATCGTATTCCCTGAGGGTCCTAGTAATACATACTACTTTTGCTAAGCGCGCCCCATGACCAAATACTAACCCGTATGGTAGGACTTCCAATTCCTTAGGCCAAATACCCATAATTTATTATCATGGGTTGGTATATTGTATGGTGTTGACCATTTAGGACTTCACTAATTTATTTTTAAGTAGTTAAGCCCCTAAATTAATTCTTTTAATTGAGTGACCTGGGTCACCTTGCACATGATGTACTATCTGTAATGGTTCAGCCTACCTAAGAAATTTATCAGTTGTTTCGTGAGGTTAAATTTGACTTCCTACCAGGTTTCATAATTTTTCCATGTGAAATTCCATTTAATATCCATTTAATATTAAAATCACAAATTGACTACTTTCCAAATGAAGTACAGTATTTATACAATCAAAAATTCTAGAAATATTACTGGAGCTCCATAATGATATAATGAAACTAAATACAAAATTTTAACCTCTTAAACAGTGATTTGAACTAATATATGTCCATATGATCAATATTACCAAAATGCCATTATTGGGATTTTCAGCCTATATATTTTCAGCAAATATTCTCAAGGCCGTCAGCAATGAATGCAGAAGAATTTCAAATTTCAAAAGTAAACCTTTTTGAAAAATATAAAAGAGATCTTCTCCCTTTTCCTGCATATATAATTCATATAGAATTCAATTAGAGAATTCAATCAGTCAGTAATACAGTCAGTCTGCAACAAGGATTTCTCTGCTCTCTCTCTCAACAACACTCTAAGACAAAAAGAACTAGAAGGCTGATACAGAGAAAGAAGCCCTAACCAGAGAAAGAACATCAAGCTGAAGAAGAAGAAGAACAGCCAATCCAAATCAAGAGTCTTCTTCTGTCTTCTACCAGGACTCTTCAAAGGATAACCAATCTTCTATCTGTCAAGAAGTTCCTGGAGTTCATCTGATTAAAGCAACAGTCTGAAGGCCTATCACCCTGAAGAAAAGCTCTAATTTCCTGAACCATTCAATATCTCAGGGGGAGCCTTTGCTAACATCATATCCACAAAAGTTTTCTCAGTTGTTTTGAGAAAGAGAAGACATAATCAATCTCTCACCCCCACTGTATAAATGGTTCTTAACTCCCTTCAAAAGTTATTCCTGGTTGCAAGTCACCTGACCAAAAGACTTGAGTTTTGGTTTTTGAGCACCAGATCAAAAGCTCATTGGTGTCAGGCACCTGATCAAAAATCAGAGTGGATTCCTACCAGGGTTGTAGAAGAGTGGATGTACCCAGGTTGGGGAACCACTATAATTTTCTTGTGTTGTCTGGTTGCTCTTTTATTTTATTTCTTGCTGTGGCTGTGCTTATTAGGTGTGCTGTGTTAATTTTCATTTGCTGAGCCTGTGGTAGAATTATTCTCTCGAGGACTAACTATTGTATTTCAGCAAAAGTTTATAAACCCTATATACTCTATTCACCCCCCTCTAGAGTATTCCTGATCTAAACCATCACTTTCACAGGTTGTTAAGGCCCATGAGCAGGGAGACGGGGTATACATGTTTTGTTTCAAGATACCGGAGGCGGAGGCCTCCATTGGTGATGTTCTAGTGGTTTGGGACTTTCCCAACATATTCCCGGAGAAGTTTCCCGGATACCGCCGCATAGAGCGGTAGACTTCCGGATATAGTTAATACCAGGTGCAAGGCCTATCTCTCGGGCACCCTACCGGATGACACCAAGGAGCTTGTGGAATTTCGGTCTCAGCTATGGGAACTAGTGGATGCAGGATTTATTAGACCAAGTTATTTACAATAGGGAGCTCTCGTCTTGTTCGTGAAGAAGAAAGATGGATCGCTCCGACTTTACATCGATTAACAAGAGCTCAACCGATTGACGGTGCAAAATACTTATCTGTTACCAAGGATCGAAGTGCTGTTTGATCAGCTAGATAGAGTGCACTGGTTCTCTAAACTTGACCTAAGGTCTGGCTACTATCTGCTACGGATTCAGGAGGAGGATATACTGAAGACGGCATTCAGCTCACGCTACAACTTGTTTGAGTTCACAGTGATGCCATTTGGGCTCACGAATTGCCCCTCCGCATTCATGAGTTTGATGAACCAGGTATTCGAGCCATTTCTGGATGAGTTCATTATAGTTTTTTTAGATGACATCTTGGTCTACTCTAGGACCAAGGAGGACCATACCCGTCACTTAGCATTAGTCTTGGGGAAGCTACATGAGCACTGGCTATATGCAAAATTTTAAAAGTGCTAATTCTGGCTATAAGAGGTCGCATTCCATGGCACATTATAAATGGAGCTGGGTTAGCAGTGGACATGACCAATGTTCAGCAATGAGGGACTGGTCGTAGCTAAAGTCGGTTTCAGATATTCGTATCTTCCTTGGACTTGCAGGTTATTATCGCAAGTTTGTGCATGGGTTTTCGAAGATAGCACTTCCCATCACATATTCAACGAAGAAGGACACGATGTTCACTTGGACTGAATAGTACGACTCCGCATTTCAGGAGCTCATTCCCGTATCCTCTCCCAGTCACTAGGGCTCAGGCCACTGTTGTTCCGCACCCTTTCCACCTTCCCCTCCTTGCTGAAGACCTCCATCACCATAACCTCCTCTGCCAGCTCCAATTAGGAATCCTACCACTCATTTCTCAGCTTCTCCCCCGACGTAAGTACCTCTTCCACTTTCGCCTCCTCAACCTCCATCGCCTCGCCCTAGATCCCCTGCATCTTCACTCCTCCCTCCACCTGAACACCAACCATCTCTTCCTCTTCTACATGCACCTTCTTCACTACTTCCTCCACCACCTACGACTTCTTCACAGCTCCTCCCCCAGTCACTTCCATCTCGTCTCCTGCCTCCTCCTGGGCCGCCCAATACCTCTGCAACTCCTCCGCTTCCACTATCCAGGATATGGTGTTGATGGATGTTACATAACATTGCCTCGCCACCTTCGGGTCAGGGGACGCAGCGCAGGAGCTGATGAGGGGACACCCAAAGATGACACTGTAGCTGCTCGGAGTGTCAATGATGGCGAACCAACAATTCCTTGACACCCCCAGCATCACATGGAGTCCAACTCATCCTTAAACTTCCTTCATCTTCCATGAAAATCCGAACAATAGTCCGTCTGAGGCAAACACCCTCTTGGCCTCTACCTTTATCTCATCTAAGGCCTTCTTAAAGATCACATTCACGGAGCTCCCGTTATTAACCAGTATCCGGGATACTGTGAAGTTCTTGATGGCCGTATGGATAACCAAGGCGTCATAGAACAAGTCTTCGTGGTCCATCATATCCTTCAACGAGATGGTGATCTTTTCTTTCGATGGGGGGAGTTTGGGAGGTCGAGGCGATGCTCCTCCAAAACCTTGTCTAGAAGCTCCCCTACGGGTGGCTTCGATACCCACTCCCATGTGGATCACTCTGATCCCCCCTCGGGCCCGCACATTAGCCCTGTTTTCGCATTTGTCCTCCTCTCCTAGTAGAACCTCCTGTATCCTCACTTGTGACTGTTGCGGAACTCGCCCTCTGGCCTCACTCACCTCCAGGAACTCCGGGCAAGTGGCCGTCACGTGAACCTCCTCTTGATGGAAGTCACAAAAAGGCAATGTTGTAACACCCCAACAAGGAAGAATGAATTTCTGTATGAAAATCATCGAGTGGAGCTCGATGAATCGTCGAGCGGAGATCGACAAAGATTGTCAAGTGGAGATCAACGAAGATTATCAAGCGGAGCTTGAAGAATAGTCCAGCAGAGTTCGACAAAGATCGTTGAGCTGAGTTTGGCGAAATTGTCAAACGTCGATTTGAGTTGGACGATTGTGGTTCCGTTTAATGAACTACCGAAAAATGGGTTGTGGCTGAACGGTGACCCGTGTTAGTTGGCTGGGGAGCATCCACCACATGGTGATTGACTTTTCGCATCAACCCGAGTCGTTGTTTACTTTGATGGGAAGAAATCATTTGGCTGGGGATACACCTGATGCCTTATCTATAGCAGAATGTAGTTTGGAAATCATTATTTCCTTTTTCTATTCTCTTTCTTCCCGAGTGCTGGAGCAAGACCTCTCGGGTGTTAGGGTTTGAAAGGTTTTGTTGAGTTGCCGGAGGAGAATTTGGGGCTGGAATCCAAAGCCAAAGTGAGAGTTGCGAAGAGGAAAGGGAGACGATCATTTCCGTCCAAGTAGAAAAGCTTTGTCATGTCTCCAAAGAGATCTTCAAGGGTAACGATCTTTCTTCTTTGGACAAGTGAAGTACTTTATTTAGCATGTGCATGGATTTCCCTCACCAAAAGGTGGAATAATATGGTATTTACGTCGGGTTGATTATTGATATCTCCAAGATGTCTTGCATGTAAATCCAGAAATGTGTAGTATGGAATATACATACTGTGTGAAGCCCATCTGGACAGGTTGGTCTGGATTGATGATGTTTTATTTTGTGTACCGGAGAAGACTACGCGTAAAATCGAGTATTGTGTGGAGTCCGTAGGTTGTTCCTGTGAAGTGAAGTCGCAGGAAGTACTGGCGGGGAATACTAGGAAAATACCCTCAGAGTGCGTATGTTGTATGCTATGAAAGTCTAGTGTTTCTGGAACTTCAGGTGGCTGCATGTATTTCTGGATGGTTGATCCAGATATGGTTAGGCTTGGGAATAGAAAGAGAGTTCTGTTGCTAATGCCAGGCGATAGTGATTGTCGCGGGCGATAGCTCCTAGCTAACCTATAATTGTGTAGCCAGTCCTTAGTGGACAGTGTAACTATTGTGAGCTCTTAAAGGCCAGTAATCCGAATGGATAAGGGGATGCCGACCCATGTCAGTTTAGACATTGAACTGGCGATTTGAGCAATGGGCAAGGGCTGAACTGTATCCGCATGATTGTTGTCTAACTTGAGTCCATGAAAAAGTAGCTTCGTTAGAATCACATCATGAGAGTCTTGGGTTGTTCTCCATCAAGACTAAAGTTTCCGGCCGTGGGCCGTGGAACATGAATGCTCAAGTTTACCATTGGGTTTGAAGCCCGAGAATGGTGGTGGGACCCTAGTTTTCCGGTACACCGAGAATGTTCCTTGAGTGCACAGAGCGTCGAGTCGTGTGGTCGACGTTTGTGATATATTAATGGTGCGTGACTGCATATCTTGTGATATATCTGATTGTGAAATGCTATGCCTATAGGGAAGGAATACCGCTGCCCCGGGTAAGGGGAGGGTCATTATAAATTGGTCAGCTGAATGCTGACCATTGATTTGTTTGCCACCGTTGCGGTGGATTGTCCCCATGCAGGTGCTGGAGAGCCGAGCAGAAAATAGTGGGTTTAATCCCCTGCTGCTACTGCTATACTGGCCCTCGAAGGCCAATCAAAGAAAAGTGTTTTGTGATTTTTCATGTGTGGCCAGCCTGCGTGCCAATGTATGTAATCCACACGTATGAATAAAACTTGTAAGGCCTTAAGGCCAAACACGTTGGTGTAATTTGTATACATTCCTGTGGGATATATGTATAAATATGGTGGTTTATATATATAGTGGACAATCATGGCAAATGACTTCAAGTTTAACCCCTAATGCTTCCGCTAGAATGCTCCGAGTTAGGATGCGTGGTTTGGTCTTAAATATTAACATGTAACCTCGTCGAGTGTTTGTGGAATATAGTGTGGGGCCCCGGCCGGACCTTCTATTATATGTCATATAACGGATGGAGAAATTACAATTTAGTATCAGCTTGTTCTAGTCTTCCTCCTTTGAAATCGTGGTCGAATTCTTTTGAGGGGTGGCGAGCATGTGTCTATATGACCCATTATAACTCAAAATGAACTAAAGAATGTCCACTAAGGAATGTAAATACATTTGTTTGAGGAACCTGCGCGTTCCTATATTATTGTTGCTGCTTTTGCCAAGTCGCTAAAGTGCGTCTTTTACACATATAGGTGACGTGAAGTGGTGCGGGGCAGTTTGAGCCCCAGAATTCTGACGAGAGTATGACACCATCTGAGGTGCCTAAACCTCCTCGTTTTGCGGATACTATATGCTTGGTTGCTGAGGCGTTGTTTAATATGATCCAGGCATAACCTACTGGGCAGGTGCGGCCTGCGGTGCTGCCAGAACAGGTGGGTGTGAGGCACGAACCTGTTGCGGCAGTTGTAGATCCCCGAGCAGTGGAACGATAACTAAAGCAATTTATGAGCTTCAATCCTCCTACGTTTATGGGGGCGACAACCCCAACAAAGGCAGAGGATTGGCTTCCGCGCATCAAGTGGATTTTGACGGCGATCCGAACTGAAGAGGAACAAAAAGTAACCTTAGCCACTTTCCTGTTGGAAGGAGAGGTTCGGCTTTGGTTGGATGAGATGGAGCTGCACCACTTGGCAGGCAGACAACTTATTTACGTCTCGATCGAGGAATTTTCGAGACTATTTTTGGCAAAGCACTTGCCATCAACTCAGTTCATAGCCATGGAGGATGAATTACAATGTCTAACTTATGAAGAAAGTAGTGTTGATACATACTTGCTTGAGTTTACGCGGTTGGGACGCTATGCTGGAACTATATTTGCTAACGAAAATCGAAAAACTAATAGGTTCTACGAAGGGTTGCGGGATGAGCTGAGATTGCTGCTCTCAAGTTTGGTGAACCAGGGGTTTCAAGCGTTGGTGGATACGGCTCGTGCATTAGAGAAAGATATGAAGCGGGTACATGAAAGAGGGACTTGGCTATAACAAAGCCCTAGTTCAAAGCGCCGTACCAGGGAAAACCAAACTACCAAAGGAAATGGGGTAAGAGATCCAATTCTTCTTCACAAGCTCCCTCGAGTGTTGCATCTTGAGCAACTTCTAGGCAAGACTCTCGTGCTTGTTATACTTATGTTAAGGTGGGTCATATAGCCCGTGATTTTTGGGTTGGTCCGTCTAAGGGCGAGAAGAAGACAGGAGCGTCTTATGCGGAAAAGGGAAAGATAGTGGTGGAATCCTCTGCATCCAAGGCACAGCCCCGGGTATATAATCTTGGCCAACAAGAGGCCATAAAGCAACGTGACATCATCACAGTTACGGGTTAAGATATTTGGTTATTGTTGTTGATATTTAATACCTTGTATGTATCTTGTGTATGATGTGTTTATATTAGGCTTTGTCCTGATTCGTGACTATCCAGCGAGAGCACTTTTTGATACGGGTGCTTCGCATTCGTTTTTATCTATGGAATTCATGTCACAGATCGTTGTGTCGATTCGTATGGTGGCAGATTGTGTGAAAGTGTTATTACCAAACAGATGTGTAATTATAATTCAAAGGAGGTCACATTATGGAAGAACACCGAATGAGAGAATACATTCACTAATATACGAGGATTGAGCAGGATATTGATGTCTGCTATCCAAGTGGTCAAAGCTGTTCATAAAGGTGCGTAGTTGTTCTTCAGGCTTATTGAGGATGTGGAGCCAAAAGCCATTATGAGTGATGTTCTGATTGTTTCGGAGTTTGCTGATGTGTTTTTGAAGGAGCTTCCAGGTTTAACACCACAACGGGAGATTGTTTTCTCGATAGAGTTGGTTCCAGGTGCAAAACCTGCGGCTTGCTCGCCATATCGAGTAGCGCCAAAGGAAATGGCGGAACTGAAAGTGCAACTACAAGAATGTCACCGTGCAGCGCACCTGTTATCTTTGTGAAAAAGAAGGACTGTAGCTTACGGTTGTGCGTCGACTATCGCTTGTTAAATAAGCTAACGGAGTAGGACAAGTATTCAATACCTCGAATCGATGACTTGTTTGATCAGCTAGTGGGATCAAACGTCTATTCTAAACTGGACTTGAAGTCAGGTTACTACCAGTTGAGAATTCGGGAAGGTGACATTACCACGACAACATTTGGAACGAGCTACGTGGATTATGAGTTCACTATAATGTCGTTTGGGCTATGTAATGCGCCCTCAGTGTTCATGGACTTAATGCATCGAACATTTCGAGAGTACATGGATTTGTTTGTAATCTTCTTCATTGATGACATCTTGTTGTACTCTCATTCTGAAGAAGATAATGCGAACCATTTATGGATGGTGTTGCACACACTGAGGCAAAATATGCTCTATGCCAAATTCTCAAAGTTTGAGTTTTGGATGTCGTTAGTGGATTTTCCTGGCCATGTGGTGAGTGAAGAGGGAATTACGGTGGATCTGTCAAAGATAAAAACCATTCGGGAGTGACCATTGTTGTCTTCTGTGGCCGAAGTTAGGAGTTTCCTTGGACTAGCGGGCTACTACAGACGTTTTGTAGAAAACTTCTCATGGATCGCTTTACCGCTTACCACACTCACGAGGAAGGATCAGAAGTTCGTTTGGATGTCGGGGTGCTCGCGAGCTTTTGAAGAGCTGAAAAATCATTTGACCACAATGCCCGTCTTGATATCACCATATGGTACGGACGGCTTTGAAATTTATAGTGATGCGTCAGGGAGCAACTTAGGCTGTGTTCTTCTTCAGTTTGGCTAGATAATCATTTGTGGCTCACGCTAGTTGAAAGTGCATGAGCGGAACTATCCTGTCTACGACTTGGAGTTGGCGGCAGTGATTTTTGCACTTAAACTGTGGAGTCATTATTTATATGGCTTGAAGGTGGATTTATTCACAGACCACAAGAGTCTAAAATATTTGTTAGTTCAGAAGGATTTGAACAAGCGACAATGAAGGTGGATGGAGTTCCTCGGGGACTACACCTTCCAAATACACTATACTCCCGAGATGGGAAACGTGCTCGCAGATGACTTGAGTCGGAGGACTCCAACAAGGGCAAATTGGTTACAGATGCATGATGAGCATCTAATCTAGGAGTTGGAAGCTTTAGAGATTTCTTGTGTTGACAAGAATTCCACAGCAAGTGCGTGCTTGACCTGGACGGAGGTACAATATGACCTTGCAGACGGGGCTCGGTGGGTAATGGAACTTGATGATAGTTTGCAACACTATGCAGTGGATGGAGTAAATGGACAATTCTCCGGGGATGATGGCCTTTTGCGAAAAGATAGTCATTTGTCTGTCCCGAATATGGGTAAGTTAAAAGATGAATTAATGTATGAAGCTCATTTTATAAAGTACTCAATTCACCCAGGGAGCACAAAAATGTATAAAGACATGAATGCCTTAGTGAAAGCTGAATGCCAGAAGCTTGGAGGTTTCCTGAAATTGATACCTATTGCGGAATGAAAGTTTGATGATATTTTCATTTATTTCATGCACAGTTTGCTGATGTCTCAATGCGGTAACGAATCGGTTTGGGTGATCGTGGACCAGTTGACTAAAGTGGCTCACTTCATTCCGAATAAGAGGGACGATTCAGTGGAAGTTTTGGCAAAGCTTTATGTTGAACAAATTGTACGCTTACACAATGTTCCCCGTAGCATCGTAAGTGATCGAGATGAGCGCTTCACTTCGAATGATTGAAGGCTAATCCATCAGTTGTTGGGGATAAATTACAATTCAGTACGACATTTCATCCACAAATGGATGGTCAAACTAAGAGGACCAACTGAATAATGGAGGACATGCTCCGAATGTGCGCCTTATATTTTAGAAAGAGAAGGGAAGATCAACTCTATATGGTGGAGTTCTCCTACAATAATATCTATCAAGCTAGTATAAATATGGCACCATTTGAAGTTTTGTATGGTAGGAAATGTCGTACACCATTAGCTTATGCGGAATCATGCGAGTCAAAGTTCTACAAGCATAAGGAAGTCGAAGAGGCGAATTCGACTATATGCCCTATTCGAGAGAGGATTACAATGGCCCAAGATAGGCAAGCAAAATATTACAACGCCAAACATCGAAATGTGGAATTTGCGGTTGGCGATTGAGTATATTTGAAAATCACACCCTTCAAGGGCGTTTCCAGGATTCGTCGCTTGAAAAAGTTAAGTCCGCAGTATCCTGGTCCATTTGAAGTAATGGAACGAGTTGGAAATGCTGCCTATCAGCTCACACTTTCGACAGAATTGAGTCGATTGCATGATGTGTTACACATATCAGTGCTTCGAAAATCCGTGAAAGATCCAGTTCAAGTCATTGCGAAAGATTGTATGCCGGTCGAATCTGGGCTAACGATAAAGATTAGACTCATTCGGATCAAGGATAAAGCGGTTAAGCAGCTGCAGAACCAGACAATTGGGATGGTCAAGGTCCGGTGGGACAATTGTGACCGTGATGAGCTAACATGGGAGCGGGAGAAGACCATGCATGACGAATATCTCGAGTTGTTTGTCTAAACGGGTATTACAGTTTTGTTTTGAGGTTGGAAAAACAAATAAAACGTTGGAACATTTGTTATGTTTTTTTGTACAAAACATAACTTGTTGTAACAAGTGGTTGTTGAAGAAAAGTATGTTATAACATATTTGTTTCTGAATGTAAATATTTGTTTCTGACTGCTGGGTGCTGTATGCAAATTTCGTGGATGAAATTGCGTAAGGTGGGGAGGTTTGTAACACCCCAACATGGAAGAATGAATTTTTGTATGAAAATCATCGAGCGGAGCTCGACGAAGATAGTCGAGATGAGCTCGATGAAGATCGTCGAGCGGAGCTTGACGAATAGTCAAGCGGAGTTCGACGCAGATCGTCGAGCTGAGTTTGACGAAATTGTCAAACATCAATGTGAGTTCGACGACTGTGGTTCCGTTCGACGAACTGCCAAAAATGGGTTGTGGCCGAGCGGTGACCCGTGTTAGTTGGCTGGGGAGCGGCCACCACGTGGTGATTGACTTTCCGCCTCAACCTGAGCCATTCTTTTCTTTGATGGGAAGAAATCGTGTGGATGGGGATACACCTGATGCCTTAGCTATAGCTGAATGGAGGTTGTAAATCATTATTTCCTTTTGCTATTCTCTTTATTCCCGAGTGCTGGAGCGAGACCTCTCGGGTGTTATGGTTTGAATGGTTTTATTGAGTTGCTGGAGGAGAATTTGGGGCTGGAATCGAAATCCAAAGCGAGAGTTGAGAAGAGGAAAGGGAGACAATCATTTTTGTCCACGTAGAAATGCTTTGCCATGGATTCAAAGAGATCTTCAAGGGTAGAGATCTTTCTTCCTTGGACAAGTGAAGTCCTTTATTTGGCATATGCATGGATTTCCCACACCAAAAGGTGGAAGATCAATGGATTTCCGTTGGGTTGATTCTTGATATCCACAAGATGTCTTGCATGTAGATCTAGAAATGTGTAGTACATAATAGACATACTATGTGCAGCCCATCTAGACAGGTTGGTCTGGATTGGTGATGTTTTATTTTGTGCGCAGGAGAAGACTTTGCGTAAAAATGTGTACTGTATGGAGTCTGTGGGTTGTGTATGTGAAATGAAGTAGCAGGAAGTACTGGTGAGGAATGCTAGGAAACTAACCTCCGAGTGCGTATGTTGTATGCTATGAAAGTCCAGTGTTTCTGGCACTACAAGTGGATGCAAGGATTTCTGGATGGTTGATACATATATGGTTAGGGATGGGTACAAAAAGAGAGTTCTGTCACTAACGCCATGTGATAGTGATTGTCACGGGCGATAGCTCCTAGCTAACCTATAATTGTGTAGCCAGTCCTTAGGGGATAATGTGGCTATTGCGAGCTATGTGAGCTCTTAAAGGCCAGTGAGCCGAATGGACAACGGGATGCTGACGCACATCAATCTAGACATTGAACTGTCAATATGAGCAACGGGCAAGGGCTGAACTGTATCTGTGTGATGGTTGTCTAACTTTAGTGCCTGAAAAAGTTGCTTTGTTATGATCACATCATGAGAGTCTTAGGTTGTTCGCCATCAATACTAAAGTCTCCTGTCATGGTCTGTGGAGCATGAATGCTCAAGTTTACCGTTGGGTTTGAAGCCCGAGAACAGTGGTAGGACCCTGGATTTCCGGTACACTGAGAATGTTCCCTGAGTGCACGATCGTCGGGCCGTGTTTTTGACATTTATGATATATTAATGGTGAGTGAGTGCACATCTTATGATATATCTGCTTGTGAAATGCTATGCCTGCAGGGAAGGAATACCGCTGCCCCGATTAAGGGGTAGGGTTGTTATGAATTGGTCAGCTTAACGCTGGCCATTGCTTTGTTTGCCACCATTGCGGTGGATGGTCCCCATGCAGTTGTTGGTCAGCCGAGCAGAAAATAGTGGGCTGAAGCCCTTGCTGTTGTTGTTGCTGCTGCTTCTATGCTGGCCCTCGAAGGCCAATTAAAGAAAAGTGTTTTGTAATTTTCATGTGTGGCCGGCCAATGTGCCGATGTATGTAATCCACACGTATAAAGAAAACTTGTAAGGCCTTAAGGCCAAACACGTTGATGTAATTTGTATACATTCCTGTGGGATATATATATAAATATGGTGGTTTATATATATAGTGGACATTCAGGGCTAATGAGTTCAAGTTTAACCCCTAATGCTTCCGCTATAATGCTCTGAGTTAGGATGTGTGGTTTGGTCTTTGATATTAACCTGTAACCTCGCCGTCTGTTTGTGGCATAAACTATGGGGCCCCGACCAGACCTTCTATTATATGACATGTAACTGATGGAGACATTACAAAATACTACCCTACTCCTCCTCTCCTTCTCCTCCTCTACCCCCTTCTCATCCCTCTCCCCTAGGAAATTGCATTCGCCTCATGTTGCTGCAGGATTGGAGCCCTCTGACCCTGCCTCCGTGTTAGTGGTTTGAATCTCTCCTAACCTCTACAGAAATTCTCCACACCGTGGAATCCTCTCCCCTGCCCCAGGGCATGTCCCTACTGGGCCCTTCAGCCCAACTAGTTGTTCGGCTCCCGATTCCCCAACCTTACTGCTGCCCCTGGATCCCTTGGCTGCGGGGTTCTTCTCTGCTCCTCTCTTCCCACTGCATTCATGCTCCCTACTCCTTCAACTCATCTCCAGCCAACTTGGCCAGCTTCTTGGCGAACTCTGGGTTGGGCATCTCATACTCTATCTACTTTGCTGCCATCTCCATAAACTCCTCAAAGGAAAGGAGGGGAACACTTTTAAGCTCAATGCTGAAGAGCCTCTATTTTAAACCCAGGGTGAAGGAGAGCATCAAGGTATACCCCCGGACCTCCTAAACTAGAAGGATCTCTTCTTGGAACCGGTCGACGTAGCTACCCAGCATCTGCTCCGACTTCTTCTTGATGGCGAACAAACACTCTGCCCCTTCTTTCTCTTCTTCGATGTTGAGAACCTCAATAGTAACCTGCATTGCAGGTGCTCAAAGCAGTAAATGGAACTCACAGGAAGCTGGTGAAACCAATCCCTGGACTTTTCCTTCAAGGTGATGGCTAAAAGTTGGCACTTGAATGCGTCTGATATATGCCTGATGGAAAAGGCATCCTCGAACCATTGAACATGTTGCACCGGGTCATCCCTACCTATGTAGTAGGACATCTCTAGTTCTCTGAACCCCTCTTGGACTGGGGTCAAGACGATCAACTTGCTGAATGTGCTTCCTCCACCAACCTAGAGAGTGGGTCAATCTCGCACCCTTGGGTCGCCGAACCTCTCAGCACTCGCCTGCCCTGGGAATAGCTTACACCCAGCGAGATCCCTCTCACCGCTCTCAATCGGGACCTCCTTCTCGTGGAGCTATCCAGGGGAGTTCTCGCCCAAGGATGGAATCGCGACAATTGGAACATAAGGTGTGGACCATTCGCCTCTCTCGATGAATGTCAGATGAATGGTCTGTAGGACCTCCCGCTTGAAGTCTTCCAATATCCCAATCGTGACCCCACTCGCCGGGGATGGCGAGTTGCCCGTGCCAGCAGCTTCATCCTCACCTCTATCCATGAAGCTTAGCTCAAGATCTTCCTATGCATGTTGTGATCCACGCTCACCGCACATAAATGTTGAAGCCAAAACATGGCCTCAATGTGTGTTTGGACTTAAGGGGGTAGCTTGCATATATTTCTCCCAAAGTTGAGCTCCTGACTAGTCGCTAGGAACCAAAAAACCTGACCCTAAGCTATAACGTCGAGGTCCCACTACACACCAGGAAGATCTCTAGAGAGGTTCCCCTCCCTAGCCAAAAGCTGAGTTGGGCACCTTGGAGGGCTTATGCAGCCAGACCAAAATAACCCAAGGAGGAGGAAGCCAAGAAATGAATTAGAACCCCTCCAAAGGTGCCCATAGGGTCTATTTATAGAATTCCAGGACTTGTTTTACCAACAGCGTAATTCCACTGTTCCATTCCACTATATGCAGCCCAATTGGGTCTGCCAACAGTGTAACTCCGTTGTTCTGAGTGGCTATTTCCAGACATTCAAGGGCATCCAAGTATTTTTACGCCTGGACCCTACTGGGCGAGTGGCCAATAAAAGGACCTCTCACTCGAAGAAGCGAAACCTGGGGTGAGCCGAGCATTCTCCCCTGCATCTCCTCAAAGAACGAGTGCGGGATCCTCTTGCCTTCCGCTTGATTTGGCGAGAGGCTTTCCGCCTAATATAATAATCATTCTGCTTGCTTGGGCAAAAGACATTTTTCCCGACCTGGCGAAAGGCCTTCACTCTCTCTGGGCGAGTGCGGGTCTGCCTACCCAATTTTGCCTACCTCAACTAGCCTGAGCCTGAGCCTGAGGATCTAAAAGTGGTTGTAAGGGAGATACCACCAGAGGGGTTAGACTCTTTTACTCTAGAGGAGGGTGAATAGATTATTTTAAAATCCTTTTGATTTTTATTTCAGAGTTGAAAATTAGTCATACTACTAATTGTATTCAGAGAGTGCAGAAATAGAAACTAAGCTACCCAGCAATCAGCACACAGAAAGAATTAAAATAGCATCACAGATGACATAAGAATATTATAGTCGTTCCCCTAAAACTTGGGTACATCCACTCTTCTACCACCCTAGTAGGAATCCACTCAGTTTTTTGATCAGGTGCCCTGTCACCAATCAAGTTTTTGTTCAGTTTCCTGTCACCACATAATATACTTCAGGTAGATCAGGAAACCCTTCTGGATTTTGATTAGGTGCCTAAAACCAAGTGATTAACTTTTGAAGGGAGATAGAACCCTATGTACATTGGGTGAAAATGAAGCTTGATGTTATCTTCTCTTTCTCAAGGCAACAGAGAAGATTAGTGTATCCTTGATGGTGTCAAAGCTCCCCCTGAGATGAAGATTTGTTCAGGAAGAATGGAAGCTTTGCAGGGTGAGTAGGTCTTCTTGAAAAGGTCTCCAGTACGCTGTAGACTGATTGAAGTTTGGTTGTCTCTTGGCAGCTTGCTGGAGGAAGAACACTTTAATGGAGACAGAGAGATTTGTTCTTGAATTGTTTTCAGATGTCTGTCTTGTTGACTGAGTGTGCTCTTCTTTCGTGCTTTTTTATCTCTGTTATCTCTATATCTTTGTATCTATAAGAGAGAAATTCTCTTTTTATATTTTTTGTATATTCTCCATTGAATTTTGAATTGTCTGCATTGATTGTTGACGGCCTGGAGAAGAAAAATGCGGCTATAGAGAATATCTGCATTAATTGGATTTCCCCAACTGCCCTATTGAAAAATGGCAAGTAATAATCCTGATGAATGCCATAATCAATGCTGATTCTAACGGTAATATTTAGAGAATATTAAGCATTGATTAATTATGAATTATTGCAATAAAATAAGGACAGAAGAAGGAAAAATCCAAGTCTGGATCTGCACAGAATTCATCGAGCAAAAAACTGATTTCGTCGACCTGAGTCCAGAGTTCGTCGACCTGAGAGATCAAATTCGTCGACCAGATAATTCCTTTTCATCGAGCTGAGCACCAAGTTCGTCGACCTGAGAACAACTAATTGCTTCTTGTTAAAACTTGCCAATTCTATACTCTATGATCATCGAGCTGATAATATAGCTTCGTCAAATGGAGTTCAGAGAAATGATTCTAGACATAGAATGTTGAAATAGAACATCCAGAAATCGTCGACCTGAGAACCAAGTTCGTCGAGCTCAACTCAGAGAATTGTCTCTGAGTTCGTCGAGTTGAGCACCACTTTCGTCGAGCTGAGTTCGACAAACGTCGAACTCACTTTCCTGAATCTTGATTTTTCTCTTAGTCTAGAGACTTCTGCAGTCTTTTGCTGGCTGGTCCATGCATTGTTAACTCTAAGGACATAGCCTAAAATTTAGGACACAGACATGACCCTGGCTATACATGTTCGATCAAATATCCTGGTTTAGTGAACCTAGCCCAAATCCAACTAGGGATCCAACAATCTCCCCCTATTTGGGTGAGGTCACTAATTATAGACACAAAATATTTACAAAGCAAGATAAAAATATATCTGGCAAAAAACTTTGAACATGCAGCAGATATATATATATATATATATATATATATATATATATATATATATATATATATATATATATATATATATATATATATATATATATATATATATATATATATATATATATATATATATATATATATATATATATACAATGAGCTTTGTATCAGGAAATAAATATACAGTTTTAAGACATACAGAAAGACTAAACAGTTTAAACTCATATCTTCTTCTTTGACTCCTTTTGCTTATCCTCCTTATCTCTATCACCAGGCTGAGTGAACTTGATTTCCCAATTTAGATTAGCTTCTTGACTCTTTGATATAGTCATATCAACTACTCCAATAATGTTGAGGGATGTAGCCATTGACACCGAAGCTTCTGGATGTAATTTCATGTAATCATCTACATTAAAGAATTTATTAGCTTTTGCAAACCTGTTTAGTTCCTCCTTTCTGTATTTGGCCATTGTTGAGTATTGAGATGGATCCTTTCCTTCAACTTTGGCTTTGTTTATCATAGATAGGCCAATCAGTTCTTGGAACCTGGCCATCCTTGCAGTAGTAGCTATTTCTAGGTCCTCAAATGGAATAGTAGGAGATGTAGGTCTCTTTGGACTTTCAGCTTTCTGAGATTCTAGTGCTTGTTGTAGATGTTGCTGTTGTTGTTGATGTTACCTGCCAGAGGAGTACCTGTGATGGCTGCTTCCAGAAGAAGAGGATCTACCCTGCTGTCTCTAATAAGTTTGATATTGGATAAACCTCTGAGAGGAAGAGCCTGAAGCACCAGCAGCAGGTGGAGGAGGTGGAGGAGGATCTTTCCAGTATCTCTGTGGAGGAGGAGAATACTTCCTGCTTTTCTTCCTGTCCTTCTGCTGATTCTTTGACAGCCACATCCATGCTAGCATGCCATTATAAGGAGTGATATTCTGAAGAATATAGTATGGAGTATCATGAGTTGGGTTTGATTTTGGAGCAGCAGCTGGAGGGGCTTTCCTTTTCTTAGAGATTTTCTTTTTGGACTTTGGCTCATCATCAAAATCCTCTTCCTCATCTTCATCATCAGAAGATCCTTGAGGAGTATCATATACTGCATTATTATCTTTTAAGGCTTCTGTAGATATCAACAATTTTTCTGCCTGAGAAGGAGCTGGAGGAAGAGCTGGAGCTGGAGAACTATGTACATCAGCGCTTTCAGAAACTGATTTACTCTCTTCTTCAATATCTTCCATGATCAACTCATCTAAATCAGGAATGGGACTGTCATCCATAACATAAGTTGGAGGAGAAATGGCTTTAGGAGAAGCAATGTTCTTGGTAGTAAGAGGTTCTGCAACTGCAAGACTAGCCATAAGTTTCCTGGCAGCTGTGGGGCTGAGTGGTGCAGTATATGGTACAATGGTAAAAGAATGATCATGAGAATAGCTGGGTAGAATATTACTATACACAATATTGAATAAATCCAATAAGGAAGTCAAATTAACTGTGGGACTTAGAATATAATCCCCAACAGTTTCTATATCAGCCAAAACAGGCTCATCCATATAAGTATCTGAGTCTATTAAATCTATTATTTCAGAAGGATCTGCTGTATCTTCTAAAGAGTCAGTCATTAAAGAATCAAGTTCTGCTGCTGCTGCCTCTGCTGCTGCTTTCACTAGAACTTCTTCATCATGAAGCATCTCCCCTTGGCTGGCTGTAGAGGGTCCTGGAGCCAGTCCCCCAGAAGAAGGGACAGGGTGTAACACCCCGAAGTCAAGCGGATCAATTTGAGCAAAATCGGGTTCAAGCCTGGGTGACACGGCCTGGGACACGGGCGTGTCCCAGGGCGTGTCAGGCCTGGGTAGTGTTGCGTCGTGAAGTCGACGAAATTTGGAGTCGACACAGCGGACACGGCCTGCGATACGGGCGTGTCGCAGGGCGTGTCGGGGCCGTGTCGACGATCGACGTGATGTCGACGAATTTTTCTCGACGATCGTCGAGTGTCGAGTGTCGAGTGAGGACACGGCCTGTGACATGGGCGTATCACAGGGCGTGTCAGTGGTCGTCGAACTCAACTCGACGTTTCGAGCTAGGGCGTGTTTGCGGGACACGGGTGTGTCCAGGTGCACACGGCCAGGAACACGGGCGTGTGCCCGGCCGTGTGAAGTCTCGGGTTGTTTTGGGATTATTTTCGTTGAGGCACACGGCCTCAGACACGGGCGTGTCTGAGGGCGTGTCGGGAACACGGCACGTGACACGGGCGTGTCACACGACCGTGTATTGGCTGGATTGAGTCGGTTGTCTGCCGCTTAGAGGGACACGGCCTGTGACACGGGCGTGTCACAGGGCGTGTCAGGCCGTGTTCAGGATTTTCTGGCCAAATCTGAGCCGTTTGTTTCCCTCTTCCTGGATCCAATGGCTGGGCTCTATCCAGGTCATGTGAAGGCCGAGAAAAAGGGGATTTAATTCCTCTTTTCTTCTTATTCTTCTTCATTTCTTTTAAGCAAGGGAGGAAGAAAGGCTAAGGCAAGAGGGAAGGGAGGAGTCTACCAGCTGCTGTAGGAGCTGCGGAGTGCGAAGCGAAGATCCGAGAGCGGATTCGTGAAGGCAGAGCCGAGGCGGTGATTTCCATCCGTCTACTTCATGGCACCGAAGCGGTCTTCAAGGGTAACGATCTCCTTCTTGGACATCGAAGTCCTTCCTTTATGCATGTGCTTGGAATCCTCCACCAAGAGGTGGATTTGTGGAAGTGATTCCTTTGTTGAGTATGCATTTAGAGCCAGAAATATGGAGTACGGCATAGGCATGCTGTGTGAAGCCCATCTGGACCGGTAGTCTGGATTGGTGATGTTCATGGGTAAACCGGAGGAAACTCCGTGGATTTGATGAGATGGAAATGGATTTCTGTTGTAATGAATGTATGGATGTGATGCTGTTTATGAGGAGTCTTTGGTAAAGCTCCTGGTTATGATATGATCAATTGGTAGCATGCCTAGGGAGCTCGTGATAAACCCGGCCTGTTACACCACTAGGGTGGGTTGATCTAGTTAGTTAGAGGGATCGATTGGTGGCAATGCTTGGGGAGCCGAGTTAAACCCAGCTTGATGCACCACATAGTGTGGGTCGATCGGATTAGGAGGGGGGTCGATGGGTAGACATTGCCTGGGGATCTTGGATAAACCCGGCGTGCTACACCACATGTTGTGGGTCGACCTACTCTGGTTGTTGGATGCTGTGAGGTTGTACCTCTGTGTGGTTTGGGCGGGATGTCGCCAGCATGCGAGACTGGTGGACTAGGGCCGGTCAACCAACAAGTTAAAACCTCGGATCGGCGGTGTATGACTGGTGGATTCCGGTACGCCAAGTAGGTGCCCTGAGTGCACAGAACGTCTAGTGGAGTCCAGCGTTTGTGATGTCATGTGTTTGCTAGCGAGATAAAGAGAATGATATAGATATGCAGTTTGATGATACTTGATGAGCACTGTATGCAGGGAAGGAACCACTACCCCGGGTAGGGGGTAGGGTCGTTATAATGGGTCAGCCAAATGCTGACCGTTCCTTTGTTTTGCCGCTTTTTGGTGGATGTCTCATTGTAGCTGCCACGGCTTGACATGAATACGTGGAATGACTAGCTTGCTGCTGTTGGCCCATGAAGGCCATGCGAGGAGTGGTGTTTGGATTTCATGTGTGGCCGGCCTGCGTGCCGATGTACGAAATGAATGTTGTGTAAAAGAGGAACCTGTAAGGCCATAAGGCCAGGGTGTGTGGGTTGTATACATTCCTGGTGTTGTGATATATATAAATGTGGTATTTATATGTTGGTGGACATTCTGATTTGAGTTCATGTTAACAAAAAAATGCTGCGCTAGAATGGATGAGTTAAGGATACGCGTCGATTTTGATTTCCACACGTGATTCCTTCGCTTGTCTGTGAGATATGGCGTGGGGCCCCGGCCGGACCCACCGTTATATGTCATGTGACAGGTGGGGGCGTTACAAAGTGGTATCAAAGCGAGGTTTAGATTGTTTGGGAGGAGAGAACAGAAATGAACCCATGAATGTCCACTAGGAATGTATGTCATGCACATGATGTGCGTGAGTGTGTAATCAATGTAGCAGTACCGTTATGATTGGAAGTATTAATGGTGTTCTGTACATTGATAGGTGGCGAGGGATGGAGCTGGGCCGTCGGAGCCCCAGCGGTCTGCTGAGAGTGCAGCACCCGTAGAAGCGCCTATGCCTCCCTTGGTAGAAGCCATACGGGTGGTGACGGAGACAGTGCTTGCAGTGTTACAAGCACAACCTATTGGACAGGCAAGGCCGGGTGCAAGGCAAGAGCATGCTGCAGTGGTGGTGGAGGCGCAAGCAAGTGACGAGTCATTGACACATTTTATGCACTTTCATCCACCGACATTTGGTGGAGCACTTTCCCCAATGCAGGCAGAAGATTGGTTAGCAAGGGTAAAAAGGATCCTGACCGCAATCCGGACGGTCGAGGAATAGAAAGTGATGTTGGCCACTTTTCTGTTGGAAGGAGATGCGAGATTGTGGTGGGATGAGATTGAAGTGCATCACTTGGCAGGTCGAGGTTTAACGGAGGTGTCCATGGAGGAATTCTCCCAAATATTTTTAGCCAAGTATGTGCCAGTGTCGCAGAGGATTGCGATGGAAAATGAATTTCCCCGTTTGGTGCAGGGTGAGCGAGAGATTGATACCTACCTGCATGAGTTTACAAGATTAGGGAGATATGCGGGATCTACCTTCACGGAGGAAGCGCGAAAGACAAATCAGTTTTATGAAGGATTGCAGGATGAATTGAGGTTGGCACTTCCGAGTTCAGTGAGCCAAGGCTTCCAAGCATTAGTCGATACAGCTCGTGCATTGGAGAAGGATATGAAGCGAGTACAAGTGAATAAGCAACTGGCAGTGGAAAAGTCAGAGTTTAAAGTGTCGCAGTTGGATCAATCGGAGCTTCGACGACAAGAGAAGAAAAGATTTAGGCCGGCGGAATCAGCTCTGTCGACTGTTTCTTCGGGGGCGACTTATGGGTTAGGACGTGTGGATACACGTATATGCTATAAATGCGGGAAGCAAGGACATATAGCAAAATTCTATCGGAATGCCCCTCCAGGGAGTGAGAAAACGATAGGTGCGTCATATGAAGAAAAGGGAAAAGCAGTGGCTGAGTCATCTGCACCCCGGACGCAACCACGATTGCATGTTATGGACGTGCAAGAGCCGCAAAGCTCAGTTCGCAAAATTCAGCCTCGGGTGTTTAATTTGTCTCTTAATAGCGAATTTCAAAATCGGGAGGCTGAGCGGAGATGAATCATGAAGTAGCTCCTTTGGATGCTATGACTGGATCGTACCTTGATGGATTGTCCATGGTGGTGTATGTCAACTATGTTTATATCTATAATTGTGATGAATAACAGCTGGTGGACATATTGCTAAAAACTTGGTGCACTTGTGATTGTGAGGCGATAAATCAATTATGTTGTTTTGTTTTGAGGTCTTCTGTGGCTGCATGTGCACAAGTGGAAGTTAGGGATGTTTGTTTGTGTTGTATGTTTGTTAGTTTGTGTGGAGGCTTGGGGTGTAAGCTTTGATGATGTTGTGGCTGATTGGAGTCAAATTTCGAGAACGAAATTATTTGAAGGGGGAGGATTGTAACACACCGAAGTCAAGAGGATCAATTTGAGCAAAATCGGGTTCAGGCCTGGGTGACACGGCCTGGGACACGGGCGTGTCCCAGGGCGTATCAGGCCTGGGTAGTGTCGAGTCGTGAAGTCGATGAAATTTGGAGTCGACACAGCGGACACGGCCTGCGACACGGGCGTGTCGCAGGGCGTGTCGGGGCCGTGTCGATGATCGGCGTGATGTCGACGAATTTTGCTCGACGATCGTCGAGTGTCGAGTGTCGAGTGAGGACACGGCCTGTGACACGGGCGTGTCACAGGGCGTGTCAGTGGTCGTCGAACTCAACTCGACGTTTCGAGCTAGGGCGTGTTTGCGGGACACGGGTGTGTCCAGGTGCACACGGCCAGGAACACGGGCGTGTGCCCGGCCGTGTGAAGTCTCGGGTTGTTTTGGGATTATTTTCGTTGAGGCACACGGCCTCAGACACGGGCGTGTCTGAGGGCGTGTCGGGAACACGGCACGTGACACGGGCGTGTCACACGGCCGTGTATTGGCTGGATTGAGTCGGTTGTCTGCCGCTTATAGGGACACGGCCTGTGACACGGGCGTGTCACAGGGCGTGTTAGGCCGTGTTCAAGCTTTTCTGGCCAAATCTGAGCCGTTTGTTTCCCTCTTCCTGGATCCAATGGCTGGGCTCTGTCCAGGTCATGTGAAGGCCGAGAAAAAGGGGATTTAATCCCTCTTTTCTTCTTCTTCTTCTTCTTCATTTTTTTTAAGCAAGGGAGGAAGAAAGGCTAAGGCAAGAGGGAAGGGAGGAGTCTACCAGCTATTGTAGGAGCTGCGGAGTGCGGAGCGAAAATCCGAGAGCGGATTCGTGAAGGCAGAGCCGAGGTGGTGATTTCCATCCGGCTACTTCATGGCGCCGAAGCGGTCTTCAAGGGTAACGATCTCCTTCTTGGACATCGAAGTCCTTCCTTTATGCATGTGCTTGGAATCCTCCACCAAGAGCTGGATTTTCGGAAGTGATTCCTTTGTTGAGTCTGCATTTAGAGCCGGAAATATGGAGTACGGCATAAGCATGCTGTGTGAAGCCCATCTGGACCGGTAGTCTGGATAGGTGATGTTCATGGGTAAACCGGAGGAAACTCCGTGGATTTGATGAGATGGAAATGGATTTCTGTTGTGATGAATGTATGGATGTGATGCTGTTTGTGAGGAGGCTTTGGTAAAGCTCCTGGTTATGATATGATCAATTGGTAGCACGCCTGGGGAGCTCGTGATAAACCCGGCCTGTTACACCACTAGGGTGGGTTAATCTAGTTAGTTAGAGGGATCGATTGGTGGCAATGCTTGGGGAGCCGAGTTAAACCCGGCTTGCTGCACCACATAGTGTGGGTCGATCGGATTAGGAGGGGGGTCGATGGGTAGACATTGCCTGGGGAGCTTGGATAAACCCGGCGTGCTACACCACATGTTGTGGGTCGACCTACTCTGGTTGTTGGATGCTGTGAGGTTGTACCTCTGTGTGGTTTGGGCGGGATGTCGCCAGCTTGCGAGACTGGTGGACTAGGGCCGGTCAACCAACAAGTTAAAACCTCGGATCGGCGGTGTATGACTGGTGGATTCCGGTACGCCAAGAAGGTGCCCTGAGTGCACGGAACGTCTGGTGGAGTCCAGCATTTGTGATGTCATTTGTTTGTTAGTGAGATAAAGAGAATGATATAGATATGATGTTTGATGATACTTGATGAGCACTGTATGCAGGGAAGGAACCACAACCCCGGGTAGGAGGTAGGGTAGTTATAATGGGTCAGCCAAATGCTGACCGTTCCTTTGTTTTGCCGCTTTTTGGTGGATGTCTCATTACAGGTGCCGCGGCTTGACATGAATACGTGGAATGACTAGCTTGCTGTTGTTGGCCCTTGAAGGCCATGCGAAGAGTGGTGTTTGGATTTCATGTGTGGCCGGCCTGCGTGCCGATGTACGAAATGAATGTTGTGTAAAAGAGGAACCTGTAAGGCCATAAGGCCAGGGTGTGTGGGTTGTATACATTCCTGGTGTTGTGATATATATAAATGTGGTATTTATATGTTGGTGGACATTCTGATTTGAGTTCATGTTAACAAAAAAATGCTGCGCTAGAATGGATGAGTTAAGGATACGCGTCGATTTTGATTTCCACACGTGATTCCTTCGCTTGTCTGTGAGATATGGCGTGGGGCCCCGGCCGGACCCACCGTTATATGTCATGTGACAGGTGGGGGCGTTACACAGGGGACAGAGTAGCAACTGTGGTAGAGAGAGTTTAGATTGAAGCAGTGAGAGAAGCTAGAGATTATTTATAATGTTTTGAAGAGTGAGAGAGATGAATGCAAGCAAATCCTTAGCAATATCAGAAAAATTTAAATACAGAGATTCAGGAGCAGTGGAGGAGTAGGGATTGTTATGACCATAATTTGAACAGACAGAAAATGCACTAGACATATCTGTGTGTGTAGTCAGGTGCGGAAGATGGAAGGTCAGTTTGCATTAGTAGAGGGAAGGGGACAAAGGGAGTTGCAGTTGTAGAAGGTGGAATTGTTTTTGTGGGGATGGGTTCTTGATGTGGAGATGATGGAGGAAGCACTATATTGAAAGTGTGGGAGGAGATAAAGGTGTCAGGATTTGTGGCATTTAAATGAGGTGGAAGAGGAGATTGATGTGGGGATGGTTGTGGTGATTGGGAAGGAGAGTGTTGGAGGGATTCCTGAATGGGGGAAGATGGGATTTCAGAGATATTTATGTGGCGAGAGGATGGAGGTGGAGAATGTGCAGGAGATGGAACTGGAGTAGAGATGTGAAGTGGTTATTGTTGTTGTGGTTGAGGAGAAGAAGGATTGTTAGAGGTGGAGGGAGCTTCTTCTGGGGGTAGAGGAGCGGCTATGACTTATGGGCCTAGAGGAGGAAGAAGCCTTGGTTGGCTTGGTGATCCTCCTTTCCCATCTGCCAAAGATTGCAGAGGTGAGCCTCCTGGAGGCATTGATGAACACTAGTGTAGAGACCAGATGTTTAGATGCTTTCTCCTTTAGAAATATCCCCAGAATTCTGCCAAAGCAGACTTCCTTCTTGTTGTTTTTCTTTTTGATCAACTCAAACAACAACTTTCCCCAATTTTCTGCTTTCCTTTCTACTAGAGCACTCATCTCCAGGAACTGGTGCCTAGTTATATAATTGTGTGTTGTATGCTTTCCTAACAGCACTTTTCTGACTACGTCAGCCAAGAACTTGTATTCAGTCAACAAGTTCTTATTAAGTAGTTTGTTAGGGTTATCTACACAATGACCCATTTTATTTAACATATTATTATACGCTTCAGTATCCAGTTCGATTTCTTCTTCACCATTCAGTAGACCGAAAATGTCGGTTAGTACATTTGGAGAAAGAGAGACTAAGTTACCCGAAATTGTTCCTGTCATGGAATCTTCTGTTGTTGTAGAGGTAAAAACCCATTCTTTATTCTCAGTCATTGCAATCTTTATTCTAACCATCATGAACTGTTTCAGTTGTTGTTCTTCAAACAACTTCAAGATCTCCACAAAAATTGCATCAGAACACTGGAATGAATCAAATTCTTTGTCAAATCCCATGTCAAATTTCATTGCAGAGTAAGCAGTCACCAAAATCGCCATGGTGCACATGCAAGAGAAAAATAGAGATTAAGTGCAATGGAACTGAAAGCGCGGGACGGGGGTCGAAGAAAATGTAGATATAAGATTTTTAGAATATGAACTGCCAAACTCCGTCTGACGAATAATAAAAAGATCTTCGATCTGAGGTCGACGAATTATTTTATTAGAAAATGAGTTTGTCGATCTCAGTTTGAAGAAGATGAATAAATCATCGATCTCCGTTCAACGAAAAATTCACTGGAGCAGGGATCGTCGATCTCCATTCAACGAAAACTGTTTCACTAAGAAGTGATCGTCGAACTCCATTCGAGAAACTCTTCGCGATGGGTTCACAGATTGTCGATCTCCATTCGACGAACTGCCAAAAATCGTCGACCACAGACAGATATTAAATTAACTCATCTCCATTGATCATTCCTAACTGATTTAAGAAAATCAGATGCTTCTTCCAATCCAATGGCATGGTTAATATATCTCCCCTTTGTAAATCAGTGGAAATGAAGACAAGATTAATTCTTTGTCTACACAATCTCTAATGAAAAGATGGCTTATTTCTATATACTTTGTCCTACTATGATACACTGGATTTTGTGTTATGGATATATCACTTGTATTATCACAATATATAGTTGAATTATTTAGATTGTATCCATAATCCAGTAGTTGGTTTTGTATCCACAAGACTTGTAAGCAATAGCTGCCAGCAGCTATATATTCTGCTTCTGCAGTAGATGCAGACACAGATGTTTGCTTTTTACAGAACCAGGACACAGGCCTATCACCAAGGAATTGGCATGTTCCTATGGTGCTTTTTCTGTCCACTCTACATCCAGCATAGTCAGCATCAAAAAATCCAGTTGAATCAAATTCTGACTCTGATGGATATAAAAGTCCTATATTTGGATAACCCATTATATATCTCAAAATCCTTTTAAGGAAAATATATTGAGATTCTTAAGGGTTCAATTGGAATCTAGCACAAATGCATGTAGCACACATGATGTCTGGCCTACTTGTTGTGAGATATAATACGGACCCAACAATGGCCCTATACAACTTCTGATCAACAGACTTTCCAAGCTCATTAGAATCTATCACAATATTTGCACTTATAGGTGTATTCATCGCTAAGGCATCAAACATCCCAAACCTTTTAATAAGCTCTTTAGCATACTTGGATTGGGAGATGAAGATACCATCAGATGATTGTTTCACTTGGAGATCAAGGAAATATAAAATTTCACCCATGCTACTCATCTCAAACTTTGAATGCATAAGGTTAGAGAACCTTTTGCATAGTTTGGGATCAGTTGAGCCAAATATGATATCATCTACATAAATTTGTACTAATAGAATTTTATCTTTATGATGCTCAATGAAAAGAGTCCTATCTACAATGCCTCTATAAAATTTATGCTCTAATAAGAAGCTAGCTAGGGTCTCATACCAAGCTCTTGGAGCTTGCTTTAAACCATAGAGAGCTTTATGCAATCTAAAGACATGAGAGGGATGAGTTAGAGAGATAAACCTGGAGGTTGTTCAACATAAACCTCTTCTTTGAGATCTCCATTTAGAAAAGCACTCTTGACATCCATCTGATAAACTTTGAACTTCTTGAAAGCAGCATATGCAAAGAAATTTCTTATGGCCTCAAGTCTTGCAATAGGAGCAAATGTTTGATCATAATCAATGCTTTCTTCCTGGCTATAGCCTTGAGCTACTAACCTTGCCTTGTTCTCATAATGTTACCTTCTACATCCAACTTATTTCTGAATACCATTTTGTTCTAATGACTGGATAGTCTTTGGGTTTAGGAACCAATTCCCAAACTCTACATCTCTCAAATTGATTGAGCTCCTCTTGCATTGCAATGATCCAGTGGGAATCTTGTTCTGCATCTTTAATGGATTGGGGCTCAAGTTGAGAGAGGAAACAAGCAAACATCAAGTCAGGGTTGAGTTGATGCCTTGTTTGCACACTAGTTGAAATGTCTCCAATCACTTGAGATCTGGGATGATCTCTAAGTGTAACAAAATCAGTGGGAGGGGCTGGTTGGGCAACAACTTGGGGGCTAAATTCCTCTTGTGGAATTTCATTAGCTGTTGGAAAAGGTTCAATCTCTTCTATGCTTTCTTCTTCACTTTCTTCTTCAACTTGTGGAGAAAGATGTATTGGAACCTCTTGGGTAAGGCTTAGTTCATCCAATCTCTCACACAAGAGAGGTACCTGCAATGTGCTATTGGTAGAAATTTCTTTCTCCTTATAAGACATTGTTAGCCTCATTAAAAGTCACATGTATTGATTCCTCAATTTTTAAAGAAGATTTGTTAAACACCCTATAAGTTTTGCTGACTTGGGAATATCCTAGAAAAATTCCCTCTTCAGCCTTAGCTTCAAACTTTCTAATATATTTCTTGTTATTATTATGAATATAACATCTGCAGCCAAATACTTTAAAATATGTAATTTTAGGTTTCTTCCCTTTAAATAATTCATAGGAAGTCTTATTCTTAAGTCTATGTATTAGACTCCTGTTCAGTACATAGTTTGTTATGCTTACAGCCTATGCCCAAAAGGATAGGGGCATGTAAGCATCTGCAAGTAATGTGCCTGCAGCTTCAATTAAGGTTCTATTCTTCCTTTCAGCTACCCCATTTAGTTGAGGAGTTCTAGGGGCTGAGAAGCAATGTCTGATACCTTCCTTCTCACATAACTCATGCATAAGAAGAGACTCAAACTCAGTACTATGATCACTTCTGATCAATGCAACTGGAGTAGAGTACTCAATCTGTATGTTCCTGAGAAAATCTGTAAGAACCTTGAATGTATCTGACTTAGATCTTAGAAAGAACAACCAAGTGAATCTTGAGAAGTTATCTACAATAACTAGAGTATAAGATTTCCCTTCTAGGCTTTGTACAGCAAAATGTCCAAAAATGTCCATGTATAGCAAGTACAAGATCCTAGGTGAATCACTCTTATTAACTGATTTAAAACTAGATTTAGTTTACTTGCCTAGTTGACAAGCAGTGCAGAGGCCTTCCTTCTTGTAGGGACTAGAAGGCAATCCTCTCGCACGGTTGTCTTTAGATAGGCTAGCAATGTTTTTCATATTAACATGTCCTAGTCTTTTATGTCATTAATCATTTTGATTACAAATAATATTGAGTAAACAAATATCTCAAGTTGCATAAAGAAAATCAACTGCATATATGTTACCTTTTCTATTTCTAATTAAAACAGTTTGGTTTTCTTTATTAGAAATAATACAAGAACTTGAGTTAAAATGTACCTTATAATTTTCATGACATAGTTGACTTATGGAAATGAGGTTATGCTTGAGTCCACTTACATATGTCACTTTTTGAAAGTGACTGCTCCAATCTTTACTTCTCCAAATCCTTTAGATTAACCACAATTTGAATCACCAAAGATCACCTTTGGTCCCACCTTGGACTTGTAGTTATTTTAGTTGTCCTTGCTACCAGTCATATGCTTGGAGCATCCATTGTCTAGATACCATTATTGATTAACAACTGGACAGCTCTTTACCTGTAAAGAAAACAATTAGTTGTTCTTGACCCAGATTACCTTGGGTCCTTTATTTTGAAGATAAGAAAAGTTTGATATAACTGAAAATTCAGGTTGGGATTTATAGACTAAGGGATGATATCTCCTAGGTGGATTAAAAGGTTTTCTAGGTTGATTATAGTTTTTATTAAAATTATGATTTTTATTAGGTCTGACTGGGTTTGACGAAAAGTTGTAAGTTTGTCGACCAGAGTTCGATGAAGTGGGATGAGATCGTCGATCTCTGCTCAGAGAATGAACATATTCATTTTCTGTGCCCCAATTTCGTCAATCTCTGCTCGACGAACCATACATAGTTCGTCGATCACAGTAAGACGAATTATTATAGTTAATATTGGCGTTCATAGATCGTCGATCGGAGTTCGACGAACTATCCACATTTTGTTGACCTAAGTTCGATGAAATCTGTTGAACTTTGTTTTTACTTAGAGTTTTCTGGTTTCTGTTCTTTTGATTTTTTTAGTTAGGTAATTCTTCTATGGTTTGCTTATTGTTTATTAGCTCTTTACCCTTAGCTGAAACAAATCTTATATGGGTTGTTAATATGTTCTTCTTATGTATGGGTTGTAAGCTTGATGATGCACCCAAGCCCAGTTTGTCATTCAGTCTGGCATTGACTGTACTTGTGATGTCCATCAGCTTAAGGTTTCTCCCATTGAGAGATTTCTCAAGTTGCTTAGCCTCACATAGCTTTATTTTTAAAGAAATGATTTGTTCATTAGCTAGAGCTAAATCATCCTTAAGCTTATTGTTTTCAGCAAAAAATTTATCAAATTCAGATTGCCTATCTCTTAACATTTTAATTTCTTTCAGATTTTATTAAATCATTGGATAAAGATTTGAATTCAATTTTGAAATCAACAAAATTAAAATCAAAAGATGAGATTATCTAATCCTCATCTGTCTCATATTCTTCTTCTGATTCTTGAGAATGACCTTCTGCTTGATCTTTAGCATCAGGACTGCTACAAGAGGCATTAATTGCCATGAGGCAGACCTCTTTTGCCCTTGCTTCTTCTTCATCTTCACTGGAACTGGAAGATGATGTCTCTTCATTAGTGTCACTCCAGGTTTCAGCAATGAAACCTTTTTCTTTTCTTTTGTATTTGTTGGAGGGATGTTTGTTTGAATTCTTGCTGGAGTTCTTCTTGTTCTCTTTCACCTTTCTCTTTTCCCTTTTCTGAGCTTCTGGGAATTCAGGGAGAATGTGCCCAGGCTTTGTACATCCAAAGCAAACAATCTCCTTGGTAGGAGTTCTATCATACTTAGGTTTGTCATCATTCTTTGATGGTCTTCTTCTGAAATCCTCCTTGGCCAGCTTGCAGAATCTTTTGGCCAGCAAGCTCATCAGCTCTTCATTAGCTGGAAGGGTTTCAGATTCTTTAGTTGCTTTAAAAGCAATATTATATTCCTTCATTGAAGAGGTTGAGGTCTTCATTTCAGCTGCCTCTCTAGTCTTGATCAATTGCTCATAGGATTTGAGCTTTCCCAAGAGAGACTCGGTGGATATCTTATTCATACTTCTGGCTTCTTTGATTGGCCAGATCCTAAAATCCCAAGTGCTGGGGAAGCACATCAGAATCTTGTCATTGATCTCAGTAAATGAGATATCCTTATCCAAGGTCTTCAATTCATTTATAATAACACTAAGTCTGTTATACATCTCTGCCACTGTTTCAGATTCCTCCTTCTTGAAGTTCTCATATTGAGATATTAGGAGGGATCTTCTATCCTTTCTTTCATCTGCAAAGACTGCCACCATCTGGTTTAGAGAATCCCAGATTTCGTTTGCAGAAGAGCATTCAACCACCTTTTGGAAGATTTCATCTGACATTGTTTGGGCCAAAATGTTCATGGCTTTAGCATCAGCAACTTTGGCTTTCTTCTGAGCATCAGTACACTCAGGTGGTGGAACTGCATGAGTGCCGGAAGTTGCTGTGAAAGTGGATGCTAAGGGTTGAGGAGGACCTGTCAAAATAGAGTCGAAAATGTCCTCATCAATAGAGTTCATGTACAGCTTGATTCTTGCCTTCCACATTGCAAACTTATTTAAGTTGCAGACTGGAGCTCTGGTGCTAGCATAATCCTTATTTTGTGTCATTTCTAAATAAAAAAGAAACACTAAAGAATAAAGAAACAATCTAACAAGGATCTTGGTTCAGATGTTAATATGTGAAACCAAAGACAAACCTTGCTTTGATACCAATTGAAAGTGGTGGTAAGGGAGATTCCACCAGAGGGGTTAGACTATTTTACTCTAGAGGGGGGTGAATAGAGTATTTTAAAATCCTTTAGATATTTAATTCAGAGTTGAAAATTAATGATACTACTAAGTGTATTTAGAGAGTGCAGAAATAAAACTAAGCTACCCCGCAATCAGCACACAGAAATGAAAGTTAGGGTTAGATCTGATATACTCTAGAGGGGGGGGGGGAATAGAGTATCTTGAAACTTTTAATGCTTTTTACTGTAGGTAAAAATCAGTCCTAAAATGTAATAATCTACCACAGGCACAACAAAAATAACTTAGCTATCACAGACACAGCAACCTAACTAGCACAGCCATAACAAGAATAAAAGAAAAAGATGGCAACCAGACAACACAAGAATTTTATAGTGGTTCCCTAACCTGGGTACATCCACTCTTCTACCACCTTGGTAGGAATCCACTCAGGTTTTTGATCAGGTGACTGCCACCAATGAGCTTTCGATCAGGTGCTCAAAAACCAATCCCAAGTCTTTTGGTCAGGTGACTTGAAAACAGGAATAACTTTTTAAGGGAGTTAAAAAACCCTTTTTACAATGGGGGTGAGAGAGTGATGATGTCTTCTCTATCTCAAATACAAATGAGATGACTTTAGTGGATCTTTGATTTTAACAAAGTCCCCCCCCTGAGATATTGATTCATGAAGGTTGGAGCTTTGCTGTAGGGTGAGTAGACCTTCAATCTTTTTCCTTGACCAGAGGTGCTCCAGGAACTTCTTTATTGATAAAGTTTTGTTGTCATTGAATAATCCTGGAAAGAAGAAGGAAGAAGACTCTTGATTTTGAATGGATGTTCTTCTTCTTCTTCTTCAGCTTGTTGTTGTTTCTCTAGTCTGTGTCTTCTAGTTTCTTCACTGTATTATTGCCCTGTATGTTCCTTTCTATGTCGTGCTCTACTAGCCCTATTCAGTATATTCTCTGTATTTTCTTGTAGAGAAGGAAAAAGAAAATCCTTTAATATTTTCTGTGAAATCTTCCTTCTGAATTTTTGAATTCCTTCATCATTGATTACAGTCGGCCTGAAGAATATCTGTATTTATTGATTTCCCAAACTGTCTTATTTAAAAGTGGCATGTAATAATCCTGATGAAGACCGTAATCAATTCTTGCTTCTAGCTGTAATATTCAAAGAATATTTAAGCATTGATTACTCAGGAATTATTGTAATAAAATAAGGACAGAGGGAGGGAAATTTCCAAGTCTGGAACTGCATAGAAATCATTGAGCAGAGAACAGAATTCATCGACCTGGGTCCAGAGTTCGTCGAGCTGAGAAGTTATGTTCGTCGACCAGATAACCTTTGTTCGTCGAGCTGAGATCCAAGATCGTCGAACAAAGAACAGATAACTGCTTTCTCTAGAGCCTTGCCAATTCTGTGCATCAAGATCGTCGAGCTGAGATCCTAACTTCGTCGATTGGAGTTCAGTGAAATGTTTCTTGGACTTAAGAATATAGAAGTCAATTGTCCAGAAATCTCCGACCTAAGAATTGATTTCGTCGACCTGAGAACTGCTAACAGTTACTTGATACAACTTGTCGAGACTGTAGTCCAAGTTTGTCGAGCTGAGATCATGAATTCGTCGACTAGAGTATGATTCTGGACTTAGAATATTTGGATGTTTCTGGACTTATAAAGTTGAGGTAAAACATCCAAAAATTGTTGACCTGAGAAACAAATTCGTCGAGCTGATATTCTAACTTCGTCGACTGGGGTTCAGAGAAAGGAATTCTGGACTTAGAGTGTTGAGGTATAGTATCCAGTGATCGTGGACCTGAGAACCAAGTTCGTCGAGCTCAACTCAGAGAATTTTCTCGGAGTTCGTCGAGCTGAGGACGACTTTTGTCGAGCTGTGTTCGATGAACGTCGAACTCATTTCCTGAGTCTTTGAAGTTTCTCTAAGTCTTGAGTCTTCTGCAGTCTGTTTATGGCTGGTCCATGCAGTGTTGACTCTAAGGATATGACCTAAACTCTAGGATAGAAACATGACCCTGGCTATACATGTTGGGTCAAACATCCTAGTTTAGTGAACCTAGCTCAAATCCAACTAGGGATCCAACAATATCCCCCTATTTGGGTAAGGTCACTCTTTACAGACACAAAAATTTGCAAAGGAAGAAAACATATATCTAGCAGGAAAAATTTAAATGTGCAGCAGATATATATATATACAGTAAGCTTTGTCTCAGGAAATAAACAGATAGTTTTAGAATAACAGAAGGACTAAAGGCAGTTCAAAATTTATTTCTTCTTCTTTTGCCCCTTATGCTTCTCCTCTTGAACTTTTTCACCAGGCTGAGTGAACCGGATCTCCCTATTTGGATTGATTGCTTGTACATTTGTCAGTCATATTAGCAGCTCTAATGATATTAAGGGAGGTAGCCCTTGGCACTACAGCTCCTAGATGTAATTTCATGTAGTCATCGCATTAAAAAATTTGTTAGCTTTAGCAAACATATTGAGTTCTTCCTTCCTATATTTGGACATGGTAGTGTATTCAGAGGTATCCTTTCCTTCAGCTTTTTCCTTGTTGATCATGAATAGGCCAACCAATTCCTGGAATCTGGCCATCCTTGCCATTGTAGCTGTTTCTGGATCTTCAAAAGGTACAGGAGGAAAGGCAGGTCTCTTTGGGCTTTCAGCTTTATGTTCAGTAATTTATTGCTATTGATGTTGATGTTGTCGTTGTTGATGCTGTTTGCCAGATGAATATTGCCTCTGCTGGCTGCTTCCTGAAGAGGTGGAGGACCTACCCATATGTCTCTGATATGTTTGGTATTAGGTAGTCCTCTGAGTTGAAGAACCTGAAGCACCAGCAGTAGGTGGAGGAGGAGGAGGAGGAGAGTCCTTTCTATATCTCTGAGGAGAAGGTGAGTACTTCCTGCTTTTCTTTCTTTCTTTCTGCTGGTTATTGGACAGCCACATCCATGCTGGCATGCCCTTGTAGGGTGTGATCTTCTAAAGTATATAATATGGAGTATCATTTGTTGGATTTAGTTTTGGGGCAGGAGGTGGAGGAGCTTTCCTTTTCTTGGAGACTTTCTTCTTGGGCTCATCATCAGAATTGTCTTCCTCATCTTCATCATCAAAAGATTCTTGAGGAGTATCATATAAAGCATCAATGGCTTTTAGTACAGATTTCTCAATAGGCTTTTCATCCTGTGGAGAAGCTGGAGGAGGAGTTGCAGCTGGAGCAGGAGGTCTATACACAACAGTACTTTCAACAACTGTTCTATTCTCTTCTTCTATGTCAACCATGATTAATGCATCAAGATCAGGCGTTGGAGAGTCATCCATAACAAAAGTTGGAGCAGAAATATCTCTAGGAGGGGATGAAGTAATGAGGGGAGTAACTTTTGGTGGAGATGAAATAGGTGGAGCCTCTATAATAGCAAAACTAGCCTTTAGTTGCTTGGAAACCTTGGGGCTTATTGGGGTGGTGTAGGGGACTATAGCCAAGGATGGCTTTATACTGTCTTCTGGCAGAAAGTTCAAATGAAATGTATCAAAAATGCTCAACAGATTCAAAAGATCAAATGTGGGATTGATAATATAATCACCAGCAGTATCTATTTTCTCTGATACTATCTCATCCACTTCCATATCAGATTATATAAAATTTATTAAATCAAATAAATGTTCAGCATCTGCATCTGTTGTTGCTTCTACTTCTACTGCTGCTTTTTCTGCTGCTGCTGTTTTTGCTTTCACTGTTACTGTTGCTGCTTCTGCTACTACTTCTTCATAGAATATCTCCCCCTGCCTGGTTTCAGTGGGTATTGAAGCCAGGCCCCTGACTGAAGGAGGGGCAGAGAGAGCAGAGATTTTATCAGCAAGAGAGGATATGGAGGAGGCAAGAGATGAAATAGCCTCTACTATAAAATTTTTGAAGAGTGGAGTGAGAAGTGCTATAAGAGGAGGAATGATGGAGGGGTCCAGGGACAGGAATACAGAAGGTGGCTCAGTGGAGACAGAAGTGGGGATGGTAGTTGATGGTGGAGGAGATGGTAGAGAAACATGCATTTGTATATCTGGTAAAGAAGGAGTATGAAGGGGGGATGAAAGCAAATTGAATGATGGTAGGGAGGCGATAGTGGAAAGGGGAATATTAGCCAAATATCGTGGTAGGGGAGATGAGGGTGGTGATGGAGTTGGTGTACCATGGGGAGATGAAATATGAGTATGAAGTGGAGAGGATGGAGGTGTGGTATGAAAGTGAATATGAATTGGGGATGTTTGTATTGGGGATGATGGAGGTGTGAGAGTATGGACTATGGTATGAATTGGGGAGGGGAGTTGGTGTAGCATCTGAGGATGAGTTTGGATGGCTGGAGTAGGTGGAGGTGGAGGAGTGGAAGATGGAGCTTCTTCAGGAGGGTAGGAAGTGGCTGGATCAGCCCTGGTACTCTCAGAAGGTTTGGAGGAAGAGGATGAAGCATTGGAGGGCTTGGAAATGTTCCTCTCCCACCTGCCAAAGAGGGCACAGGTGATCCTCTTGGAGGCATTTATGAATATGGTCGGGGTGACCAGGGATTCAATAGCCTTTTCCTTCAGGAAGATTCCTAGAATCCTTCCAAAGAAAACCTCCTTTTTAGTATTCTTTTTCTTAATCAGCTGAAACATGATTTGAGCCCAATGCACTATTTTCATATTCACAACTGCACACATTACCAGGAATTGATGCCTGGTGATGTAATCATGGACTGTGTACTTGCCCAACTATACTTTCCCCACATCTGCTAGAAATTTGTACTCAGTAGACAAATGTTTCTTCAGCAGTTTATTAGGGGTTTCTCCTGTATAACCCATTTTATTCAACATATCATTAAATTCTTCATTATCAATTTCCAGTTCGTCTTCACCATTTACTAATCCGAAAATCTCTGTTAAAACTGTGGGGGTAAGAGAAACGGCATTACCTGAAATTGTACCGGTCTTGTTATTCTCATATGTTGTGGATGAAGTGTAGACCAACTCTCGGATTTCTGCACTGGCGAGTTTGATCCCGGTGGTCATCAAATTTTTCAACTGCTCATCTTGAAGCAGTTACAATATATTCAGGAAGATGGGGTCTGAATGTTGAAACGATTCAAAGTCCACATCAAAGACAATATCAAATTTCATGGCTGCAAGGCTTCCTGCTGGAATCACCATTAGTTCACCTGCAAGAGAAAAACGAAGATCAAGTGCAAGGGAACTAAAAGCACGAGATGGAGGTCGAAGAAATCCTAGATATAAGGTTTTTAGAATATGAACAACCAAACTCCATTCTACGAAAAATAAAAAGTTCTTCAATATGAGGTCGACGAAAAAAATTGTAGTTAAATAATTCGTCGAGCTCAGTCTAAAGATTTGAAAACATTTCGTCGAGCTCTATTCGATGAATGTTTTTTGAAGCAGAGTCGTCGTTCTCCGTTTGACGAAAACAACTTCACTCACAGAGAGTTCGTCGATCCCCGTTCGACGAATATCTCAAGAACTTTGCCCAGTTCGTCATTCTTCATTCGACGAAGTTTGAAAAATTTGTCGACTGCAGACAGAAATTAAACTAAAGCTTCTCCAATGATCATCCCTAGCTGATTTATAAAGAATAAGTGATTTCTTTCATCCAAGGGTTTGGTGAAAATATCTACTCTTTGTAAATCTGTGTAGATATAGACAAGTTTAATTTTATTTTTGTCTACACATTATCTAATGAAATGATGTCTAATGTCTATATGCTTAGTCCTACTATGATGGACTGGATTTTGTGCTATGGATATAGCACTTGTGTTATCACATAAGTGAGTTGAATTATTTAAGTTGAACCCATAGTCTAGGAGTTGGTTTTGAATCCACAACATCTGGAAACAGCAACTGTCAGCTGCTATATATTATGCTTTAACAGTTGATGTGGGCACAGATGATTGTTTCTTACAGAACCAAGACACTAATCTCATACCTAGGAACTAGCAAGTCTTTGAGATACTTTTCCTGTCTACCCTGCATCCAGCAAAGTCAGCATCTGAATATCAAGTTAAATCAAATTCTGACACAGTAGGATACCAGAGTCCTAGACAAGGACAACTCTTTATATATCTCAAAATTTTTTAAGAAAAACTAGATGAGATTATTTAGGGTTCACTTGGAACCTAGCATAAAGATATGTGGCAAACATTATGTCAGGTCTACTTGCTGTAAGGTATAGTAGGGACCCCACAATACCCCTATATAGTTTCTGATCAACTGGTTTCTCATGTTCATCAGTGTCTATTACAGTATTAGTAGTCATAGGTGTTTTCTTTACTGAGGCATCAGCCATCCCAAACTTTTTAATAAGCTTTTTAGCATATTTAGCCTGGGAGATGAAGATGCCATCAGGTAGCTACTTCACTTGGATACGAAGGAAGTAGGAGAGCTCACCCATGCTACTCATTTCAAACTTTAAATGCATGAGGTCAGAAAACCTCTTGCATAGCTTGGAATCTGTAGACCCAAATATAATATCATCTATATATATTTGTACTAATAAAGTTTGATCATTATGGTGCCTAGTGAACAATATTTTATCTACTACACCTCTAGTGAATTTATGCTCTATCATGAAGCTAGCTAGGATCTCATACCAAGCTCTTGGAGCTTTCTTTAGACCATAAAGAGCTTTATGCAATCTAAAAACATATGAGGGATGGGTTGGAAATATAAAAACTGAAGGTTGTTCAACATAAACCTATTCTTTCAATACTCCATTCAGGAAGACACTCTTTACATCCATCTAATAGACTTTGAACTTTTTGTATGCAGCATAAGAAAGGAAGATCCTGATTGCTTCTAACCTTGCAACTGGTGCAAATGTTTGGTCATAGTCTATCCATTCTTATTGCCTATAACCTTGAGCATGAAGCCTAGTCTTGTTTCTCACAATTACACCATGGGCATCTGGCTTGTTTCTATATACCCATTTAGTTCCAATGACTGTGTAGTCTTTGGGTCTTAGAACTAAATCCCAAACTCTACATCTCTCAAATTGGTTGAGTTCCTCTTGCATTGTAATGATCCAGTGGGGATCTTGCTCAGCATCTTTTATGGATTGAGGCTCAACTTGAGAGATAAAATAATCATGTATCATATCTTGGTTGAGTTGATGCCATGTCTGTACACCTGCTGACATGTCTCCAATCACTTGGGATCTAGGGTGATCCCTAAGTGTAACAAGATCAGTGGGTGGAGTTGGTTCAACAACAACATTTGGAATTAATTCCTCTTGTGGAATTATGTCTGCTGTTGAATGAGGTTCAACCTCTTCCAAAGGTTCATCTTCATTATCTTCATCAACTTGTGGAGGAGAAGGTACTATAGCTTCATGTGGAAGGTTTAATTCACCCATTTTCTCACACAAGTGAGGTACCTGCAAGGTGCTATTGGTAGAAATTTCTTTCTCCTTATAAGACATGTTAGCCTCATCAAAAGTAACATGAATTGATTCTTCAATTTTTAAAGAGGATTTGTTAAACACCCAATAAGCTTTGCTTACATGGGAATATCCTAGAAAAATTCCCTCTTCAGCTTTAGCTTCAAACTTTCTAATATATTTCTTGTTGTTATAATGTATATAACATAAGCAGCGAAAAACTTTAAAGTATGTGATTTTAGGTTTTTCCCTTTAAGCAATTCATAGGGAGTCCTATTCTTAAGCTTATGTATTAGACTTCTGTTTAGTACATAGTTTGTTGTGCTTACAGCCTCTGCCCAAAAGGATAGGGGCATGAAAGCATCTGTAAGTAATGTGCATGCAGCTTCAATTAAGATTTTGTTCTTCCTTTAAGCTACCCCATTTTGTTAAGGAGTTCTATGAGCAGAGAAGCAGTGCCTGATACCTTCCTTCTCATAGGACTCATGCATAAGAAGAGACTCATACTCTGTACCATGATCACTTCTAATCAATGCAACATGAGTAGAGTACTCAATTTGTATGATACTGAGAAAATCTGTAAGAACTTTGAATATATCTGACTTAGATCTTAGAAAGAACACCCAAGTGAATCTTGAGAACTCATTTACAATAACTAGGGTATAGGATTTCCCTCCTAAGCTTTGTACAGCTATAGGTCGAAATAGGTCCATGTGTAGCACGTACAAAATCCTAGATGAATCACTTTTATTTACTGATTTAAAGCTAGATTTAGTTTGCATGCCTAGTTGACAAGCCCTCCAGAGGCCTTCTTTCTTGTAGGGACCAGAAGGAAAACCTCTCACAAGGTTGTCTTTAGATAGCCTAGCAATGTTTTTCATATTTACATGTCCTAGCCTTTTATGCCATAATTCATTTTGATTGCAAACAATGTTAAGCAGAAAAATATCTAAATTGGCAGAATGAAAGTCAACTAAATATATGTTTCCTTGTCTATTTCCAATTAAAACATTTTGTTTTTCTTTATTAGAAATAATACAAGATGCTGAGTTAAAGTGTACCAGATAACCTTCATCACATAGTTGGCTTATGGAGATGAGGATATACTTGAGTCCACTTACATTTGTCACCTTCTTGAAAGTGACTGCTCCAATATTTACTTCTCCAAATCCTTCTGACTAGACACACTTTGAATCACCAAAGATCACCTTTGGTCACAGCTTGGACTTATAGTTAATTAAGTTGTCCTTGCTACCAGTCATGTGCTTGGAGCATCCACTGTCCAGATACCATTTTTGATTATCTGCTGGACAACCCTTTTCCTGCAATGAAAACAGTTAGTTGTTCTTGACCCAGATTACCTTGGGTCCTTTATATTGTTGATAGGACAAATTAGATATTACTGAAAATTCAAGTTGTGATTTATAACCTAAGGGGTGATATCTTCTAGGAGGAATTATACAATTAGCCAATGGATTAAAAGGTTTCATAGATTTATTAGATTTACTTTTGTAGTTATGACTTTTATTAAGTCTTTTTGGGTTCGACAAAATGTTTTGAGTTCGTCGACCAGAGTTCGACGAAATGGGATGAGATCGTCGATCTCTGCTCAGAGAATGAACGTATTCATTTTCTGTGCCCCAAGTTCGTCGATCTCTGCTCGACGAACCATACAAAATTCATCGATCACAATAAGACGATTGATTATCATATAGATTTGCGTTCAGCGTTTGTCGACTTGAGTTCGACGAACTGGCCACATTTCGTCGATCTGAGTTCGACGAAATCTGCTGAACTTTGTTTTTATCTAAGGTTTTCTAATTTTAATTTTTTCTTGTTTTTGTGTGTGATTTCAATTTGATTGGGATTGTGATTCTTTACCTTTTCTTTACCCTTTTCAGATACAAACTTTATTGGTGTGGTTAATATATTCTGCTTGAGTATGGGGAGTAAACTTGATGATGCACCGAAGCCTAATTTGCCATTCAGTCTGGCATTGACTGTGCTTGTGATGTCCATCAGCTTAAGGCTTCTCCCATTGAGAGATTCCTCAAGTTGTTTGGCCAAACATAGCTTTATTTTTAAAGAATTAATTTGTTCATTAGCTAGAGTGAGTTCATCTTTTAGCTTAGTGTTTTCAGAAATCAGACTTTCTTAATTAGCTAGTCTTTCCCTAAGTGTTTTGATTTCCTTTTCAGAGTATATTAAATCAATGCACATTGTCCTAAATTCAATTTTGAAACTATCGAAATTATAGTCAAAAGATGAAAATACCGGATCAGCTTGTGATTCTGGAGCTCCTTCATTGTCAGATGCATCCTCTTCATCTGATTGACTTCTGGAGGCATCAATGGCCATGAGGCAGACTTCTTTGGCCATTGCCTCTTATTTCACTTCACTGGAGCTAGAAGATGTGGATTCCTCTTCAGTGTCACTCCAGCTTTTTTCTACAAAGCCCTTCTCCTTCTTCTTGTATTTGCAGGAGGAAGGCCTTGAACTTTGTTGTCTTCTGGAGTCCTTCTCTCTTCTCCTTTCTTTCTTTTGATTCTCTGGACACTCTGAGATGAAGTGTCCAGGTTTCCTGCAGCCAAAGCAAACTACTTCTTTAGTGGGGGTTCTGTCATACCTTGGCTTATCATCCAGTATGGATGATTTTCTCCTGAAGTCTTTCCTTGTCATTTTGTAAAATCTTTTGGCAAGGAGACTCATTTGTGATTCATTCACTATTGAAGCTTCTGTCTCTTCAGCAGCCTTGAATGCCAGGTTGTGCTCTTTCCTAGTTGGTGGTGGAGTTCTTTGTTCAGCTGCTTCTTTGGACTTGATTAGCTGCTCATAGGACTTGAGCTTTCCCAAAAGAGATTCTGTGTAAATCTCATTTAAGCTCCTGGCCTCCTTGATTGGCCAGATCCTTGAATCCCATGAGCTTGGGAAGCACATGAGGATTTTGTCATTCACCTCAGTGAGGGTGATATCCTTATCCAAGGTCTTCAGCTCATTGTTTATTGAGGACAGCCTGTTGTACATGTCTGCAACAGATTCTGCTTCATCCTTCTTGTAATTCTCATACTGGGATATGAGATTTGACCTTCTGTCCTTCCTTTCATCAGCAGAGCCAACCACCATTTGGTTAAGAGAGTCCCAAATGGCCTTGGCTAAAGTACATTCAGCCACTTTTTGGAAAATATCATCAGACATTGTTTGTGCCAGAATGTTCATGGCTTTATCATCAGCAACTTTGGCTTTCTTTTGAGCATCAGTCCACTCAGGTGGTGGAACTGCATGAGTACTGGAAGCTGCTGTAGATGTAGAGGCAGTTGCTTGAGGAGGACATGTCAAAATAGAGTTGTAGATGTCCTCATTAATAGAATTCATATATAATTTTATTCTTGCCTTCCAGATGGCAAACTTATTTAGGTTGCATAATAGAGGTCTGGTGCAAGCATAATCTTTGTTCTGTGCCATGCTGTGAATATAATTCGAATGGAAATAAATAAAAAACAGATCTAACACAGGATCGTTTGGTTTAAGGGTTAACTTGTACAACCAAAGGAACCTTGCTCTGATACCAATTGAAAGTTTGGGTTAGATCTGATATACTATAGCGGGGGGGGGGGGGGGGGGTTAATAGAGTATCTTGAAACTTTTAATGCTTTTTATTGTAAATAAAAATCAGTCCTAAAATGAAATAATCTACCACAGGCACAACAAAAATAACCTAGCTATCACAGACACATCAACTAACTAGCACAGCAACAGCAAGAACAAAAGAAAAAGATGGCAACCAGACAACACAAGAATTTTATAGTGGTTCCCCAACCTGGGTACATCCACTCTTCTACCACACTGGTAGGAATCCACTCAGGTTTTTGATCAGGTGACTGCCACCAATGAGGTTTTGATCAGGTGGTCAAAAACTAATCCCAAGTCTTTTGGTCAGGTGACTTGCAACCATGAATAACTTTTGAAGGGAGTTAAAGAACCCTTTTTACAGCGGGGGTGAGAGAGTGATGATGTCTTCTCTATCTAAAATACAACTAAGAAGACTTTAGTGGATCTTTGATTTTAACAAAGTCGACCCCTGAGATATTGATTCAGGAAGGTTGGAGCTTTGCTGCAGGGTGAGTAGGCCTTCAATCTTTTGTCTTGACTAGAGGTGCTTCAGGAACTTCTTGACTGATAAAGTTTGTTTTCCTTGAAGAATCCTGGAATGAAGAAGGAAGAAAACTCTTGATTTTGAATGGATGTTCTTCTTCTTCTTCAGTTTGTTGTTGTTTCTCTAGTCTGGCGCTTCTAATTTCTTCACTGTATTATTACCCTGTGTGTTGATTTCTATGTTGTGCTCTGCTAGCCCTATTCAATATATTCTCTGTATTCTCTTGTAGAGAAGGAAAAAGAAAAATCCTTTTATATTTTCTGTGAAATCTTCCTTCTGAATTTTTGAATTTCTTCAGCATTGATTACAGACGGTCTGAAAAATATCTGTGTAGATTGATTTCCCCAACTGTCCCATTGAAAAGCGGCAAGTAATAATCTTGATGAATACCATAATCAATGCTTGCTTCTAACAGTAATATTCAGAGAATATTTAAGCATTGTTTACTGAGGAATTATTGCAATAAAATAAGGACAGAGGGAGGGAAATTTCCAAGTCTGGAACTGCACAGAAATCATTGATCAGAGAACAAAATTCGTCGACCTGGGTCCACAGTTTGTCGAGCTGAGAAGTTATGTTCCTCGACCAGATAACCTTTGTTCGTCGAGCTGAGATCCAAGATCGTCGAACTAATAACAGATAACTGCTTTCTCCAGAGCCTAACCAATTCTGTGTATCAAGATCGTCAAGCTGAGATCCTAACTTCATCGACTGGAGTTCAGTGAAATGTTTCTTGGACTTAAGAATGTTGAAATCAAGTGTCCAGAAATTGTCGACCTGAGAATTGATTTCATTGACCTGAGAACTGCTAACAGCTACTTGATACAACTTGTCGAGTCTGTGGTCCAAGTTCGTCGAGCTGAGATCATGAATTCGTCGACTGGTGTATGATTCTGGACTTAGAATATTTGGATGTTTCTGGACTTATAAAGTTGAGGTAGAACATCCAGAAATCGTTGACCTGAGAACAAAATTCGTCGAGCTAATATTCTAACTTTATCGACTGGGGTTAAGAGAAAGGAATTTTAGACTTGGAGTGTTGAAGTATAGTGTCCAGTGATTATTGACCTGAGAACCACGTTCATCGAGCTCAGCTCAGAGAATTGTCTCTGAGTTCATCGAGCTGAGGACGACTTTCGTCGAGATGAGTTCGACGAACATCAAACTCTTTTCCTGAGTCTTTGAAGTTTCTCTAAGTCTTGAGTCTTCTACAGTCTATTGATGGCTGGTCCATGCAATGTTGACTCTAAGTACATGACCTAAACTATAGGACACAAACATGACCCTGGCGATACATATTAGGTCAAACATCCTAGTTTAATGAACCTAGCCCAAATCCAAATAGGAATCAAACAAGAAAGAATTAAAATTGCATCACAGATGACACAATAATATTATATTGGTTCCCCTAAAACTTGGGTACATCCACTCTTCTACCACCCTGGTAGGAATCCACTCAGATTTTTGATCAGGTGCCCTGTCACCAATCAGGTTTTTGATCAGGTGCCTGTCACCACAAGATCTGCTTCAGGTAGATCAGGAAATACTTCAGGCTTTTGATCAGGTGCCTAAAAACAAAGTGATTAACTTTTCAAGGGAGCTAGAACCCTGTGTACAGTGGGTGAAAATGAAGCTTGATGTTATCTTCTCTTTCTCAAGGAAATAGAGAAGATTAGTGGATCCTTGATGGTGTCAAAGCTCCCCCTGAGATGAAGAATTGTTTAGGAAGAATGAAAGCTTTACAGGGTGAGTAGGTCTTCTTGAAAAGGTCTTCAGTAAGCTGTAGATTGATTGAAGTTTGGTTGTCCCTTGGCTGCTTGCTGGAGGAAGAACACTTTGATGAAGACAGAGAGATTTATTCTTGAATTATTTTCAGATGTCTGTCTTATTCACTGAGTGTGTTCTTCTTTCTTGCTTTCTTATCTCTGTTATCTCTATATCTTTGTATCAATAAGAGAGAAATTCTCTTTTTAAATTTCTTTGTATATTCTCCTTTGAATTTTGAATTGTCTGCATTGATTGCTGATGGCCTAGAGAAGGAAAATGCGGCTGGGGAGAATATCTGCATTAATTGGATTTCCCCAACTGTCCTATTGAAAAATGGCAAGTAATAATCCCGATGAATGCCATAATCAATGCCGCTTCTAACGGTAATATTCAGAGAATATTAAGCATTGATTATTCAGGAATTACTGCAATAAAATAAGGACAGAAGGTGGAAAAATCCAAGTCTGGATCTGCACAGAATTTGTTCTAGCAAAGAATAGATTTCGTCGACCTGAGTATAAAGTTCGTCGACCTGAGAGATCATGTTGGTCGACCAGATAATTCCTTTTCGTCGAGCTGAGCAACAAGATCGTCGACCTGAGAACAACTAATTACTTCTTGTTAAAACTTGCCAATTCTGTGCTCTAAGATCATCGAGCTGATAATATAACCTCGTCTATTGGAGTTCAGAGAAATGATTATGGACTTAGAATGTTGAAGTAGAACATCCAGAAATCATCGACCTGAGAACCAAGTTCGTCGAGCTCAACTCAGAGAATTATCTCTGAGTTTGTCGAGCTGAGCACAACTTTCGTCGAGATGAGTTCGATGAACGTCGAACTCACTTTCCTGAATCTTGATTTTTCTCTAAGTTTAGAGTCTTCTGCAGTCTTTTGTTGGTTGGTCCATGCAATTTTAACTCTAAGTACATAGCCTAAACTCTAGGACACAACATGACCCTGGCTATACATCTTGGGTCAAATATCCTAGTTTAGTGAACCTACCTCAAATCTAACTAGGGATCCAACAATCTCCTATTATTTGGGTGAGGTCACTAATTACAAACACAAAACATTTACAAAGCAAGAGAAAAATATCTCTGGCAGAAAACTTTAAAACATGCAGCAAATATATATATATATATATATATATATACAATGAGCTTTATATCAGGAAATAAATAAACTGTTTTAAGACATAGAAAGACTAAATAGTTTAAACTCATTTCTTCTTCTTTGACTACTTTTGCTTATACTCCTTAGCTCTATCACCGGGCTGAGTGAACTTGGTTTCCCTGTTTTGATTAGCTGCTTGACTCTTTGACATAGTCATATCAGCTGCTCCAATAATTTTGAGGGATGTAGCCCTTGGCACCACAACTTCTGGATGTACTTTCATGTAATCATCGACATTAAAGAATTTATTAGCTTTTACAAACCTATTTAGTTCCTCCTTTCTGTATTTGTACATTGTTGAGTATTGAGAGGGATCCTTTCCTTCAGCTTTGGCTTTATTTATCATAGATAGGCCAATCATTTCTTGGAACCTAGCCATCCTTGCTGTAGTAGCTGTTTTTGGGTCCTCAAATGGAATAGGCGGAGATGCAGGTCTCTTTGGACTTTCAGCTTTCTGAGATTCTGGTGCTTGTTGTAGATATTGCTGTTATTGTTGATGTTGCCTGCCAGAGGAGTACTTGTGCTGGATGCTTCCAGAAGAAGAGGATCAACCCTGCTGTCTCTGATAAGTTTGATATTGGATAGACCTCTGAGAGGAAGAGCCTGAAGCACCAGCAGCAGGTGGAAGAGGTGGATGAGGATCTTTCCTGTATCTCTATGGAGAGGAGAATTCTTCCTGCTTTTCTTCCCGTCCTTCTGCTGATTCTTGGACAGCCACATCCAAGCTGACATGCCCTTATAAGGAGAGATATTCTGAAGAATATAGTATGGAGTATCATCAATGGGGTTTGGTTTTTGAGCAACAGCTGGAGGGGCATTCCTTTTCTTAGAAATTTTCTTTTTGGACTTTGGCTCATCATCAGAATCCTCTTCCTCATCTTCATCATCAGAAGATCCTTGAGGAGTATCATATAATGCATTAATTTCTTTTAAGGCTTCTGCAAATATCAACAATTTTTCTGCCTGAGAAGGAGCTGGAGGAAGAGCTAGAGCTGGAGAAATATGTACATCAGTGCTTTCAGCAACTGATTTACTCTCTTCTTCAATATCTGTCATGATCAACTCATCTAGATCAGGCATGGGACTGTCATCTATAATATAAGTTTGAGGAGAAATGGCTTTAGGTGAAGCAATGTTCTTGGGAGTAAGAGGTTCTACAGCTGCAAGACTAGCCTTAAGTTTCCTGTCAGCTGTGGGGCAGAGTGGTGCAGTGTATGGTAAAATGGCCAAAGAATGATGATGAGAATAGCTGGGTAGAATAGTACTGTACACAATATTGAATAAATCTAATAAGGAAGTCAAATTAACTGTGGGACTTAGAATAAAATCCCCCAACAGTTTCTATCTCAGCCAAAACAGGCTCATCCATATCAGTATCTGAGTCTATTAAATCTATTAATTCAGAAGGATCTGCTGCATCTTCTGAAGAGTCAGTCATTAAAGAATCAAGTTCATTGACCTAGGAACAGCTAATTACTTTTTGTTAAAACTTATCAATTCTGTGCTCTAAGATCGTCGAGCTGATAATATATCTTCATCGACTGGAGTTCAGAGATGATTCTGGACTTAGAATGTTGAAGTAGAACATCCAGAAATCGTCGACCTGAGAACCAAGTTCGTCGAGCTCAACTCAGAGAATTGTCTCTGAGTTCGTCGAGCTGAGCACAACTTTCGTCGAGCTGAGTTCGACGAACGTCGAACTCACTTTCCTGAATCTTGATTTTTCTCTAAGTCTGGAGTCTTCTGCAATCTTTTGTTGGCTGGTCCATGCAATGTTAACTCTATGGACATAGCCTAAAATATAGGACACAGACATGACCCTGGCTATACATGTTGGGTCAAATATCCTAGTTTAGTGAACCTAGCCCAAATCCAACTAGGGATCCAACACGATCCTTGGCTTTGCTGGAGGGGGGCACTCAGCAAATATGGCGTTGTCCACTAAGGGCAACCAACGTGCGCATCCATGGGAGCGCTCCATTACAAGTCATTTGCACCATCAATCTTCCAGTCACTTTTGTAAAATAACAAGTGCAAGCGACCTACCATGTGCAATTTGTCGTTATTCAAACAGATTCTAATTACTAAGCAATACTTTAACAATCATTCCTGGATATTCATTAAGCTCGCTCGCGCCACTTTTATCCATGAATTATTGCTTTACATTTCCAGTTTTTTGCATTTACATATTTCCATGTTATCTTATTTCCTATTTCAATATTATAAGAGGCCGCGAGATACGACTCTCGCTAACTTTCTTTTAATACTGCATTTTATTTTCCTTCAATATTGTCCCAAAGCACCTCAGCTAGGTAAGACTGCGCATTTGGTTTGAAACGAGTAAACTTTCACCGACACGGCCTTTCTATGCCCTGCCATCGCCAAGGCCTGCCCCCCTCACAATTGCACAATTGAATTGAATCATTACATTCTTCGACCCACAGATTGAATCATTATATTATCCGCTCAACCAGTTAATATTGCGCATGTTGTTTGAATGAGACAGCTCTTCACTAACCATGCCTTTCTACGCCTCATCATCGCCAAGGCACGCACCCGTGTGATCGACACTAACAACAACTCCATCAAGTAAGACTATGCAAGAGGTTCAAATGACCAAACTCTTCACCAACCCTGCCTTTCTACGCCTTGTCATCAGCCAGACCCTACCCTTCGCGATCGACACCAACCAAAACTCCATCGGGTAAGACTGCCCAAGCGGTTTGAATGACCAAGCTCTTCATTGACCCTATCTTTCTACACCACATCGTCGCTCGGGCCTGCCCCTCACAATAAAGACCAACCGCAACTCCATCGGTAAGGCTACACATGCGGTTTGAATGACCAAGCTCTTCATTGAACATGCCTTTCTACTCCTCATCATCTCTCGGGCCTGCCCCATCGCGATCGACACCAACCGCAAGTCCATGATGTAAGATCGTGCATGTGGTTCGAACGAGCGAGCTCTTCACTGAACCGGCCTTTTTATGTCACGTTATTGCCCGGACATGCCCCTCTCGCGATCAACACCAATTCAAAAAAAGGCCACACAACTTGATTAAGCATACACGCCCTCCATCGTCAATACAATCCAACATTCGGCCAGTTGTCGGAATCAGTATAATCAACGACAAAAAAAAGAGAAGGTTTCACCCACTAAAGATACTCAAGAAGAGTGGAGTTAGAACCCGCCAACCCAATAGTTCATCTCAAAACCCAGGTGTTGAGATGAAGGGTGGAGGGGTACATGAACACAAAGGGGAGAAGACTGCAGACGGTGTTGGATTAACCCCAACCAAAGAACTGCAGGGATATTCCGCCACAAGGGGCCCACCGGGGTCAACAGCTAGACCTGGAACGTGATGGGGAAGCCAAACACGCGGTCCCACACACACGAGTCCTACTGGATAATATAATCTCAACACACCCCTGCAGCAGGACAACCTCCTCTGATACCAAGTTAGAACCCGCCAAATCAATAGTTAATCTCAAAACTCAGGTGTTGAGATGAAGGGTGGTGGGGTACATGAACACAAAGGGGAGAAGACTGCAGGCATTGTGGGATTAACCCCAACCACAGAATTGCGGGGATATTCCGCCACAAAGGGCTGTCAACACCCAGACCTGGAACGCGATGGGGAAGCCAAACACGCTGTCCCACACACACGAGTCCTGTTGGATAATATAATCTCAACAAGTGGCAGACCTTACGACAAATCCTGCCAAACTGTGGGGCATAACTGTCGTCAAGCATACACACCCCTCAACGCCTCCAAAGCAAATGTACTCTTCGCAATCCAAGAATTTGAGGCACTCTGTAATCCTAGACCGCTCGCTAAATATGCATACAAGCTGTAAAAATACTGCGAGTTCCACCGTGGATAAAGACACAACACAAAAAGTTGCTCTAAACTTAAGGAGGAGATTTAATACCTTGTCAAGCAAGGTCTACTGGGGAAATTCTTACGAGGTCAGACACTGATTTAACCAGTAGGGGGTCAGCCAACCATTCACTATGAAGGACTAAGGGTCAACCCCTATGGTGAGTATCTCAAGATCCTAGAGAAGGCAAACACGCGCCACGTTAAAAGTACTACCATCGAACCTTGTCTTAAAGAAAGGACATCAGTTTACTCTAACAAATCCAGCATATGGGCAGCGCGCCCTTACAATACTTACCTCCGGGTAGCTCGCTCTTACAACACCTGCCTCTGGGCAGTGCGCTCATGCAACACCTGCCTATGGGCAGCGCGCTCTTACAACAACTGCCCCTCGGGCAGTGCGCTCATCTATAGTTCGAAGATCTGCCCTCCACCGTCACAATTAGCGACATCCCCCAGCTCAACGAACCCAACCTCTCACTACCCAGCCAGAAGCATACATACTTCGCCCAGGTAATAGGGTGCAAAATTGTATAAGTCTCATCCTCCATCAGTTAGTTTCAAATGAATGAACCAGAGCTGCTACAACAAATTAAGGAAAGAAAAATTCAACCACAAATATGCCACCAAGGTAGCAAGAGTACAAGATAATATATACCAAATTAAACGAGATAAGAGTCTACTCCTCACTGTCAAACATAAAACTCAATACACTCAACTCTTGGACAAATCTCCAATACCAGTTTTGTCAATACCGCAAAAATGCATCTGCAAAACCATGTTATTCTTCACCTTCAATCTTACATGTATTTCACACTGTTTTGTGCACATTGCACACAAAGCCCACATCACACATTGCGTATTGCGCCCCATGCGCACATTGTGCATGACACCCATAGTGCACATTGCGTCGTCCGAGAACATAAGGCACGTCGCACATTACATATTACGCCCTGCACCTCACGCGCAGATTGCACACACTCCACAATTGCACGCTTTGTTCTTCGTACTCATTACGCCTAGCGCACACTTCACAAAACGTTGAACTAATTATGCTCGCCGCTCCTAGCGTGAATGGCACCTCTTGCGTGATTGTCTACCTAGCACATGACTTGAAAGGACGACCGCCGACACCCCCAGCGTCCAGCTCAAAAGGGTTCAGCTTCAATTGGTATGCAGACCATGCACCCCAACCCTTCTCCAACCATGGGTAGGTTGTTGGTAGCTGCTGCCCTCCCTTTTATTTGAAGTGATCCAGTTAAGCGCCTCGACAGAAACTTCACAAGAGGTCACCCATTCTTGGAATACCGGAAACATAACACATTTAACTATAAAATTTTTTCACGTCTCATCATCAATTGATAAAATAAGTTGCAGCATAAAAATAATATGAGGTGAGAAAAATGTAAGCTAGAACCTGCCAAATTCATTAAATTGAAAGTTCATTTTAATTAATTATAATTGTAGTTCATTTATTCACTTAATATATTTATCCAACCCAAACAAATCATTTTAGCTATTTTCTTCTCTGATCTAGTATTTAATTTAGTTCTATACAAGAAATAAATAATACACGGGGTTCTCACATGCCACGGTGTGACAGTAAAATCTCGATTTTCACCCCCGAAAAAGTTCTAATCACGCAGAACACAAAACTCAACAAAAGTTGAGGGAGTGAATGCACATTTTTTTGTTTAATCATTAAAAATACTTGCATATATAAGCGTATGTGAAAAAAATTATGAAGCTTGAGTAGAATCGAGAACTGAACCGAAATCGAACTAAACTTTACGGTTCAGATCCGGTTCTGATGAGGATGAAGCCCAATTTATATATGAATGGGTGTGTACTTAATCATCTCCCCCATGATCCCTCCTATTGTGGAGATCATGAGTTTGACTAGTCAACCCACTCCTCCATGATCTCCGTCATAATAGGAGAGATCATGGTGGCATCCCACACAATAACTACCATCGGCCACCGCCGCGGCCGCCGGCCTCCGACCGCCGGCCGCCGCCGGCCGCCGCCGCCGGCCTCCGACCGCTGGCCGCCGCCGGCCCCCGGCCGCCGCCCCCGCTTGCAGGTCGGCCACCGTCCGATCGTTACTGAGCATCAGTTGTCGCCGATCTACAAGTAACAACCCACTAAACCACCAAGTTAGTGGGGGGGGGGGGTCACCATAACTACCTCCCGGAGGCTATAAAAGGAGCCCCAGGCCTCCTCATTTCTAGCCGTTTTTCCCCAGAGTCTTCTTCTTCCTCAAGCCAAAGCTCTGCCAAACTCCTCCCTCGGGTCATCTTTAAGCTGCCAATGAGCCAGAGGAACGCTCAAGTCCCCAAGTGCGTAGAGAAAGGAAGAAGACCACCACCACCAGCGCTCAATCACACCAGCAACCATGTTAGCATTCAATACTCCTTCGGCGCAGCCTGTTGCCCGTTGTAAGATTAAAATTATCTCTCACCTCCAAGTTATAATGAGGAGCAGTATGTCGCCCTCAATTCTCCAAACATATTGTAACTGCAATCTAATGGTGGAAATTGATCGACACAGATCCGGTCACGTGGTTTTTTAGCCAGTTGAGGTGTTTTTCCATGTTAAAACCTCCTCTGTCAACCCCCTCTTTCATTGACTGTGTGCGTGCTTGACTATCCCGAGAGGTAAGGCGGTCCAGTTTATTCCGGTCCGACCGGGATGCCGAGATAGTCCACAATAGTTTGGTACCGTCTGTGGGAAGCATGATTCCCAACATCCTTCAAAAGTCAAGACCTCCCTCTTTGCAGCATCCAAGCTCCGCTTCAATGGTAAAAAGAAGCGCCCACACAGCTAAAGGATCCGTCCCAGAAAGACATACTGAATCAACATGCTCCCACTCTCTGGTGGACGTGCCATTGACCGCAGAGGGCGCTTTCGCCCATGTCGCCGCCCTCGAGGGGCGAGTTAGAAAAATGGAGGAGCAGCAAAATGAAATGCTTGCTATGCTCAGGAATCTGGGAGCGCCTCTTGCTCCTCCTCTAGTACCAGATAACCCGTCACCGCCAAATCATGGTAGGGTGCAAGAAGCTCTAAGACCAGAGGCGCCCTAAGAATACTCTGACGCCGCTAGCTCCACTTACCAGACCAACGGAGGAACTAAAACTGGGCAACACCGCCACAACTGGGGAGATGAGGCCCGACTTCCCCACTCGAGTTGTTTACTCAGGAAGAGATTCGGCAGGTGATCGCAGAAGAATACCGACAAGCTGGCCAGCGGGACATTCATATTCGCCGACCACTCTGCCAAGGCTCCGCCTCGCACCACAAATCCTGGCTCATCCAATTCCTCATGGTTTTAGCTGTCGAACATCGAGACGTTCAATGGAATAGACGATCCTTTGGAGCATCTCAACCACTTCACTATCATTATGAGGATCTACAACGCATCTGATCAGTTACTCTGCCAAGTGCTTCCAACCACTCTCAAGGGTCAGTCTCGTATATGGTTTCACTCCTTGAGGGTGGGCACCATTCCCAACTTCACAAAGCTAGCGAGACGGTTCACGGATCAATTTATAGCGAATCGGAAGATCGTCTGCGACCCTTCCAACTTATCAGGTATCCGTCATATTGAAGGGGAGTCTTTGAAGGACTTCTTCCGCAGGTTTTTTGCAGAAGCCCGCCAAATCCCAGGTGTCGACCCAAAGCTGTTAAGAGGGGTGTTCCTTGGGGGTCTCCATCCTAGCGGCTTTTATTCTGTATTAATGAGGGAAACCGTCCCTAGATACCCTGATATCGTACACAATGTAGAGGCGCAAATCGTAGCCGACGAGGCTATTGAAGCTCATCGTCAACAGTTCGACGGGAACCAAAAGCGCAACAGGGAGAAGGAACCGGCTCCTCAACACAAAGAAGGAAGATTTTGAGAAGAATGTCAGAACGCGCAACACCGACGTGACCAACAGAGAGATCAACCACCCCAGGATTACACGCCCCTCAATACCTCCATAACAAATGTGCATTACACAATCCAAGGTAGCGAGGTGCTCCGCAAGCCTAGACCCCTCGATAAAAATATGGGGGACTAAACAAAGTGGTGTGAGTTCCACCATGGACGAGGGCACGACACAGAAGACTGATCAAAACTAAAGGAGGAGATCAAGCATCTCATCAAGCAAGGCAACCTGGGGAGATTCTTACGGTGCTAAGCACCAAATCTGCTGACAAGAAATCGGCCAACCACTTGCTAGGACGGACTTGGGGGGCGGGGGGGGGGGGGGGGGGGGGGGGGGGGGGGGGGGGGGGGGGGGGGGGGGGGGCGTGCAACCCCAAAGTTAACAAACCCAAGACAGGGCTTCATGTCTATCAGAAAGGCTCTGCCTATTGTAACATTTATTAGTTTTACTTTCTTATGAATTCTTCATGCAGATTTTCACAAGAATAGTCTTACGACTGTAACTCTAATAACTTTAAAAGCTTTCTTATTTTATTCCTATAGAAGGCGAACATTATCTGTGCAATTTGAAAGACATACTCACTTCGTCCAAGTACAAAGGCGTCCACTTACAATCACAGCAACTGCCTTCAGGCAACGCGCTCCTTGCAGCAACTGCCTTCGGGCAGCTTGCTTCTTACAACAATTGCCTCCATGCAGAGCGCTCCTCACAGCAACTGCCTCCGTGCAGCGCACTCCTCATAACAACTGCTTTTGAGCATTGCGCTCCTTACAACAACTGCCTCCGTGCAGCATGATCCCACAACAAATTCCTCCGTGCAGCGTGCTCCTTACAGCAACTGCGTTCGGGCAGCGTGCTCCTCAGAGTAACTGCCACCGTACACTATGCTCCTTACAACAACGGCCTTCGAGCAGCACGCTTCTGACAGCAACTGCCTCCATGTAGCGCGCTCCTCACAGCAACTCCTTCCGTGCAGCGCGCTCCTTACAGCAACTGCCTTCGAGCAGCACACTCCTTACAGAAACTGCCTCCGTGCACCCTCTCCTCACAATAACTGTCTTCGGGAAGCATGCTCCTTACAATAATTGCCATCATGCAGCGCGCTCCTCGCAGTAACTGCCATCGGGCAGCACGCTTCTTATAACATCTGCCTCCATGAAGCGCGCTCCTCGCAGCAACTACCTCCATGCAACGAGCTCCTCACAGTAACTGGCTTCGGGCAACATGCTGTTGGAGTTACCATGGTGATCTAGAAGTGGTCAAACATGTAATCTCACTGCCAACGCGATATGAGCCTGCAGGGTCGCACATAAGAGATATGGAGAAGTTGGATGATTGACTGTGTTGGTAAAGGTTACCAAGCACCGACCTGAATGGGGTTATGGGCAAAGTGTTGCCTTAGAGGATCGTCGGGTTGGGCAAATGTTGCCTTGAAGGATTGGTAAGAATAGTCGACCGAGGGTCGACGAGAATCGTCGAGGATTGGTACTCTGATTCTCGCCGATCGACGTGTATCGTCGACTCACGTTCGACGTGAATCGACGAGTATCGTCAACCCACGGTCGACGGTCGACGAGTATCGTCAACCCACGATCGACGTGAATCGTCGAGTATTGTACTCTGATTCTCGCCGATCGTAGGTGATACTCGCCGACTGATTCTCGCCGATTGATTCTCACCGAATCTGCTAGGTGATTCTCGCCGATCCTAGGTGATTCTCGCCGATTGATTCTCACCGAATCTGCTAGGTGATAATCGCCGATTCTGGAACCCTAATTTTCTGGGTGGTCTGCGGATAGCGATATTCCTAAGTCTATTTATGCCTTTGGTATAAATGGATACTTAGGGTTTTCGGGAAACACACACTCGCTGATCGAATTTGTCACGACGGAAGGGTTCCGCCGCCGTGCTCGCTCCGTCGACCTCCTCTTCTCCGGCGATCGTCGCTGGTGTTGCTATCCTGGCGCGGACCTAGCTGTCTGTGGAAGAGCAAGGTACGGTCACTCTCCTTCCCGATCATCCGTGCGACGGAATGGTCGGTGTTCTCCCGCTCGTGTGGATTTCTGCAGAGACGTGGATATCATTCCACGTAGAACTCGCCACCAGCAAAACAGGAAGCTTGGAGCATCTCCGTTGAGTTGTGACTCAATGCCACCGAGGTAATTTTTGCCTAGTTGTATGTTAACTTCTTGATTCAACTACCATGGCCCGATCCCATCTCTTTTGGGTTTTCTTGATGGTTTTATTCTTCCGTTGCGTGCACAAGTGTTGTGCCATCCTCGTAGAGAAACCCAACAGTGGTATCAAAGCGAGGTTTCGGCCATGATTGTTGTATTGGAAGTTTTGTTATTCTAGTGCGTGTAAACTTAGGGATTTAGAAGTGTTCTAAATGTCTAGATTTAGTCTTGGTACCCCGCCAAGAACTTCTGGAATTTCGTGGAAATTTCTAATTGTTAGAAATTGTAGTCTCCTTAGCAGTAACCATCCCTCGAGTTTGTTTTGGATTTTGAATCCAACATAGAGAGATGAGCTTGTCTACTGCTTTAAGTTGAGTTGTCTTTGCTTTTGTCCAATGCATGTAAATCTGAGGATTTGGAAGTTTCCGGATGTTCAGATTTAGCCCTTCCTTCTATCAAATGTTGATGGTGTCAGGTTGTGCACATAAGGGATGCATGTGGTTTTAGAAAAATTATTTTTCTTTGGATGTGCACATTGATCAAATGTTGATCATGGTTAACTGTTAACCTATAATCAAAATCCCTTCATCAAATATTAAGTGTTCGGATGCCTTCCAATGGATGACACTCTTCCTGCCTCGATCGATGAAGTGTGGGCTTGCCAAAGCAAGGTGCATTAATCTATCTTGGTAAGGGTGCGAGCGGATAATTGTGATATCCCACTGTCGACATCGGGTCCAGCTTAACTAGGTGACCTCAAAGGTTGAGTGCCTAGAGGCATAGGGTTGGCATGCACCATATGATGGATGCGAGTAAGGAGTTATTCACCAACCATACAAGAATTGCATGAGGATGCAATTGGCAAGTGTTGCCTACCTAAATAACTGCATCGTGAGAGGAAAGCCAAAGCTGAATCATTGTGTTGGTGAAGTACGAATCTTGTCCACTAAGAGAGTAGCTCGCATGAACTCTCCGAATTGTTAGTGAGGGCTATCATTTCGAATAAAATAGTGGGAGTGTTTTAATTGAAGTCCAAATTAAAATAAATTGTATTTGAAATTTTGGTACTGATTTTATTCTGCATAAATTCTTGTAGAATTCCATGGAAAGTGTTTCACACTCCACGTTGTCTCTGAGAGCCATCCTTGAGAAGGATAAGCTCAGTGGGACTAATTACATGGACTGGTACAGGAACCTGAGAATTGTTCTCAGGCAAGAGCGAAAGCTCTATGTCTTGGAAGAAGAAGCCCCCGAGGTGCCGACCGGGAACTCTTCCCGTGCTGAGAAGGATACTTATAAGAAGTATACTGATGATGCTTTAGATGTCGAATGCCTTATGCTTGCCACTATGAACTCTGAGCTTCAGAAGCAATATGAGAACATGGGGTGCAAGGAGATTGACGAGCATCTCAAGAAAATGTTTCAAGGGCAGGCTCGTCAAGAGCGGTTCGACGTCACAAAAGCATTATTTCAGTGCAAGGTGGGAGTTCGAGACTCAGTAGGCACTCACGTACTCAAGATGATTGGGTATATAGAGAACCTTGAAAGGCTGGGTTTTCCTCTTGGTCAAGAGTTGGCCACAGATCTGATCCTGCAATCGTTGCCAGACAGTTATGAGCAGTTTGTCTTGAACTACAACATGAATGAAATAGACAAGACACTGCCCGAACTCCTAGGCATGTTGAGAACTGCCGAAATCAATATGAAGAAGGCCAAGCCTGCCAGCCCCATACTGATGGTGCATAAGGGCAAGGGCAAGGCCAAGGGCTCTAAGAAGACAAAGGTGAGACCTAAGTCATATCTTAAGCCCAAGTCTTCTACACTGATGAAAAAGAAAAGCACGGTGAAGGAAGGGAAATGCCACCACTGTGGCAAGGCTGGTCATTGGAGGTGGAACTGTCCTTCGTACATTGAAGGTCTGCAGAAAATGAAGGGAGGTATGACTTCCGCTTCAAATGTTCACGTTATAGAGATAAACCTTTCTGCTCCTTCATCTTGGGTATTGGATACCGGATGTGGTTCTCACATTTGTACAAATGTGCAGGAACTGGGAAGGAGAAGATTGCTGAGTAAAGGGGAGGTGGACCTCCGCGTCGGCAATGGAGCAAGAGTTGCTGCTGTAGCCGTAGGGGTTTACCGTATTTCTTTGCCCAGTGGGCTTGTAATAGAACTAGATAATTGTTATTTTGTTGCGGCCATAACTAGAAACATTATATCTATTTCATGTTTGGACATGATTGGATTTTCTTTTATAATTAAGAACAACTGTTGTTCTATATTTAAGAATGATGTTTGTTATGTTGTAGCCCAATTGTTTAATGGTCTTTATGTTTTGAACTTGGACCATCTGATCTGTAATGTAGAAAATAATAAAAGACTAAGAACAAATGACTCGAACCCTACATTTCTCTGGCATTGTCGTTTGGGCCATATCAACGAGAAGCGCATATCCAAACTCCATAGAGATGGACTTTTGGACTCATTTGATTATGAATCATTTGAGCGATGCGAATCTTGTTTGTTAGGCAAGGTGACTAAAGCTCCTTTCACTGGTTATACTGAGAGGGCTGAGGATCTCTTGGGTGTTGTACATAGTGATGTATGCGGACCCATGAGTTCCATGTCTAGAGGTGGGTATTTCTACTTTGTTGCATTTATTGATGATTTCAGTAGATACGGATATGTGTATCTTATGAAGTGAAAATCCGAGACCTTTGAAAAGTTCAAAGAGTTCAAGAATGAAGTAGAAAACCAGTTGGGTAAAAGGGTTAAAGCACTCCGATCTGATCGAGGTGGCGAATACCTGAGTCATGAGTTCCGTGATCATCTGAAAGAGTGTGGTATTGTATCACAGCTCACTCAACCTAGAACACCACAACATAATGGTGTGTCTGAGAGGAGAAATCGTACTCTGTTAGACATGGTACGTTCGATGATGAGTCATGCAGACTTGCATGTTTCCTTTTGGGGTTTTGCTTTAGAGACTGCTGCAATGACATTGAATTGCGCTCAAACGAAAACGGTTCTGAAGACACCATATGAAATATGGACTGGGAAGCGTTCTAGTATGTCGTTCATTAAAATTTGGGGCTGTGAGGCATACGTGAGACGTCAAATGCCTGACAAGCTGGGACCCAAATCGGATAAATGTTATCTGGTGGGATATCCTAAGGAAACGAAAGGGTATTACTTTTACCTACCATCTGAGGGCAAAGTGTTTGTCGCAAGGACTGGTGTCTTCTTGGAGAAAGAGTTCTTATCATGAAAGACTGAAAAGGTAGAGCTTGAAGAAGTTCAAGAACCACATGTAGTGAATGAACCGAAATTGGATTCTGAGACAGGACTACAAGATGTTGTAGCTAGAGAACCTGCTCAAGGAACACAAGTCCTACATAGATCTGGTAGACCGAGGTTTGAGCCTGAGAGATATGGATTTCTCGTGTCTCAAATAGGTAATGTGTTGCTTATGGATCATGATAATGAACCAGCAACCTACCAAGAGGCTATGAATGGACCGAACTCCGACAAATGGCTTGAGGCTATGAAATCCGAAATGGACTCATGTATGCAAACCAAGTTTGGAACTTGGTGGAACCACCTGAAGGGGTACGACCCATAGGGTGCAAGTGGGTCTTCAAGAAGAAGACCGACATGGATGGGAATGTACAGACATTCAAAGGGCGACTAGTGGCTAAGGGTTTCAAGAAAATTCATGGTATTGACTATGATGAGACCTTTTCCCCTATTGCCATGGTTAAGTCCATAAGTATATTGCTTGTTGTTGCTGCGTATTATGACTACGAGATCTGGCAGATGGATGTCAAAACGGCTTTCCTTAATGGAAACATCCTTGAGGAAGTGTATATGACACAACCCGAGGGTTTTGTATCCCTAGATGAAGCCACTAAAATATGCAAGCTGAATAAGTCCATCTATGGACTGAAACAGGCCTCTCGAAGTTGGAATCTTCGTTTTGATGAGAAAATCAAAGAGTTTGGTTTCATCAAGAATGAAGATGAGCCTTGTGTTTACAAGCGAATTAGTGGGAGCATTGTTGTCTTCCTGATATTGTATATATCTGACATACTGTTGATTGGGAATGACATTCCTACCCTGAAAGTTGTTAAGAACAACCTAGGGAACTGCTTTTCAATGAAGGATTTGGGTGAAGCGACTTATATACTCGGTATTAAGATCTATAGAGATAGATCGAAGAAGTTGCTGGGTTTGACCCAGAGTATGTACATCGAAAAGGTGTTGAAGCGGTTCAACATGCTTGAGTCAAAGAAAGGATTTTTGCCCATGTCTCATGGTGTGAATCTCTCTAAGTACCAGTGTCCAAAGTCTTGTGAAGATAAGGACCGCATGAAATTGATTCCATATGCTTCGGCAATTGGATCAATCATGTACGCGATGTTATGTACTCGACCCGACGTCTCCTTTGCTTTGAGCATGACTAGCAGGTATCAGTCAGACCCCAGTGAGTGTCACTGGATTGCAGTCAAGAATGTCCTGAAGTACTTGAGAAGGACTAAGGATGTGTTCTTGGTGTATGGTGGAGAGGAAGAGCTCGTTGTAAGTGGTTACACGGATGCTAGCTTCCAAACTGATAGAGACGACTCCACGTCTCAGTCAGGTTTTGTGTTTTGCCTGAATGGAGGAGCTGTGAGCTGGAAGAGTTCCAAGCAAGAGATAGTTGCTGATTCTACAACAGAGGCCGAGTATATTGTCGCAGCTAATGCGGCGAAGGAGGCTGTATGGATTAGGAAATTCATCGACGAGCTTGATGTAGTTCCTAGCATTGTTGGTCCCGTAGTTCTCTACTGTGATAACAATGGTGCAATTGCATAATCTAAGGAACCTAGATCCCATCAGCGCTCCAAGAACATACTTCGGCGGTTTCATCTTATTCGTGAGATTGTCGAACGAGGAGATGTGAACATTTGCAGAGTGCCGACTGAGGAGAATATTGTGGATCCACTAACAAAGCCTCTCGCGCAGAGAAAGCATGATGGTCATACTAGATCGATGGGTATACGATACCTAAATGATCAACTCTAGTGAGAATCTTGTGGATTACATGTAAACATGTATCTTGTTGGCTATTTGTTCATATGATGAACAGTGTATCTTCTAAAGTCCTTTCTTGCCATTTTGTAGAATCTTTTGGCAAAAAGACTCATTAACTCCTCATTGGATGTAGATGTTTCATTATCTTCAGAAGCTTTGAGGGCCAAGCTGTGCTCCTTCCTAACTGGGGTAGTTGCCTTCTGTTCTGCTGCCTCTCTTGATTTGACAAGCTGCTCATATGACTTCAGCTTACCTAACAGAGATTCTATTGAAATCTCATTGAGGCTTCTGGCTTCTTTGACTGGCCAGATTCTGGAGTCCCATAAACTGGGGAAACACATCAGTATTTTGTCATTTACCTCAGTTAAGGTGATGTCCTTGTCAAGAGTCTTGAGTTCACTGATGATTGAACTTAATCTATTGTACATCTCAGCCACAGATTCTGTCTCATTCTTTTTGAAATTCTCATAGAGAGAAATGAGACTGGATCTCCTATCCTTTCTTTCATCAGCTGAGCCTGCTACCATTTGATTGAGAGAGTCCCAAATGGCCTTGGTTGAGGTGCACTCAGCCACCTTCTGAAACATGTCATCTGACATTGTTTGGGCCAGAATATTCATAGCCTTTGCATCAGCCATCTTGGCTTTCTTATAGGCTTCAGTATTGTTTGGAGGTGGTACTGCACTCAGATTAGTTGATGTGCTGGCAAAAGTTGCAAGAGCTGGAGGAACACCTGTTGAAATGACAGAAAAAATGTCCTCATCAATGGAGTTAATATATAATCTAATTCTTGCCTTCCAGATGGCAAACTTATTAAGATTGCATACTGGAGGTCTGATGCTTGTATAATCCTTGTTTTGGGCCATGTCTGTGAGAAGGATAAGTCCAAAAATAACAAACAGATCTAACTAAGGGATCTTTGGGTTCAGGTGTTAGCCTGTACAACCAATCAGGTATGGTAAATTAACCAACCTGGAAGATGTGGTATTATTAACCAACCTCGCTTTGATACCAATTGAAAGTGCAGCTAGATCTGATATACTCTAGAGGGGGGTGAATAGAGTATATGGTGATTTTAAAATTTTTACAACTGTTGTTGTATTTTAGGTGTGTGTGTGTGCAGGGAAGCAAATACAATAAACCAAGATGCAACAATTATCTAATCACGGCACATTCACAGAGCAAGGCTAGAAAACAAAAAGAAAAGAAAGCAACCAAACGACACAAGAATTTTATAGTGGTTCCCCAAATCTGGGTAGTCCACTCTTCTACCACCCTGGTAGGAATCCACTGCAGGAAGGGGTTGATCAGGTGTCCTGGCACCAATGGGGTTTTGATCAGGTTCCCAAAAACCAAACCCTCAAGTCTTTTGGTGGGAGACTTGCAACCAGAATAATTTTGAAGGGAATTAAAACCCTGTACAGAGGTGGAGTGAAAGGGTGATGAGATCTTCTCTTTCTCAAGTCAAATGAGAAGACTTGTGGATTATTGTTTAGCAGCTTTGCTCCCCCTGAGATGTAGAATGAATCAGGAAGAATGCTGGAGCACTGCTTCAGGGTGATAGGTCTTCAAAGACCTAGAATTCCAGGTCCAGAGAAAGTCTCCAGGAACTTCTTGTGACTGATATGAATGTATTGTCCTTGAAGTTATCCTGAGTAAAAGCAGATGAAGAAGACTCTTGATATTGATGTAGTGTTCTTCTTCTTATTCTTCTTGATCATTTTTTCTCTGGGCCAAGAATGAAATCCTTTTTCTGTATTGTCTGAATCACTGTCTGTCTTTTTTTATTTTGTTGTATGTTGTGTCCCTGTATTACTGACTATTTCTGTATATATCTCTGTCTCATAAGAAACATTCGAATTTTGAATATCGAGCAGTAATGGCAGACGGCCTAGAAAGGAAGCAGCAATTAATTATTTTCCCAACTGTTTCCATGGGAAAATGTCATGTAATAATCCAGGATTAACTGCGCATTCTAACGGTAGTATACTATGAGGAACTGCCATTAAATGACCAGGAATCAGCGTCATGGAATGAGACGGGAACAGAAGAAGACCTAGTCTGGAATCGTCGACCGAAGAACATAATTCGTCGAGCTGAGTTTTGAGTTCATCGAGCTGAGCCTGAGTTCGTCGAGCTGAGCTGAGTTCGTCGAGCTGAGCTGAGTTCGTCGAGCTGATAGTCTTCATTCGTTGAACAAACAATCTTCAATATCAGACAAAAATTATTCGTTGAGCAGAGAACCAAATTCGTCGAGCTGAGAATCAAAATTCGTTGAACTGAGAAAAGTTCTGGACTTGGACGAAATACTCTGCATCTGCTGAAATGCTATGTCGACACAACTTGTTGTCGACAGATTGATCTTGGTGTCGACACAAATCCTCTGGTGTCGGCATAAGCTGGTGTCGACTGAAATCCTGGTGTCGACACAAATCGTCTGGTGTTGACACAAACCCTAAGTGTCGACACAGATTCTCTGAGTACAAAGATCATCGAGTAGAGATTAGCATTCATCGACCTGAGAAGCTGTGAACTTGAGGTCCAAGTTCGTCGAGCTCAGAATATAATTCGTCGACCGAAGCATGAAGCTGGACTTAGAGAAATTCTGAAGTAGTCCTGAAAAGCTTGAGGTAGAATCCTTGTGTTCGTCAAGTAAAGAACATAGTTCATCGAGCTCAGCAATGCGCATTATCTCACGATCGTCGAGCACAGAACTCCCTTCATCGAGCTGAGTTCGACGAACGTCGAACTCATTTCACTTAGTCTGAAAAACTGATAGATCTGGAGTTCCTGATCGTCTTGAAGAAGGCTGGTCCATCTGAAGTTGAGAAAGAGGACTGTCCTAGACTCTAAGACAAAAAAACTTGACCCAGACTATACATGATGGGTCACATCCTAAGTCAGTGAACCTAGCCCAAATCAACTAGGGATCCAACAGCTTGAAGAATGGAGAAGAATATGACATCGACCGAACTCCCTTTGTCGACGAGTATCCTTTTGACCGTATAAAAGGGATCACCGATCCCTGCGCTAATCACAAAAGGGTCTCGGTGGGGGTGTCTGGATTTGCTCGAGATCTTCATCCTCGAAGGCTATGGTGGAGTCTTGTTTGCCTCTTAAATCTCCCTGGGTGTCTATTGAAAGTATCTGGGTAGAGAGGGTTTGTAACGTCCTGAATCGCACTAGGCACCTCGTACGAGTTTTTGAGTCAGGAGGGATGACTTGGGTTCGGAGGAGTGCTGATAACTCGGCAGCACATGTGAATAGGATTTGTATCACCCGAGTCATTGGTCTACACTTTGGTGTCGACGTGTGGACACACCGGGACAAGGTGTCGACACAGTATGTCGACACCCATGTTGAGGTGTCGACACACTGGTGTCGACACCGTGTGTCGACACTCGCTGTGTCAACACACTGGAACCAGGTGTCGACACAGTGTCTCGACACCCTGGGGTTGAGGTGTCGACACACTGGTGTCGACAACGTGTGTCGACACTCGCTGTGTCGACACTCTGGAACCAGGTGTCGACACAGTGTATCGACACCTTGGGGTTGAGGTGTCGACACACTGGTGTCAACACCGTATATCGACACTCGCTGTGTCGACACACTGGAACCAGGTGTCGACACAGTGTGTCGACACCCTGGGGTCGAGGTGTCTACACACCGGTGTCGACACCCCGTGTCGACACATGCTATGTTGACACACTAGAACCAGGTGTCGACACAGTGTATCGACACCCAGATGTTGAGGTGTCGACACTCTTGTGTCGAGACCATGATGCAAGACACGGGACTACCCATGCGTGTGAGTGTGTGAGACAAGTATGGCACGGGTAGAGACACGGGCGTGCCCCTAACCATGTGTCATTGTGTCGAGTTAAGTCAAGGTGTATCCAGAGGAGGACATGGCCAGGGAAGACGGCCGTGTCATGTGGACACAGATTTGGACACGGGTGTGTCCCTACCCATGTCGAATAATGAACCGACACTGAAAACCGCTGTAATGCTTCGCACAAGTAGGACACGGGCAGGGACACGGGCGTGTCCCTCCCATGTCACTTTTCATTTATAAGGGGAAGAGAAAACCCTAGCCGTTTTCACTCCTCATTCCAGCCGCTTTTCCCGAGAGAAATTTCTGTAGAGAGGGAAAACTGGGGGAGCAAGTCCAAGAGGAGGAGAACCGCCGCCGCCGTGAAAACGAAGATGCCGCCGAGAAGAGTTACACGATCTATGGTCGGAAATAGTGGAAACGCCGGAAATGAGGTGAGCTTCCTCCCCTCTCCCTTGGTTCTAGATCTGTAGCTATCTAGGCGAGATGTTGACTCAAAAGAGTCTACACTTGCGAGATGGTGATTTCTCTAGGAAGAGGTCGTCCTAGGGCTTGTGCTCTAAGGCTAGTTGTGTCTTCAACCTCTCCAACCTTCTATGCAAAGATGGGGGATGGTTTCGTGAAGAATCATGGCCTCATGAGGGTGAATAAGGGCGGAGGAAATTTTGGAGTGATTTTGGAAGATCAACTTGGAGAGGAAGATAAACCGATGTCATTCATTACTCTTTACGAAGCGTGCAGAATCTGTATTCTGCGCGCAGCGATCTTCTTGGCCATTTTCATGTAGGATGTGGCCGGAGCTGGGCCTTTGACTAAACACCAAAGTTGAAGCCCTTGCAAATACCTTTCCAACGAGAGGTTGCACCCCTTCATGCGAAGTGTGTAGCCATAGGAAAATCTGAATGAATGTGACGTCCGATAAATCCTGCATGCAGAAATTGTGTTCTGTACGCAGCGGAATTCAAGGCTGATTTCAAGTATGATACCATTGAATCTGGGTTGTGTTCTGAACATAACAGTTGTAGCCCATGGAAAGACCTTTCCATCTAGTGGTTACACGTCTTCACCGGAATCATATAGCTTCAGAAATCTTCGGTCGAAGTTGCTGTCCAGATTTATTCTGCACTTAAATTCTGGGGTTTATACAATATGAATTTGAATTCGGTGGAATCGATGTTGCAAATTAACCCGAGATTTTTGATGAACTATTTTATGCTAACCAACGTAGTGCTATGAATAATGAATCTTGTTAATTAGATTTCATAAAACTGAATTGGGAAGCAAGCTTTATGGCATGATATGACTTGCTAAAAATTGATAGATTATTATATATGCACATCATGTTTATAATACGATAAATGCAATGACTAGATACAAATTGGTAGATTATTATTTATGCGCATCATGCTTGTAATATGTTGAAATCATTTGGAATGACAAATAGAAGGATAAACCATGGTCATGAGTATGTATGATGGTTAGAATGAAATGTAGTAGTCCAATACTTAGAGCGTAGTCTCCTTACGTGTAGTATTGTGGAGGGATGTAAGTGCGGCGTTGGCCTTCACTAGTTGAGTTAATGTTGAAATGAGGTATAGATGGACGGTTGGGTTTGGTCGTCGGTGTTCACGTCCTGAGGCTCCTTCCATGCCGAGTGGATGGTTGGGTTGTGTCCTCGTGCTTACTTCTGAGGCCCCTTCCATGTCACAGTGTTGTGGAATTTTCATGTGGTGTGAGTCGACATGAGGTGTCATAATCCTGGGTTAAGGATAGTGTGGAAGGTCTACGGGCTCGCCGATCGTCACACCGATGGGAGTTGAAAGTTAGACTTTGGGCGGTTGGGCTTGGTCCTCGGTGTCTACGTCCCGGGGCTCCTTCCTTGCTAGGTGAACGGTTGGGCTTGGTCCTCGTGCTTACTTCCGAGCCTCCTTCCAGGTCACACAAGGTCAGTTCCGGGATTGGTCCTCGGTGCACATATACTCGAGGCTCCCGCTAGGCCTTAGTACGCATGGGCTCCATTGTTGTGTTCTTAGCGTTGAGGCGTACAGAGGCCTAGGTGAAGTAGTGTGGATACCCGCCTAGTAGTAGAGATGCCCGCTCTACTATCACCGCCTGGCCACGGCGGTTGATGCCTGAGAGGTTAGCTACCTGCTCGAATAGTGGGAACTATAGTCTATGTCGGCATAGCAATTGCATGTGTGTGATCATGGGTGAGTCATTGCATAGCATACATAACATTTCATAACATTGCACAACAAGATCCTCATCGTATAAGTTTGTATGGGCACTCCTATACGATGAGTTACTTATGTAAACCGGTCCTTAACTTATAAGTTTGTATGGGCACTCTTATAAGTTAAGTTACGTTTCTGCTGTAGTTACTTGTACTTGTTGATCTACTAATTGTTGAGTAGAGCTGCTAGATTATAATGCTATTAATCTTATTGTACCATTACCACCGGTTTGTACATGTTTTACTGCTTATAATACTTGTACCCTTGTTCCTTTCTCCGCCCGGTGCCGAGGAGTCGTCGGGGGAGCGGATGTGAAGCCACTTAGTCTTTTGACTAATGATTGCTGCGTCTTCCTTTTTAGGAGGTCACCCCGCAGGTAGAGAAGCCGCAGACTTTGCAGCAGGACATCCAGGCCAGGATGACAGGGCCTGATATGACGGTGTCGTCGCTACCGTCGGTTACGGATGTGAGTGTCGTGAGATTTTGATGTAGCCCGTTTGGGTAATTACTAGCTGTACTCTGATATTTGTGGAAGCATGTTTTAGCTTCTCTCCATTTGTTTTACTATTTGGACATTATTGCTTAGTGTGGGTTTGACTTCTTCTCTTTTATATTATGGTTGGGTTGACATGTTTAGATTAATATTGGTTGTAGCCGGCGGAAAAGGCGTCTTGTGGTACAGGTTAGCCCGTGCACTAATGCTACCGCAAGGCGACTATTTCGGGCATAAGCCCCCCCCCCTTCGTGTCATGTTTTGGGATCCGGGAGGGGGTGGGGGGTCTTACAGGGTTGGTGACCCAGCGATAGTTTCGATGTTCCCCACTATTTGTCTGTCTTTGTCCTATCCTTGCTGGGCATCCTTCTGATCTCTTACCTGCATAGCGAGAGCTGTTAAACTTTTTGGCATCCTTGCAAGAACCTATCCAGGAGTCCTTGGCAAACTAGACGCTAAATTTCATCCTTCAGTATTGCACACTCCTCCATGTTGTGCCTGGTTTCCAGATGGAATTCACAGTACTTTGACTGGTCACTTCTAGGATTTGGGGCAGGCTCCTTGGGATGCTGTAGATCCGGCTTGTTCTGGAGTGCGTAAATCACATTAATGAAGGGTGTTGTTTAATGGATTGTATTCTCGGGGTGGCTAGTCTTTCTGAATGTCACGCCATCGCTTGCAATTCCAGCCTTCTTCCTGAAATCTTCCTTCCTGGACTTTTAAGGGTTGTTCTCTGTCCCTCTTGCATTTCTGGTCTCCATCTAAAAGCCGATGATGGGCTTCAATAGATTCATCTGCCGTTATCTGCACTTCTATGTGGTGTACAAGGTCTGGGTAGTAAGGGACGATTTCCCTAATTAGTGCTGAGTAGAAGCCACTGAGGCGAAGTCCTCCAAAAAAGACACCCCTCAGGATTTTTGGATCTACTCCCAGAATTTGGCGGGCCTCTGCGGTAAGTTGGTGAAAAAACTCCTTCAAGGATTCCCCCTCATTTTGCCAAATCCCTAACAAATGTGTAGGGACTCGGACGATTCTTCGGTTAGCGATGAACTGGTCGGCGAATTACCTTGTCAAATCTACAAAGTCTGTGATAGTACCTTCCCTTAAAGAGTGGAACCAGGTCCGAGCTTGGCCTTTAAGAGTGGCTTGGAAGACTTGACACAGTAACTGGTCAGGTGCATTATAGATCGTCACGATAGTAGTAACGTGGTTGACGTGTTCTAACAGGTCGTCTGTCCTATTTAAAGTTTTGATATTTGGTAGTTTAAATCCGTGCGAGACTGGGTGAGCCAGAATTAGGGGTGCAAGCGGGGAACCTCGGTGAAGTTGTTGTCGGGGTAGAATATCTCGTTGGCTGACCTGTCTACATTCCTCAGCGATCACTTCTCGTATCTCTTCCCGAGTGAATATTTCGCGTAGCGGTAAGTGGGGTTATTCTACTAGGATTTGGTTGCGACAACCGGCTCCGGACTCCCGGAGGTTTGGGTGAGTGAAACTAGCGGCATCAGAGAATTCTTCTGACGCTTATCTTTACAGAGCTTCTCTCGGTAGGACATGGCTTAGTGGAGGCGGCTGAGCCAGAGACAGTCCCATTTTTTTGAGGAGAGCGAGCATCTCGGTTTGCTGCTCCTCCATATATCAAACTCGTCCCTCCAATGTTGTTACTGGGGCGAGAATGGTTTCTACTTCGCGGGGTACATCTATAGGTAGATAGGAGTGGGCTGCCTCGGTGCGCCCTCCTAGGATGGATGCTTCAGCTGTCCGGGCGCTTCTCTGTGCAATTGAAGTCGTCTCTTTGGGAACTGTTGGGTTGAGAGTTCTATCCTGACTATCGCTGTGCAGGGGGTACTGTTGGGTACATTGGAAATATTGTACTTAATTTGAAGAAGCCCTTCCAACTCAATGATATACATAAATTTGTATTTGATGTATATTTCAATTCATGCATGCGGGTTAGTCTATGTCATGTTGATTGGACAGGTGGTCTAAGTGACAATGACAGGTGGACTTATAGAAGATGACTGGAAAGACAAAAAATTGACTAAGTCCACAGGCATTGTGTGAAGCCAGTTCACTCAATGTCATTCAAGCTAATAGTGCTGAGTGAAGTCAAGATAGTCAAAGTAGAGAAATGACTAAGTACAAAAGTGTCGACAGACTTCAACTATGTCGACACCTTTGTAGGATCAGTGTAGAGACAAGTCAGCTATCTCGACACCTTGAAGATCACGTCAGTTGTGTCGAGAAAAGTTAGTTATCTCGACACCGTGAAGATCAAGTCATCTTGATAGTTATCTTGACACCTTGAAGGATCAAGTCAGCTGTGTCGAGACAAGTCAGTAATCTCGACACCTGGAAGATTCAAGACAGCTGTGCCAAGACAATTAAGTTATCTTGACTTCTTGAAGATTCAAGATAGCAGTATCGAGACAATTCAGTTATCTTGAAACCTTGAAGATTAAGTCAGCAGTGTCGAGACAAGTTAGTTATCTCGATACCTTGAAGATTAAGACAGCTGTGTCAAGACAATTCAGTTATCTCGACACCTTGAAGGTTAAGTCAGCATTGTCGATACAAGTCAAATATCTTGACACCTTAAATCTCAGGACAGTAGTGTTGAGAAAATACAACTGTCTCGACACAATGAAGAGCTGAAGTGAGGACTTAAATATTTCGATACCCAGCAGACAGCAGTGTTGAGATAATTCAACTGTCTCGACACAATGAAGACTTAAAGATGTAGAAACTACCAGAGAGTTGTTTCAAGATTGCTAAGATGTCTCGACACTTTACTATTTACACAAAGTATTATAGTGTCGAGACACTTGGGACATCTCGACACATTTGATTCTGAAGATGTACAAAGTCAACATTGAAGTGTCAAGTCAAGTCAGAAATGTCACATCAGCTACAGTAACATGATATCTCATCAAAACCTGGTTGAAGGAGAACTTGAAGTATGATGGCGTAATGATGATGTCATCAATCAGAAGCCCACAAACCATGAAGCCTATAAATAGAGGGGTCGTCTACACAGAATCAACAATCACACAAATCATTCAATTCTATCATGCTGATTTTTTCTAAGTCAAAGGAGGGTGACAACCCAAGAAGAAGGAAAACGAAGGTCTTCAAGAAAATCTTCAGATCCTTTCATAAAGTTGGTTAGAAGATTAAGGTGGATCTGTTTTGCAAGTTTTTCAAGGAAATCAAGTCGATCAGCACCAAGAACATACAGATCTAGAGAAGAATCATTTCAGTCAGTTTCCTTTTCAAGAATCTATCTTGTTTTATTGAATTGAAGAATCCAAATTTTCAGATAAGTCAGATTACAGAATTTATGTTTTCTGAGATTATTTTTCTTATTTATCTCTTAATTTTGTTAGATCTCTTTGACATTTGAGGGGTAGGAGATAAATTCTCTGAATTGTATTCCTAGTTTATAATGTCTGAGGTAGGGTTCTTGAGGGACCTGAGGTAGTTGATGTGAGTGGGATCACTAAGGTGTAAGCTTATGTTATAAAGGCTGAGGTAGGGTTCTTGAGGTACCTGAGGTAGGAGATTGGGTAAATCTCTGAGGTAGGACATGTTGGTGTGAGTGTAGGTTTCTTAACAGACACTGAGCCTATAAGATCTTTTGATCTGAGTTAAAGAGGAGAAGATATAATCATATCTAGCACATTGCTAGTGAGGAAGAAAGGGTAAAGTGGATATACCCTAGATAAGGGAACCACTATAAAATTACTATGTATTGCAGATTGCTTTTGCTGTGTACTGTGGATTGCTTGTGTTGTGTTCTTATGAAGTTTATTTATCAAGTATCTGCAGAACATATAATATAAGTGATAAAGAATTTTAGGGACACTTATTCACCCCCTCTAGGTGATTAACTACCCATAATTTTTTCTTTCATGTGGTATCAGAGGGAGGATGTTTAAAGAAAGACCTAACAGTTAGAAAAAGATCTTAGGGTTGGTTGAAGCATATCTGATTTCATGACTTCAGAATCTCACAGAGAACTCAGTTATATGAAGCTTCCTATTTATACAAAGGATAATTTTGCTATTTGAAAGCAGAGGGCGAGATTGTTCATGGAGGCATCAGATCCAAGAATCTTTGTCACTGTACAAGAAGGACCATATATTCCATTGAAGGTATCTTAGATGCAAATGTGCACACCCCTAAGAGTCTGTCTGAGATGACAAAGGCTGAGGTGGTTCTTGCGACCTTGGATAAAAGAGCACAAAAAATAATTATGAGTGCAATAGATAGTTCAACCTTTCAGAATTTGGTCCAATATAAAACATCCAAGGAGATGTGGGACACTCTCATTGTCTATATGGAAGGCACAAAAGAAGTAAGAGATGACATAAAGTCTCTACTCAACCAGCAGTATGAAGCATTCAGACAAGGAAATACTAATTCTATAGAACTATGGTATGAAAAGTTCTTTAGAATAGACAACGACTTAAAGAATTATGGCAGACAATTTTCAAACTTTGAGCTTAATGAAAAGTTTCTGAGATCTCTAAACAAAGAATGAGACATAAAGATTTATGCTGTAAGAGAAATGGGGAATCTGAGAAACATGTTTCCATAGGATTTATATGGGAAGCTATTGTCACATGAGCTTCAGTTAAATTTTAGAAAAGCTGAAGGTGAATCTGCCAGAAGTTCAAATCAGACTAGATATGTGGCTTTTAAAGCGGAAACACCAAAGAAGACTAGAAGAGAAATTCCATCATCACCAAGAAGGGATGAAGATACAGTTAGCACTAGAACCAGTTCTTCATCAGAAGAATTGTTAGATGATGAATTGGCACTGTTCACCAAGCAATTCAAGAAGATGATGAGAAGAAGGAAGAAATGGAATAAGAATAAATCAACTAGACCAAGTTCTAGTAAAAGCAAGGAAAAACACAGAGACAACTATATGTTCAAGTATGATTCACACTAGAATAAATAAATTAAGACTGGCATTATCTGTTATTGTTGTAATAGGCATGGACATTTCATTTCTGACTGTACAGGAAAAAGAAAGGAGAACAGGAAGTCCAAGGAAAGGAAGTCCTACAAAGATGAAAATTTAGAAAAGTGTCTAATGGCAAAGAAGCCAAAGAGCATATCTGATAGTGATTCAGATTCAACTGAATCAGTTGAAAAACTTGATCATAATGGACTATTCTCCTATGAGGAGGAATTCATCGGAGAGGATATATACAAGGGCAATAATGCCATAACTTCATCACTCCATGGTGACTCTGAAGATGATATGGAGGTTAACTTGATGGTACTGTCTGATAATCTAGAAATAGAAATTGTTGAATGTCAGGATACTCAAGTAATCTTTGGCAATTCTATTTGTTCTACAACTTATATTCATGAGACTGTGGATGAGTTAGACTCATGTGACTCAAATTTTGATTCACATATGTCCAACTCTGAGACTGAACTGTAGCATCTCATAGGTAAATTTAGAAAACCGTTGGAAGCTCTTGTAAAGAGCAAGAAGCTTGTCAAAGGACAAGCCATAGAGATCGCATCACTAAAAGGTCTTGAGTACCATCATAAGATGGATACTCAAAAGATTGTTCTTCAAATTTCAAAGTTGGCTAAGCTAACAAAGATCATTGATGATCAAATCATGTTGATAAAATAAAAGGATGAAACCATTCAGGAGTTAGAACTCAAACTCCTGAATGAGAAAAGGCTTATTTAGCTATTTTATAAACCTAAAACTGTGCTCCCCATTATTGATACCTTCTCAGGAACTCCTGGAAGTGGACTTGGTTATATTAACCCTAAGAGAAGAAGAGGAAAAAAGCTAATAGGACAAAAGGGTCTAGTCATGCCACAACTTATGTTTCATATTAAGGGAAAATAAATCCAAAAGTCTGGACCAGTAGGACCAAACTCATATGTGAATAGGAAAGCTATTCCTAATTTGCTTGCTCTAAGGAGGTATGTTGTGACTGAGAGGCAAAACAACCATTTTGCTCACAGTCAAAATGCAACTATCAAGTTTGTTGCTTCCTGTCCTAAGGAATGTCAACATAAAGTTCCTAATGTTTTTCTAAAGAGGAGGTAGAACATATATAAGTGCTGGTGTTGTGGGAAGATTGGACACTTTGCCGTGAACTACTGGTTCAATCACATTGTGTCTCATGCACAAAATTTTTATCTAGCTAAGAGATTTTCAAGTAGTCTCAATGGAGCCTCAACTAACAAGCACCTAGGACCCAAGACAATTTGGGTTCCTAAGGAAATTTAAATTTTTATTTTGCAAGTATGTCCAAGTACTAGAGATCGACCCATCTGGTACTAGGATACTGTATGTTCCAGACACATGATTAGAACAAAGAGCAATTTGAGGGAGTATATTCCAGTAAAGAATGATCCAAAGGTGATCTTTGGTGGAGCTGACAAAGGGATTACCATAGGCTATGGTAAGATCTCAAGTGGCTTAGTCACTTTCAGCAAAGTAGTTTATGCGGAAGGGTTCCAACACAACCTTATAAGCATAAGCCAACTTTGTGAGCTTGGCTATGACATTTCATTCCACAAGAAAGAGTGCCACATAAAGATGTCAAGTGACCAAGAGGTCAACTTGATAGGCACTAGGTGTGGGAATGTGTACTGTTTAAATTTTCTTTGTCAAAATTCAGGCTCTCCCATATGCCTAGTTGTAAATGATAAAGCTTCACACTGTGCCAAATAGCACAAGAGGCTAGCTCATTTGAATTATATGACCATAGGGAAGTTATTCATCACAGAGCTAGTTAGGAATGGTCCTAACATTAAATGCTCTAAAGAGAGAATTTGCTCTACATGCTAAAAATGCAAGCAGACTAAAGCTTTATTCAAAATCATTGAAACCAAAAACTCTATGATGTGTTTATACCTCTTCATATGGACTTTTTTGTTCCTATGACAGTTCATAGTCTAGGAAAGAAAGTCCACACATTTGTGATTTTTGATGACTATTCTAGATTCACTTGGGTTTTCTTTTTGAGGAAAAATTCTGAAACTCCTGATGTCTTCAAGACATTTGTCAAACAAATATAGAATGAATTGTACAGTTCTGTGGTCAAAATCATAAGTGATCATGTAACGAGTTTTAATCTGAATACATGACAAAGTTTTGTGAAGAACTTGGGATTCAGCAAGAGTTTTCGTCTCCAAGAACTCCTCAGTAAAATAGAATTGTTGAGAGAAAGAATATGACACTCATTGAAGCTGCAAGAACCATGCTGAGTGATTCTTCTCTTCCAGAATATTTTTGCCCTTAAGCTATTAACACAGCATGTCATGTTCTTAATAGGGTTTCAATCAACAAAAGTCTGAATAAGTCTCCTTATGAGCTTATGAAGGGCAGAAAACTAGACTTGGCCTACTTCAGAATCTTTGGATGTAGATATTTTGTCCTTAATAATGTGAAAATATACATAACTAAGTTTGCTGAGAAGTCCTATAAAGACATATTTGTTGGTTACAGTAAACACAATAAGGCATATAGGGTCTACAACTTGAAGGATCAAGTTGTAGAGGATTCTGTTCATGTTGTATTTGATGAAAGTTCTATGTATTACAATGATAAGCCAGGTATATCAAGCACAACAGGAGAAGACTCGAAGTTAGAGAATCTATCAATAGAAGACTAAGTTCTAGGATGCCAAAGTATAAAAGAAGGAGTCAACATTATTGAGGAAGAGCTTGCACATGAACAACCAGAAGAAGAGACTCAACAATAATTTGAAGTTGTTAAAAGAATAGGTCACATTGCCAGTTGCTGTTAGAAATCTAAGGGATCATCCAAGGTAACTGATCATTGGAGATGAACCATATGGTGTGACCACAAGAAGTAGATATCACAATACTGTAATGTATTCAGGTTTTCTGTCTCAAACAGAACCAAAGAAGTTTGAAGAAGCCATTGTAGATCCATTTTGTATAGGGGCTATGTAGGAAGAATTAAACCAGTTCAAGAGATGAAATGTCTGGAAGCTGGTTCCCATACCAGATGAATGTAATATCATAGGAACCAAGTGGATTTACAGGAACAAACTGGATGAGAATGGTGTTATAGTCAGAAATAAGGCTAAACTGGTTGCAAATGGCTACAGACAAGAAAAGGGTATAGATTTTGATCAAACCTTTGTACTAGTGGCTATATTGGAAGCTATTATACTCTTCCTGGCATATGTAGCCTACAAAAGATTCAAGGTTTAACAAATGGATGTGAAATCAACCTTCCTTAATGGTAACCTCAAATAAAGGGTCTATATTGAGCAACCCTTAGGTTTTGTTGACTCAACTCATCCTAATCATCGTTATCTTTTATTAAGAGCTCTCTATGGGTTAAAACAAGCCCCAAGGGCTTGGTATGAGACTCTGTCTAAGTTCCTTCTGGAGAATAAATTCTCGAGAGGGAAAATATACAAAACATTATTCCTAAGAGAAGTCAAAGGCAAGACCATCTTAGTACAAATATATATTGATGACATTATATTTGGTTCTACTGATGAGTCACTTTGCACTAAGTTTTCCAAACTTATGCAATGTAAGTTTGAGATGAGTAGCATGGGTGAACTTAAGTTTTTCTTGGGTCTCCAAGTTACGCAAACTATAGATGGACTTTTCATTAGTCAGTCTAAGTTCACCAAGGAGTTAATCAAGAAGTATGATATGAAAATAACCACTTCCATGAGAACTCCTTTGGGGTCCAGTATGGTTTTAGACAAGGATGGTGTTGGCAAGCCAGTTGATATCACCTTATATTGGGGTATAGTTGGATCACTACTTTATCTAACAGCTAGTAGATAAGACATAATATATGTTACTTGTGTTTGTGCTAGGTATCAAGCTTTCCCTAAGGAGTCTCACTATACAGCAGTCAAAAGAATATTGAGATATCTAAAGGGCACACCTAATCTTGGTCTATGGTATCCCAAGAATAATGATTTTGAACTAATAGGCTTTTTATATGCATATTACGCAGGTTGTAAAGAAGACAGGAAAAATAATTCATGTTCATGTCATTTCCTTGGAAGAAGGCTGGTGTCATGGAGCAGCAAAAATCAAACAAGTGTAGCAATATACACGGTTGAATCTGAGTACATTTAAGCTAGACGTTGCTGTGCACAGTTGCTATGGATTCAACATCAATTAAAAGATTACAACATTCTGCTAAGTAAAATTCCATTATAGTGATTCTACTAGTGCTATCTCAATTGAAAAAAATCCCGTGTCACATAGTAGAACTAAACATATTGAAATTTGATATCACTTTATTAGGGAGCATGTAGAAAATGGAGATTTTAATCTAAAATTTGTTCCCACATATACTCAAATTGTTGATATTTTCACTAAGCCTCTAGATGACGAGAAGTTTATTTTCTTTATGTTTGAACTTGGCATGTTGAATCGTGAATAATTTATGCATACATAAAAACTAATATAAAATAAGAATAAAATATTAGCCAGGAATTAAGTTTAATTAACTAAATTTCAAGGATAGACCTCAAAAATGTCAAGTATTTATAACTTAGAGAACAAAATTTTGACTAATTTAAAAGTTGTGTCAAGACACCAGAGAAAGTGTCGAGACATCTAAGAATGTGTCGAGATATCAAAGAAAGTGTCAAGACATCTTAGAATGTTTCGAGACACTAAAGTAAGTGTCGAGACTTCAAAGGGTGTCGAGACCCTAAGGTATAAATCAAGAGACATTATCCTTGTGTCGACTTGTGTCGACACATCTCGAAAGACAATGTTTCCTATGTAGACACTAGGGTTTCTTTTCCTAAAAATCCAGAATATTCTAAATGGAGCGCGCCCTTTCGCCTTCAGGAAAGATTATACTATAAATAAGGTGTGAGAGAAGAAGTTGAACACTCTTTCTTGATATTATGAGAGATTGATTTCTGAGTGTTGAGACCTAGAATTCCATTTCGTCGACATTCCTTGTTCGATTTCTTCACTTTCATGGCGCCCAAAAGTGACAATAACATCTTCCAAAGTTATGAACTTATCAGGGATGGATTCAACTCAGCGTTAGAATAAATTAAGAATGTCATCGACCTAATCACGGAAGCAGGACTGGAATATCTGCTTTCAGAATCGTCAAATATCTGGAAACGAGTGGTTAATGAATTCTTTTCTAATGCTCATGGAAAAGATTAAGTCTAAAGTAAATGGAGCTAAAGTCAAAATCACAACCAGGAGACTGGCCATGATATTTCACTTGCCAAGGATTGATCAAGAAGATGACCTTGATTCTGCCAAAACTGCAGTAGCTTTGGTGTGCTGCGGATTGGCCCCTACCATAAAGATTGGAAGAACCATGATCAGGAAGGGTATGAATAGCCAAGTCAAATTCCTGTCTGAAATAATAGGGAAGATGTTGCTATGTAAAACATGAGCACATGACAGGATTTATGCTTATATGTTTGAGCTGATGACTAGAACTATCTTCAAAGTCAAGACTAATTAGAGTAAAGTAGTCTTTGACAAGATTGCAGAGAGAATCAAGAAGCCTAATATGGGTAGAATTATAAGTCTCTACTTGGTACAAGCTATTCCTGGCAGTCTCAATCTAAAGATTGGTTCTAAGATCAATCATATGAGGAGAAATAATATGAGAATACTAGCAATGCAGGATAGAGTACATTCCAAGGAAACACCTATAATAGAGAAGGATAAGGAGAAAAAGAAGAAAGCAGTGGTTGTGGAAGATGAATCTTCAAGTACATTTGTAGTACAAGGAAGTACCGGCTCAAAAAAATAGGATGATGCAGCACCTAAAGAATCTCTAAGGCCTCTCATGGAACTGGTGATCAGGTGCACATGAGATAATACAAGAGATGGATTACATTGTGGGGGAAAACCTCAATACTCTGCCTAAAATAGTATAAGATTATAGAAAAACCATAGTGATGGAAGTAGTACAGGAGCAAGATAATATTCTGGAATAAGTAGAGGTTCCAGAACAGGAGATGCCTGATAGGGAAAATGAGGTTGTAGTCTCCAAGGAGACTGAGGAAGAAATCCTTCTGAATAAAGATACAGATATCCGGGGGAGATGACTGTTCTTCCAGACGACCCTATTCCTGATACTATAGCTCAGCAAGTTGAGGTCATTATTGGTGAAGGAGGTATAAGGGTTGAGGCGGAGCTAGCAGATCTAGCCCCAAATACTGAAGGAGCTAAAGAGCCTACATCAGTTGAAGTAGTTAGTTCTTCTGATTCTGAGGAGGAGGAAGCCTCTCAGATGAAGAAATTAAAATTGATTGAACTCAAGAAGAAAAGTAGGAGCTATAAAAAGACAATACAGTCTGGAATAACACCTGCTCCTCCTATGGATTTAAGATCACTTTTAGTTCAAATGCAAATTATGTTAGATCAACAAAAAAATCAACTGGAAAATATGTAGATGAAAACAATAAGGAGTTACAGTTCCAGCTGACTTAGGAAATCAAATCCATTAAATATAAAGTGAATCTGCTGAAGAAATATATGAATGATTTCTTTCAAAAAGGATCAAATGTTGTAGTCTATCTTACTAAATAGCAAAAGGACTCAAATGAAACTCAAGATGAAATTGCTATTAAACAAGGTTATGTCCTGGAAAACCAGACTAGAATGAATGAAAACATGATTGTAAAGCATGATGCTTCATTGGTCAATATATCTGAGCAAACTACAGCTCTGGGGACAAAGATAGCCTCTACCTCTAAAGATATTGAAACTCAGCTATCCACTAACACAGACTCTTTGGTTAAGGAAGTCAAGGCATCTGGCCAAGATCTAGATGATCATTTGCTCAAAGTGAGGAATCTTTTGTCTTAAAGAATTAATCATCAAGATGGTCAAGTCAGATTTCATAAAAATGATTTAAGGGATCATGTAGAAAGAGAAGTCATAAAGGGGGAGAGAGTAATGATAAAGTCAAGCTCTGAGCATGCTATTTGGACCTCTAATAGCATCAGAGAAACTCTAGGCTTTCCTCACATAAGGTATGATGAAGATCAAACTACTAAGTTTGGCAGCCAACCAGCTCATTTTGAGGTCATTCAAATTGCAATACAGTCCATGTATAGTCCTCCACCACAGATTCAGAATATGACATGTGAAGAGGTGGAGATGACTTCTTATGCATTGATCAAAGGAAAACAATCTCTACTATCTAAGAAAACATTCAGGGAGCAGGATAAAGCAAAGCCATACTTTGAGCAGTGGAGTCCAACTTCTAGATCTATTTTAATCATTGCATGGAAAGCAGTCAAGAACAATATAGCTGACATGGGAAAATGGTATTCATAATAAGAATAGGTTAAGCACACAAAGTAGCAAGAGATTCTCTATAAATTCAGAAAAAATCTGAAGGCAAGTAAGATCCCAGCTGATTCTATTGAACCCAGCAAGTATTTCCCTAAGCCCTATCATTATTTTGAAAGGCAAAGACTCAAGGAAGAAGAGATCTTGAAGGCCAAAGATATCATAGGAAAGTAGAAGGTTGTTGATGACAAGTTGCATGAAGTTAAAGCTAAAGTACAATAAGGTAAAGACATTGTCATCAAAGAGACAGAACAACCTTAGTTTGTTTTTTCTTTTCTAAAAATTATGAAATTTGGTTTTAAGAACATTGTAAAAAAATTGAAAAGTGTAATTTTTGAAAAATTGGAATGAAAAACTTTTGTTGCACTTTGATTTATCTGTCTTATTATTGTTGTTTCCTTTATATTTTGTTCAACACTTCTCTTGTACATCATAATTATAATATTTTGGTATTGTGGTGTATATCATTAAATTGGGGTTATGACTTCTCCAAAAAGGGGGAGATTGTTTGGTACATTGGAAACAATGTACTTGATTTGAAGAAGCCCCTTCAACTCAACGAAATACACAAGTTTCTATTTGATGTATGTTTCAGTTCATGCATGCAGGTTAATTTATATCATGTTTATTGGACAGGGGGTCCCAGTGACAATGACAGGTGGACTTATAGAAGCTGACTGGGAAGATAGTAAATTGACTAAGCCTACAAGCATCGTGTGAAGCCAGATCACTTAACTCCATACAAGCTAATAGTGTTGATTGAAGTCAGGACAGTCAAAGTAGAGAAATGACTAAGTATAAAAGTGTCGACACACTTCAACTATGTCGACACCTTTGAGGAGCAGTGTCAAGACAAGTTAGTTATCTCAACACCTTGAACATCAAGTCAGTTGTGTCGAGATAAGTCAGTTATATCGAAACCTTGAAGATCAAGTCAGTTGTGTCAAGACAAGTCAGTTATCTTGACACCTTGAAGGATCAATTCAGCTGTGTTGAGACAAGTCAGTTATCTCGTCACCTGAAGATTCAAGACAGCTGTGTCGAGACAATTTAGTTATCTCAAAACCTTAAACATTTAAGACAGCAGTGTCGAGACAAGTCAGTTATCTCGACTACTTGAAGATTAAGTCAGCAGTGTCGAGACAATTCAGTTATCTCGACACCTTGAAGATTAAGACAGTATTGTCGAGACAATTCATTTATCTCGATACCTTGAAGGTTAAGTCAGCAGTGTCGATACGAGTCAAATATCTTCACACCTTAAAGCTCAGGTCAGTAGTGTCAAGACAATACAATAGTCTCGACACAACGAAGAGCTGAAGTGAAGACTTAAAGATGTTGATACCCAATAGACATCAGTGTTGAGATAATTCAACTCTCTTGACACAATGAATACTTAAAGATGTCGACACCAGCAGAGAGTTGTATTGAGACTGCTAATATGTCTCGACACTTTGAAGTTTACACAAAGTATTATAGTGTTGAGACACTTGGGACATCTCGACACTTTTGATTTTGAAGATGTACAGAGTCAACAAAGAAGTGTCAAGTCAAGTTAGAAATGTCACATCATCTACAGTAATGTAATATCTCATCATAAACTGGTTGAAGGAGAACTTGAAGTATGATGGCATAATGATGATGTCATCAATCAGAAGCCAACAACCCATGAAAGATATAAATAGAGGGGTCATTTACACAGAATCAACAATCACACAAATCATTCTATTCACTCATTCTGATTTTTTCTAAGTCAGAGGAGGGTGACAACCCAAGAAGAAGGAAAACGAAGGTCTTCAAGAAAATCTTAAGTTCCTTTCATCAAGTTGGTCAGAAGATTAAGGTGGATCTATTTTGCAAGTTTTTCATGGAAATCAAGTCGATCAACATCAAAAACATTACAGATCCAGAGAAGAATCATTTTAGTTAGTTTGATTTTCAAGAATCTATCCTATGCTGCTGAATTGAAGAATCTGAATTCTCAAATAAGTCAGATTACAAAATTGCTGTTTTTTGAGATTATTTTTCTTATATACCTCTTAATTTTGTAAGATCTCTTTGAGATCTGAGTAGGTAAGAGATAAATTCTCTGAGTTGTAAGCCTAATTTATAAAGGGTGAGGTAGTGTTTTTGAGGGACCTGAGGTAGGTGAATTGAGTGAGATCACTGAGGTGTAAGCCTATGTTATAAAGGCTTAGGTAGGGTTCTTGAGGGGCATGAGGTAGGAGATTGGATCAATCTCTGAGGTATGACCTGTTGATCTGAGTGTAGGTTTATTAACAGAAACTTAGTCTGTAAGATCTTTTGATCTAAGTTGAAGAGGAGGAGATAGAACCTTATCTAGCAAATTGCTAGTGAGGAAGAAGGGGGAAAGCGTGTGTACCATAGATAGGGGAACCACAAAACAATTATTGTGTACCGTGGATTGCTTGTGTTGTGTACTGTGGATTGCTTGTGTTGTGTTCTTGTGAAGTTTATTTTTCATGTATCTGCTAAATATATAATATAAGTGACAAAGAATTTTCAAAACACCTATTCACCACCCCCCTAGCTCCAAGTTATTAACTACCTATAAATTTATATTTCAAGTACAATCCTCTGATGATGTTGGGAACTTGTTTCCCAGAGACGACGCCAAACTATTGTAGACTAACTCAACATCCCGGTCGGACCGGAATATTTGGGCCGTCTTAGCTCTCAAAATGGTCGAGCGCACACATGATGACTAGTTTTAGTCATCGTTTTTGGGTTATTCTAGTAGCTTATTTTCCTAAGTTTTTGTTACAATTATGTGTTTTTTGTATGCTTGTTATGATCTTCTTTTTAATATAATGTTTATGTTATGTTTTGTGGCTATTTTATATTTTATGTTTAGCTTTATCTATAAATATTAATATAGCTTGTATGTTATGTTTAATTTAATGTTTTATGTTTAATTTTATATTATATGTTTAACGTGTGTTTTATTTTGAATATAAATATTTTGTGTTATGTTTTTTATATGTTGTGTGTTTTATTTATATTATGTATTTTGTTTTGTGTATTATATAATCATTAACTAATGTTTTGTTTTGTTTTATTTATAGGTTCAAATTCACTACATGATGCAGCCCAACCACTTCAACACCCATGCAACCCCCTTCATTGGAGCAGCCCACAATTTGCATGGCCGGCCTCTTCCCCTCTTCATGTAGCAACCCGAGCCCATGCTCAAGTCCAACAAGCATGCAGCCCGGCCACCCATCTCCAACAAACATGCAGCCCCATGCAGCCCCTCCCTCAAGAGCAGCCCACCTAGCTCTACCCGAGCCCCTCCCTCAAGAGCAGCCAACCCGAGTCCCCTATACAGCCCATTAAAGCCCACATTGGCCGGTCACCCCCCCTCTCTTTCCTTTATTCTCTTGCCACCTTTTAATGACATACATGCATGTTTTCTCTCTCTCTCCCTTCCATTTATTGCATGCATGCATTCATTTTTTTTCATGCTTGGCCGACCCCTCCCCTCTCTCCCCCCTTTTATTATTTTCTCCTCCATTTATTCCTCATGCATCCCCCCCCCTCATCCTTTCTCTCTTATTAATTTCTCTATCCATGCACCTTGCCACCAATACATTGAACCCACCTCCTCTTTCTTCCCCCTAATTAAATAATGTTCATGCACCCTCTCTATCCTACATGGCCGGGCACCCCCCTTGCCCCCTCTTCTTCATTCCATTCTAGAACCTTCTCCCTCATCTATAAAAAGAACCCATATCCCATGCTTTTGAAGGATTGGATTTTGGAGAGCAAGTGAAGTGCTAGTTTAAGTGGAGAGTGCTTGTGAGTGTTAGTTTTATTATTGTATTAGTTTTCTTTTCAATTAGTGCAAGTTTTCATTAGTGCAAGTTTTCTTTATAGCATAATCTTGTCTTTTTTGTATTTGGTGTACTCCTTTTTGCAAGTAATGAAAATATTTCTCTCTTCTCTTTATTTTGTTGTTTCCTTTTGCAATATGCATAGCTAATTCCCTCTTAGCATTTGATCATGAGGATCCATGATTTGAAATGAGAATTATTTTTATTTCATAGTTTTATTTTTGCGTAATTCTACTCGGTCCTTCTTTGAATAATTATTGTGTCGACTCCGTATTTCCGGTATACAGTAGTAGGCTTATGATCTCATATTCGAGTAGCCGAGAGGCTCGTGGATGTGAAAGATCACTCAAAGAAGGAAGGAGTTGAATGCAACCCTAGAGATAGGACAACGTAAATCCTCCGGATTGGATTCAAATCCAATAGTGTGGATCATCTCGATAATGCAACTTTAGGCTTCTTTGGTTTGTAAAGAGATTTCGATCAAAGAGTCTATAAGTTAGGAGACCTAATGCTCTAGCGAGATTTTGTCTCATTTTCGGATCCGTCACGGCCGAGTTGGATTTGCAAATTTAAAACTATGCCCTTTTATTTTCTCATTTCATTTTATGGTGAATCAATGATCGAATGCTAGTTTTTTTTATATAAGTTTTCGTCTCGCAATTTATCGTTCGTTTTACTTTTAAAAAAAATTCTCAAAATCCCAATAGTCTTCCGGTAGGATAATAGTTAGAGCGTGAGTAGAAGTACTTGACAACCCCGTGTTTAAATACGACCTTGGTACTACAATTCGACAGGTACGCTTGCCTGTTCGGGTTTTGGCCCACCAAGTTTTTGGCGCCGTTGCCGGGGACTTTTCTTCGTCAATATTTTGAAAACGCTTGCGCTATTACTTCTCCAAAAATCAAAAAAATTATAATTTTTATATTTAAATATTTATAATCAACCCACTTCACCTTATTTCTACCCCACCTAAAATCTCTCGAAAAGGGTAAGGGGCTTTAAGGGCCACCATTTTACCTAGTACCGGGCGAACCCTTCACCGGGTAGTCCTCGGGAAGTTCGAGAGCCAAGGCGTCTTAAAAAAAAAAATTTTTTTCAAAAAAAAAAACAAAACAAAAAAAATTTTCCTTTCTTTTCCCTCTTTTTCTTTCTTTTCCAAGCTTTCATTCTCATCTTCCCTCGTTTTCTTTACTAGTGCATGACCCGAGCGAATCCGTCGCTACTTGTAGATTTGGACCCAGAAATCGAATGCTCCTTTCGGAGACAACTACGATTCGGGGCTTCCACTTCTCAAACAGCGGTTGAGGATTCCTTCAGGGATTGTAATTATTCTGAAATGGGAGATCCCAACCCAGGAATGGCTCAGCAAAGGACTATGTCCGATTATGCTCGACCCAACCTGGAGGGGACTGAAACAAGTATTGTTCGACCTGCAATTGTGAACAATAACTTCGAGCTTAAGCCTAGCATCATACAAATGGTGCAGCAATATGTACAGTTCGACGGATTACAAGATGAAGATCCGAACTTACATATTGCTAATTTTCTTGAAATCTGTGACACCTTTAAAATTAATGGTGTTTCAGACGATGCTATTAGGCTAAGACTCTTCCCATTCTCCTTAAGGACTAAAGCCAAACAGTGGTTGAGTTCTCTTCCAAGAGGATCAATCACTACTTGGAACATTTTAGTCGATAAATTTCTTGCTAGATATTTTCCTCCCGCTAAAACTGCTAAGTTAAGAAATGACATAACTTCTTATTCTCAAATTGCTTCTGAGACCCTCTATGACACTTGGGAGAGGTTCAAAGAACTTTTGAGAAGATGCCCTCATCATGCTCTGCCTGTATGTTTACATGTTCAGACATTTTACAATGGGCTAAATCAAGAAACTAAGCAAATGATAGATGCCACTTCCGCTGGTTCCTTGGACCGCAAAACTCCGGAAGCTGCTCTTGAGCTTATCGAGGACATGGCGATGAACACTTATCAGTGGAATTCGTCTAGGACTCATCCATCTAAACCTGCAGGTATCTATGAAGTGGATTTGGTTTCGCAACTGGCGCTACAAGTGGAAATGTTAAACAAGAAGATTTCGGAGATGTCTGCTTCCTCTGCCGCTAAGGTATATGAAAATGTGAATGCTGCTGCTGCCGAGCAGGTGGATTATCTGGGGAACATACCCAGGCCTGCTCAAAATAATTCTGCCAATAATTTTTCTACTTTTTCGAATTTTTCTTCTCCTCCTGGTTTTAATGCTGCTACGAATTCTTATCTTCCTGGATGGCGTAACCATCCTAATTTTTCATGGAGTAATAATGCTAACGTAGTACGCCCACCGCACGATTTTACACCACCACCACCAACACAACAAAATTTTCAAAAACCTTCCCCTTTGGAAGAGATCTTTGCTAAGTATATAAGCTCAAACGATGCTACTATTAGAAACATAACGAGATCAATTAAAAATTTAGAAAATCAGGTCGGCCAACTCGCCAAGGCTTTTTTGAGAGACCACCTGGAACTCTTCCCTCGAACACTGAGCCTAACCCAAGGGAACACGCAAATGCGATTTCCCTTCGGAGCGGTAAAGTTGTTAACGAGCCCACCACAAGGGAAGAGCCAAGGGTGATTTTCCCTCCTGTTTTTACCCACATGGAAAATGACAACTTAGATCTTGAAAAAGAAAAATCTACAGTTGAAAAAGAAAAGGATAGCTCTATTATTTCTGATTCTGAAAAAAAGACAAATGGTTTTCAAAATGATGCTCCAATTGTTCTAAAGGAATTTCCGCCACCTCCTTATCCGGCTAGACTTAGGCAAGAAAAATTAGATAATCAATATCAACGCTTTCTTGAAATATTTAAACAAATTCATATTAATTTGCTGTTTCATGAAGCGATTAGCCAAATGCCTAAGTACGCCAAATATCTTAAAGATTTATTAACGAACAAAAAGAAATTAGAAAATTTATCGCATGTAACGTTAAATGAAGAATGCTCGGCGGTCGTTAACAACTCTACTCTTCCTAAAAAGATAAACGATCCGGGTAGTTTTTCCATTCCTTGCGTCTTTGGTGATCTTTTCGTTAAACACGCGTTAGCGGATCTAGGAGCGAGCATCACCTTGATGCCTTTTTATTTATTTAAAAAGCTAGGTTTGGGCACTCTCAACCCTACGCGCATGAGTATCCAATTAGCTGATAGGTCTATCAAGTATCCACTAGGTATCGTTGAGGACGTGTTAGTGAAGGTCGACAAATTCATCTTCCCGGTGGATTTTGTCATTCTCGATATTGAAGAGGACATCGAGGTCCCTCTTATCCTTGGTCGACCTTTCCTAGCCACCGCTCGCGCAATTATAAATGTGAGTGAGGGAAAACTTTTTCTGCATGTAGGAGATGAGGAAGTAATATTTGATATTAATAAATCGATGAAAAACTCTTTACAAAATGATGACTCTTGTTTTTTCATTGATGATTTAAAAGAAGACTCCTATTTCCCTCCAAATGATTTTTCTTCTTCCTTTTTTGGACCCTCATCAACTATTTTTGAAAACATTGTTATGTCCGTACAAGCACCATTCGAAAATGACTTTGATTTTGGACAACAAAATCTTATTTTTGAAAATGATAAAAATTTGCCAAATTATTTTGAAAAACCACCTGACCCTGCAGAAAAAAATTATCATGTTAAGAACTTCCGTCAGCATAAAAATTTTAAACCGGGCGATCAGGTTCTTCTTTTAAATTCACGTTTACGTATTTTCTTTGTAAAATCTAAATCTCGTTGGTCTGGACCGTTTGCGGTCAAGGATGTTTTTTATGATGGAACTGTGTTACTTTCGCACCCCGATAGGGGGGATTTTAAAGTAAATGGCCGTAGACTTAAACTTTATTTTTCTAATGATTATGTGCCTCCTACAAAGGAGAATCTTCTGTTGGACTCTTAAACATTTATCTTGTGTGGGACATTTTTTTATTTTATTTTTGGACTTATTATTATTATTCTGAAACTCTTTTATTCGGACTTTAAATGATTGTAATAAAAACCATTATCGGGCATCTGCCCATGGACTCTATCTATTTTTTGCTTTTATTTTGCTCTTCCTACCGGAGGCCAATCAAGTCCATGTTCGTGGTCGCCGCTCCGCCGTTGCTGATATCAGATGGATCAAGTCATACCTGCTGACGATCAAGTACTCTAAAAAGTAAGCATGGGGGAGCGACATCCGCCTTCATCTCACAAACCCGGGGAAGTCCTGTTCTTATTTATTTTTTTTCCTGCATTTTTCTTTTTCTCTTCTTCTCAGTCCCCTTCTCTTTTTTTTATGTTTTCTTCATTGAGGGCAATGAAGGATTTAAGCATGGGGGGGTCTAGTTTCTTTTGGTCTTTTCTTTTCTGTTCTTCTTCTTTCAAAAGAAAAAAATTTATGTCTTAAATTAGTATTGTATTTTATGTCATCAAAATCTAAAATCCAAAAAAAATTATAAAATATAAAACCCAAAAAAATTAGACAAACAAAAATAAAAAAAAATTTATTTGAAAAACAAAACCTAAAATTATTTCTATCTTTATTTTTATGTTTATTCTAGTGAAGTGTAGGCCCGTGCATTTTAGCATAGTTTTTTTGTTTCTTTTTCTTAAATATAGGCAGATTTTTCTAGCAATTTGTAGTATGTCTTTTTATTCGGTTATCCGAATGATTGCTAGGATGTTATCTCTTTTTCATTTGCGGGGTAGTCTTTCTTGGTGTCTGAACTTTACCAAGCTTCTAAATTTGCGCCGTTTTTACGTTCTTTAGAAATTTTAGCCACCATTTGAATAGTTTAGCTTTTCTTGCCCACCAAAAACAAAACCCTGCAAAACAATTTTAGCCTTTTCTTTTTCTTTGTTTTTAGCTCCACCTTTCATATAGTTCACCAAAGCAAATATCTTTCCTATTTTTGATTTTTGACTTAAAAATTATTTTTGTGGGAAGGGTATTGATGATTTTTTTTAACAAGTAATAATTAGATTTCATTCTACATTCTAATACATTATTTGACTTAACTATTGAATTAGCATCAGGCAAGCGCACCTATCAATTGTAATTTGAGAAATCTACATTCGTGTCGTATTCCACAGGGTCGTTTCAACTATTGTACTCACCCTCCCTTTATTTTCATACCTTACAAAAGTGATATTTAAACTACATTATCCTAAATGACCAATTGATAATTCAATATTAGAAATAAAAACGTAGAACATGAAGCTTTTAAATAATTTGAACAATTTCTCTAGTTTTTAAGCAATCATGATTGAAAATACGTTAAATTTGGCAATGTAAAGTAAATTTTTCATCAAAATTCTCTCTCGAGCTCCAAATCTAAACCTAAGATGTAAATTTTCTCTCGAACAATTCACAACACTCAAGTCATTAATTAGAATACCTTTATTACTACATAAATTCATGAACATTATTTCTAAGTTAACATGAATTCTTTTATCCGTGTTCTAATTTTCCAAACAAAATATCTCTCGATCATAGAGTTTGAAATACAAAGTGAATTATCATCACAATATGAACATACTAAATTCATTGCAAATAACCAATTTCTCAATCTAGCCAATTGCGTAATTCAAAGGGATGATTAAACTCTTAGTTTGATTGCATAAACACAAATAAAATGCTACAAATTAACATGAACAAGGTGAACATGATTACTAAAATTTCAAAGCAAAATTCATGTAAATCAAAACATAAATTGAAGATGGATCACAAGATGAAGGAAGGATTCATTACATGAAAACCCTTCAATCCTCCTTGTTTGATGCTCCTCCTCGGCCTCCAGCAGTTCTCCAATGCAGAAATGATCCAAAGTTCCAAAATTTTTCTACAGGAATTTTATAGTTCCCCCTCGGACACGGGGTGCAACGGCCGTGTGCCAGGCCGTGTGGACGGTTCCAGGTGGTTCCTGGACGGTTCCCCACGAAAAGGCGTTTGAGTGGGCCGTGTCAGATGACACGGGTTCGACACGGCCGTGTGTGCGGCCGTGTCCCTCAGACACTTCAGCAGTGTTGCAAAGATGACACGGGTTGCACACGCCCGTGTGCCTCCGTGTGAGGCTCCCTTTGCGCCCATTCTTTTCAGGTACCTAGGACACGGGTAGGCACACGGCCGTGTGCCTGGCCGTGTCACCAAATTTCTGTCCCATCGGCCATGTGGACTCCGTACTCCTCTGTTTGCTCCTTTTAGGTCCATTGGTTGGCATTACCTGCAATAGAAAAATAATAGACTATAAATGGTTTAAAACAAGAACTGACAAGGACTTCTAAATAGCTCTTCTATCTTACGACAATTTCTTTGAAATTGAAATCAACACCAAAGGGGCAGGAAATTTATGATTACAATTATGGTAAAAAGCCTATCATAATCGTACTCATCAGGTATTATTTTTGAAATGAATAGGAAATTCTCAAGCTTATTTTTGGAGCTTTCTTATCAAATGTTATTCAAAAGGAAAAAAATTGAGAGAAAAAAAATATATCATTACAAAATCAAAAAAATGAATGCAAAAGGTTTATGTTTGGCCAAGTTTATAAAGAAAAATTTTCATGGCATTGTTTTTGTCGTTTCATATTGGAGAAATAACATACTTGTTATTTCTCATTTTTTATTATGCCTTATTTATTTTTGAGCTCACCTTGGTTTAGTGCCTAAAACTTTCATGTTTATCTTTGATTCCACTTCCTAATCATTTACCTAAGCCAAGTTTTAATGCCTAGTAGAAGTCCTAATGATCTTAGAACTTAATTTCGCGTAGTGGAGAAAGTGTGAACGTACAAGCCTATGGCCACCATCATTGATGGATTTCTTTGGAGGTTATCTTGGAGTGTCTTAGGGTTAATGTTTATCTAGTAACCTAGTAGTTTTTTAATGCGCCGTTTATTTAGAACCTCTACTTTTGTTGTCCTTATTTTCATTTATTTTGGATGCCTTGTTTTTAAGATTTAGTAATGTGTAGACTTTTCTTATGTTCTAATGATATTTTTAGGTCTCCACTTTCAAGTTTTCTACTGTGCACTTCTCACCACACTAGTTGTTAACATAGGAATTAGGATAGTTTAATTTTTCATGTTTTGTTTTTCTTAATTATGAAACCTAAATTAGCTTTGTTTATTTTCTATTTCCTTCCCTAGTTTTCATCTTTATTTGCTTGAGGGCAAGCAAATGTCTAAGCATGGGGGAGTTTGATAACTAGTTTTAGTCATCGTTTTTGGGTTATTCTAGTAGCCTATTTTCCTAAGTTTTTGTTACAATTATGTGTTTTTTTGTATGCTTGTTATGATCTTCTTTTTAATATAATGTTTATGTTATGTTTTGTGGCTATTTTATATTTTATGTTTAGCTTTATCTATAAATATTAATATAGCTTGTATGTTATGTTTAATTTAATGTTTTATGTTTAATTTTATATTATATGTTTAACGTGTGTTTTATTTTGAATATAAATATTTTGTGTTATGTTATTTATATGTTGTGTGTTTTATTTATATTATGTATTTTGTTTTGTGTATTATATAATCATTAACTAATGTTTTGTTTTGTTTTATTTATAGGTTCAAATTCACTACATGATGCAGCCCAACCACTTCAACACCCATGCAACCCCCTTCATTGGAGCAGCCCACAATTTGCATGGCCGGCCTCTTCCCCTCTTCATGTAGCAACCTGAGCCAATGCTCAAGTCCAACAAGCATGCAGCCCGGCCACCCATCTCCAACAAACATGCAGCCTCATGCAGCCCCTCCCTCAAGAGCAGCCCACCTAGCTCTACCCGAGCCCCTCCCTCAAGAGCAGCCAACCCGAACCCCCTATACAGCCCATTAAAGCCCACATTGGCCGGCCACCCCCCCCCCCCTCTCTTTCCTTTATTCTCTTGCCACCTTTTAATGATATACATGCATGTTTTCTCTCTCTCTCCCTTCCATTTATTGCATGCATGCATTCATTTTTTTTCATGCTTGGCCGGCCCCTCCCCTCTCTCCCCCCTTTTATTATTTTCTCTTCCATTTATTCCTCATGCATCCCCCCTCATCCTTTCTCTCTTATTAATTTCTCTATCCATGCACCTTGCCACCAATACATTGAACCCACCTCCTCTTTCTTCCCCCTAATTAAATAATGTTCATGCACCCTCTCTATCCTACATGGTCGGCCACCCCCCTTGCCCCCTCTTCTTCATTCCATTCTAGAACCTTCACCCTCATCTATAAAAAGAACCCATATCCCATGCTTTTGAAGGATTGGATTTTGGAGAGCAAGTGAAGTGCTAGTTTAAGTGGAGAGTGCTTGTGAGTGTTAGTTTTATTATTGTATTAGTTTTCTTTTCAATTAGTGCAAGTTTTCATTAGTGCAAGTTTTCTTTATAGCATAATCTTGTCTTTTTTTTATTTGGTGTACTCCTTTTTGCAAGTAATGAAAATATTTCTCTCTTCTCTTTATTTTGTTGTTTCCTTTTGCAATATGCATAGCTAATTCCCTCTTAGCATTTGATCATGAGGATCCATGATTTGAAATGAGAATTATTTTTATTCATAGTTTTATTTTTGCGTAATTCTACTCGGTCCTTCTTTGAATAATTATTGTGTCGACTCCGTATTTCCGGTATACGGTAGTAGGCTTATGATCTCATATTCGAGTAGCCGAGGCTCGTGGATGTGAAAGATCACTCAAAGAAGGAAGGAGTTGAATGCAACCCTAGAGATAGGACGACGTAAATCCTCTGGATTGGAGTCAAATCCAATAGTGCGGATCATCTCGATAATGCAACTTTAGGCATCTTTGGTTTGTAAAGAGATTTCGATCAAAGAGTCTATAAGTTAGGAGACCTAATGCTCTAGCGAGATTTTGTCTCATTTTCGGATCCGTCACGGCCGAGTTGGATTTGCAAATTTAAAACTATGCCCTTTTATTTTCTCGTTTCATTTCATGGTGAATCAATGATCGAATGCTAGTTTTTTTTATATAAGTTTTCGTCTCGCAATTTATCGTTCGTTTTACTTTTTAAAAAAATTCTCAAAATCCCAATAGTCTTCCGGTAGGATAATAGTTAGAGCGTGAGTAGAAGTACTTGACAACCCCGTGTTTAAATACGACCTTGGTACTACAATTCGACAGGTACGCTTGCCTGTTCGGGTTTTGGCCCACCAACACACAGTCAGAAGAGTAGGTTGATTTTACACAAGCAGTTTTAACAAGGAAAAGTCCCTCAACCGGGTAAAAAACCACATGATCGGATCTATGTCGGTCAAAGTCCACTATTCCCTGGTGGATACAACTTGTTTGTTAACTTGAGGGTGACCGGCCAAATCTCGTTACAATTTTAGGGTGAGAGAACAATTGGCACATGGAGGACGACTGGCCGTCGAGCCTGGAGTTATTACAAATTGCGCTTTGGGCTGGTGGTCTTTGTAATACCCCAGGTTCAGGAAATGCTTTTTGGAAGGTACTGCACGACGGTAGAGCTACCGCTGGCGGTAGTTTGGTGTTCTCGATGCTCTCGACACTCTCAACGCTCTCGGCATCTCAGCGCATGCTAGCATCGGGCGGTAATGTATACCGCACGGTGGTAGTCCGCTCGGCGATTGGGTCGGGGCACTCACAACTTGACGTTCTCGAGAAGCGATAGCTTTCGGCGGTAGCTGTAGCGCGGGGCGGTAGCCTGACGATTTATTTGACAGAGGTCTCGTGTTGTTACCACACGACGTTAAACTTATCGTAGGCCGTAGCGTAGTTTTGTCGTTTCCTTCCAAAGATGTAAACTACCGTGCGATGATAGTTTTCTACCACGTGTAGGTAGCGTATCAGTTATGATGTGTCCACATGTCACCGCCCAATTGGGTTTCAAAGCGGTGGCATCCTTGAGAAGCTAAATGATTGGGCTACCGCGTGGCGGTAACTTCCTACCACGCGGCGGTAGATCTCATAAACTGAATTGTTGGAGGAATCAGGATCATCCACTGATTCTATTTGGAGATCCGATGGCTGGTTCGTGCCTCTGCGGGTTTATAGCCGGGAGTTAGGTTTTCCCAACTCATTTCTTCATTGGCACTCTCTTTCTAAGTACTAGAGAGAAGGGAGAGTGAAGAATGAAGAAGAAGGAAGAATTCTCGATGCCATTGGAGTTTCAAAGCTTCGATTCGCAAGTCGAGTCCGGATTTATGGAGGCAAAGTCGTTGCTGTCGCGTCCATCCATCTAGATGTTGGGCATGGTACCGAAGAAATCCCAAAGGGTAACGATTCCTTACTTGGACATGTGAAGTCCTCTTCCTTTTGCATAGGAAACCCTCTCCCGTGAGTGTGGGGTGAGTGTGAGGTATTCCTTCGGGTAGATAAGGATTATCCCCATAGTTTTGCATATAGAGTTCAGAATCAAAGTACAGAAATAGGCATGGTATGTGAAGCCCATCCGGACGGGTTGGTCTGGATTGGTCATGTTTCATTATTCATGTATTGCCGGAGAAGACTCTGTATGATGCTTAAGATCACGACAGTGAACCGGTCGCACAAGTAATATAAAATGGGGGTTTTCCCAAGTATCGATCTCACAAGGAACACAGTAAGGTGAAGTTAATTTCGAGGAGGACTTGAGATTGAAGTCCTCAGGTCGGAGCTAACTAAGGGGGGTTTTGATGTTGCGGAAACAGAAAATAAAAGGTTAACAACTACTCCTATGCAACGCCTCTATGCGATGCTTCGCCAGGCGGGATGGAAGACTAGTCGGGCCGCTATGCACCGAATCACTAGGCGGATGGACGAGAAGGCTAGCGGATGAGGTGGTTAGAATGGTGGAATGAGGGTCGTAAGAACCTCTTCGCTACGCACGCCACTAGCAATTGCTAGTGCGGCAAGAACGGATGGTGGTGGATGGTATATGGCGCAACTCAAGTAAATAACGAAAACATACAAAATCACATAGACATGATTGTATAAAATTGTTTTACAAACTAAGCATACTTCATCAATATAAATAGATTTAAATACCAATATTCAACAATAAAGCAAGAACAAGTCAAGAGATCGACCGAATCCGAAGTCTTGCGGAGGATTCACGGTTGGACTCGTCGTGTTGTCATTCCGCGTCCAAGCTCGGTCCTCAACTACGTCCGGGGTAGAGAAGGGTTGTCACCACCTTCCAATGGCCCGTCTTCTTCATCTCACGATAGCGGACGAAGTTTGCTAGCTTTCCTTTGCTTGATGGCTATGGCATCAAACCCTACTTGAAGCTCACTGATGAAGGAGAAGAACGAGAGGATGCTCCGGCGTGGATTTGGCGGTGAAGGCTTGCCCGGAGCACCTCCCTAAGGTGGAAGATGATGGGGAACGGCGAAGAAGGCGGAAAACGGCGGAGAAATGTCGAGCTCCGGATCCTCTCCCTGAATTAGGGCGAGACCTGTACTATTTATACAAAGCAGAGATGAACAATGTGCACGATCACAGGCGTACGACCAGTGGTCGTGCGCACTATGTTTGGTGATCGTGCGCACTGCATTGAAGATCAGGAAGAAGAACTGGGATAACGCGCACGAGCAGTGGCGCACGACCAGTGGTCGTGCGCACTAAGTCCAATGGTCGTGCGATTACCCCAGACAGGACTCCAGAAAAGAGGAATCAATGCACACGATCAGTGGCGCACGATCAGTGGTCATGCGCAATATGTCCAGTGGTCGTGCGCTTACCCCAGGCTGATTCTGGAAAACGAAGAGTAGTGCGCACGATCAGGGGCGCATGATTAGTGGTCGTGCGCATTAGATCCCATGATCGTGCACAGTATTCCTGTTTCACAACCATCCCGGAACACGCACATGACCCCTGTACCGAAAGGAAAAACCAATCACTGATATGTGCAGACATTCCAGGCAATCACAAAAAGGAGTACAAATAATAAAAGAAACAAAATACACAACCACGGACATAAATGTGCACTTCTTATGGAAATAAAGATAAGATGAAATATGAACGATATAGAACTAAAAGTGAAGTGCAAACGAGTGAAAACTAACCCAGATGAGTCCGAAAATAGGTATATAAAGTGGACTCATCACACTCCCAGACTTAACTGTTTGCGCGTCCCGAGCAAACAAAATCTAAGCAGATAGGAAAAAAATACTAGTTAACAAAGAAATTGCTATACGGAGTACCATGCGAAGTCGCATGCTTGCACGCGTAAAAATATAATAGAAGAAATTTCTAAGTATACAAAATAGTTTATACTTTTCACAATGCGTATCAACATTTTATTATTACTCAAAAATCGAATCACGGTGAATCATCCGGTCACGCGTAGGGAGAAAGTAGACTAATCGCTAGGCGAGCATTGCCAAAGATCGGGGCTCCGGATAACCTCCAAAGGAATCCACCAATGTCGGTGACCATATGCTTGCCCTTTCGCATTCTCTCCACGGCACTGATTTGGTTCACACACGAATCAATAGGACTTTAGGTGAAGAGATGGGGCTTGGGTTTCGGTGAGGTAAACAAAGATAAACATGAAGGCTATGCACCTAACCCAAATGAGCTAGTATAAAATGAATCCATCAGCTAGCCAAAAATACATGCGGGTACACCACACCCCCAAACATAACTTTTAACATATGGGTGTGTGCACCGCCTACTCCAAAAATAAGCACATCTCAAATAGGATTTTCAATTTTTACTTTTCCTTTTCACTTTTTCACTTTAACATCATTTTTTTAAACTTTTCTTTTTTTTCTTTTTCAAATTACTTTTCTTTTCACAAATTCAGCAAATATAAGCTTTGGAGCACATCCACATTTTCACATGTAATAACACCACATCACATCCCAACATGAAAATATAAAACACTAAACTCGACTTGGGTGTGCGACTAGGATTGGCTATGAGGCTTTGGTGAAATCATGATGGAGCTGAATCAAAAGGAGGGGTAGGCACAACAGGGCTAGCGAGGATATGATGTTAGGAATGGTACAAAGCTCAACCGGGCCAAAATGATGGCCTACATCACGCTCATGCATGACTAACCTATACCCATGCTTCAAGAATAGCTTGGGGCAAGTTCTTAGCCAACGAGAAAGACTACCCATCCTCCCGACTCGAGCAATACGAACCTAACGGCCGTCTACACACATCCCTAAGCTACAGTCGGATTCACACCGGATTCACCAACTTTTGAGTAGAATAAAAAATATTTACGCAATTAGAAAAATATAAAACTAAAAACATACATAAAAATTAAATCTACTCCAATTTCTACACGAGACGAGAGCAGTTGACTAGGAGCACAGCAAGGTCAACATTTTACTCTGTCTCACAATCCTATGTCAGCACCATAATTTTCCCAAATCTAATGAAGAAATGAGTTTAACTCGCGACACACTAACAGCTAAGCATGCGCTCATGTGGGTGTAGTGGTGTGTGATGCAATGAACAAATCAAAATAAAATTATAAAAGCTTCTAGTATGCACATGAAATGTGCACATGCAAAAGGTAACAACACTGGCTCTCCCCCAGACTTAAACTAAGCAATACAGCAGATGATATAGAAATTAAAATCATAAGGAGCTAAGGGAAGACGTTACCCAATGCTCAGCTAGTGAGCATACCAGAAGACGTGTGAAAACCTGAAGCAGGCCCGCCATAAGAAGAATCACAACCCCGCCAATGCGATGTTGTCAAGAATACCTACATGGGTGAGCTCCGCAAAAACAAAACAAAATATACAAAAATAAATGATAAAACTAAAAGAGACATTAAAAATAAAAATGCAGGAAATAAAAGATAAGTACTGGGGTTATTGTCATCCCAGCACGACTTATTCAGCTACGAAAAGGTTCTAGCTAATGGGCCTATGAAAAGAAAAATGCACAGGTAACTGTTCCAATATCCGTTTCAGTAACGGGTACCGATACGACGATAGAACAGTTACCCCTCTACCTAAATAGTAATACCTGCCCAACACAGGTAGAGGAAATAGGAAATAGGATGAGGAGGAGGCCTGGTGCTCACTCATCTTATCACAAAAAGTATCCTCGCCTAGCAAGGCATTGTCAACCACAGGTGTGTAGGGTGTGATGGCAACGGCAAGAAAACCAGGCTCATCATCATCCCAGCATACCCGTGGAGACTCAGCCTGCACAGGCTCAGATAGAGAAGGGGGATCAAGAAATAAAGGAGAAGAAGAACTAAAATAATCAGAAATAGGGGGAGTGGTCCCGGTCTCACTCCAAGCAGGATCCAAGCATAGATCACTGTTGGTGTCATATGAGTCGTACCGAGGGGAATCCGAGAACTCGAGGTCCGCGGTGGTAAGAGGAACGGCCTCATCTAATAAAGAGGTGCAAACCTCCACATCAAAAAGAGGGTATTCCTCATCCCACCGGGGTGCGTAAAAGTGTTCCGAAGATCCACCTTCTCCGTCGGAGATAGAGGAATCTTCATCCCACTACGGCGCAACCTCGGGCACCGAATCATCCACAATCACGGCATCATCAACCGACTCACAAAAAGGAGGAATAGCACAATCCGACAAAAAATGCAGAGGGGCAAGGCTGCTCTCAAAATCAAACACTGAATGAGCAGGCCCGATCGCAAAATCATTCGCTGACGCCACCCCGTCGACGACCGGAACAATCTCATCGTCCTATACAGGAGCGTCCATGAGTTCCAGCTCCTCTTTTTGTTGGCTAACACCAGAGTGATCATCATCACTCAAGGAAAGCTCGTAAAAAGGGATCGAGGGACCCATGAAAGAGTTATATACGGCCAGAGATTCTTCAGTAATCTCAACGAGTAAAGAATGAGCAAAGTGCGTTATGTCAGTGTGTGGGCCAGGCAACACCCTGGTAGGCCTGTCCACAACAGTCTTCCGCGAACGGGAGGTTGTTGTGCACACGCCCTTAGAGGGAGAAGGCTGGCACAAATGAGGGCAATCCTTCAACATGTGGCCCACACCTTGACATAACAAACACCGAATGCAATGCTCAGCATTCATAACAGCAATGGCATTGATGGATCGGCGCAAAGTGTCAAGGATACGACACTCAGCATCATGATCCATCACGAACAAAAATAATTGATGAAAAAGTGCTACACAGCTAAAATGAAAATAGCACGGATCTGCTAACTAAATCAAAAATCAGAAAAGGGCAAAAAGAAATAAGCAAAAATAAAAATTCTAATAAACAAAGCAAATAAATAAAAAAATGATATGCACAAATGGAAAAGGGCTTCAATCTATTATCTCCCTCTCCAAAAACTCACACGACTGTGTTCGCCGACAACGGTGCCAAAAACTTGATGCTAAAGATCACGGTAGTGAACCGGTCGCACAAGTAATATAAAATGGGGGTTTTCCCAAGTATCGATCTCACAAGGAACACAGTAAGGTGGAGTTAATTTCGAGGAGGACTTGAGATTGAAGTCCTCAGGTCGGAGCTAACTAAGGGGGGTTTTGATGTTGCGGAAACAGAAAATAAAAGGTTAACAACTACTCCTATGCAACGCCGCTATGCGATGCTTCGCCAGGCGGGATGGAAGACTAGTCGGGCCGCTATGCACCGAATCACTAGGCGGATGGACGAGAAGGCTAGCAGATGAGGTGGTTAGAATGGAAGAATGAGGGTCGTAAGCACCTCTTCGCTATGCACGCCACTAGCAATTGCTAGTGCGGCAAGAACGGATGGTGGTGGATGGTATATGGCGCAACTCAAGTAAATAACGAAAACATACAAAATCACATAGACATAATTGTATAAAATCGTTTTACAAAGTAAGCATACTTCATCAATATAAATAGATTTAAATACCAATATTCAACAATAAAGCAAGAACAAGTCAAGATATCGACCGAATCCGAAGTCTTGCTGAGGATTCACGTTTGGAATCGTCGGGTTGTCATTCCGCATCCAAGCTCGGTCCTCAACTGCGTCCGGGGTAGAGAAGGGCTGTCACCACCTTCCAATGGCCCGTCTTCTTCGTCTCACGATAGAGGACGAAGTTTGCTAGCTTTCCTTTGCTTGATGGCTATGGCGTCAAACCCTACTTGAAGCTCACGGATGAAGGAGAAGGCCGAGAGGAAGCTCCGGTGTGGATTTGGCGGTGAAAGCTTGCCCGGAGCACCTCCCTAGGGTGGAAGATGAAGGGTAACGGCGGAGAAGGCGGAAAACGGTAGAGAAATGTCGAGCTCCGGATCCTCTCCCTGAATTAGGGCGAGACCTGCACTATTTATACAAAGCAGAGATGAACAATGCGTACGATCACATGCGCACGACCAGTGGTCGTGCGCACTATGTCCGGTGATCGTGCACACTGGCATTGAAGATCAGGATGAAGAACTGGGATAACGCGCACGAGCAGTGGCGCACGACCAGTGGTCGTGCGCACTAAGTCCAATGGTCGTGCGATTACCCCAGACAGGACTCCAGAAAAGAGGAATCAATGCACACGATCAGTGGCGCACGACCGGTGGTCGTGCGCAATATGTCCAGTGGTCGTGCGCTTACCCCAGGCTGATTCTGGAAAACGAAGAGTAGTGCGCACGATCAGGGGCGCACGATCAGTGGTCGTGCGCATTAGATCCCATGATCGTGCACAGTATTCCTGTTTCACAACCATCCCGGAACACGCACATGACCCCTGTACCGAAAGGAAAAACCAATCACTGATATGTGCAGACATTCCAGGCAATCACAAAAAGGAGTACAAACAATAAAAGAAACAAAATACACAACCACGGACATAAACCGTTGGCATAAGGTACTTGACACTTACCGTTGGCATAGGTGGAGCGTCTTAGGCTTTGGCCGGAAAGACTGAAATGCTCACGATGGTTGCCATCCTGGGGGCAGTGGTGAAGACTCGGATTGGACCGGAGTCACTAAGAATGTCTCCTGAGAGCAGGGGGTGTGTGGTCGTTCATGCCTATGCCTGTGGTGAATTGTGCATAAATTGCACTTTAATTACTATGTTGGTTTTCGCTAATACAATTGCAGGGAAGGAGCACCGCCATCCCGAGTAAATGGTGGGGTCGTTATAATTTGGTCAGCTTTAGCTGGCCGTTGCTTTGTTTTGCCACTGTGCGATGGATTATTCTTAAGTAGGAACAGGTGAGGCTAGCGGCAAATAGCGGGTTGAAGCCCTTGTTGCTGTGCTGGCCCTTGAAGGCCAAGGAGAACTGTTTTCCTTTTAATAATATCATGTATGGCCAGCCTGCGAGTCGATGTATGTAAAACACTTAAATTCATGTTGAATATTGTAAGGCCATAAGGCTAAGACTTTTGTATATGTTATTGCATTCCTGTTGTGGCTGTAGTGGACATTCATGTTATGTTTATGGGTTCTTCTAACTTATTTAAAATCTTCCGCTAGACTGCTCTGTGTTAAGTTTCAATATTGTTTCAAAGTAATTTGGTATTAATGTAACTCCGCTGACTGTCTGTGGAATATGGTATGGGGCCCCGATCGGACCATCTATTATATCCCATGTGACGGATGGGAGTGTTACAATTTGGTATCAGAGTACGGTTTCGGTATTTCTTAGGAGAATTCATTGTTGAATTCTTTTTAAGGGGTGGTGAGCACAGTCATGTGCATCATCGTTATTATATGAAAAGAACCCATGAATGTCCACTTAGGAATGAAAATACACATGTTTGAGGAACCTGCGTGTTCCTATGGTTGCTTTTTGCAATCTTGTTTGGTCACTTAATGGCATATTGTACTACTATATGTGATCAGGCGTGGCGCAGAGCAGTCAGAACGACTGCTTTCTGAGGAAAGTAGTGCACCCAATAACATTCCTGCAACCCCTCCTTTGGCGGAAACAATAAGACTTGTGGCTGAGGCGATGTTTGTGATGCTAGACACCTAGGAAGGAAGGAAAGTGTAGCATCCTGCCCCTGCAGGGGAGCAGCAAGCAGCAGAACATAGAATGGTGGAAAAAGTGGTGGTAGAGCCTTTAGTACCAAGAAGAGTAACAGAGAAGCAGCTCAAGCATGTAATAAGCTTTAATCCTCCGGTGTTTTTTGGGACTGGAACTCCATCCCAGGCCGAAGATTGGCTCTCTCGGGTGAAAAAAGTCTTGACGGCCACTGAAACGGAGGAATGATAGAAGACCATCATTGCCACCTTCCTGTTGGATGGAGAGGCGAGGTTGTGATGGGAAGAGTTGGAGATGCATCACTTGGTTGGAAGGAAACTCACTGATGTCGCGATGGAGTAATTCTCGAGTTTATTCTTGGCATGATACCTTCCCTCAGCACAGAGGATTAATATGGAGAATCAGTTCCAGAGACTGACACACGAAGACAGTAGCATGGATGAGTATCTCCACGAGTTTACACGGTTGGGTCGTTATACTGGCGCTATGTTTGTCGATGAGGAGCGTAAGAGCAATAGGTTCTTCGAGGGTCTGTGTGATGACCCGAGGCTACTACTTTCTGGGCCTATGATGCAAGGTTTCCTAACCCTGGTCAATACGGCCAGATCATTGGAAAATGATCTCAAGAGATTCGAAGGGAAGAACGACTCGAGTGCGAAGAAGTCGGAGTTCAAACTGCCGAACTAAAAGTCTGGGTTCCGTAGGTGGAATAAGAAGGCTAGGACTTTGGGTCCAGCCCATTCTTCGGGTTTGTCTAGGGCAACTACAGGCCGAGATCAGGGCTCTTGTTATAACTGTGGAAAGCCTGGAGCAACTTATGATTATAAGGGAAAGGTAGTGGAGTCAACCGCATCCCACTATGCTCCAGCAAAGCCTAGAGTGTACAACCTTGGCCTTCGGGAGGCCATAAAGCAGGCTGACGTGGTGACATGTATGGTTTAATTAATAGCGATTTAGCTTTATATACTTGTTGCCTCATGCGTGTTAGCTTATGACTGCATTGTTCGACACAGGAGCTTCACATTCCTTTTTGTCCGAAGAATTTATATCGCACATCGGAGTACCTTCTTCGATGGCAAGGGAAAAATTGGATGTGTTGCTGCCTAACGGGTGTTCTATGCGCGCGGATAAAGTTTGTTGTGTGAAGATATAGATTGAGAGTCAAGAGTTTGTGAAATAATTGGTTTCAAGATGTCCTAAACACCTAGAGGGGGGGGGGGTGAATAGGTTCAATTCTTTTTCTAACTTAGGCAGACAAATCTGTCAATTTTAGTAATTTATTCAGTAGATATCACAGTACAGCATTCACATACACACAACATTCCACAGATTGCACACTAGATTTATAGTGGTTCCCCAAATGATGGGTACATCCACTTTCCCCCTTCGCCTATCTAGCAGTGTACTAGATTCAGCCTAACTTCCTTCTTTCTTATCAGATCCGCAGATCTTACAGCTTAGAACCAAGAATGGTTCCTACAACTTAGAGTCAATCCACACTCCTACAACTCGGGCACAAGCCCTACCTCAGCCTTTTTCACAGGCCTACAACTCAAAGTGAAACCCAACTCATACAACTCAGGCAAAAGCCCTACCTCAGCCTCTTTCACAGGCCTACAACTCAGGGAAAATATTCCCCTACCTCAGGCACTCAGCCCTACCTCAGCCTTTATAATTTAGTCTTACAACTCAGAGAAATAAATCTCCTACACTCAGATCTATTATAGATCCTACAAAAGTTATTGATGAAAAGGTAATAATATCTTCAACCAGATGGAGAGAGAATTGGTTGAAGGCTTCTTGATCAGTTCTTGATAGAACTAATTACTTAAGGATCAACCTGTCTTAGCTTCTTCAAAGCTTCTTGAATCTGAACAAAGTATGGTTGATCTTCTTGGTGTTGGAGTTGATCTTCGATCAGCTTCCTTCTTATTCAGAAATTAATCTGATTTCTTCTTCAGAATTGATCTGAATTCTTCTGGCAGACTGTTCAGGATCTGCATTCACTGGATGAGGACTTCTCTCCTTTTTATTTTTCTCTCTCTACAATCTGTTGACTGTTTCTTCTTTCTCTTCTTTTGGATCCTCAATCCTTCAGAGATTATTCTTTATTCACTGATCGTGTTCACGATCACTTCTTCACAATTGATTGTTATCCCAATTGTTGAGAGAGCATATCTATATATAGGCTTCATCCATGGTTACCGTCTGTTCCGGTTCCAAACGGTCTTCTGACACCTCTGACAGATGTCATAGTAATGTCAGTAATGATAGCTGTCAAGTCTCCAGTTGTATTACTTCAACCTTCATTGGACTTTGACTTAGTAGCAGATAATGTCGAGTGAATACTTCGCATGTGTCGACACAAATAGTCCATGTGTCGACACAAGTCATGATGATGTCGACACAACTTCACTTTTACTTCTCGACACAGCTTCTGTGGAATGTGTCGAAATAAGTCCTGTGTGTAGACACAATCACTCCTTGTCTTGACAAAGTTGGTGTCGACAGAATTCTGGTGTGTGTCGACACAGACGTTGTCGACAGAATTCTGGAATATGTCGACGTCTTCTCTGTGTGTCGACACAAATTCTGGGTGTCTACACAATCTGGCCCTTGGTGTCGACACAGCATTGTCGACAGATTTTCTGTGTATTGACACAAATTCTGGGTGTCGACACAATCTGGCCCTTGGTGTCGACACAACCATTCCCAAGTGTCGACACTTGGACTTAGAAATTTTTTCCTCCATTTACTTAACCTGCACATGATAAATAAACACAACATCAAATACAACTTGATGCATATCATTAAGTTAGGTGAGGCTTCTCCAAATCTGGTACATATTTTCCAATGTACCCAACAATCTCCCCTATTTGGAGAAGTCATAACCCTTAGTCAATAATATACATCACTTATAATAAAATAAATAATATGATATATAAAAGCATTCAATGACAGGGTAACATATAAACAAAATAAGTATATTATATCATCACAGAATATGATACAAACATAATAAGCATGAATCATTGTTTTGTTTAAACTTAAAAAAAGTTTGTTAACAACAGATTACATAGATTTTAAAACTGAAGATTACAATGTTCTAAAATCTAGTCAATCTATCCTAAGGCTGATCAGGCTCCTTGATCACTATGCCTTTGCCAGACTGGACCCTTGCTTGTATTGGAGCTTCAGTATCTTCAGCTGGCTTCTTGCCTTTGAGATCCTTCTTCGTAAGTTCTTCAGCCTTAACTTTTTGTCTTTCAAAATAGTGATAAGGCTTGGGAAAGTATTTACTGGCTCCACAATTGTAGCAGGTATTTTCCCAGCCTTGTGATCCCTTCTGAACTGATGTATAGCATCTTGTCTCTACAGATATTTGCTCCACTCAAGTTTAGAATACCACTTGCCTCTATCATGCATTTTGTCTTTGATAACTGGCCAGGCAGTGAGTATTATATTTCTGGAGGTGGGACTCCATCTTTCAAAATCATGCTTCAGTTCAACCTGCTCTCTAAACCTTTTCTTTGAGAGTTGAGCTTCTTGCTCTTTATTCAATGCTGCCTCTGACATTTCAACTTCCTCAATATTCATATTTTGAACCTACTTTGGAGGACTATACATGTGTTGAACAACATTTTGAGTACCTTCAAAATCAGCACGAGGGTAAATAGTTTGATCTACTACCTGCTGAGCCCCTTTATTATAAGCAATTTGAATGCCTGACTCAGCAGTATTATCATCATCACATAAGGGTGGATATCCCAGAGTTGCTCTAACAGCATTTGTTATCCATTTAGCATGCTCTGAGCTAGTATTGACTAACACCCTCTCCCCCTTTATGACTTCTCTTTCAACATGATTTCTGAGATCATCTTTCTGAAATCTGATTTGATCAGCTAAGTAGTTGGTGCCTTCTGTATAATAAGCTTTAAACTTCTGTAGCTGAGCAGATATGATCTTTTGAGAGGCATGAATGGCAGATTGGAAAGTGGCTAAATCTTCTTGAAGTTTCTTATCAAACTTTGACTTCTCTTTAGCCCTTTCCTCAGCTAATGTAGTTGCAGTATTCTTTATCTCAGTAACAATCATACTATGTCATTCAGTAAGATTATCATTCATCCTTAGCTGATATTCCAGAACATATCCTTGCTTAACTACTATGTCATCAATTTGAGTCCTGCCCTCTTGTTGCTGCTTGGATAGTTAAACTACAGCATTACCTCCCTTATGGAAGCAATCTGTCATCTCCTTCTTATTCTGATTGACTTCAAATCTTATTTATTTAATGTCTTGAGCCAAGGTGAGTTGGAGGTCTTTGTGACTTTCATCCATATATTTCTCCATGGCTGCTCTTTGTTCATCCAGTTTAACTTGCAGATCCACCAACAATGAATTGTAGTCAACTGTTGGGGCTGATTGTTTAGGTACTGTTTGCAAAGCCCTCTTGTAGCTTAAGCTCTTCTTCTTGTATACCATCAGTTTCCTTTTCTTTGCATTTGAGGCTTCCTCATCATCTTCAGAAGCTGAGGAAATATCTATATCAACTGTCTCTTTAGGACTAGAGTGCAGCTCCTTCTCAGTCCTAGTCAACTCCCTCTCACTCCTTGCCCCCTGAATATCAGAAAATAACTCTTCAAGAGTGAATTCTTTTTGAGTTTGTACAGGTGGATCATCTGTATCTTGTACAGTTAATGGACATCATCTAATGCAGATGTATCATCCATTGGTATATCCTGTGCAGGGATGTTGTCATGGTTTATCTCAAGGATAGTTTGAGTGGCTGTTTCACTCTCTAATGCCGCTTGCTCTTTCTCATGAGCAACTTCTGGAGGCAATGCCTCTTGTTGAGTTGGAGAAAGATCATTGGCTCTGTAACATCCCATGTTACTCTTGGACCCCTTAACTTAGATTGGGTTAGGCATGGGTGAGATTTAAGGAGATCAACTAGGTTTGACCCTAGGTTGGGTGGTAGCCATGTGGAGCCCACTATAGGACCAAAGTCAAACTAGGTCAAACTAGCCTAATTAGGGACCCTAGCCACACCATGACCCCACCACATTGCCCTAACCCTAAAAACAATCTAAGTGGACCCTAGGGCATGTCACTAGGTCAACACTTTGACCCCAATTGACCAAAGTCAACCTTGGGCTTAATTTGGTCAAACCCACACTCATAGGCCTAATTAGCCTAAGTAGGACACCCCCTTGACCCAACCCAAGTTGGGTGGTGCCACTAGACCCATTTACACCAAGTAGGGTCAGTCCACCCACCATGGTTGACCAGTCAACCCTAAAAGTCAATTTGGTCAACAATTTGACCTAAAGAGAGAAAATGAAGGCCAAGCCCAATCCCATTGGGCTAAGCCCATCCAAGTCAGCCCAAGCCCAACCTAAGTGGTCAAAGACAACTCATAACCCCCAAGATCAGGAAAGAGAATACATGTAAAGGGGTAGAAGAGGAATTTGGATAAGAAGAGGAGAGAGAAAAGGGAAAGAGAGGAAATGGTGGCCACATGGCCACCCCATCAGTTGATTTCAGCTGCCCAAAACCAGGTGGCCGACCTCCCCTCTTCATTTCCAGCAGAAAACCAGGGATGTGAGCCACTTGGCAGCTGGGTGAAGCCTCCAAAGCTCAAAACCGAGCTAACTTTGGAGTTAACTCCACATATAGCCCACCTCAGCCCAATTCACCCCCTCCATTAGCTTCAGAGAGCTCAGACGAGTAGAAATCGACTACTGGATCGAAGGAAACGGTGCAGGAACCATGAAACCAAGAAATCTCGCCGGAGCAAGGTCGGGAATGGCCACCCGCCGTCAAACTCACCGCCGCGCCGCCATTCAGGTGTGTTTCGCCTCGCCTCTTCCGGTACTAGGTTTCTAGATCAATCTAGGGAGATATCGGGCTCAATCGAGCCCGATGCCATGTGAGAAAATGGAGAAAATCGAGCATTTCTCTTCTTGCTCGGGTTCGCCGGAGGAGCCAACTCCGGCGGCCCCACCGCCGGGAAACGCTAGCCCCCACCTTAACGAAGATGGTGGCGATATCCGCCGGCGGTGGTGGTGGCTCAGCTGGCCGGAAAATGCCAACCAACATCGTCCAGTAAGAAGCAATCGTGGCCGTCAAACCATCGGGGACGATGAACCGATTCCGTCGGTTTAGCTTTAAGATTCGTGCAATAGATTAAATGTTTTAATTTAATATTTGATGAATAGTGAAATATCTGTCACACTTTTTCAGCCACCTTTCATGTTAAATTTAGGCCTCTTAGATGCATTTCCAGAACTTAGTCTCTTAATGAAAAATGTAGCCAAGGGTCTTATCTTTAATTTGCCACCCTAAACATGTGATTTGGTGTAGTGTACAGTCCTGTAGGACATTTCGCCCAGGACCTGTCCTAGGGTAGGGCAGAAATTAAATTGGATGCCCAGGTCAAACCATTAGTCACCATGGCCCCAAATTTTGGGCACATACATGATTAGGGCCTACTTAGCCCCTGCCAAAATATAGGAGTTTGTAGAGAATATGTTCCTATAGTTTTTGTCAAAATATCAAAATACAAAAATATGAAATATAAGGAGTTCTACACCTCCCCATGGTCCCAAATTTTGGTGGTAGCTCAGTGGGGACATCCTTGGTGCATGATAAAAATTTCAGCACCTTGGGTTCACTGCATGTTGGAGAATCCACTTGCATGTGTTAGCTTATGTTATGCCTTGGCGTGCAATTAGCAAAAATGCAAATATGGTGTATTTAGCCCAATGGTGACATGCAAAGGTCTTGAAATTATTTTCAGTGGTTCATTAGGGTAAACTACACCTCTCAAATTAATCATGGAATTTTTGGACTCAAAATTCCATTTATTGGAATTTATTTTAAATATAGCTATTTTGGGAAATAAAATTGGAAAATAGGTTTTCCTCAAGTACAAATCCTACAATTTTGCCAAGGCATAGATAATGTCACATATGACTTAGGAAAAATATGCTTCCCCTGTTGTGAAGAACTTTTGGAGTAGATATCTTAAATTGCCCATTTTACCCTTATTTTATTAATTCTTGAAATAGTGGATATATACCTCTGAAAAATTTGGAATTTATTCTACTGCTCTAAAATGGTATTGTAGGTTTTGTATGAATTTCTCAGAATTAATGGATGCATTGTTGTATGTTAAATTAATACAATGGCATTTTGGTAAATATGTTATAATGGAATTCTTATAGGCCATTTCACAATAAATGTTGATGATACTTTTTTAATAGTCATACATTACTGTCCTAAAGGTTCCGTAATTTTCCTGGAATTTTGGAGTACATAATGCCTATGCTTCATTTGGAAAATGGAATTTGTGTGGAATTGATATTAAATAGGAAATGGGAATAAATAATTTAAGGATAATTATGAAACTCTGTAGGCTGCAATATTTTATCAATATACATCTCAGGAAAAATTCCCTAGGTCAGTGGATACTTAATCATACTACTTCATGTGTATAATGACCTAGTGTTTAAATTAAAAGATTTAATTAAAAGACTAATTGACCAAGAAAAATTATGAGAATTTATAGGGTAGTTCCCCTAGTCTATACCACCCTAGGATAAATATTTAGAGGCAAGATGCCTTAAGGATTGGAAGATCACATTTTAGGGTAACCATAGGACATGGTCTGCACATAACACAAATAGGTCTTGCCTTAGGGGTTATCAGGGGATTGATTATCGGCAGAAGTAAGAGAGTTCAACATGAGTAACCCTGGTGGGTAGAGTTGTCTTAGTGAGGGATCAAAAGTGCAAGTCTTAGTTAGCAACTGGAGTGGGAGTCGGCGGAAGACCGTCGGCTTCCTGGTAACGCCTTAAGTCACTAGGGTTGTACTAAAGCAATAAGGAGAGCTGGGGAGATACTTGGGTAGCCATCAACTAAAATAAATATCCTTGCGAAAGGGAACGCTGGGCGTAATCCCAACACAGTTCCTAGTGCCCCTTGAGAGCCCTTCACAGGGAATACCGGGGGCAGTACTGGGATTAACCTTAAATCTCTAAGTATAATAAACCGTAGACAAGAGTAGTTTAATAGGTTAGGACATTGTTGTACCTTCTCGCCCGTGTGGGGGTTGGAGAGATTCATGATATATGCTCACCCGTCTAGGGTTGGAGGGAGTTGATATAAAGGCACTGATGTGCGATCTCACCCGGGTTTGGGTTTGAGGGATTCAGGACGGGTTTGGTCCTGCGAGCGGGAGGCTCGGTACGAATTACTTGCATGTGCATAAATATCATGGCGGGGCATGCGGTACTGGCCGTTCGTCACACCGATGGCAGTACGGTGCACCAGGCGGTTGTGAGAGTTAGAGGGGCCAGTGGGTTGTTTTACACTGCGGTCTGGAGGACGATCCCCGATAACGCACATCCGACCCAACAAGACTGACGGGTTTGTCAGCAAAGTACGTACGTGAGACTCTAGAGTGCACCTTGGACGTGTACAGAGGCGTATGAGAGGGGTCTAAGGCTTGGTAGTGTGCATACCGGTCTAGAAGCGGAGACGCCCGCTCCGCTGCTGCCGTAGCCACAGCGGTGGTACCCGAGAGTGATGCTAGCTCTCAAAAAGTGGGAACTAAAGGTCTGTGATCACAGAGTCGTTGTGTGTGAGTTGCACTGCCTGCACATAAAATTGCATCATATCATTCATTCATATTAGGTCATACGCTTCATAGATCCTTATCATATAAATTAGTATGGGCTCTTTTATATGATAAGTTAAATTTCCTGGAAACCCTAACTTATATATTTGTATGGGCATTTATATAAGTTAGGGTACGTTTGTGATGATAGCATAGTGGTAGTTAGTTTATTTACTTGTTCATATTACTGTTCCTTACTTTCCTTTACTGCACCGCTCTTACTTATTACTTGTACCGTACTTAGAACTGCTAGAGTAGAATTACATTACTTATTACAACTCTAGTTAGATATTGTCGCCTGCTTCCACCTTGCTACCCTTTTTATTGTCCTCCGCTTCGTCCTCCCGCTCGGTGCCTAGGAGCTGCGGGGCGAGGCGCGGAGGAAACGACTTAGTCTTTTTGACTAATGGTCGGTGACCAACTATTTTTAGGAGCCCGTGGAGATGGAGCACCAGCACGTCGAGGAGGCAGGACATGAGGAGCAGATACCGCTTCAGCAGGCTACTACCACTACTGTGCGTCCTCAGGTGGGATGAGATCTGTTGTTCTAGCATAGCTTCCGCATTTATGATTTGTGAGAGAGAGATTTGATGTACTGGGCATAAGCCCTTTTCACTCTTTCATTTGTACTCTATTGTGGACTATTGTGATGTACTATTCATTTCTTTTACATGATTGTACTATGTGGCTTGTGGACTGATAGTTTTACATATACAGTTTACCTCTTTCTTCTCATATTGGCCTACAGGATAATGATCGTACTAGCCGGCAGAATCGGCGTATTGCGGTGTCGACTAACCCGTGAGTTAGTGCCACCGTAAGACGACGGTTCTGGGCATAAGATCCGGTAGCCCTCCTTGGTAAGGGGGAGGGGGGTCTTACAAACTGGTATCACTTGAACAACGATCATATGAGAAAGAAGTCCACAACATGGGACCACCCCCGCCCGAGCATTAGTTTGCGGACAAACTATACAGCGGAAGCAGTGGTGTGCCCATGTACAAAAGTCACATGAATGGTCCACAAAGTACAATGAGTTAGGCCAGTTTTGTTTTAACCTTACCTTTATGCAACCTCCACAGGTCGCCGCGCCGCAAAATACGGCTCCTCCCCCTCCAGCTGCCACTCCATTCCTACATACGGAGATGGGGCAGACCTTGACGGCGATTCTGGATGCCTTCAGAGCCCAGCAAGTCCCGGCTCCACAGCCAAATCCGGGGTCGAGCTGGCTGAGTGCATTCAAGAGCCTGTCCCCACCGACGTACCGTGGGACAGAGGATGCGGTGAAGACGGAAGAATGGCTGGAGGCCATACATGAGATCTTAGCAGGCATCAGCTGCCCAGTCGGCGAGGCAGTACCTCTAGCCACCTCTGTGCTGGAGGCTCATGCAAAGAGATGGTGGAAATCAGTCCGGGAGTCTACTTATGCGGACTTTGAGCTGTCAGAGATATCTTGGGAGGAGTTTGGCGATGTGTTTCTGGAGCACTTCGTCTCTGCCACGGACAGAGATGCTTTGGAGGAGAGGTTTTTGAACCTCAAGCAGGGGACTAGATCAGTGATAGAGTACCAGAGAGAGTTCTCCCACTTGGCCAGATTCGCGGGGATTCAGGATACCGATGATAGGAGGTATGCCAAGAGGTTCTACCGGGGCCTCAGGGATGATTTGAGGCAGGCCTTGCTGTTTATTTCTCATGGCACATCTAGGCAGATCATCGAGATGGCGAAGAAGTTGGAGGCTGACCAGCTGATGGTGCGAGCCGGAGGGAAGAGACCATTTGATGGATCGACATCAGGAGAGAGTAGTAGGGGCTCTCAGAGAGGCAGGACCATCGGATACAGGAAGGGTGGGGGACGTCGTCGTCCCAACTTCAGGCAGGAGCAGGGGCCTCCTCCAGCATTGGCTCCCCCACCTCTACAGATGCATGATCCGAGGAGACAGGATGACCGAGGCCATCGACAAGTGGTTTGTTACGGATGCCGCCAGCCCGGGCACATCAGGACGGAGTGCCCGCACCGATTCCATCCCCCTCCTCCTCCTCCACCTCCAGTGGCCCCAGTACAGCAGGGACGAGGACGAGGCCGAGGACGAGGCCGAGGTCAGGGATATCATGGCAGGAGACGCGAGCAGGAGCAGATATACGCCTTGGACCTCACAGAGCCGAGGAACCCCGAGGAGGTTATCACAGGTACTTAAAGTTAATTATTGATTTCCTTGAGTTTTTAATTATATGTATAGTACCTGGAACTATAGGATAACAATTAAACTTCACAAAAACAAACCTCAGGCATAGTTATGATCAGCGGCAAGCCCGCTCATACTCTCTTCGACACGGGTGCTTCACACTCGTTCGTATCCGAGGCCTTCATTGACGGACTCGAAGGCGTGGAGAGGTTCCCTGGGCTAGAGATGAGGGTGCGTCTACCCGATGGGTCAGAGCTGCGGACCACTGCACATTGTGATATGGAGGCCGAGATTGGCGGCAAGGCATTTGAGGCACCGGCAACTATTCTGAAGCTGCAGGACTTTGACTTGATCTTGGGTATGGCCTGGTTGCATCGGAACCATGCCCAGATAGATTGCCCGTCCAGGAGGATCACGCTAAGGCATGACGACTCTCATGTTATCATTGAAGGTATCCAGCCTATCTGCCACCTACTGTTATCTTCCATACAGGCTGTGAAGGCCCATGAGCAGGGTGAAGAAGTTTATTTTGTCTGCTTCGAGATGGTGGGAACAGAGGCTACTATCTCAAATATTCCGGTGGTCCGGGATTTCTCCGACGTATTCCCGGAGAAATTGCACGGGCTACCGCCTGCTAGATACTTGGATTTCAGGATTCAGCTAGTACCGGGAGCGAAGCCGGTGTCCCGGGCACCCTACAGGATGGCTCCCAGGGAGTTAGCAGAGTTCAGGACTCAACTGCAGGAGCTAGTCGAGTCAGGATTTGTACGGCCCAGTTCATCGCCATGGGGAGCGCCAGTTCTCTTTGTGAAGAAGAAGGACGGATCACTGCGATTATGTATAGATTACCGGGAGCTGAACCGGTTAACGGTCCGCAATACCTATCCTCTGCCTCGGATAGATGAGTTATTTGACCAGCTACAGGGAGCCTTCTGGTTCTCCAAGTTAGATTTGCGATCCGGCTACTATCAGCTCCGTATCAGGGAAGAGGACATACCGAAGACGGCATTCAGTTCGCGCTATGGATTATACGAGTTCACGGTGATGCCTTTTGGGCTCACGAATGCTCCTACTGCATTCATGAGTCTAATGAACCGTGTATTCGAGCCTTTCTTAGACCGCTTCGTGATTGTGTTCATCGACGACATCCTTATATATTCTCGGACTCAGGAGGAGCATACGGAGCACTTGGCACAGGTCTTGCAGAGGCTGAGGGAGACCCAGATGTACGCAAAATTTTCATAGTGCCAGTTCTGGTTGCAGGAGGTGGCATTCCTGGGGCACACGATCAGTGGGGCTGGGTTAGCAGTGGACCCGGCCAAGATAGAGACAGTGAGGGATTGGCCACGACCGAAGACCGCATCTGACATCCGTAGTTTCTTGGGACTAGCAGGGTATTACCGCAAGTTCGTGGAGGGGTTCTCGAGGATAGCACTCCCCCTCACGTCCTTGACGAAGAAGGACACAGATTTTGTTTGGTCAGAGCGGTGTGAGACGGCTTTTCAGGAGCTGAAGGACCGACTCATCTCATCCCCCATTCTTGCGCTTCCATCCGGGAGCGAAGGATTCCAGATCTACACGGACGCCTCTTATCAGGGGATGGGTGCAGTCCTGATGCAACATGGACACGTTATTGCTTATGCTTCGAGATAGTTGAAGAAGCATGAGCATAACTATCCAGTACATGATCTAGAGCTCGGGGCTGTGGTTTTCGCCCTAAAGATATGGAGGCATTATTTATACGGGATTCATTGTGACATCTTTTCAGATCACAAGAATCTCAAGTATATCGATACACAGAAGGACCTAAACCTGAGACAGAGGAGATGGTTGGAGTTCCTCTGCGATTATGATTACAAGATCCACTATCACCCGGGGAAAGTGAACACGGTTGCGGATTCTTTGAGCAGGAGGGCCGGCACTTCTGGACCGGAGCCCCGATTGATGTCTATAGAGCTGCTACAGATGATGGAGGACATGCACATTACCATGGTGTCTGAGACCGAGCCAGTTGTATATAGAGAGTATTTGAGCTCAGTGATCAGCGGCGATGATATACAGGAGCGCATCCGAGCACATCAGAGGCTGGATGCTGCGTTACAGCCGATTTTCAGTGCCTTAGAGAGGGGCAAGGTCGAGGACTACATGCTACAGGATGATCTTCTACGGTTCCGGGGGCGCATCTACATACCAGCAGGGGGCAGTATCCGGGATGACATACTCCGAGAGGCACATTGCTCGAGATATTCAGTGCACCCCGGCATCACCAAGATGTGGGCAGATTTGCGGAGGTCTATGTATTGGCCCGGGATGAAGAGGGAGATCACGGATTTTGTGACCCATTGCGAGACCTGCCAGCGTGTGAAGGCAGAATGCAAGAGCCCGGGAGGTTTACTACAGCCACTGCCAGTTCCAGAGTGGAAGTTTGAGGACATTACTATGGACTTTGTACAGGGATTGCCTCGCTCCTACTCTGGGCATGATTCTATATGGGTTATAGTGGACAGATTGACCAAGGTAGCACGTTTTATCCCAGTTCGAAAGGATGCCCCAGTTGCAGTTCTGGTGAGATTATTTGTGGAGCAGTACGTCAGATATCATGGCATTCCCAGGACTATTGTGTCGGACCGTGATGGTTGGTTCACCTCGAGCGAGTGGAGGGCCGTGCATGCTTACTTGGGATCTCGGCTTACCTTTAGTACCGCCTTCCACCCGCAGACCGACGGACAGACCGAGCGGACCATCCGGACCATGGAGGACCTGCTCAGATTATGCATATTGGATATGGGGAAGCCTTGGGAGAGGTTGCTACCATTGATTGAGTTCTCGTATAATAACAGCCACCAGACGAGCATCAGGATGGCTCCATACGAGGCACTCTATGGGAGGAGATGTCGGACACCACTATCATGGGTTCAGGATGTGGATACCAGGGCTCTTGGATCTGATTATATAGAGGACACTGAGGCTCAGATTCGATTGATCAGAGATCAGCTACTAGAGGCCCAGAGCAGACAGGCAAAGTATTATGATGCTCGGCACCGGAAGGTGGAGTTCCAGGTTGGAGACAGGGTATTCTTGAAGATACGTCCAGTACACGGTGTCTCTCGGGTACGGAGGCACAAGAAGCTCAGTCCACGATACATGGGGCCATACCTGATCCTGGAGCGGATCGGCCCCCTGTCTTACCGACTGCAGCTGCCATCGGAGTTGGGTGCATTACATGACGTCTTCCATGTCTCTTCCTTGCGAAGAGCTCTCCTTCGGCCGGAGCAGCACATTACTACTACAGCCGGACCGGTAGAGCCTGACAGATCAGTGAGATTGGAGCCGATCCGGATTGACGATACAACCATCCGAGTGTTGCGGAAGAAGAAGGTCCCTCTTGTGAAGGTGCTGTGGTCCAACCATGGACGGGAGGAGCACACTTGGGAGCCGAGGGATCTGATGCAGGAGCAACACCCGGAGCTACTCGCATCAGGTACATTTAAGTTATGTCTTTAAATTTCTTGATGATTCTTGCAGATAGAATCCCGTAGACCCGAACTTAAATTTCGGGGACGAAATTATTTTCTTGTTTATTGGAATTTGTAACATCCCATGTTACTCTTGGACCCCTTAACTTAGATTGGGTTAGGCATGGGTGAGATTTAAGGAGATCAACTAGGTTTGACCCTAGGTAGTGGGTGGTAGCCATGTGGAGCCCACTATAGGACCAAAGTCAAACTAGGTCAAACTAGCCTAATTAGGGACCCTAGCCACACCATGACCCCACTACATTGCCCTAACCCTAAAAACAATCTAAGTGGACCCTAGGGCATGTCACTAGGTCAACACTTTGACCCCAATTGACCAAAGTCAACCTTGGGCTTAATTTGGTCAAACCCACACTCATAGGCCTAATTAGCCTAAGTAGGACACCCCCTTGACCCAACCCAAGTTGGGTGGTGCCACTAGACCCATTTCCACCAAGTAGGGTCAGTCCACCCACCATGGTTGACCAGTCAACTCTAAAAGTCAATTTGGTCAACAATTTGACCTAAAGAGAGAAAATGAAGGCCAAGCCCAATCCCATTGGGCTAAGCCCATCCAAGTCAGCCCAAGCCCAACCTAAGTGGTCAAAGACAACTCATAACCCCCAAGATCAGGAAAGAGAATACATGCAAAGGGGTAGAAGAGGAATTTGGAGAAGAAGAGGAGAGAGAAAAGGGAAAGAGAGGAAATGGTGGCCACATGGCCACCCCATCAGTTGATTTCAGCTGCCCAAAACCAGGTGGCTGACCTCCCCTCTTCATTTCCAGCAGAAAACCAGGGATGTGAGCCACTTGGCAGCTGGGTGAAGCCTTCAAAGCTCAAAACCGAGCTAACTTTGGAGTTAACTCCACATATAGCCCACCTCAGCCCAATTCACCCCCTCCATTAGCTTCAGAGAGCTCAGGCGAGTAGAAATCGACTACTGGATCGAAGGAAACGGTGCAGGAACCATGAATCCAAGAAATATCGCCGGAGCAAGGTCGGGAAGGGCCACCCGCCGTCAAACTCACCGCCGCGCCGCCATTCAGGTGCGTTTCGCCTCGCCTCTTCCCGTACTAGGTTTCTAGATCAATCTAGGGAGATATCGGGCTCAATCGAGCCCGATGCCATCTGAGAAAATGGAGAAAATCGAGCATTTCTCTTCTTGCTCGGGTTCACCGGAGGAGCCAACTCCGGCGGCCCCACCGCTGGGAAACGCTAGCCCCCACCTTAACGAAGGTGGTGGCGATATCCGTCGGCGGTGGTGGTGGCTCAGCTGGCCGGAAAATGCCAGCCAACATCATCCAGTAAGAAGCAATCGTGGCCGTCAAACCATCGGGGACGATGAACCGATTCCGTCGGTTTAGCTTTAAGATTCGTGCAATAGATTAAATGTTTTAATTTAATATTTGATGAATTATCTGTCACACTTTTTCAGCCACCTTGCATGTTACATTTAGGCCTCGTAGAGGCATTTCCAGAACTTAGTCTCTTAATGAAAAATGTATCCAAGGGTCTTAGCTTTAATTTGCCCCTGCAAAAATTTAGGAATTTTTAGAGAATATTTTCCTATAGTTTTTGTCAAAATATCAAAATACAAATATATGAAATATAAGGAGTTCTACACCTCCCCATGGTCCCAAATTTTGGTGGTAGCTCAGTGGGGACATCCTTGGTGCATGATAAAATTTTCAGCACCTTGGGTTCACTCCATGTTGGAGAATCCACTTGCATGTGTTAGCTTATGTTATGCCTTGGTGTGCAATTAGCAAAAATGCAAATATGGTGTATTTAGCCCAATGGTGACATGCAAAGGTCTTGGAATTATTTTCAGTGGTTCATTAGGGTAAACTTCACCCCTCAAATTAATCATGGAATTTTTGGACTCAAAATTCCATTTATTAGAATTTATTTTAAATATAGCTATTTTGGGAAATAAAATTGGAAAATAGGTTTTCCTCAAGTACAAATCCTACAATTTAGCCAAGGCATAGATAATGTCACATTTGACTTAGGAAAAATATGATTCCCCTGTTTTGAAGAACTTTTGGAGTAGATATCTTAAATTGCCCATTTTACCCTTATTATATTAATTCTTGAAATAGTGGATATATACCTCTGAAAAATTTGGAATTTATTCTACTGCTCTAAAATGGTATTATACGTTTTGTATGAATTGCTCAGAATTAATGGATGCATTGTTGTATGTTAAATTTATACAATGGCATTTTGGTAAATATGTTATAATGGAATTCTTATAGGCCATTTCACAATAAATGTTGATGATACTTTGTCAATAGTCATAAATTAGTGTCCTAAAGGTTCTGTAATTTTCCTGGAATTTTTGAGTACCTAATGCCTATGCTTCATTTGTAAAATGGAATTTGTGTTGAATTGATATTAAATAGGAAATGAGAATAAATAATTTAAGGAAAATTATGAAACTCTGTAGACAGCAATATTTTATCAATATACATCTCAAGAAAAATTCCCTAGGTCAGTGGATACTTAATCATACTACTTCATGTGCATAATGACCTAGTGTTTAAATTAAAAGATTTAATTAAAGGACTAATTGACCAAGAAAAATTATGAGAATTTATAGGGTAGTTCCCCTAGTCTATACCACCCTAGGATAAATATTTAGAGGCAATATGCCTTAAGGATTGGAAGATCACATTTTAGGGTAACCATAGGACATGGTCTGCACATAACACAAATAGGTCTTGCCTTAGGGGTTACCAGGGGATTGATTATCGGCAGAAGTAAGAGAGTTCAACATGAGTAACCCTGGTGGGTAGAGTTGTCTTAGTGAGGGATCAAAAGTGCAAGTCTTAGTTAGCAACTGGAGTGGGAGTCGGCGGAAGACCGTCGGCTTCCCGGTAACGCCTTAAGTCACTAGGGTTGTACTAAAGCAATAAGGAGAGCTGGGGAGATACTTGGGTAGCCATCAACTAAAATAAATATCCTTGCGAAAGGGAACGCTGGGCGTAATCCCAACACAGTTCCTAGTGCCCCTTGAGAGCCCTTCACAAGGAATACCGGGGGCAGTCCTGGGATTAACCTTAAATCTCTAAGTATAATAAACCGTAGACAAGAGTAGTTTAATAGGTTAGGACATTGTTGTACCTTCTCGCCCGTGTGGGGGTTGGAGAGATTCATGATATATGCTCACCCGTCTAGGGTTGGAGGGATTTGGTATAAAGGCACTGATGTGCGATCTCACCCGGGTTTGGGTTTGAGGGATTCAGGACGGGTTTGGTCCTGCGAGCGGGAGGCTCGGTACGAATTACTTGCATGTGCATAAATATTGTGGCGGGGCATGCGGTACTGGCCGTTCGTCACACCGATGGCAGTACGGTGCACCAGGCGGTTGTGAGAGTTAGAGGGGCCAGTGGGTTGTTTTACACTGCGGTCTGGAGGACGATCCCCGATAACGCACATCCGACCCAACAAGACTGACGGGTTTGTCAGCAAAGTACGTACGCGAGACTCTAGAGTGCACCTTGGACGTGTACAGAGGCGTATGAGAGGGGTCTAAGGCTTGGTAGTGTGCATACCGGTCTAGAAGCGGAGACGCCCGCTCCGCTGCTGCCGTAGCCACAGCGGTGGTACCCGAGAGTGATGCTAGCTCTCAAAAAGTGGGAACTAAAGGTCTGTGATCACAGAGTCGTTGTGTGTGAGTTGCACTACCTGCGCATAAAATTACATCATATCATTCATTCATATTAGGTCATACGCTTCATAGATCCTTATCATATAAATTAGTATGGGCTCTTTTATATGATAAGTTAAATTTCCTGGAAACCCTAACTTATATATTTGTATGGGCATTTATATAAGTTAGGGTACGTTTGTGATGATAGCATAGTGGTAGTTAGTTTATTTACTTGTTCATATTACTGTTCATTACTTTCCTTTACTGCACCGCTCTTACTTATTACTTGTACCGTACTTAGAACTGCTACAGTAGAATTACATTACTTATTACAACTCTAGTTAGATATTGTCACCTGCTTCCACCTTGCTACCCTTTTTGTTGTCCTCCGCTTCGTCCTCCCGCTCGGTGCCTAGGAGCTGCGGGGCGAGGCGCGGAGGAAACGACTTAGTCTTTTTGACTAATGGTCGGTGACCAACTATTTTTAGGAGCCCGTGGAGATGGAGCACCAGCACGTCGAGGAGGCAGGACATGAGGAGCAGATACCGCTTCAGCAGGCTACTACCACTACTGTGCGTCCTCAGGTGGGACGAGATCTGATGTTCTAGCATAGCTTCCGCATTTATGATTTGTGAGAGAGAGATTTGATGTACTGGGCATAAGCCCTTTTCACTCTTTCATTTGTACTCTATTGTGGACTATTGTGATGTACTATTCATTTCTTTTACATGATTGTACTATGTGACTTGTGGACTGATAGTTTTACATATATAGTTTACTTCTTTCTTCTCATATTGGCCTACAGGATAATGATCGTACTAGCCGGCAGAATCGGCGTATTGCGGTGTCGACTAACCCGTGAGTTAGTGCCACCGTAAGACGGCGGTTCTGGGCATAAGATCCGGTAGCCCTCCTTGGTAAGGGGGAGGGCGGTCTTACAGGCTCCCCCTAGATGAAGCACATCCTGAACTTGATCTAATTGGATGGTGCTTTCTAGAATATGCTCCCCCTGCATCTGACTATCATCTATATTCTTAGGGGCATATGATTTCCTTGCAGATTCATATTATTCTTCATCTGAACTGAAGATCACTTGTTCTTCTGAATCACTAGAAGAATCAGGTTTCCTGGGGATTGTCTTTTTCTTTTTCAGTTATGGTTATTTTTGTGGTGTAGAATCATCCTTTGTCGGAACTCTTTCCCACCTGGATAGTATTTTCATATCCATCCTTCTCATGTGGTTTATCCTAGATCCTGCTGTGTGGTTCAACACTTCAGGAATATTCATTTCTAGATACAGACTCAGTATTCTTCCTAGATTGGGTTTCTTCAAACTTTCCTTGATCTTTTTAAAGATCACGGCAGACCAGTTAGTTTTTACTCTGAAAATAACTCTGGTCATTAAGCTAAACATATAGGTTGAGATCCTATCATGTCCTCCTGATTTACAGAGAATTACTTTTCCCATAATCTCTGAAATAAACTTTCCTTGGGAGTTCATCCCCTTCCTCTGCATTGATGATTCAATCTTAGTGGTGGGATCCAGTCCACACCATTGAAGAGCTGCTTTTGTCATTGAAGATGTGACTTCATCATCTTCCTGAGTCCTGGGCAACTGTAGTGTCTTCCTCAGATGCTTCTGTGTAAGTTTCACCGTGCTTCCTTGAATTGATGTCTTAATCTTCAATCCAGTTGAATCCAGGGTTGCTGCTGAATAGAATTCAAGAACCTCCATCTTCTAGATCTTGGTAGGTTCTGAAACTAGATATTCCAAACCACTTTCTTTGATTAGGGTTATCACATCTCTGATCTCAGTCGCAGCACTCTCAAAAGCATCGCAAACTAATTCAAAGCCTCTGTTGATGTTGTTCTCCAATTTTGGCGCCATTGGTGACGAGAAATTTGAGGAGAATAGAGATGAAGGTTTGTCGACTCAAAAATTTGGTCTCGAAAATGTTGAGAGCGTAGTCAACAAAGTTTTTCTGTGACCTATTTATATGTTTGTCAACACAGAAGGTCAAAAGGTGGGGTAATAAATACTTAATGTGTCGACACTGTAGAGATTGTGTCGACACAGACTTCTAATGTCTCGACAGAGTCAGAAAACACTATGTGTCGACACAGTTTGCGATGTGTCGACATAGACTTCTTAACAGTCGACTCTAATATCTGTGTGTCGACACAGACGACTGTATGTGTCGATATTACTATCTAAATGATAGAACTTCTATGTGCCGACACCAAACTATGAGTGTCGACACCACTATCTCACCACTATTTTGTTGTGTCGACACAACTTTCCTTATGTGTCGACACTAACTACTATATGTCGACACAAATTTCCTTTTGTGTCGACATTGAATTACTTAGTCTGATTGTAGACATCAACTACTATATGTCAACACATATTTCCTTTTGTGTCGACAATGAATTACTTAGTCAGATTTACTAAGTTACTCTAGGTTTAACTTGCCTAATTATATTTTAAAATAATTGAATTTAGTTTCATCTAGTGGTTTAGTAAACATGTCAGCAATTTGATTATTTGTGGTGACAAATTCCAAACAGATATCTTCTTTTTCAACATGCTCTCTGATGAAGTGAAATCTAATTTCTATATGTTTTGTTCTGCTATGTGATACAAGATTTTTAGCAATAGAAATAGCACTTGTAGAATCACAAAATAGTGGAGTTCTACTTACCTTGAGACCATAGTCTTCAAGTTGATGTTGAATCCATAAAAGCTGAGCACAACAGCTGCCTGCAGTAGCATATTCAGACTCAGTAGTGGAAATTGCCACACTTGTCTGCTTCTTACTGCTCCATGACACCAATCTACCACCTAAAAACTGACATGTGCCAGTGGTGCTCTTTCTATCTTCTTTGCAACCTGCAAAGTCTGCATCTGAAAAACCAGTCAGTAGAAAGTCTTTATTCTTAGGGTACCAAAGACCAAGATTAGGTGCGCCCTTAAGATATCTCAAAATTCTTTTAACTATAGTATAATGAGATTCTTTATGGCTTGCTTGGTACCTAGCACAGACACATGTAGCATACATAATGTCTGTTCTACTGGCAGTTAAGTATAGAAGGGAGCCAATTATCCCTCTATACAAACACTCATCTACAGGTTTTCCTACATCATCTTTGCCTAAAGGCATACTTGTCCCCATTGGAGTTCTCATGGTGGTGGATGACTCCATACCATATTTCTTAATTAACTCCTTAGTGAACTAAAAGAATTGATTTCAAGATAACCTAAACACCTAGAGGGGGGGGGGGTGAATAGGTACAATTCCTTTTTACTCTAAGGCGGAATATTAATTCAGTTAATCAAATAAAATCAAACAGTTCTACAGCTACCACAGCACAGAAATCCCAATATCACACACAAGCACATATGGCACACGGATTCCCCAAATGATGGGTACATCCACTTTCTCCCTTCGCCTATCTAGCAGTATGCTAGATTCAGCCTAACTTCTTCCTTCATTCTCTAATCAATAGATCTTATAGCTCAGAACCCAGTCAAGGTTCATACAACTCAGAGTGAGTCCACATGCCTACAACTCAGGCAATTAAGCCCTACCTCAGCCTTCACCCAGGCATACAACTCAGAGAATCAAATCTCCTACCTCAAGCACATAGCACTACCTCAGCCTTCCCAAGGCCTACAACTCAGAGATGTAATCTCCTACCTCAGGCACTCAGCCTTACCTCGGCGTTTATAAATTAGTCTTACAACTCAGATCAATAATGATATTATAGAGAAATGATACAAAATAAGTTTTATCTTTCACCCAAGTTGAGAGAGAATGGATCGAAAGGTTTCTTGATCAGTTCTTGAAGAATGTGATTACATAGAAATCAACCTGTCTTTGGCTCTCTTCAAAGCTTCTTGAATCTGAACACAATAAGGTTGAATTTCTTGAAGATGATCTTCAATCAGCTTCCTTCTTAAAATCCAGAAATTAATCTGAATTCTTCTTTGCAGATTAGTTCAGGATCTGCTCTTAAAAGACTAGTTGATGATAGTCTCTTTCTTCACTTGAATTGTTGGAGCTCTCTCTCTCTACAAATTCTTCTGAAGATACTTTGAAATTCTTTTTCACAACCTGCATTTTCACCGCAAATAAGGCTTATCAGAGGAAGGGAAAATGCGCGTCATAATGACACGTCAATAGGGGATAACTGCGGACGCTCAGGCAGACCAAATTAATCATGAAGAAAGGTTCTTTTGAAGTTATTTTAAGGGAAATTAGTTAAGTGCAGAAGTTAGTCGTATCTCTCGGCTTAGTGGCTCACCTAGTCCACGGATCAAAATATATTATACGCTGCGGAAAAATATTTGATTAGATTAACTCGAACGTCCTACATGAGCAAAAACGTCCATAAAGGACAACTCATGCCATGCAAGACTCTAAATTTATTATAATAGGAAGGATAGCTTTTACGGTCGCTAAAAATAACATGTTAGAGTTTCAAAATTATTCGATGCATGAAGTAATAATAGTAGATTTTATAGTTAAAAATACCTAACATGCATTCCTAACATAAATCCTCCCAGAGAACAAGTAATCCATATCCATACTTAAAGAAATTAGCAGCTAGCAAGTGTCGAACAACTAACAAATCACTGGGCCCCAACAAGCTGACACGAACCCACGAACAAAAGTATGTCTGAACTAGTAAAGCTAAACAAACAGCAAACTACCTCGCTGAGACGAGGCAACAACCACCGCCAACACTGCCGCTTAAGAAACTCCAAAACCATCACTGCTAACTGCTACTGCTCTGAACCTAAGGCATTCCAAAAACAGAATACCTCAGCAAGAAGGTACAAATAGTGGCAGGAAAAGTAGTAAGCCAAAGTAATCAAAGGTCAACAGGGGTACCAACCCAAGACCAAAAACACTGAAGTAGAGTACAAAAGAAAACAGGGCATCAACAGGAAAATAAACTCCTACGTGACTTGTCACATTCCACAAGAGTACACCAGGCGCACAAGGCTATAAGGTGACTACATAAATATTTCTCCAGAAAGAAAAAAAACAAAGCCTTCATTAGGCACCTAGGGTCGACACTACCCACAAACACGGCGAAGTGGTCACTCTTGGACACACCACCCAAAAACACAGGCGAAGTGGTCACTCTTGGACACACCACCCACAATACAGGCGAAGTGGACACACCACCCAAAAACAAACGGATATATAATCCGTCTAGCTGCGAGGGAGTCTCATACTCTCCACCATGCACCGCAGACATCCAAAAAACCAGGTATACTTCCACAGGGCACTAATGAAGGTAACAAACACTGCGGAGGTGGAATCGTCCACTAACTCCCGCATTCCGGAAACCCAAAGAAACCACAACTCAAATATCTCGAGATTTGGCTAGACAGATTCTACTTGACATTACCGAACTCAAGATGATGTTGATCAACCTCTATTAGCAATTTACAGTCCTAGATTAATTCTAACGCGCTAAATAATGAAAACTAAAACTTGCACAGCCAATCACTAAGACGCACCAAGAACAATTAACCAAAACTAGGCAAAAGTCGGGCTTTCCAAGACAAAACTTCACGACAACAAGGATCGCTGAAATGATTAATCACAACAATGTTTCGGAAGAATAAGCGAAGAAAATTTAAAGAACATGAAAGTAAAGTCGTTACCATCAGATCAGACAAAGAGAAACGAGGGGAAACCACCACTTGCCTTGGTTTTACCGAAAAAGTCCTCTGAATCGCTCCACATCGAAGATTGGGGCAAAAGAGTGCGGGAGGAGTTGAAATCTAGACAAAACGGGTCGAAAAAGGGATTAGGGCCGAAAAACCCTAACGAGAAAATCTCAAGGAACGGGGAAGAAATTACCACGAGGGCGCAGCTCTTGACGAGAGCTTTCCAGATCTACAACCGGTTTGAAATTCCGAGCACCGAAACACAGCCAACAGCCACTAGAAGGAATAAGGACGAATGACCTCTATCTCGCTCACGCCGCTCTGGTGCGGGAGGAAAAAGAATCGGAGAAGAAGATGAAGAAGGTATTTATACCAAAGGTGATAACAGGAAGAACAATAAAATAATCCGGGTTTGGCTGAACCGGTTTTCCCGAAGCAGAGGGGAATGGATACTCGAGTATCAGACAGAACCTAATCGGATTGTTCAATATAACCACTCGAGTACAGAAGACCTACCTGAGTAGTTCAATACTACTACTCGGGTGAGAGAAGGCCTACTCGTGTAGCTCATCACCACTACTCGAGTAACAGAAACCTACCCGAGTAGTTCATCACAACTACTCGAGTAACAGAAGCCTACCCGAGTAGTTCATTACATCTACTTGGGTAACAGAGGAGTACTCGGGTATAAGGGAATTACACGAGTACAGTACAAGGGGACTACTCGAGTATAAGGCAAATACTCGAGTACAACTAGAATATTACTCACGAATCCTGTTCGAAAATCGTCGAACGCAGAAAGCAGGGCCCGATCGTCGAACTCAGTTCGAAAATCGTCGAACTAAATTCGAAAATCGTCGAACTCAGCATGGAGATCCACTAAACCTACAACAAGCTCCGCTCGACGATTCGTCGAGCTCAGCATGACAATCGTCGAACTCTGCTCGACGATCGTCGACGTCAGACAGCGCCCAGAAAAGAAGCTACAATCGTCGAGCTCCTCTCGGCGATCGTCGACCTCAGACAGGGCCCAGGAAAGAAACGACAAATCATCGAGCTCCGCCCGACTATTGTCGACCTCAGCCCAACGCCCAGAAAAAACATGAAAAATCATCGAGCTCCGCTCGACGATCGTCAAACTCAACACGGCGCTCAGGAAAAGGAAATACAATCGTCGAGCTTCGCTCGACGATCATCGAACCCGACACAGTGCCAAGAAAAAATGAAGAAAACTCGGTTCGAGGAAAACCCACACATTAGGAGGGCTTCCTGGGAAATCGTCACGAGCCTAAGGCATTAAAATAGAAATAATCATGCCCAGATAGTCGAACAAGGAATATGAGATCAAAACAAAGGCTCAAACGCGCCAAATTAAACGAAACTCACGCCGTAGGCGAAAACTACTGCTACGGACACAACGACGAAATCAAAACCAAAATCCTATGAGCCATTCCCGAGATATTAACTTCCAAAACATGCGGCGAACAAAAACAAAACCCAAAACTTCGATCGTGCGCCGAGACTCTAAAAACACTCGGGTTGCGACGAAACTAGACGAGCACGTCCAAAACTACTCAAATCCAACGCTCGACGTTAAAAGTAACGCTACGACATCATAAATCTGACGTTGCCTAAACAAATAAAATCATCAAAAAATCGGGGGCATTACAGTCACTCCCCATAAAAAGAAGTTTCGTCCCGAAACTTATCACAACTCCAAAACCAACCAAAAACGATAAAATCCAACATAACTGAAAACATAACAACATACCCTAAGCTAAGAGAAGAGGTGCGGATGAGATTCCCTAATCGCCGATTCCAATTCCCACGTCGCGCTCTCGACGTCTTGATTTCTCTAAAGGATCTTGACCATAGGAATAATCTTTCTCCGCATCACACGCTCTTGAGAATCCAGAACCCGAATAGGTTGTTCCACATATGTAAGGTTGGGCTGAATCTGGGGTATTGAGTCGAGGACTTGACGATCACTACGAACACACTTCCGCAACTGGTTCACATGGAACACATCATGGACACCAGGAAGTTTGCAGGCAATTCCAGCCTATAAGCTGACATACCGATGCACTCAAGAATCTAGAAAGGTCCCACATACCGGGGGTCTAACTTGTGGTTCCTTCAAAACCTTTTAACACCAGGCATCAGAGAAACCTTCAGAAAAACCAAGTCTCCAACCGCAAACTCTAGATCGACCCTTCGTAGATCTGCATACTTCTTATAGCGCTCTTGAGCCACACGAAGCTTTTCCCAAATATGAGTTACGACACAATTCATCTCTTCAAGGGCTTCCGGACCTAACAACAGTCTCTCACCAACTTCAGCCCAAAACAAAGGAGTTCTACAATGCCTCCCCTACAAGGCCTCAAACAGGGCTATCTGCAGACTCTCTTGAAAATTATTATTGTAAGCAAACTCCATGAGTCTGAGACGCTCATCCCAAGCACCACCATGATCCAAAATATAACATATGATCATATCTTCTACGATTTGATTTACCCTTTCTGTTTGACCATTAGTCTGCGGATGATAGGAGGTGGAATGCCTTAAGTCAGTATCCAACCCCTCCTGTAAACTCTTCCAAAAGCGAGACGTAAATCTAGAGTCCCGATCTGATATGATACTAACAGGCACACCATGTAACCTGATGACCACTTCAAGATATAACTCATCTATCTTCTTCATCGAGTACCCAACCTTAAATGGAACAAAGTGAGCACACTTTGTCAATCTGTCGACTATCACCCAAACAGAGTCGTGCCCACGAGGAGATTTTGGCAGACCGGTGATAAAATCCATTGAAATACTCTCCCATTTCCAACTTGGAATATCAAGCGGTGTCAATTTACCACCAGGCCTTCTGTGATCAGCTTTAACACGCTGACAAGTATAACATTCCTATACAAACTTTGCGATGTCATTCTTCATCCCTGACCACCAAACAATTTGCTTTAGATCTTTATACATCTTAGTGGAACCAGGGTGGTAGGCTACACTGGAACCATGAGCTTCAGCACAAATCTTAGCTCGAATATCGCCAAAGGCGGGGACGCAAAATCTACACCGATACTTCAAGGTGTCCAACTCATCCAGAGAGAAATCAGGTAGCTCTCCCTTCACAGTCCTATTCCATAGATGCAACAAATCAGGATCATCCTTCTAATATGCTCGAGTAAGGGAAATCCAAGAGGGTTCTTCTGCTTGTAGACTAGCAGGCACAGTACTACTCTCAACCTCAATATCCATCAACAAAAATTCATCTATCAAGGACTGCACCGACAGATTAAAAATCTTAGCGGTCTTTCTACTGAAGGCATCGGCTACTACATTAGCCTTTCCTGGATGATAAAGAATTTCCACTTCATAATCTACCACATATTCTAACCACCGATGCTGGCGCAGATTTAGTTATTTCTGAGTGAAGACTTACTTCAAACTCTTATGGTCCGTATAGATCTTGCACAACGCGCCATATAATAAGTGTCTCCAAAGCTTTAGCGCATAAATTACGGCAGCAAACTCCAAATCGTGGGTAGGATAGTTTCTCTCGTGGATCTTTAGTTACCTCGATCCATTCGCGATCACCTTGCCATCTTGCATTAAAACACAACCAAGTCCGATGTGTGACGCATCAACATACACCGTATACTCAACTCCTTCAGTAGGTAAGGTTAAAATTGGAGTAGTACATAATCTTTTTTTCAGCCCTTGAAAAGCCTCTTCACACTTATCACTCCAAATGAAAGCAGTATTCTTCTGAGTAAGTCTAGTTAGAGGAGCAGCCAATACCGAAAATCCTTCCACGAATCTTCTATAATAGTCGGCTAGGCCTAAGAAACTCCTAATCTCCTTAGGTGTAGAAGGTCTCTCCCATTCCATTACAGCAAAAATCTTGGTCAGGTCTACAAAAATACCGTCCTTGCTTACAACAAGACCCAGAAAGGACACCTGAGGTAGCCAGAACTCACACTTACTCAACTTCGCATATAACTTATTCTCCCTCAGGGTCGACAACACCAGATGCAAATGCTGAGTATGCTCCTCAACATTGCGGGAAAACACCAAGACATCATCTATGAACACAATAACAAATCGGTCCAAGAAATCTTTAAACACCCGATTCATCAAATCCATGAAAGCAGAGGGTGCATTGGTTAGACCAAAAGACATCACCAAAAACTCATAATGTCCATGCCGAGAATGGAAAGCGGTTCGGGGAATATCTGCCCCTTGAATCCTTAAATGGTGGTAGCCTGAGCGAAGATCGATCTTTGAAAATACTGAGCTACCACGCAATTGGTCGAACAAATCATCAATCCTTGGCAGGGGATATCTATTCTTAATTGTTACCTTGTTCAATTCCCTATAATCGATGCAAAGTCTCATCGATCCGTCTTTCTTATTGACGAACAAAACAGGAGCACCCCATGGAGAAGTACTTGGCCTAATAAAACCACAACTGAGCAACTCATCGAGCAGAGTACGCAACTCATCCAACTCACACGGAGGCATACAGTACGGTGCTTTAGCAATCGGACGAGTACCTGGTTCGAGGTCTATCACAAACTTTATCTCCCTTTCAGGAGGAAGTCCTGGAATACTATCAGGAAAGACATTCGGAAACTCTCGCACCACCGAGACATCCTCAAGACGTGGTGTAACAAAAGCTGTTTCTAGAGCAGAAATAGACACCAAAAATGCCTCGCAACCAGACTCTATAGCACGACAAGCACGTACCGCAAAAATAACAGGGGAACTCTGTCCTGAAATCCATAGATGCACATAGGTTGTCCGTCGTCCATTCTGAAATCCAATCGCTTAGCCTTGCATTTGATGACTGCATCATACTTGGACAGCCAGTCCATGCCCAAAATCACGTCAAAATCATACAGATCCAAAATCATTAGATCTGTATATGCCAGAAAATTGCCAAGAAAAATAGGGCATCTCAGAACTCCATGGTTAGATATCACAGAATCACTGGAGGGGAGCTTGACATTGAAGGAGCCTCCCAAATGGTCCACACTCAGACGATGTTTATCAACAAATCTTCGGGCCACAAAGGAATGGGTTGCACCCGAGTCAAAAAGAACGCGAGCCCACCTATTCCGCACCTTAAACTCCCCTAAAACCTTAACATACATAACTACACGAATGATAACTAGGGCAAAAAAACGATAACCAACAAGGATAAATTAAACTTAGGCTAACCTGATATCACTTGCGTAGATGTTTGGGCTTCCTCATTGGTCATCACGTTCAGCTTTCCCTTTCCTTTATCCAGGTTTGGCGGTGGCGGTAGAGCTCGAAGTGGGGCAGACTGCAGCGGAGACTGAGCTTGGGGGCACGCAGACTTCTGGTGTCCCTTCTGCCCACACTGGAAGCAAATCCTTTCTTTCATCCAGCAGAGAGTCACGTCATGACCCTTCCTTGAACAGAACGAGCACACAAGCTCTCCCTTGGGTGCACCTTGGATGGCATGCACCTGCTACTGCTTCAGGGTGGCAGACCTCTTGAAGCACCTTTCGTAGGGTTGGCCAGGACGACTACAGAAGCTACACACTTTCTTACTTCTCTTCTTCGAAGAAGGGCCAGATGCCCTGGAGCTACCATCCTCAACGCTTTTTCTTTTCTCCTTCCTTGCCGCAGCACCGCGGTTCTTGGCGTTTTCAATTGCCTCCACTTTTAAAGCGGCTTCCACTGCTTCAGCATAATTTTCAGCTTGGTAAGCGCATGTCAACTGCTGGATATTGCTTCTTAATCCTCCCAAGAAACGTTTCACTCTTCCCTCCTCAGAAGCTACCAAATCAGGAGTAAATCTGCTCAGTTTGCTAAACTTAATCTCGTACTTGCTCACGGTGAGCTGTCTCTGCTTTCGATGCAGGAAGTTATTCATCAGGCGGTCTTGCTCGACCGAGGGTAGAAATTTCTTCAGCAGCATCTTCTTAAAAGATTCCCAAGTACAACCTTACTTTAGACCCTCTCTTTCCCGAATCCACCAACTCTTCGCCAGACCTTTTAACTGATAGGCTGCAATCATCACCTTCTGGGCTTCTAGAATTCCAGAATACGAAAACATCTCCTCGATGGAGATGATCCAATCATCTATAATCACAAAGTCAGCACTCCCGTCGAAAGTGGGGTGCCCAAACTGCTGGAAGTGCGATATGAAATTCATTTCTAGTGGTATCGCCATCGGGGGCACCAGAGGAGCAGGGGTATCGGGCATGGCTTGGCCCAATATGGGCTGTTGCACTGAAGGTTACTGCGCGGGAGTGGCAGACAACAAAGTCTCAATTTGCGATTGCATCGCTACCACTTGTATCGACAGAGCCTCATTGCTCTGACGCAGACTCTCGATAATCGCATCACTTTGCGCACCTGGTGACTCACCCTCCAACTGGGGAATCGACCTCGTCGCAGGACGCTTTGGCGGCATTTCTAAAAAGCAACGAACAACCCATCAAAATCCTAGCTTATAACAAAGCCACACGCCTAGTTCAGACCATACTTAAAAGACACTTGCTTAAGCTGCAGCTTGCTCTGGGATTTTATAATGATGCTATGTCCTACTTAGGATGATATCCTCTCATCCTATTGACTCTTGTGTCTATGACATGAATGCATGTATTTATATTCGTTTTCTGATTTAAAAACATATGTGTACATATGTCATCCCGCAAATCTTTAGCTTGGCACGTTGTGCTTATGTAATGTTATGCTCTGCATGATCGTGCTATACATTCTAAAAAGGCCCTAATGCATGTTATGAGCGGCGTACCGATGAAAATGTTATGCATCTCATACTACATAACATTCTCATGCAACGAAAAAGAAACGTGCTAGTCGCATTCATGTGGTGAGGTTATGCATCACATACTACATAACCCTCACATGTTGCCCCTATGGTGGATCCATATACAGACACATATTATACATCACATACTACATAATATGCCCCATATACTTCATGTTATGCTATGAGTGTAGTATTCGTGCTTCAGCCAAGACGTGCTGATGACATATCAGTGTGTGTATGATATGATGCCAAACACCTAAAATCAACAAGGAAAGGTTGCCCGACAAATTGTCAAGCAACCTCCCTCTGATACCAACTGTCACAACCCACATTTTCACCGCAAATAAGGCTTATCAGAGTAAGGGAAAATGTGCGTCATGATGCCATGTCAGCAGGGGATAACTGCGGTCGCTCAGGTAGACACCAAACTAATCATGAAGAAAGGTTCTTTTGAAGTTATTTTAAGGAAAAATAGTTAAGTGTAGAAGTTAGCTGTTGGGTATTACATCCACACTAACCCAGATTTGATGAAGTCACCCTGAAACTAAGATGAATTAAGTTGTATTTGATGCTTGGTTTGAGTTATATGTTTGCAGGAATTTCACTGGGAAGTGTAGACCAATGTCAGTCCACAGTGGGTCACCAAACACAGGAACTGTGCAATGTAATCCCTCATTGCATATTCCAAGGTGTTGACTCATGTGTGGTCTCTCTATTGGGATACACTTCATATTCAAGCTATTGGACTTTGGGAAAAGAATTGGAAGTTGACTTCATTAGAAGAAAAAGTTTTCCAACAACAAAAATTCTCTAAGTATTTTACTCGAGTAGGTCTATAACTACTCGAGTAGTTTGGGTATAATTTACTCGAGTAAAGAAACCTTGTACTCGAGTATTTAAGTGTATCTCTCATATAGCTAAGTCATGTACTCGAGTAGACGTAGTCATATACTCGAGTAGCATGTTTATATACTCGAGTAGATCATTCATTATACCCGAGTATTAAAGGCTTCACTCATCAAATTTTTCTAAGTCATGGACACGAGTTAGTATACTCACAAACTCGAGTAGATAGAATCATACTCGAGTAGTTCATTATACCTACTCGAGTAGATCATGTTTCACTCGTGTACCTTGAACTTTTCCTACTCCAGAATTTTCTAAGTCTTTTACTCGAGTAGAACTTTCACCTACTCGAGTAGATCACTTCCTCTCGAGTAGTTTAGTTCAACTACTCGAGTAGCTGCTTGCTGACTTCTTCAGAATTTATTCTAAGTATCCCACTCGAGTAGTCCTTCATGTACTCGAGTAGTTTATGTAATATACTCGAGTAGTTTTACTTGTACTCGAGTAGATCCGTTATGTACTCGAGTAAGTCACTATACATACTCGAGTAGTTCTTTCTGCTTACTCGAGTAGTTGATTTCTACCTACTCGAGTAGCCTATCTCTATACACCCGAGTATGTTCTCCTTCATGTACTTGAGTAGTTATTCATCTACTCGAGTAGCTATTCACTTACTCGTGTATATGGCTGAACCTTTCTGAAATTTGTCTAAGTCTTTTTTCTGACGGGATTTTCAAATCACGCGACATGATTGGTCCATGTGTACATCATTATGACCGATTATGACCGTTATTCTCTCCTATATAAAGTCTTATCAGAAAATGACAAACCCTAATAATTCTCCAAGAATTCTTGTCATTTTATTTTGAGAAAGTTCTTCAGCCGACTCCTCACAGTTTCACGAAACGGAAGCCGCCGCCACCATCTTCTCCGGCCAGTCCTTCTAAATTCAAAGGATTCATTCTGAAGAAAGTTACAGATCGAGATTGACATCACTGTTCATCTTCTCTCTCTGATTCTATAAAAGCAAGAAGATCCAGATCTGGGCCGAGATTCTCTTCACCAATTTCTGATAGTGCTGCAAAGTTCATAAGAAGAAGTTTTCTGGCCGTTTCATCATATCTGATTGGATTTACTGTTTGTATAATTTTCCAAAACTTTATTAATCTTGTAGGAGAAAGTTTCTCCGAGTGTAGGAGTTTTTCACTCCGAGTTTGTAGGAAGTGTTATCTTCCGAGGTGTAGATCCCTTTGTTTGGATCGAGTTTGTAGGAACTTTGTTCCAATGGTAGGATCAATTTTTGATCCGAGATAGTGGAGTAGCCGAGTCTAGTTAATTGCTAGATCGGTGAGGGAAATTGGATGTACCCAAGGGAGGGTAAGCACTATAAATATTGTGTCATCTGTGAAATTGGTAGATAGTTCTGTGCTGTGCTCTAATTATTTTTTTATTCCGCAAAAGACGCACAACTCACCTATTCACCCCCCCCCCTTTAGGTGATTTAGGTTGACAACCGTTTTCTTTCATTAGCCGTATCACTCAGATTAGTGGCTCACCTAGTCCACGGATCAAAATATATTATACACTGCGAAAAAATACTTGATTAGATTAACTCGAACGTCCTACATGAGTAAAAACGTCCCTAAAGGACAACTCATGCCATGCAAGACTCTAAATTTATTATAATAGGAAAGATAGCTTTTACGGTCGCTAAAAATAACATGTTAGAGTTTCAAAATTATGTGATGCATGAAGTAATAGTAGTAGATTTTATAGTTAAAAATTCCTAACATGCATTCCTAACATAAATCCTCCCAGAGAACAAGTAATCCACATCCACACTTAAAGAAATAAGCAGCTAGCAAGTGTCGAACAACTAACAAATCAGTGGGTGCCAACAAGCTGACACGAACCCATGAACAAAAGTATGTCTGAACTAGTAAAGCTAAACAAACAGCAAACTACCTCGCTAAGACGAGGCAACAACCACGGCCAACACTGCCGCTCAGGAAACTCCAAAACCAGCACTGCTAACTGCTACTGCTCTGAACCTGAGGCATTCCAAAAACAGAACACCTCAGCAAAAAGGTACAAATAGTGGCAGGAAAAGTAGTAAGCCAAAGTAAGCAAAGGTCAACAGGGGTACCAACCCAAGACCAAAAACACTGAAGTAGAGTACAAAAGAAAACAGGGCATCAACAGGAAAAAAAACTCCTACGTGACTTGTCACGTTCCACAAGAGTACACCAGACGCACGAGGCTATAAGGTGACTACATAAATATTTCTCCAGAAAGAAAAAAAACAAAACCTTCATTAGGCACCTAGGGTCGACACTACCCATAAACACGGCGAAGTGGTCACTCTTGGACACACCACCTAAAAACACATGCGAAGTGGTCACTCTTGGACACACCACCCACAACACAGGCGAAGTGGACACAACACCCAAAAACAAACGGATATATAATCCGTGCATCTGCGAGGGAGTCTCATACTCTCCACCATGCACCGCAGACATCCCAAAAACCAGGTAAACTTCCACGGGGCACTAATGAAGGTAACAAACACTGAGGAGGTGGAATCGTCCACTAAATCGCGTATTCCGGAAACCCAAAGAAACCACAACAAAAATATCTCGAGATTTGGCTCGACAGATTCTACTTGACATTACCGAACTCAAGACATTGTTGATCAACCTCTAGGAGCAATTTACTGTCCTAGATAAATTCTAACGCGCTAAATAACAAAAACTAAAACTTGCACAGCCAATCACTAAGACGGACCAAGAATAATTAACCAAAATAAGGCAAAAGTCGGGCTTTCCAAGAAAAAACTTCACGACAACAAGGATCGCTGAAATGATTAATCACAACAATGTTTTGGAAGAATAAGCGCACAAAATTTAAAGAACATGAAAGTAAAGTCGTTACCATCAGAGCGGACAAAGAGAAATGAGGGGAAACCACCACTTCCCTTGGTTTTACCGGAAACGTCCTCTGAATCACTCCACGTCGAAGATCGGGGCAAAAGACTCGGGAGGAGTTGAAATTTAGACAAAACGGGTCGAAAAGGGTATTAGGGCCGAAAAAAACTAACGAGAAAATCTCAAGGAACGGGGAATAAATTACCACGAGCGCGCAGCTCTCGACGAGAGCTTTCCAGATCTACAACCGGTTTGAAATTCCGAGAACCGGAGCACCGCCAATGGCCACCGGAAGGAATAAGGACGAACGACCTCTATCTCGCTCACGCCGCTCTGGTTCGGGAGGAAAAATAATCGGATAAGAAGATGAAGAACGTATTTATACCAAAGGTGATAACAGGAAGAACAATAAAATAAACCGGGTTTGGCTGAACCGGTTTTCCTGAAGTAGAGGGGAAGGGATACTCGAGTATCAGACAGAACCTACTCGGATAGTTCAATATAACCACTCGTGTACAGAAGACCTACCCGAGTAGTTCAATACTACTACTCGGGTGAGAGAAGGCCTACTCATGTAGCTCATCACCACTACTCGAGTAACAGAAACCTACCCAAGTAGTTCATCACAACTACTCGAGTAACAGAAGCCTACCCGAGTAGTTCATTACATCTACTCGGGTAATAGAGGAGTACTCGGGTATAAGGGAATTACACGACTACAACACAAGGGGACTACTCGAGTATAAGGCAAATACTCGAGTACAGCTAGAAGATTACTCACGAATCCTGTTCGAAAATCGTCGAAACGCAGAAAGCAGGGCCCGATCATCGAACTCTGTTCGAAAATCGTCGAACTAAATTCGAAAATCGTCGAACTCAACATGGAGATCCGCTAAACCTACAGCAAGCTCTGCTCGACGATTCGTCGAGCTCAGCACGACAATCGTCGAACTCCGCTCGACGATCGTCGATCTCAGACAGCGCCCAAAAAAGAAGCTACAATCATCGAGCTCCGCTCGACGATTGTCGACCTCAGACAGGGCCCCGGAAAGAAACGACAAATCGTCGAGCTCCGCTCGACGATCGTCGACCTCTGCCCAGCGCCCAGAAAAAACATGACAAATCATCGAGCTCTGCTTGACGATTGTCGAACTCAACACAGCGCTCAGGAAAAGGAAATACCATCGTCGAGCTCCGCTCGACAATCGTCGAACCGGACACAGCGCCAAGAAAAAATGAAGAAAACTCGGTTCGACGAAAACCCACACATTAGGAGGGCTTCCCGAGAAATCGTCATGAGCCCAAGGCATTAAAATAGAAATAATCGTGCTCAGATAGTCGAACAAGGAATATGAGATCAAAACAAAGGCTCAAACTCGCCCAATTAAACGAAACTCACGTCGTAGGCGAAAACTACTGCTATGGACACAACGACGAAGTCAAAACCAAAATCCTATGAGCCATTCCCAAGATATTAACCGCCAAAACATGTGACGAACAAAAACAAAACCCAAAACTTTGATCGTGAGCCGAGACTCTAAAAATGCTCGGGTTGCGACGAACCTGGACGAGCACGTCCAAAACTACTCAAATCCAACGTTCAACGTTAAAAGTAACGTCACGGCGTCATAAATCTGGCTTTGCCCAAACAAATAAAATCATCGAAAAATCGGGGGCGTTACATTCTTCACATAGATCCACTAGAAATCTCAGACTGGATTTCTTGTGTATATTGGATCTTCTGTTGTAATTGTGTGTTGTGTACTTCATCTTCTTCTTTTTTTTCGTTTTCTCCTCAATTGATAGAATCTGTCTTTATATAGACTTCATCCAAGGTTACCGGCTGAACCGGTTGCTAACAAATATCTGACAGATCTGACAGTTGCAGTAGACTTGTTGGTTATGGCAGCTGTCAAGTCTCCAGTCACTTCTTGAAACTTTGTCTCAGTCAGCAAAGTGTCGAGTCTAAACTTCACATGTGTCGACAAAAGTAGATTGAGTGTCGACACAATCTTTGGTGGTATCGACACAGCTCTCATGGTGTCGACACTGCTTCTTGACATAAAATCTATAAGAATGTGTCGACATAAGTCCTATGTGTCGACACAGTCACTTCTTGTCTTGGCACAATTAACTTTGAAGAATTCTGATGTGTGTGACGACACAAGTCCTGTGTGTCGACACAGTTGATGTCGACTGAACTTTCTGTGTGTTGACACAAGTCCTGTGTGTTGACACAGTTGATGTCGACTGAACTTTCTGTGTGTCGGCACAAGTCCTGTGTGTCGACACAATTTCTTCTGGTGTCGACACAGCTTTTCCAAGTGTCGACACAATTGACTCTAGGTGTCGACACAGATTTTCTCAAGTGTCGACACAAGTCTTCACAAGTGTCGACACAGCTTCTTCTGGTGTCGACTCATGGACTTAGAAATTTTTCCTGCATATTCTTAACCTGCACATATAAACTCAAAACAACATCAAATACAACTTGATGTATTTCACTGAGTTGGGTGAGGCTTCTCCAAATCTGGTACACATTTTCCAATGTACCCAACAATCTCCCCCTATTTGGAGAAGTCATAACCCATAGTAAATGATATACACCATTTATAATAAACACACATTATGATGTATATAAACATTACATGATAGGGTAACATATAAACAAAACATGTATAATATCTCATTACAAAATGATGCAAACACAGTGAGCATGAATCATTATTTTGTTTAAACTATCAAAAGTTTGTCAACAATTAGTTTACATAGATTTTTAACAACTAAAGATTACATTGTTGTAAAATCTAGTTAATCTATTCTAAGGCTGATTAGGCTCCTGGATGACTATGCCTTTTCTGGTTTGATCTGAGCCTGCACAGTAGGTTCAGCATCATCAGCAGGTTTCTTTCCTTTCAGATCTTTCTTTTTCTGTTCTTTAGCCCTTATCTTTTGCCTTTCAAAATAATGAAAAGGTTTGGGAAAGTACTTGCTAGGCTCCAGAGCATTAGCAGGTAACTTCCCAGCTTTTGCTTTCCTTCTGTATTGAAGAATGGTTTCCTTCCTGGCTTCATACTTGTTCCATTCTTGCTCAGTGTACCATTTATCCCTTTCATGAGTCTTGTCCTTTACAGCTTTCCAGGCAGTCAATATAAAGTTTCTAGAAGTAGGACTCCATTGCTCAAAATCAGGCTTCAACTCTGCCTGCTCTCTAAACCTTTTCTTTGAGAGTAGATCTTCTTGCTCTTTATTCAATGCTGCCCCTAAACTTTCCACTTTCTCAAATATAATATTCTTAGTAGCCTCTGGAGGGCTATACATCTGATGAATCAGGTGTTGAATTTCCTCAAAGTTAGAAGGGGATATATAATTTGAGCTACCTCCTGCTGACCCCCTTCATTTCCTGCAGCTTGAATTCCTGACTCAGCTGTGTTGTCATCATCATATAGGGGTGGATATCCCAGAGTTGCTCTAACAGCATTTGTGATCTATTTAGCATGCTCTGAGCTAGCATTGATTATCAACCTCTCCCCCTTTATGACTTCTCTTTCAATATGATCCCTGAGATCATTCTTTTGGAACCTTATTTGAGTAACCAGATGATTGGTTCCCTCTGTATAATAGGCTTTAAATTTTTTTAACTGAGCAGATATAATCTTCTGAGAGGCTTGAAGTGCAGATTGGAAAGTGGCTAAATCCTCTTGAAGTTTCTTATCAAACTCTGATTTTGCTTTTGCCCTCTCCTCAGCTAATGAAGTTGCTGTATTCTTTAATTTTGTAACAATCACATTATGTGATTGAGTAAGATTGTCATTCATTCTAATTTGATTTTGAAGGACATAGTCTTGCTTGACCACTATATCATTAATTTGTGTTCTTGCCTCTTTTTGTTGTTTGGCTAGAAAAACTACAGCATTACCTCCTTTATGGAAGCAATCTATCATCTCCTTTTTATTCTAGTTTACCTCAAATATAATTGAATTTATATCATGTGCCAAGGAGAATTGCAAATCTTTATGAGTTTCATCCATATATTTCTACATGGCTATTCTTTGTTCATCTAATTTTACTTGCAAAGATACCAGTAAGGAGCTATAATCATGTGAAGGAACTGGTTGTGGAGCAGTTTGCAATGCCCTTTTATAGCTTTGGCTTCTTCTCCTGAAAACCATCAGCTTTCTCTTCTTTGCTTGAGATGCTGCTTCATCTTCAGAAGCTGAGGTACTTGCTATATCAACTCTTTCCTGAGGACTAGGAGGCAGTTCCTTTTCAGTCCTAGTTTGCTCCCCCTCAATTTCAGCTTGCTTCCCCTCAGTCCTAACTTGCTTCCCCTCAGTCCTGGCTTGCTCCCCCTCAGTCCTGGCTTGCTCTATATTAGGGAATAACTCTTCAAGAGTAAACTCTTGTTGAGTATGGACTGGAGGCACCACTAACTCTGGAGCATCAGCAGCTGTAGATGTATCCACCATGATAACATCCTGTGCTTGATTGTTGAGTTGAGTGGTCTGGTCAACATCAATCAAGGGCACAGTTAGTGTTTCACACTCATTATTGAAAATTGTTTGATTAACTTTTTGGATTACCTCAAGGATAGTTTGATTAGTCATTTCACTTTCTAAGTGAGTTGGCTCTTCCTCAAGATGAGCCTCCCCCTGCATCTGATCATAATGTCTAATGTCTTGAGCAGGTGATTTCTCAGTATTCTCTGGCCTCTCTTCATCAGTTATGCCTTTTACCAGCACTCTATCCCATCTAGAGATTACCCTTATATGCATTCTCCTCATGTGATTGATCTTGGATCCAGCAGCCTGTTGCATCACTTCTGGAATTGCTCCAGCCAAGTATAAACTTAATATCCTTCCCAGATTCGGTTTCTTGATGCTTTCTCTAATCTTCTCATATATGACTGCAGACCAATTGGTGTTGATTTTGTAGATGATCCTGGTCATGAGGCAGAATATGTAGGCTAGGACCCTATCATGTTCACCTGGTTTGCATAAGATTACTTTGTCAACTACTTCAGAAAGGAATTTTCCTTGTGCATTCATTCATGGATGATCCAATTTTCATGGTGGGATCTAATCAACACCACTGGAGTGCTTCCCTGGTCTTGGAAGAGGTAACTTCTTCGTCTTCTTGATTTTTGGGCAGATGAAGAGTTTCTTGTATGCTCTTCATGGTGAGTTTGATTTTATTACCCCAAACTGAAGACCTAATCTTTAATCCAGTCGAATCCTGAATTGCAGCTCCATATAACTCAAGGATTTCCTTCTTCCATATCTTTGTAGGTTCTGATGCCAAATACTCCAAGCCATTTTATGCAATTAGAGCTATCACAGCTTTAATCGCTGGTTCAGCATCGTCAAAGGCATTCTGATTCAGTTCATATCCCTCGTTCACGTTTTCGTCAAGTTTCGGTGCCATTGGAATGGTGAGAAATCTTGAATGGAGAAGAGAGAGTTTGTCGACACAAGAATCTAGTCTCAACAAAAATCTGGAGAGCGTGTCGACAGGGTTTGTGCTTGACGTATATATATATATGTCGAAACACAGAAGGTCAAAAGGCGCGTCAAAATTTACTTAATGTGTCTACACTGTTGAGATGGTGTCGACACAGACAGCTAATGTCTCGACAGAAGTGTTGACTACTATATGTCGACACCAATTAATGATCTGTTGACACAGACATACTTATTAGTTCAACAGAAAGTCTGTGTTGACTCTAATTCTAAGTGTCGACACAACTTCTGGATGTGTCGACACAACTCCTCTGAAGTGTCGACACCAATTTTCTAGATGTGTCGACACAATTCCTCTGTGTCGACATAGACCTCTTTTTGTGTTGACACAAAATTACTTAGACAAATTTGTCAATCTATACTATGTTCAACATACCTAATTCAATTTTAAAATTATTGAATTTAGTTTCATCCAAAGTCTTAGTGAACATGTCAATAATTTGAAAACTTGTATTGACAAATTCTAAACATATATCCTCTTTTTCTACATGATCCCTAAGGAAATGATATCTTATTTCTATATGCTTTGTTCTACTATGAGAAATAGGATTATGAGCAATAGAAATAGCACTTGAAGAATCACAGAATAATGGGGTTCTACTTACCTGGATACCATAATCTTTAAGCTGATGTTGTATCCACAATAGTTGTGCACAGCAGCTACCTGCAGCTACATACTCAGACTTAGCTGTGGAGATTGTCACACTAGTCTGCTTCTTACAGCTCCAAGACACCAATCTCCTCCTAGAAATTGACAGGTGCCAGTTGTGCTTTTTCTATTTTCTTTGCATCCTACAAAGTCTGCATCTGAATATTCAGTCAGTAGAAAATCTCTATTCTTAAGGTACCAAAGAACTAAATTAGGTGTGCCCTTAAGATATCTAAAAATCCTCTTAACAACAGTATAATGAGATTCTTTTGGGCAGGATTGATACCTAGCACATACACATATAGCATACATGATGTCAGGTCTACTAGCAGTCAGATAAAGGAGGGAGCCAACTATCCCTCTATACAAAGACTCATCTACAGGTTTTCCTGCATCATCTTTGCTTAAAGACATACTTGTCCCCATTGGAGTTCTCATGGTAGTGGATGCCTCCATATCATACTTCTTATTTAACTTCTGGGTGAACTTAAACTGGGATATGGACATGCCATCATCAGTCTGTCTTACTTGGAGTCCCAAAAAGAACTTAAGTTCTCCCATTCTGCTCATCTCAAACTTCCCTTGCATAAGTTTAGCAAACTTCCTACAAAGGTTGTTTTCAGTAGAACCAACTATTATGTCATCAACATATATCTGGACTAGGATTATCTTCCCTTTGGATTCCCTAAGGAATAGAGTTTTGTCGATTTTCCCCCTTGAGAATTTGTTCTCAATGAGGAAAGTAGACAAGGTTTCATACCAAGCCCTTGGGGCTTGTTTCAAACCATATAGAGCTTTTCTAAGCCAATACACATAATTAGGATAGAGTGGATCAATAAAACCTGATGACTGTTCTACATAGACTTCCTCCTTTAAGTCTCCATTCAGGAATTCTGACTTTACATCCATTTGGAACACTTTGAAACATTGATAAGCTGCATAGGCTAGGAATAGTCTTATTGCTTCAAACCTTACCACATGGGCAAATGTTTGATCAAAGTCTATACCCTATTCCTGCCTATATCCTTTGGCAACCAGCCTTACCTTGTTCTTAATTATGATCCCACTCTCATCTAGCTTGTTCCTGAAGATCCACTTAGTCCCTATGACATTGTGGTCTTTTGGTTTAGGAACTAACTTCCAGACCTTCATCTCCTGAACTGATTCAACTCCTCCTGCATAGCATCAATCAAGTGTGGGTCTTGTATAGCTTCTTCAAATCTTTTAGGTTCCTGTTGAGACAAGAAGCTTGAGCATAATATAGTGTTAAAGCTCCTGCTTCTAGTTTGAAACCCTTGTCTTGGATCACCAATAATTTGGTGTACCGGATGATCCTTTAAATGTCTAACTGCTGGAGGAAATCTGTCTGCAGTTTGACTTTCTCCATTTTCTTCATTCTGTTGTACTTCATTGTCTTCTTCATCCAGAGAGACTTGTTCTCCCCCTGGATAGAAAGCATCTTTATCTTCATCCAGCCTAGCAGTTTGATCTTCTTTGATAGTCAGAATGTCCATCTTCTCTTTTATACCAGTAGAGCTACAAGAACTACTTGGCAAATCACTGTTAATATGTCTTGATTCATCAAATATAACATGAAAAAACTCTTTTACAACATGAGTAGTCAAGTTATAGACTCTATATGCCTTACTATTGTTGTTGTACCCAACAAATATCCCATCTTGGGATTTGACAGCAAACTTTGTCAGGTAAGACTTGCCATTGTTAAGCACATAGCACTTGCAACCAAAGATCTTAAAATAGGATAAGTTTGGTTTTCTGCCTTTCATAACCTCATACGGTGTCTTTTTGTGGCTCTTAGTGATGGAAGCCCTATTGAGCACATGACATTCAGTGTTTACTGCCTCAGCCCAGAAATATTCTAGGAGAGAAGTGTCACTCAATAAAGTTCTACCTGCCTCAATGGGAGTCATATTCTTTCTTACAGCAATTCCATTTTTCTGAGGAGTTCTAGGTGAGGAGAATTCCTGATGAATCCCAAATTCTTCACACAACTTTGTCATATTTTCCGATTGAAATTCAGTTCCGTGGTCACTTCTGATTTTGACCACAGAATTGTTCAGTTCATTCTGAATTTGCTTAACAAAGTTGCAGAAAACAGTTGGGGTTTTAGATTTCTGCCTCAAAAAGAAAACCCATGAAAATCTAGAATAGTCATCTACAACCACAAATGTGTAGACTTTCCTACGTAGACTTTGAACTGGCATTGGACAAAATAAATCAATATGCAAGAGATATAAACACCTCACTGAGTCTTTGGTTTCAAGGCTATAAAAGGAGGATCTGATCTATTTTCCTTTTTGACAAACTGAGCATATTCCATCATTAATGCACTTAACTTGAGGAACATTCCTCACTAACTCTTTATTAAAGAGTTGACCAATAGTCTTGTAGTTTATATGATCTAGCCTCTTGTGTCATTTGACACAATGAGAGGCTTTCTCATCAGCTACCAGACAAATAGGAGAATCTTTATTCTCACTCAAAAAGTTTAGTCAATACACATTTCCTTTCCTATAACCAGTCAACATGATCTTCTGATCACTTGACCATTTTAATATGACAACCATTCTTAATGAATGAAATGTTATATCCAAGATCACTCAGTTGACTTATGCTTATCAAGTTATGTTTCAAACCCTTCACATAGGCCACTTGAGTGATGGTAATTGACCTGCTAGAAATATTACCAAACCCTTGGATGACTCCTTTTTCTGAACCACCAAAGATTACTTTAGGTCCATTCAATATGGGTGAGTAGTCCTTCAACAATCCTCTTGTTTCAGTCATATGTCTGGAACATCCACTGTCCAAGTACTATAAAGGGGTATGGCCACTTGGACTTATCTGCAACAAATAATTACTTAACCTCAGAACCCAAATTATTATTGGGTCCTTGGTTCAGGTTAGACTGAAATTTAGCATAATTTGTAGCAGCCCTTCTTCTAGGTAAGTTGGCATTCATCCTGACACTAGTGTTGTGCCAACAGTCAATGACAAAGTGTCCCACCTTGCCACAACACCATCACTCATATCTATTATACCTCTTTTTAGGTACAGTTTTAACAGCTTTACTGTCAGCTGTTCTTAACACTGCAGGTACAGTGTTTCTTTGCTTGAGTGCTAAATACCTCTTGTCATTAAGAAAATCAGGCCTACCATGACCATGTATGATATCATGATCATATTTATTGGTAGGCTGTTGCACTTTTCTGAGAGCAATGGTGGATTGAAGACAAGTGGCTTAACTGGGGCTTTCCTTTTTCTTTTCGAATTAGGTGCCTTAGTATTTCCCTTAAAACCCAATCTTGCCTTACCCTTTTGAGATACAAAGTCATCAATTAAGGGTAGGACAGATTTTGGCTTAGAGAAACTAGCCACTAGATCCTTTTCATTCTGAAGTCTGACTTCCAGACCTTTGATTTGATCACTCTTGAATGTGATTGTTCCCGTCTGAATAACATTTATGTTTTTCAGCTTGGCAATCTCATTCATCTTCTGATCCAGTAGCTTTTTTGAATCAGATGCAGCCAACTTAAGAGCTGCAATTTCCTTAACCTGAATTTTAGTCAGGTTTTTGCATCTCATAAATGCCTGCAACAAATCACCATATTCATCTATAAGTTGATGAATATCTCCTTCAGATTCAGATCCATCTACATCTCTTAATGCAGATGCTTCTGATTCTGAGCCAGTGTAATAATCAGAGTCTTCAGATAAGCCTTTTACCATACTGGGACCAGGCTGATCCTAGCAGTGATCTTCATCAGTCAGGGCCATCAGCTCTTTGCACTGATGATCTTCAGTTACATTTATTGAGTCCTGTAATTGCAAGAACTTAGTCTCTTCTTCTGTTTCAAGAACTCAGTCACTTCTTCAGATTCAGAATCTGATGATGATGGATCTGTCCATATTTTCTCTTTATTTGCCACACAGGATTTCTCCTTCTTGTTCTTATACTGAGACTTCTTCTTATCTGCTGATTCCTTTCTTTTGTCTGGACAATATGCTACTACATGTCCTGGTCTGTTGCAGCAATAGCACACAATCTTTGTAGTTATTGATTTGCTAGGTTTTGACCTACTTTTGTCCTTTCTAGATGACTTTCTTTTCTGATAATATTCATCCTTGGACTGAGAGGAGGATGGCTTAGTTCTCCACTACTTCTTCTTCAAAAATTTCTGAAATTGTCTTGTGAATACAACAAAGTCCTCATCAGAATGATTGCTTCCTGAGGTGTGACTATCATAACTTTTAGAGATCACTTCTGCAGCTTTCTTAGAAGGAGATGGAGACATCCTCCTGTCCTTTCTTGTGGCTTCTGCCTTGAAGGCCACTGACTTTTCTCTATGGTCAACTTTTGTACTTTTCTCTTCCTCCTTTCTGGCCATGAGTTGCATTTCATAAGAAAGCAATTTGCCAAATAGTGTTGGAGGAGAGATTTCTGCCTGTCTGGCCACTTCCTTGATGGCACAGATTTTGGTGTCCCAATCCATAGTCAGAGATCTAAGGAATTTATCATTCAACTCATATGTACTAAAGACCCTTCCATATGACATTAATTCATTCGCAATTCTGAAGAACTTCTTGTAACATTCAGTGATGATGTCTGATTTGCATTGTCTGAAGCTCTCATATTCCTAATTAAGCATTGACTTTCAATCTTGCCTAACTTCTTCTGATCCCTCCATGTAGACTATCAATGTGTCCCACATCTCCTTGGAGGTTTTACAGTGAATCAGATTTTGGAATGTTGAGTCATCTATGGCACTCACTATAATAATCTGAAAATAAGGTTTCAGATTTTTGTCATAGAAAGAACACCCAGGAATATCTAGAATAGTCATCTACCACCACAAAAGTGTAGACCTTCCTACCTAGACTATGAACTGGCATAGGACCAAAAAGATCCATATACAAGAGGTATAGACACCTCACTGAATCCTTATTTTCAAGGCTATGAAAGGAGGATTTGGTCTGCTTGCCTTTTTGACAAGCTGAGCATATCCCATCCTTTATACACTTAACTTGAGGACCATTCCTCACTAACTCTTTGCTAAAGAGTTGACCAATAGTCTTGCAGTTAAGATGAGCCAGCCTCTTGTGCCATTTAACACAATGAGAGGCTCTCTCATCAGCTACAAGATAAATAGGAGAAACATTGTTCTCATACTCAAAGTTAAGACAGTAAACATTTCTCTTTCTATATCCTGTCAATATGACCTTTTGATCACTTGACCTTTTGATATGACATCCATTCTTAATAAATGAAATGTCATATCCTAAATCACTCAACTGACTTATGCTTATAAGGTTGTGTTTCAAACCCTTCACATAGGCTACTTGAGATATAGTAATCTGATTATTAGAAATGTTACCAAACCCTTTGATGATTCCTTTTTTAGAACCACCAAAGGTTACTTTAGGGCCATCCATGATAGGTGTGTAGTCCTTCAACAACCCCCTTGTTCCAGTCATGTGCCTGAAACATCCACTGTCCAAGTACCATATTGGGGCATGGTAACTTGGACGCACATACAACACAGATTACTTAACCTTAGAACCCAAATAACTTTTGGGTCCTTGGTGCAAGTTAGTTTGAAATTTAACAAATCTGCCTGTAGCTCTTCTAGCAGACAGATTGCTACTCTCATTGACACTGGAATTGTGCCAACAATCTAAGGCAAAGTGGCCTACCTTGCCACAACACCAGCACTCAAACTTGTTGTACCTTTGTTTAGGTATAACCCTAGCTAAATTGTCTACAGCAGGCTTCTTATTTTGAGCTGGGGCTTTGCCTTTAGATTTGGACCAAGCAGTCCATGCTGTTCTCTTAAACCCTAACCCAGCCTTACCCTTTTGAGGTACAAACTCATCAATCAAGGGTAATACAGATTTAGATTTAGAAAAACTAGCTACAATCTCTTTTTCTTTCTGAATCCTAACCTCCAGATTTCTAATCTGATCATTCTTGAATGTGATTGTGCCTATTTGAATAACAATTATGTTTTTCAATCTGACAATCTCATTCAGTTTTTGATCCAGCAACTTCTCTGAATCTAATGCAGCCATCTTATGATCTGCAATTTCCTTAGCCTGATATTTGGCCAAGTTTTTGCTCTTCTTAAGTGCCTGCAGCAAGTCACCATATTCATCTATCAACTGATGAATATCACATTCAGAATCAGACTCATCCTCATCACTTGATGCAGATGTTACTGACTCTAACTCAGTACTGCAAACTGAATTTCTAGAAAGACATTGTACCTTACTGGGACCAGGCTGATCCTGGCACTTGTCTTCCTCTCACACAGCCATCAGTCCCTTGCACTGATGGTCTTCTTGTTCATATATAGAGTTTAGCACCTGGAGAAACTCTTCTTCTTCATCTGCTGCATATAGACCAATGTAGGCCTCAACTTCAGATTCTGACTCTGAAGTAGATTGGTCTGACAAGGTCTTTTCCTTCTTAGCAACAAAGGACTTCTCCTTCTTGCTCTGGTGTTAACTCTTCTTTTTATCTGCAGTATCTTTTCTTTTATCTGTACACTCAGCCACAACATGTCCAGGCCTGTTATAACAGTAGCAAACTATCTTTGATGTTGAAGATTTGCTTGGCTTAGATCTGCTCCTGTCTTTCCTGGATGACTTCCTCTTTTGATAATACTCATCCATAGGCTGAGATGTGGAAGTCTTAGACTTCCACTGCTTCTTCTTCAGGATCTCTGAAACAGTCTTGTAAATGCTGCAAAATCTTCATCAGAGTCACTGCTGTCTGAATTCTGGTTGTCTGAATTTTCTGAAGCAGTTTCAGCAATAATCTTAGGAGGTGATGGAGACATCCTCTTATTTTTCTTAGTGGCTTCAACCTTGAAGGCCACTGACTTTTCTCTATGCTCACCTTTTGCACTTTTCTCTTCCTCTTTCCTTGCCATTAGCTGCATCTCATATGACAGCAGTTTTCCAAACAAGGTTAGTGGTGAGATATCTGTTAGTTTGGCCACTTCCCTAATGACACAAATGTTAGTGTCCCAATCCTTTGTCAAGAATCTTAGGAATTTATCATTTAGTTCATAGGTACTAAAGATTCTTTCATAGGACATCAACTCATTAACTATTCTATAGAACTTTTTATAACACTCAGTTATACTGTCAGACTTTCCTTGTTTGAAACTTTCATATTCCTGGTTTAGCATAGATTTTCTATCTTGTCTTACTTCTTCAGAACCCTCCATGTAGACTATTAAAGTATCCCACATTTCCTTGGAGGTCTTGCAGTGAATCAATTTCTGAAAGGTTGCATCATCAATGGCACTCACTATGATGTTCTGGGTTCTCGTATCCATAGTGTCCAAGATGATCTCATCCTTGGTCATCTCTGAGTAATCCTTGGGAATTCTTTGGTTTGCATCCAGAATTGATATCTTCATTGGAACATAAGGACCTTCCTTGACTGTAATATAGATCCTTGGATCAGAAGCCTCCATAAACAGTCTGACCCTTTCTTTCCAGATGCCAAATATCTCCTTTCTGCATATGGGTAATTTCATAGAACCCAGCTCCTTATGATTTTCACCTGAACCCATTTTCTTGATTCTTGAATCTGCCTTAAGAATCTCACTTAGACTATTAAGTCCTTTGAGTAACCTCTCTCTGATACCACTTGAAAGAATTCGTGCCTAACCACCTAGAGGGGGGGGGGTGAATAGGTGTAATTCCTGTTTTTCTTTTAAGGCAGAAAAGCTGTTCAGTTACCTAATAATAAACTGCAAATACTACTGCTAACACATCACATCAATCACAGAAACAATCAATCACAAAGTGCACATAGTATTTATAGTGGTTCCCCAAGGTCTGGGTATATCCACTTTCCCCCTTCGCCTATCTAGCAGTGTACTAGATTCGGCCTAACTTCTGCACTTCACCTCAGATCCTCAGATCTTACAGCTCAGAACCAAACCAGGTTCCTATAACTCAGAGTGTATCCACACTCCTACAACTCAGGCCAACTGCCCTACCTAAGCCTTCAACAAGGCCTACACTCAGAGATCACAATCTCATATACCTCAGCCTCACAACCCTACCACTCAGAGAATATATTCTCCTACACTCAGCCTTTATAAAACAGGCTTACAACTAAGATCTAGAATAGATCATACATAAAATAGTATTTACAAAGTATATAATCACTACCCAGGTAGAAAGAGAAGGGTTAGATGGTTTCTTGATCAGTTCTTGGAAGAACCTGATGGCAGAGCACAACCTCTCTTAGCTTTCTTCAAAGCTTCTTGAATCTGAACTCAGTAGGGTTGAACTCTTGAGAAATTGATCTTCAATCAGCTTCTGACTTGAGATTCAGATCATAATCTGAATCTTTCTTGGCAGCCTGGTTCAGCAACTACTCTTCTTAAAAGGAGCTCTCTCTCTCCAACTTCTTAGATCTTTTGTCGAAGGTCTTCTTCTTTTTGTGTTATTGGATCTCTGTGTAGATCTTCAATCTTAATTGTAATCTTCACAGTTGTTCTCTACCTTTTTTTCTGTTGAAGGAGAAAGTCTTTATATAGTCTTCCTCCATGGTAATCGGCTGATCCGGTTTCCAACAATCTTCTGACAGCTCTGACAGCTGCAGTAGACTGGTTGAAAAGATAACTGTAAAGTCATCCAGTCACTTCTTGAAATACTATCTCTGTCTGAAAGTGTCGAGACTGATCTTCATCATGTGTCGACACAAGTAGATTAATTGTCGACACAAGTGGACTAAGTGTCGACACAAGCCTTGGTGGTGTCGACACAACTCCTTTGTTGTTGTTAATACTTCTCGACATAACCTTCCATTGAATGTGTCGACACATGCTTTTGTGGTGTCGACACAGTCACTTCTATTCTTCATACAAATTTACTTTGTTGAAATTCTATCATGTGTCGACACAAGTCCTGTGTGTCGACACATTTGTTGTCGACAAGATCTTCTAGGTGTCGACACTGCCTCAGTGTGTCGACAAAAATACTTCTTCTCATTTTTTTTACTTTGTTGAAACTCTGCTGTGTGTCGACACAAGTCCTGTGTGTCGACATAGTTGATGTCGACTAGCTATTTCTGTGTGTCGACACTGTCTTTTGGTGTCGACACAGTTGATGTCGACTTTGCTTCTCTGTGTGTCGACACTGCCTCCTAGTGTCGACACAATTCCTTATGGTGTTGACAAAGCCTTTCCTGGTGTCGACACAGCTAACTCCAAGTGTTGACACAACTTTTCTCCAGTGTCGACACAAGCCTTCATAAGTGTCGACTCTGCTTTTCTAGGTGTTGACACATGGACTTAGAAATTTTTCTGCATTTCCTGCAATTACTTAACCTGCATATATAAACTCAAAACACATCAAATACACCTTGATGCATATCATTGAGTAGGGTGAGGCTTCTTCAAAAATGGTACACATTTTCCAATGTACCCAACACATAAGTCAGACACCTTTGATTTGTTCACTAATTTTGTCCGGCAAATTCAGAAAGAATTGAACTGCTCAGTGGTCAAAATCAGAAGTAACTATGGAATAGAGTTTGAGTCTGGTGCCATGACAAAATTTTATGAAAGTCAAGGCATCTTTCATGAGTTTTCCTCCCCGCGCACTCCATAGCAAAATGGAGCTGCTAAGAGAAGGAATAGAACCCTAATTAAAGCTGGTACAACTATGTTGAACGATGCTTCACTTCCAGAGTACTTCTGGGCTGAAGCAGTCAACACATCTTGTCACGTGAAAAACAGAACACTTATCAACAGAAGCTATCGTAAGACCCCGTATATGCTATTAAAGGGCAGAAAACCGACTGTGTCAAATTTTAGAATTTTTGGAAATAAATGCTTTGTACTTAACAATGGGAAGTATTACCGCACCAAGTTTAGTGAAAAGTATTTTGATGGAATTTTTGTAGGTTATAGTAGCCATAGTAAGGCATACAGGATTTTCAAAAAGAAAACAATGGTCGCAGAAGAGTCAATAAATGTTGTATTTGATAAGACAAGCTTGCTTCAAAGCAGCATGTCTAGTATTATTGGTGCAGATGCAGGTACCAGGTTCAAGGAACTAAGTTTGGATGAAGTTGTCAAGGAAGAATCTCCAAGCTCGGTAAAGATCGTCGATCCAGGCTTGGTGGAGGAAGAACAACAAGATGAACTAACCACAGAGGATGCACAGGATGTTGCAGAACCTGCGGGTAGCATAAGAATAAATCTTGCATTTATACACCTAAGAGATCACCCTGTTGATCAAATTATTGGGGAGCCAGGCGATGGAGTTAGAACCAGAAGAGGTACAACTAATGAGATTATGCATCTTAGTTTTCTGTCTCAGGTTGAGCCAAAGAAGTTCAAAGAAGCAAACAAGGATATTCTTTGGATTTTGGCAATGGAAAAGGAGCGCAATCAATTTGAACATTGCAAAGTCCCGCGTTGGTACCCAGGTCCAAGGCACAGAACCATGTACAGAAGTATAATTGGATCCTTGCTCTACCTCACTGCCAGTAGATTAGATATAATGTTTTCATGGTTGTTTTGCCTCTCAGTCACAACAGTCCTCCTTGGAGCAAGCACATTTGTAAGAGCTTTCCTATTCACATATGAGTTTGGTCCTACTAGTCCAGACTTTTGGATTTCTTTTCCCTTAGTTTGAAACACAGGTTGACGCATGACTGGACCCTTTTGTCCTGTCAACTTTTTGCCTCTTATTCTCTTAGGTTTAACATAACCAAGTCCACTTCCCAGGAGTTCCTGAGAAGGTATCAATAATGGGGAGCACAGATTTACGTTTAGAAAACAGCTGAACAAGTCTTTTCTCATATAGGAGTTTGAGTTCTAACTCCTGAATGGTTGCATTTTTTGTTTTATCAACATGATTTGATCATCAATGATCTTTGTTAGCTTAGCTAAATTTGAACTTTGAAGAAGAATCTTTTGAGTAGCCATCTTATGATGGTACTCAAGAAATTTTAGTGATGCGATCTCTATGGCTTGTTCTTTGACAAGCTTCTTGCTCTTTACAAGAGCTTCCAGCAGTTTTCAAAATTTACTTGTGAGCTGATAGTGTTAAGTCTCATAGTTGGACTTATGTCAATCAAACTTTGAGTCACATGAGTCTAACTCATCCACAGTCTCATGAACAGAAGATGTATAACAAATACAATTGCAAAAGATTACCTGAGTATCCTGACATTCAGCAATTTCTATTTCAAGATTATTAGACAGTGCCATCAAGTTAACCTCCATAGCATCTTCTGAGTCACCATGAAGTGATGAAGTTGTGGAGATATTATGTACAACCCCGTATCCGGCGAGTGGGAGAGCCAAGAACCAGACCGGCAGGCTCAGATCATCCAAGTCCCAGGCGAGCTCGGTAGAGAAAACCCGAGCTCGAGCTTGGAATTCGTCGACCGCGAGCTCGGTACTCCCCAAGATAAGGCAAGATTCGTCGGGCTGAGATCGACTAATGGTAGTCAACGGATGGGCCTGCTCGTCGTCCCATCACGCACTCTCACAACGGAGCTTGACAACAGTGGGCGAGCCAGATCCGCCGAGGGATTGTGTACAACCCCATATCAGGCGAGTGGGAGAACCATGAACCAGACAGGCAGGCTCAGATCATCCAGTTCCCAGGCGAGCTCGGCATAGAAAACCCGATCCCGAGCTTGGCATTCATCGACCGCGAGCTCAGTACTTGCCGAGCTAAGGCAAGATTCATCGGGCTGAGATCGACTAATGGAAGTCGACGGATGGGCCTGCTCGCTGTCCCAGCTAGCACTCTCATAACGGAGATCGGCAACAGTGTGCAAGCCAGATTTGCCGAGGTGGCCAGGCTCCCCAGCTCGCCTGGATCCATGAGGTACTTTTTACTATTTTTCCCCCACTAGTCTGCCCATAGCCCTTTAGAATAGCGGAGTTTGGCTGTTGGCATACCCAACCAAGGGTTTTTTGGTAACTTCAGGTCAGTTTAGTTTGGTTATTGGCAGTTCAGATTTTGGAAACTATAAATAGGACCCAAGGGGTATACCAGAAGGCATGATTCCTGTGCTCTCTTGCACCAGTTTTTAAGTGCTTTCTGAGGGTACCTTAGTTCGGCCTTTGGCTAAGGAGGTGAAGCGCTCTCAGATCTTCCGAGTGTGTGGTGGTTCCTCCCCGCCGAGCCCTTGGATCGGTTCTTCCCTTATCTCTTTTGTTATTTTACTTGTAGGAGCGAAGTACGCGCGATCACCCCTTCCCCGAGGGTGAACTCCACAGGAGACCGATTTTTGGTTTTAACATTTTGGTGTGGTGAGCATGGAGCGTGGTCAGCATAGAAAATCTTAAGAGAGCTCGATGATGGGAGGACAGGGATCTGACATGCCGGACTCGGCGACCCCCCCCCCCCCCCCCCCGCTTCTTGCCACGGTGGGGATGCTCGAGGATTTCAGGAACGAAGTGCTGAACCTTGTCAAGTTCGCACTCGGCACGCGGGCCGAGTGCTCGACTCCAGTAGTTCAGATCGCAGCTTCCCCCTCTCTGGGCGAGGATGCCCCCGACAGGCGAGCTGGGAAGCAGGTTGCCGAGGAAGGCCTGGGGTGCGAGCTCCTCGGGCGCGAGCTCTTCCTCGGATCAGTAGGCGAAGGCCGGTTCGGCGAGCTGGGCTCGCGAGATGGGCCAGCTCGCCCAGTAGGGGGAGGAAGCCCCTTCAGTGACTTGGTTACCTCTGCCTCGGTTCTAGATGGGTTCAGGGAACCCGAAATGTCCTACTACACCGGGAAGGGAGACCCCGTCCAGCACGTACAATGGTTCGAGGACGTAGTTTCAATCCGACAGATGTCGGACGGCTTCAAATGTCGACTCTTCGCCATCACCCTCAAGGAGAATGCAAGGGAGTGGTTCCATCAGCTGCCGGCCAGCTCAATCTACTGCTTTGAGGACCTACATCGGGGGTTCACACTGAGGTTCATTACCTCGAAGAGGAGGAAGAAGGAGTCGGAGTCCCTGTTCCACATCAAGCAGGGAGTGAATGAGATATTGGGGGGCTACGTGGATTGGTTCCAGGAGGAGGTCACCCAGGTCCAGGAGATGTCAGGCCATAGTTTGATGATGGCTTTCACCCTGGGCTTGCAGCAGGGATTCTTTAGGATGGAGCTGAAGAGAATCCCCCCTCTCTCCTATGAGAAGCTAATGGAGAGGGCGGTAAGAGAGGTTGACGGGGAGGCGTCAAACCCGAAGTTTGAGCGGAAGCTGGACAGGTGGGCCACAGAGGAGGAGAGGGAGTCGAGAGGAGGAAGAGGACAGGAGGAGAGGAGAGCCCCGGTAGAGGGAGCAGAGGCAGCACCATGGGTAGCAGCAGCCCAGGTGGGGGCGTCAGGAGCCCGACCGTCGGCTGGGCTGGAGGCCTGAGTGGCAAGGGCTGGGGCCACAAAGAGGGTAACAAGGAAGGGATCGCCATCAAGGGGGGCAATATTAATTCCACCCCCCACGCTGGAGGCAGGCCCAGAGGCCCTGACTCCCTGATCAAGAAGAGGCTATCGCCATAGCCATGGTGGAGAGGAGGAGAGTAGCAAGGAAGAGGAGGAGATAAGTTAGGGTGTAGTTGCCCTATTGCGACTTTCATCAGGAGGAGGGGCACGCCACAGCCACGTGCCCGGAGTTCCTCGAAATGAGAGGAAATAGGGAACAACAACAGCAGCAGTAGCAGGGGTGTCAGGAAGTGAGGATCGAGAAGGTCCTGCCTCGGGCAGAGGAGGACCGTTGCGAATACCAGGTGGACGTTGGGACCCGAGGAGGGATTGGAATGATCCACGCGGGGGTGGGGGTCGAGGCTTCCCGGAATGTGAGCCTCCACACCATGTATCATCGGAGCGTTGCCTCCACGTCCCAAACCCCAACCACAGAAGAGAGGATCACCTTCTCCAGGAGGGTCATGGCGGATCACGAGGATCCATTTTACGATGCGCTGGTCATCGACACAGCCATCAAAAATTTTACCATCTCTCGAATCCTCGTCAACAACGGAAGCTCCGTCAACGTTGTCTTTAAGAAGGAGTTTGACGCAATGAAGGTGGAGCTGAAGAGGGTGTTGGCCTCGGATGGACACTTGTTCGGATTTTCGGGGGAGAGAAAAGAAGTAGAGGGAGGAGTAGGCTTCCATGTCACCCGGGGGGGGGGGGGGGTAGTCCAGGAATTGCAGGTTCGTCATCATGGATGCCCCCAGTAGCTACAACGCCATCTTTGGGAGGCCCCTTATCCATGCCTTCCGCTGCGTCCCCTCATCATTCCATCAGTGCTTGAAGTCCAATGTCGAGGGGATTCAGGCCTGGGTCAGGGGGGACCCCAAAGTGGCGCGTGAATGCTACGTCACCTCCGTGAACTCCATCTCTTGGCAGGAGGGAGCCGATGAGATGGAGCGAAGGATGGAGGAGGCGGAGCAGGTAACTGGCAGGGAGGAGCTGGAGGCGGAGAGCTGTGTCATGGCAAAGGCAGCAGGAGATCAGGAGGAGTCAGCCGAGGTGATGGCCGTAGAGGATGAGATGGAGGCGGAGGTTCTCGTCCCAGAGGAGAGGGATGCTGAAGAGTGGCGGAGCAGTCTCGGTTGGAAGCTGCGGAAGAGGTAGTGGAGCTTGATGAATTGTAAATATACGTATTTTTGTGCACATTAATTTATTCATTTTCATTTATTTTCGTCGTTTTTACTTATTTTTGTTCAGTAAAATGCTCATATTCTTGTAAATTTACTACTAACTTGTTTTATTTTATTTTTCAGAAAAATTCCAAAATCTGCCAAAATTGGGCAGTACACGCCCGTGTCATTTGGATCACGCCCGTGACCGGGGCGTGACAGCTCAAAATCCCGTGAAGTTGCAAATTCCTGAAGTAAAAAGCTTGACACGCCTGGTGACACGCCCGTGTCACCCGACACGGGGCGTGACAGCAGCCTGTGTCCCCTCCACTCGACGAATTCAGTTCAACGATCGTTAAACCCGAGACACTCCCAGAGTTATGCCCGTGACCTAGGGCGTGACTCAATCTCAGCTCGACGATTTCATCTCGACACTTTCTGCTCCACGATTGTCGAGTGTCGACACCAACCAACACGCCCAGCGTCATGCCCGTGACCTGGGGCGTGACCATTCCACCTGGCCCGACAAGATGCTGCCGAAGACTTTTGACTCAACCCGCGCCCAGTTCTACCTCCCCGACACGCCCAGCGCCACGGCCGTGATCTGGGGCGTGACATCCTCGAACTCAGCCCGAAGTCAACTTTCCTGTCAAATCGTCGTCCTCCATCATGAATAGTAGTGACACGCCCCCCCAACACGCCCGTGTCGGAGGGCGTGTACTTAGAATTTTTTGCCTATAAATTGCCCATTTCTGTAAGGTCCAAGGGTTCACATTTTTGAGCCACTTTAGTGTGTTTTTGTGGGCTGCATCCGTGATTCTAGTGCTATGTAAGGATATTTCTCCCCCCTTTTCTTTCATGTTTGTTTTTGCTTTAGCTTTAGCTTTGTAATAGCTTTGTAATCGTTTCCTTTAATCAATAAAAATGTTAGCTTTTCTCTTCTTATTTGGCTTTGGAATGAACTCATGTGCCCACTTTTCTTCTCATTTTATCCTTAGTTTCACCTTTGTTTTTCTCTTTATGAAAAGTGTGTGTGTGTGTGTGTGTGTGTGTGTAACACGTTTAATAGTCATGTTTTTAACTTGTCTTCATGATAGGTTTTGTAGTAAATTTCATTTCCAAGCATGGTATGATGTGTTTACCTCATCTTCAACATGTTCCTCCTTAATGTTTTTTTTTTATTATTTCATTCTTATGTAATTATAAAAGAGACTTGAAAGTGAAATTATTTTCTTTACTTAGTTTTTTTGTAGGATTGTAAAACCTTTTTTTTGTTCTTTTCATTTTCTTTTTCACTTTTTTATCACTTTTATGAAAACATAAGAATGAAAATCTTGTTATTTTAATTTTCCAAGAACTTTGGTTTTTAATTTGTTTTGAAAAAACTTTTGTTCTCTAAAAATTTTATTTTGTTCTTTTTATTTGTTTTTGGCAAAACCTAAGCATAAAAAAGTAGATATTTTAATTTTTAGGTAACTTTCATTTTGCTTTCAATTTGTGTGTGTGAGTGTATGAGAATAATGATTTGATGCTTTGTTCAAATTATGTAGAGTGTGTGAGTGTAGGTGTTAGTTTTTCATGCTTTATTTTTCATGCTTTATTTTATCGTTTTCTTTAATTATGTAGAGTGCGTGTGTGTGGGAGATAGTTTTATTGCTTTCTTTCAATTCATATAGAGTGTGTGTGTTTGTGTGCATTTATTTCCGCCTATTCGTTAAGGGTTAAACGACACATCGTTTTCATTTCCAGTCCTACTCGTTTGAGTGGGACTTGTAATTTTCTTTCTTTATTTTTCCGCATACTCACTTAAGTTAAATGGACGGACTTTATTTCCCGCCTACTCGTTTGAGTAGGACTTGTACTCGCATATATTTTCGCCTACTCGTTTGAGTTAAATGGCGTATCTTTATCTCCCTGTAAATATTTGAGAAAGCCTTGTAATCGCATTTATTTTCTCCTACTCATTTGAGTAGGACTCGCTTTCATTTTAGTTCTACTCGTTTGAGTAGGACTTGCAATTTTCAGCTTTTATTTCCCGCCCCCACTCGTTTGAGTGGGACTTGCAATTTCAATTATGCAAATTTCTTTTATGTGTAACTTAGGTTATGTTTTATCTATAATTTGGAGTGTGCGTGAGTTCTTGTTTTAGCTAACTTTTCAGCTTTCTAAATGTTTGTTATTTTTTATGTCCTCTTCTTATAATCATTTAGCGTTTAATTTCGAACTCGCGCCTCATTAAATTATAAATCCGTCCTCATACTGATGTGTGGCTAATCGCTATTAGCCTCGGCATCGAAGAGCATTGGGACATTTAAAATGATTTGTAATAATTGAAGCTCTTTATTTTCACTTTAATTTAAGGACTTAAGGTTTACCCCGGGTTAACGACGCGTAGGACCACAAATCGATGTGTGGGCCCAATTTTCGTTATCCATACACTAGCTAGCCGAGATGCCGTGCGTATAGACAGATCGCCCCTGGGTAAATAGAGTTGCGTGCATACCCTCGAGAGAGGACAAGCGTAATTCTACCGGATTGGGTTCCGCACTCAATAGCGGGGTTCTTAGCGTAAAGCGGGCGTTAAGAGGAATCCTTCATCGGACTAATGTTCGGTCGAATAGTCTTAACGTTCAGGTGAGAAATATTCATAGAGATAAGTGATGATTTTTCTTGCTAACAAGTAATAATTCAATGTGATTTCATTCTACATTCTAATACAATTATGTAGATGGACTTAACTAGATTGAATTAGCATTCAGGCAAGCGCACCTATCAATCGTAATATATGAGAAATCTATATCTCGTGTCGTATTCCACAGGGTCGTTTCAACTATCCGTACTCACCCTCCCTTTATTTTCATACCTCTAAACAAAAGTGATATTTAAACTACATTAACCTAACTATGACCAATTGGATAATTCAGTATTGGAGAAATAAAAACGATAAAAACACGAAGCTTTTAAATAATTACATGAACAAATCCGTTTATCAATTCAATTCTAAGCGATCATGACATGAAAAGAGTGTTACATTTATGCAATGTAAAGGTTAATTTTTCATCAAAATTCTCTCTCGAGCAATTCCAAATCTAAACCTAAGATAGTAAATTTTCTCTCGAACAATTCACAACACTCAAGTTCGCATTAAACAAATTACCTTTATTACTACATAAATTCATGAATTCTATCTCTAAATTAACATGAATTCTTTTATTCGTGTTCTAATTTTCCAAACAGAATATCTCTCGATCATAAAGTTCGAAATACAAAGGGAATTATCATCACAATATGAACATACTAAAGTCATTGCAAATAACCAATTTCTCAATCTAGCCAATTGCAAATTGTGTAAAACAAATAAGTAATTCAAAGGGATGATTAAACTCTTTGTTTGATTGCATAAACACAAACAAAATACTACAAATATAACATAAACAAGGTGATACATGATTACTAGAATGTTCAAAGAGAAATTCATGCAAATTAAAACATAAATTGAAGATGGATCATCAAGAGAAAGGAAGGATTCAAAGGGTTAATGATTAAATAAAATTACATATGAAATACCCTTCAATCCTCCTTGTCTTGGATGCTCCTCTTCGGCCTCCAGCAGTTCTCCAATGCAGAAATGATCCAAAAGTTCTGAACAAATTTTTCTACAGGAAATTTATAGTTCCCTTGCAAACAGGTCGGACACGGGGTCGCACACGGCCGTGTGTCAGGCCATGTGGACGGTTCCTAGGCGGTTCCCCATGAGAAGGCGTGTCTGGTAGTGGGCCGTGTTAGATGCCACGGGTATAGACACGACCGTGTGTGTGGCCGTGTTACTCAGACACGGGTTGATCAGCAATCGTGTGCAAAGATGACACGGGTATGCACACAGGCGTGTGCCATACCCGTGTGAGGCTCCATTGTCTGCGCCCAAACTCTTCAGCTCCAGGTGCATAGGACACGGGTAGGCACACGGCCGTGTGTCTGGCCGTGTGCACCAAATTTTTGTCCTGTCATCAGCCATGTAGACTCCGTGAACTCCTCTGTTTGCTCCGAAACTTTTAGGTCCATTGGTTGGCATTACCTGCAATAGAAAAATGATAGACTCAGTAAATGGTTTAAAACAAGAACTGACAAGGACTTCTAAATACGCTCTTCTATCTATGATACGACAATTTCTTTGATTTTATCATGAAATCAAAACAAAAGGGGCAGGAAATGGTAGACATGATTACAATTATGATAGTAAAAAGCCTATCATCATCGTACTCATCAAATACCCCCAGACTTAGATGTTTGCTTGTCCCTAAGCAAACTAATCCAAACACCTGGGTTACCATTAAATAATTTTGCCTCCGCACACTGGTTGCTATGAATTTAATAGAACTTTGATGATGTAATCACATAGGAAATAATTTAGCAGACTTTTCTAAATATATATTTATCTTAAAATTCCTCTAGTATATCATTTTAACTATCTCTCACTCGCTTTTAGAAATAAAAGTATAGTCATCTTTAACAAATATGAGGAGAAAATAACAATCTCTATAAAATACGTATTAGTGTTTCAAAGCTTATAAGTACTCGTACTGATAATCATGAACTTACCCTTTTTACACCCTCATCACAGCATAATTTAGAATTAGTAAGGTTGGATCCTTAGGACTTGAATTTTGGTGAAGCCTTTTTGGCTTAGGATAGAAGATTAAAGGTGAGGTAATCAAGGATAATTTCGATGAATTTTTCACACCTAAATCTTGATTGAGCCTTATGTTGGAAGATACCTTAACATATTTCAATTTTATGTAAACACCCCCAGACTTTGCAATTTGTATATTTCCCACATTTTGAAAGGCACTCTATTTATATTTTTTTTTATATATACATATATATATTTTTTTTTAACCAAGGGACCATAGTAGGGATCATTCCAAGTGGGTGCAAGTATACACGCACTCAGGCCACATATCACTATGTCTTCTTTTTTTTTGGGTTCAAAGTAGGGATCATTCCAAGTGGGTGCAAGGATACACGCACTCAGGCCATATATCACAATGAACAATTTATTCCAAGCAGGCATCAATGATAGGTGTGCTAATAGGTAGGGATTTGGCCTTGGTGAATTTTAATAGTAGAGCATCAAACGGATGGGGATTAGGTTCAAATTGGGTGTGCAAGGGTATCATGTTAAAGGTGTTGGGATAACAAGGCTCAAGCTATCCAATAGGAGGCCTAAGTCATTTCCGCCCTTACTAATTAACTTATGTAATGTTTTGAGGAATGCTAGAGGGTGAGTCCTAGACATCAATATGGAGTAATTTTTAATTTTAAAGCCCTAATACCAAATTATAAAAATGTTACACTCATCTACTCACTTTATTATAGATAAATATATTTTCTAAAATAGAGTGTTGGATAGTTACTAATATAGAGGAGTAATCTTAAAATTAAATTATATAGAGAAAATTAAGCTAAAAAAAATTTCTATGCTTAATTACGAAATCAACAAAGTTGAATACTCTATGAGTCTACATCAATTCATTTTAATCAGTGTGCGAAGGTAAATTAAATGTTTATAATCCCAAATGAAAGAAAAATGAGAGCTTAAAAGGTCAAACAAAAATTTTTAAAGGGTGGTATAATAACTTGAGTATTATGATAAGCAGATTAGAATTAATTGTAACCACATGAATAACCATTCTACCCCCAGACTTAAGATTTACAATGTCCTCAGTGCAATGTAAAAAGCGGACATAGAGTGATTTCATGATGATATATAAAAAGAAACTGCTATCATAATAAGTAGAAGAGCACAGTAAAGAAACAGGAGCTGTACTAGAATGCACTGATATATAATAGCTGATAGAACTGAATACACTGATAGATAAATAAAAAAAATACAAGATACGATACATGAAGATATAACTACATCGATACATATCAGAAGTACGCCTGGTGGTCTGTCGAATCATCCGGGTAGGAAGGCGGTGCTGGAGCTGGCGGCTGGCGAGGGGCGATCCCAAGGTGGTCTCTAATCTGTGTGAGGAGATCCTCGGTCCGCTGATGTGCCTCCTTAATTTACTGTAAGCGCGGCGAGAGCTCGGTGTCGAAAAACTGACGGAACTCGTGCGAGTATCGTGACTGAGGTGGAGGAGGTGCAGTAGACGACTCGCCATGAGCGTAGGTGGAACGGGGTGGAGGCACCAACGGCTCGTCGAGGGCAGGGTCTATCTCATCATCACTGTCATCATGTATATGCGGTCCACGTCGAGCAATAAAATATATAACCCCTCCCCGGCCCTGACGGGCGGTGACGAGGCGGAGGGCGCGAAGACTAGCCATCGTGATAGGCACGGTCTTTGCGACCACTGTCATCTGGGGGAGGGCTAAAAAGATGCCCATATTCTTCACGAGGCGAGTAATATAGGGTGCTACGCAAATAGACCCTATACGAGGGGTGTCAGCCTGATGAAGAATGAACTGGGCTAGAAGATAACCGAGATGTAGAGGATATCGTGAAGTCATGCTGTATATGTATAACAGATCCTGCCTACTAACAACTCCGGAGCTTTCGCCCCGACCGCACAACGTGTGGCTGAGTAGATGGTGGATGTAATGGAGGGCGGGGGAAATCAATTTGGATGCCTTAGATCTCTTGGCCTCATAGGCGCCAGTGTCAAAAGAAATTTGGCGCCATATACCACCGGCCATGTCGCGGTTGGGGAGATCGAAGTGGAGTTCGGGGTAGGCCGCACTAAAAAGGAACGACTATTCATACACCCCTAGATATTGGGTGAATTGGAGCATGGTGAGTGTATAAAATATGCCACCCACTCGAAATGAAACTATCCCCTCGGGCGCGTGCGGTGCGTCGATGAAATTAGGCCTAAAGCTGGAATAAAATGACGATAGGAACTCTAAGGTGAGTTCCCTAAAGCCTAACTCCTCTATGGCAAAAAATTGACTCCACCCCGTTACAGAAATTAGCCCCCTGACATCTCCAGCTAAGTTTATCTCCTCAAGTACGCTCCAATCAATCATGCGTATGTCTTGAAATTTTTTGGATTGCAAGCGGTTGAAGCGGGCGGTGTGCGACGCATCTGTGAAAATTAGCGGAGTAGCGGCATCCCGCCTCTCCGTGGAGACTTGTAATTCCGGTCGGCGACGGCGACCTCCACTTCTTCCGGAAGACATGACGTAGATGGGGAGAATACGAGTGAAGGGGGGCTAGAATTGGAGAAAGAGGAGCCTTTGAGTTCAGGCCACGGGATTACTGGTGCTGGGAGAGGGTTTGGAGTGAGCACAAATGAAAATCCACACGGCCTTATTTATAGGGGTTGCACACGGGTTCGCACACGGGCGTGTGTGAACCCGTGTTAGGGAATCTGCAACCTCGTGGAACACGGGGTGCGTCGGTCCGTGTAAAAAAATGGGAACACGGGTGCGCACACGGCCGTGTGTGCACCCGTGTTAGGGGATCCAATGCCTCGTGGAACACGGGCCTGCCTCAGTCCGTGTGGTCAAACTGGCTGGGGACAGCGCGTCAGGTGGACACGGGCGCCCACACGGCCGTGTGTTGCCCCGTGTCGCAGCTGGCACGGTACACAAACACGTGTAGGTGGGTAACACGGCCGTGTGGGACTCCGACACGCCCGTGTTTGGTGTCTCGACACATCGGTCTCGACGATCGTCGAGACCGATGAACACGGCTATGAACACGGGTTGGTGCAAACCCGTGTTGTGCTCGGGATGAAATTGGTGTTTTGCGAAATAAATTCCACACAGCTGGGCCTGAGCCTGTGTCACGTACACGACTACGCACACGGCCGTGTGGTGAGCCGTGTGCCACTCCCAAAAATAATTTTACAGAAATTTTTTTTTTGTCATTAAAATTTGATAGAAATTTCTTTTCATTAAACATTTTTTTTCTTTAATTTTTCATTGCAACTAATTAGACTTATACTAAAGCAAGAATACTTAGAAACACCTACTATACTTAATATTAAATTAATCTAGCCGGAGGCAGGTTTCTAGACGAGCGAAGTCCATAGGGATTTCACCATAATAAGGTTTAAGTCGGTGACCATTAACCTTAAAATCTCCCTTCTCTGGGTGAGTTAACTCGACGGTACCGTAGGGAAAGACTTCTTTGACTTTAAAGGGTCCGGACCACTTAGACCTTAACTTCCCTGGGAATAATCGTAATCTGGAGTTATAAAGGAGGACTTGGTCACCTTTTTGGAATACCTTGGGTTTGCGAAGGTGACGGTCATGAAATAGTTTGGTTTTCTCCTTATAAATCCTGGAGTTCTCATAGGCCATAGTTCTCCACTCATCTAATTCGTTAAGTTGAAGTTTACGCTTCTCTCCTATAGAACTAGTGTCAAAATTTAAGGAGCGTATTGCCCAATATGATTTGTGTTCTAATTCTATAGGTAGGTGGCAAGATTTACCGTAGACTAATCTAAAGGGGGTGGTCCCTATAGGTGTTTTGTAGGCGGTCCTATAAGCCCATAAACAGTCGTTAAGTTTCCTAGACCACTGCTTCCTATTCCCTTCTATAGATTTTTCTAAGATTCTCTTAAGCTCTCTATTGGAAACTTCAACTTGTCCACTAGTTTGAGGATGATACGGAGTGGCTATCCTATGTGTAACTCCATATTTTTCTAATACTTTGTCTAGTTGTAGATTACAAAAGTGTGAACCCCTATCGCTAATAAGTGCACGTGGTGTACCAAATCGTGCGAATAAGGATTTCAAAAATCTAATTACAACCCTACTATCATTAGTAGGCAAAGCTTGCGCTTCAACCCACCTTGATACGTAATCTACAGCTTCCAAAATATATTTATTCCCAAAAGAAACTGGGAATGGTCCCATAAAATCTATACCCCACACATCGAATACTTCACATTCAAGGATAAATTTTTGAGGCATTTCATGTAATTTAGAAATATTACCTGCTTTTTGGCAAGAATCACATGAAAGCACGTACCTTTGGGCATCCCTGAATAGAAGGGGCCAATAAAAACCGGAATCAAGAACCTTTTTAGCGGAGCGATTCGCTCCATAGTGACCACCAGCAGGACCTGAATGACACTGCTCCAAAATCTTCCAACCTTCCTCCGCTGATACACACCTTCTTATAACAGAATCTGCACATATCCGAAAAAGAAAAGGGTCCTCCCAAAAGTAATATTTCAAGTCAGAGAAAAATTTCTTTTTCTGCTGATATGAAAAGTCTTTTGGAAGGACCTTAGCCACAAGATAGTTTGCATAATCTGCAAACCATGGATAATCTAGATGTATATTGGTAGATATGGCAAATAATGATTCCTCAGGAAATGTATCAGAAATTTCAGACTCATCTAACATTGATCGTAGTGGGTTTTCTAAACGTGAAAGATGATCTGCCGCTAAGTTTTCCGCTCCTCGTTTATCCCTAATTTCTAGATCAAATTCTTGTAGAAGAAGAACCCATCGGATTAAACGAGGCTTTGCTTCCGCTTTGGCTAGCAAATATCTAAGTGCAGAGTGATCCGTATAAACTACCACTTTGGACAATGTTAAATATGGTCTAAATTTATCAAAGGCAAATACCACTGCTAGGAGTTCTTTTTCAGTAGTTGTATAATTCTCCTGTGCATTATTAAGTGTTTTACTAGCATAATATATTGGGTGAAAATGTTTGTTTCGGCGTTGTCCTAAAACAGCCCCTACCGCAAAACTACTAGCGTCACACATGATCTCAAATGGTTGACTAAAGTCAGGTGCGATCATAATAGGAGAATTAATTAATTTTTTTTTAAGAACTCAAAGGCATGTAGACACTCTTGTTCAAAAATAAAAGGTGTGTCTTTTTCTAAAAGCCTTGTAAGTGGTTTAGCTATTTTAGAGAAATCTTTAATAAAACGGCGGTAAAATCCCGCGTGTCCTAAGAAACTTCTCACTGCCTTTACGGAGGTTGGTGGTGGCAATTTTTCTATGGTCTCTATTTTTGCTCTATCTACTTGAATTCCTTGGCTTGAAATTGTATGGCCAAGTACTAACCCTTCTTGTACCATGAAATGACACTTCTCCCAACTAAGCGCTAGGTTCGTCTCCTCACACCTCCTAAGAACTTTCTCTAAATTATTCAAACACAACTCAAAGGAGTCGCCAAAAACCGAAAAATCATCCATGAACACTTCCATGATATCTTCAACATGCTCGTTAAAGATGGCTAGCATGCACCTTTGAAATGTGGCGGGTGCATTATATAACCCGAAAGGCATACGTCTATAGGCAAAGGTACCAAATGGGCAAGTAAATGTTGTTTTCTCTTGGTCTTCTGGTGCTATAAGAATTTGAAAGTATCCAGAAAGTCCATCTAGAAAACAATAATAAGAGTGTCCTGATAAGCGTTCTAATATCTGGTCAATGAAAGGAAGAGGGAAATGGTCTTTCCTAGTGGCATCGTTTAATTTCCTATAGTCTATACAGACACGCCAACCTGTTACTGTTTGCGTTGGAATTAATTCATTTCTATCATTTGCTACTACGGTCAGGACACCCTTCTTAGGAACTACTTGGACAGGACTAACCCATGAACTATCCGAAATAAGATATATAATACCAGCATCTAATAACTTTACAATCTCAGCCTTAACTACCTCTTTCATATTAGGATTTAGCCTACGTTGCGGTTGAATAGACGACTTATTGTTTTCTTCCAAAAGAATTTTATGAGTGCAAAAACTAGGATTAATACCCTTTATATCAGATATTTGCCACGCTATTGCACCTTTACATTTCTTCAATACAATTATCAATTTTTCTTTTTCAAGTTTGGAAAGATTTGAAGATATGATAACTGGGTATGAAGAATTTGTTCCTAAGAATGCATACTCAAGATGATCCGGTAATTTTTTAAATTCTACTATTGGTGGATCCTTAGTATTATTCTTAAGAATTTCATGATCTCCTTCAGTAATTAAACTATATTTCGTTGTTCTATTCATAGCAACACAATTTTATAAAAAGAATAAATGTTCAATAATACAATCATTTTTATCATCTTCTAGATAATTGTTAGTTATGCAAATTTCTAAAGGATCTTTATAATAAAAATTAGAAGTTATAGAAGACATAAAATCATCAATACCATGAGAAGAATAGCAATAATCATCGTTATCTAAATATTGTTTCATAGTTTTGCCAATTTGAAAAGTGACTTCATCTTCTCCTACTCGCAATACTAATTTACCATCAAAAACATCAATAAGTGCTCTAGATGTAGCTAGAAATGGACGACCTAGTATGAGTGGTACTTCGATATTTTCATCCATATCTAAAATAACAAAATCAGCAGGAAATATAAATTTATCTACCTTAACTAATACATCTTCTACTATTCCTCTAGGATACTTAACCGATCGATCTGCTAATTGAATACTCATTCTTGTTGGGCTAAGTTCTCCTAGGCCTAGTTTCAGATATAAATTATAAGGCATTAAATTTATACTTGCTCCTAGATCTGCTAAAGCCTTATTTACTTGTAAATCACCAATTAAGCATGGAATTGAAAATGAACCGGGATCCTTAAGTTTTTGTGGCAATTTATTTTGCAAAATAGCAGGACATTCTTCACTTAATGTTACTAATGATAATTCTTCTATTTTCTTTTTATTAGAAATCAAGTCCTTAAGAAATTTTGCATATTTAGGCATTTGAATAATTTCAGAAAAAGGTAAATTAACATGTAATTGCTTAAACATAGATAAAAATTTACCATACTGCGCATCCATGCGCTCCTTGCTATGCTTTGCTGGGTATGGTAATGCTGGTTGGTACTCCATCGGTTGTACATTCATCTTGCTTGGTCCTTCGCCGCTAGACTCCATTTTGGGTGCTTCTTTTGCAGGACTTGGGTCTTGTAACTCCTTTCCGCTCCTCAATTGAACGGCTTTTGCATGCTCCCTTGGATTTATCTCTGTATTCCCTGGAAGTGTTCCTTGCTGCCTTTCAGAAACCATCCTTGCAAGCTGACCAATTTGATTTTCCAAGTTCCGAATTGAACCCTCTTTATTTCGGAAGGCTACATCGGTAGTTTGCATGAATTTGGTAAGCACATCTTCCAATATAGGCTTCCTTGGTTCCAACTGTGGTTGTTGTCCAAACATGGGCTGCTTCCCTTGATTTCCTTGTCCTCCCCAAGAGAAATTGGGGTGGTTTCGCCATCCAGGATTATATATAAAACTATATGGGTTGTTGGCTTGATTGAAAGGTAGCCTAATATTGTTACCCATATAGTCAACATGCTCTTGAACTTGCGGTTCACAACTAGGCATTCCAGTGCATGAAGGGTCCCATTGTTGAGGTGCCATGGAAGGTGATGCTAAGGCAAGGTTGTCCATCTTTTGGTGAAGTTTCTCCACTTGAATTGCTAAGGCGGTGACGACATCTACTTCATAAATTCCTGCGGGCTTGCTAGGCTTATGTCTTACGGTAGTCCATTGGTAATTGTTCATTATCATGTCCTCTATCAACTGCTGAGCCGCTTCAGGTGTCTTGTTGTTCAAAGTTCCTCCACTAGCCGCATCAATCATTTGTTTGGTGGCTGGATTTAGACCATTATAGAAGGTCTGAATCTGAAGCCATGAAGGTAGAGCATGGTGGGGACATCTCCTTAACAACTCCTTGAATCGTTCCCATGTGTCGTACAACGATTCAGACTCCAATTGAATGTACGTAAAGATGTCATTCCTTAACTTCGCAGTCTTCGCAGGTGGAAAGTACTTCATTAGAAACTTCTCAACCATCATGTCCCAAGTAGTGATCGACCCTCTAGGTAAGGAATTCAACCATTGCTTCGCCTTATGCCTTAAAGAAAATGGAAACAATCTCAATCGAATGGCGTCGTTGGAAACACCATTGATCTTAAATGTGTCACATATATCTAAGAATCCGGCCAAGTGGGTGTTAGGATCCTCATCTTGCAAGCCATCATACTGAACATACTGTTGCACCATTTGTATCACACTAGGCTTCAATTCAAAGTTATTGGTAGCTATCGGTGGTCTAACGATGCTCGACCCGGTTCCTTGGAGATTAGGTCTAGCAAAGTCAGACATGGTTTGCTCATTTTGGTTGGCCATGATATCTAAGTTTTCAAGATGATTCTCTCCTTGGTTTACTGTCTCCTCTTCTGATAGTCCGTTTGAAATATCTGTGGTATTAATTCCCACGTCCCTTAAGTTAGTGTTATGGAGAAT